>OX465579.1:162448928-163648928 GCA_950022655.1 Alentia gelatinosa
CCCAAACCAAATCAATAAAAAGTACAACATCCTAAAGTGGGATTCACACGGAGAGACTCATGTACTTGACAGTGGTGTACTTAACATTTCCCCCCCAGTCTCCAATGGTTTTCCCTTTCTCCAATAATCTCAGAGCAGAATGCTGAAATTGAGCTTTCCCAGTCTCAAGGGAAAATTGGCAGATTTGATTCACATGGAAGGACAAATCCGGTATCTAGTCTCCCTTTTAGAAAGTACCTAGTCTCTGGCTTGCAGCCTTTTCCCCATGTGAATGGGTTCCTTGAGACTCAAGTACCTATGTTCAGGGTACATGGTCTCTAGTGCAGGGCTTTCCCGTGTGAACCCGTGAAAAGGCACACCACTGAGACTAGGGGACCCTCATTATCAGCGAGAGGTACGCCAGTCTCACCAAAGTCCCCGAAAATCTTTTAACAGGTTTAAAATCCAAATTGCTAGAGACTATGTACCTTGGCAGGGAAAATTGACGCCGACGATTTTCCCTGCTGCCCCTCAGTCTCAGGGAACTGAGACTTAGGGGTGTCACATGAGGAGACTATGTACCAACAAATAATCCCAGGAAAATTGTCTCAGACAAACCCTGCTGAAGGTACATAAGTCTCTCCATGTGAATCCCACTTAAGACTAGAACACCCATGTCTAACGCCCACGGCCAATTGTTTGACTTAAAAGGACGGCCGTTGTCCACGTCAAGTCTATCACAATCGCCAACCGCCAAGTATACAGCCTTGCGACTAGGGCAGAGACCACCACAGCTGTTGCAAAAGTTAGGTGAAAAAGTGATTAAATAAGGTTGCAGGGCCTTCCCTCTTATTGATTTTGGGTAGGTAGTAAGCAATTAAAAATAAAAAGTGTCCAAAAAGGTTCAGGAGACCAATGTGACTGAAAACCTGTCAAATAATTTCCAGATATATAAAAGTTTTCCTTCCGACAAAGTACTTTTTTTTTTTTTTTAATAAACTCATTAATCAGTATTACTAATTACATATTCATTTTGATGTGTGTTGGTTGTATGGGGCATACCTACTTACCATCATTTATCTCCGACGACAAAATATCTTACAAGATTATCCTGTCTTTTTCTTTTTGTTAAAAAGAGTAAGTTGAGAGGAAGAGGAGAGAGGAACTGATGACGAGAATAAATTTGAAAACTGTTACCAGGTTAGATCGCATGATTGGCAGGTCTATGGAAAGGCCGCGTGTGTTAACTTTACAAACCCAGATGTCGGGATGGCTGGTTAAACAATAAACATAGCGTACTATGTGAATGATTTAGTCAATAGAAATTGATCCAAACACACCCTATCACTGCGCATGCGCCAACGCACCTTGACACACCCCTGGGTTATTTTTGAGACGCAAACCCCAACCTCCTCACCGCACCAATCATGACGTGTCTCTCTTTGGAGCTGTGACGTCCTACGATGACGTCATGAAATGACACATGGTTGGAAACCGCAACCAGCCACAGCAACCGCGGCAACTCTGCCTCTAACTCAGCATCCTATTTCTTCTCACAATATCCGCACAAAAAATATAAAATAAACCATGTTTTTTTTTGGGGGGGGGGGGGGGGGGTTTGTATGACTACCCTCTCTCTTTTCTGAAAAGAGTCCTCAAATTAACCAGACATTTTCCTTTGTCCACTAGCAGAGCATCCGCCTACTGTCGACTCCCTAGTGGGTATTTTTTATTCCTTTTTCTGGTTTTGGTTAAAGGAGGGCGCATTTTAAGCCGGCTTTGTCTGGGTGAGCAGAGAGTTCCAACTGTTGCCAGCTTGTTGAATACAAGGGTCACGTGACGGGATGAGGCCACGCTAATCAGCGTTAGTGTTCCATACCAAAATGGAAACACAATTTTGGCCATATCATAGCTTTACCTTTCCGCCTGTTTAAGCTGTAGTCTAATATGTAAATTTGCTGCCTCAGTGAGAAAACGTGAGAAAAATGTCGGTGTCGGCCACAACATGGGGCTTAGGGTCTGTGGAGACGTTCAAATAACTCTTTTAATGGCGTACTATTATCGTTGATTTAGACAAGGACAAGTATTATACATACCGGAAATGACCGAGTGGATTTTCATGGAAAAATGGAAGGCTGTTATCTCTGAATTACGCGACGTCTGAAGACTTTAGATGAGGATATTTTCATTTCGTTCAGCAAGAGACATATCCTGTGCCAAACTCTCATTAAAACACGATAGATGGCGCTACCAAACGGAATGATGGGCATCAATTGTTAAAAAGTCATATCTTACTTTCATTTGTTGTACTGAGACCATGTGCTTTAATCACCCCTTCGAACTATTTGAACTATCAGCCAGACCTTAATGTCATTCTTGTAATCATATCAAGTCGTAGCACTGGTCAATTATAGTCAACAATAATAGCTAAAGCCACAACTAATGAATATATTCAAGGAGGAATTATTAAGTATGACATTAAAATTCGTAGGAAATATCCAGCATTTATCTTATCAAATCTAAAAACGTCTAGTTATATAAATGTGCAGAATTGAAACTCCGCTCAAAATGAATTAAGATGTTAGTTTATTGTATGATAAAATGTGGAAATAAACATAATTGAAAGAGAAATCGAGAAGTCACTAGACATATAATGCATAATGAGTCATACTCAGTTGACAGCTGCAAATTTGAATTACATAATTTGGACGTAAGCATCTACGTTTACAATAGACACAGCTACATTATCAAATACTTCTGTAGAAAAGGATAACTTATTTTAGTTTTATTGAGTGAATCCAACCATAGCACGTTTTAGACATTTCAAATTTTGAATTCTCCAAGTTGGTATGATTTAACAAATAGGTGGCTAATTTATCGCTCGTTAGAAAAATTATGTTGTTTTTTTAAAAATTAAAATGACAGTATATAAAGAAAATACAATCGCCGCTACAACTGGGCATTCTTCCTCGTACTACATCTTAGTGCAGAACAAACAGTAAGTGAATGTAAACAACAGGCGAGTCATTTCTAAGTGCGTGTTATCATTTGAGAATAGTAGCTGAACCGTCAAAGATTTAATATCAAGAAAATTGAATTTTGTGAAGGCTTAACACTTATGTACCTCTAACCTAGCCGCCCCCCCCCCCCCCCCAAAAAAAAAAGAAAAAACCCACCAAAGACAAACAAAACAAGCGCGTAGAACACACCTATGATTATTATCAATCACAGATTACTAGACTTAATAAAGTCAGTAAACCAATACTGTAGAATACACAGCCACAGGTTGTTGTTAACTTCATTTATCATCCTTCCCACCCATGAAAAATAGAGAGCACATTCTCATTTCCGGTAAACCTTCAACATGAACAGTAAGCAAATAAAAAGTGGTGGGTATCCGAAATTATGTTCCTTTTTAATAGGTTTTATGAATACATAAAATATTTGGAATGTGTGTTGTACTCATAGGACAAGAGTCGAATGGCGATGGTTTAGACGGGTACATTGGTATGGGAGGTGTATACGGAGTCGCCACACGCCATCAATAAAGGATATATAATGAGGGCTGCACAGTTTTCTTATACCTGTGATATAGCTGAACATGTGTTGCAAAGAAAGGATTGTATACTTATATCTATCAACGGCAAAGCGAATTCTCAAATGTTGCTTTGTTAATGCTTTCACAATCACTTGTATTGTATGAGAACAAAACATTAGTTTACATTGTTCAGTTAGTTCAAAACTACTTTACACTGAAAACTTGAATACAAGTTTCATACATGCCTAATCTTTTTCAAAATTCGTATTTTGTTTTGGATCCAAACATATTATCATTCCATAAAATGAATCAATGACGAGTAATCCATATCCCCTGAAAGACTGATGGACCACAGATCTGTGGTCAGCATGTATCATAATCATTATAATTGTCTATCATGATATAATCCTCAATACATTTTGATTTCTCCATGGGTGAAATACAAAATTAATACTGTGATTTGTTAAATATAATTGCCTCTTGTTCCAACTGGGGCTAGGGAGAGTCAAGTCCCCGAATCCCCTTCATTTTGAGCTATCCTTTGTGAATTATCGGCCTCAGAAGAGAGCTAAAATGACCAGAATTATATCTATAATAAAATATCATGTCTGCTCGTTTTGATTATTAGGGAAGAAGGACCGACTAATTCTTGAATGTGACGGGTCGAAAGGGGGGGGGGGGGGCAATGCTGCATCGCTTTCTTTTATGTAACTCCATGTTATGCACCCATACATATGTATGTAAATACACAATAGGGAGGGGAGGGGTGGGGGGGGGGGGGGGGGGGGGTCCCAGTTTGGTCTGCATTGGCAGGAACCCAGTGAGGATGCTCCCGTAAAACGTGCAGTAATCACGTCTGCACGCAGAGTGACTGGCCTTGTGACTAATACCAGCCGACCAGAACTTCTCCCCAGTCACTGCTCGCGGACAGTCAACCACCCTCGAGACCCTTCGAACAGGGGCCGTCACTATACTCTGTACCATGTCCTCTTGACCTAATCATACCGTGAAATGTGGTCACTATACTACGTCCCGCCACCACTGTGCCCAATCATACAGCGAAATGTATTGGCCTTTTGTTGCCTTATTCTGGACTCCTTTCCTTTTAACTTTGTGCCTCAGTGTTTTATCGTTGTATACCGGTTTTAATTCTGGATCCAAAGCTAGTATGAGGCGTTTAAACTAATTGAGGTATCGGCCAGAGGGGGACAAAAGCATGTAACATGCACCAATGATGTGACATCAATAAGGATATCCATTACTGGCGCACGTAGTTTACATATCCTCTTTAACCATGACAAAATAAACAGGCCCCTATAGTGGAAAAGGTTAGATACTGATGTAGGTATTGAGAAGATCTGGTACTCTAATGACTACCCAAATAAAATATATACGTTAAAAATGTCACCATGGCTACTGGATCACGCACTTTTATCTATACATGCCATCTAGGTCACATTATAATCTTTGATGTAACTATCACCTTAACATTGGAGTAAATAAAGTGATTTATACATAGCAGTATGCAAACTCAATTTGAATTTCTGAGTTATATCCGAATGGATCTATTTAAGGATGTTCCTGGTAAAAATCCACGTCAGTGATAACCAGATTATGTTGCATTACCACATAACATTCCATAACCTTGTATAGAGTATGGCTCGGCACAAAGTAATGTCTCAGTCGCAATATACTTGGTTCACGTGTATCGTTACTGACAGTAACTACGGAGATGTGACAGTGAGCTTGACCAGTCTCCCAGCAGCTGTTATCTACATCTACAAATAGAGTGCATGGCCAGCGGCAGCGACAGTCAATCCCAGCATGCACTGCGGGTAGTTCCCACCATCAAACTTAGTCAGAAGAGGAAGAAAATCCACACACCACAGGAGGCCAAGAATGGGGTCACAGGCAGCGTGCAACAATATCAGGTTTAGCGTATCTTTTGTTTTATAGCACCGAGATACTGTATATTGTCTGGCTCCTATCTACCGTGATGCAAGGCATTGCTATCGAAAAAAAAAAGACAATTCTAAGAGAAAAAATCGATGGGTACAAAGTACTATGTAGTGTCATGACTGGCAGTAAAACATGCTCAGAGATGTGGGATGTGTATATAAATCAATTGAGGAGTCTCATTCGCTTTCCGAAGAAAATGTCGGCACATTTCGACGGCATGACTGTAGCTTTTCAGCCTGTCAGCGGCCCGAATTAACAGGGTTTAAACAGGGTAGGACCAGGCGAAGATGAATAGTATGCATGTATATTATGGGATTTTTTTTACTTTAATAGAAGATAATCTTGAAATTTGGTGTATCCGTAAAATATTGGAATAATTTTATCCTTTTATCTTTCTCTTTATAATTTTCTAAGGGTTTGCTTAGATATGTCTAGCACTTAAATCTTGCCCCCTAATAAAAAGATTATCCAAGATCTTAAAATCACAAATTGTTTTCAATGACACTGTAATAGGAAAAATGCATGAACTACTTAGGAGCCCGTATCTTGATCAAGAAATGTTCTTTGATAAACATGCCATTTAATGTCAAGCCAAGATAAAAAATAAGTTGTACGTATTCCGCAATATATTTAACCTCATCAGTGAAGAAAAGTACCTCCGAAAAATCATGTAATAAAGCCAATCGCCTGCGGTACAAAACAATAAGATCTGAATTGGGGAAAAGATGTAAAACAAAGAAAATAACAAAGTAATACGCACCTGCAAACTACTCGGAAAAACTCGATAGAATGTCAGATAAACATCGAAGACAGGTGCTACTTAATCCGAAGTAATCACCCGAAGCCTTCTACTATCGGACACCTCGCCATAAGAAATAATGACAACCCAAGAACAAGAGAGACGAGATCATCGATGAAAGACAATATATTACTGGGCAAAGCTACATGTAATACAAAAAAATCACCATTTCACCGTGCACTAAGTTTCTGGAACAACCTAGATATTGACAGCCAACGATCAGGTTCCGAAGAAAACTTTATGAACAGTATGAACAACCTTTTAGCTGTATATCCTCTGACCAATTGTTAATTTACACCCCATAGTGATTGCCACTATGAAATGAGTCAACGACTATTATTTATCATAAAATACTTATTTACATCATTATTTATATACCACACTTGTATCAAATCTTGCATATAGTGAGAAACGAAATGTATATATGTTCTAAAACCCGATCAAGATTTGTTGGAGGAACAATGATAACTCATTGATGCAAACAAAGATCTTATAGAGACACAAAAAACTTCCCGATAGTGAATAATCCTATCTTCCTTATACAGTAATTGCGACGGTGCGTAAAAGTAAAAAGTGTTGCCGGAAACTTTGGATGGAACGTGATGTTTTACAAAATAGCAACGGCCCGGGTCATATCACAGCGAGATCGCAACTTTGGGATAAGGATGGAAGAGTGGCATGGCTGAGATTGGAACCCGAAAAGCTGTGATCTGCAGCCCAACACGCTACCGACTGAGCTATCATATTATCCCGTGTTACCCGAATAAGCCAGACAGCCAAAATATGTATGGGTGCCAAAAAAAAAAGATTCGTGAAAAATAAAGCACATATAATACAATCTTTTTCTGATTATCTCTATGGCAATAAACACATAACAGATAGGGTGAGGTGATGTTAATCAATAACTAATAATGATACGTAAGGATTATATACTGTATTATAACGCACCTACCAGAGGACTTTTAAACTGTGCAATACATGTACGTTGGTGAATAGTAATGCCAGATAACTAATACCACAATCAACATTGTCGGATTCTAGCACAAATTATAATGGAGGTTGCAATGCATATTTATCTAAGATTATGTTGATATAAAGGGGAAAAACTAGTCGCTCACAAAATTGAATCACATCACCAAGAAAAAGGATTGACCATGAATCAAAGATGTCACCCGAGACATAAATAAGTCTGATCCTTCGTTTACATGCTTTTGTGCAACACTATACTAACACCACACAACATCTCCAACTCTGTCTACCCCGACTATCTGCACTTATTCTTTGACCTCAGACAAATATTCTTTGACCTCAGACACTATGCAATGTCTTGGATACTCGCGTCCTAATTAAATGGGTTACCATGCAATCTAACCGGATGTGGAAATCAGCACGCGTAAGGGGCAGGTGGTTAAGTATTCAAATTCAAAGAGGTGCACTTAAAATAACAAATTTTCAAGAATCACTTCCGCAGAGAAATAATATATAAAAGTAATCTGTGTGAAGCAACCAATAGACAGAAAGTATCACGGTATGGAAGCTACCTAATTCAGCTACAGCATCCGGCAGACACAGATTAAATCAAGTGAGAAAAATCTACTTAATAGTATCAGGGACAGGCATACTTCGATGTTTCCTTCAACAAACCTGGAATAAAGTTTTGTTCAACATTCTACAATCGCTCAACGCGGGAGAACTGTTGGAGAGTTGCTCATACTAGATGCGGGTAAAAATCTGCGTGACTGAACGCTGGACTAATGACCACCTACTCAACTGATGGGTAACTCTGGAAACCGAGAAGAAAATGAGGGCGGGGGCGTGAGAGTGGGGGTGCTGCTGGTAAATGTCAGTGACAAAGTTGATCGTATTTGTCCTGATAGATAACAATGCCGTTTCGGTTGTCATCGGAATATCTGCTTGACCCATCACTGGGAAGCTGTTAATCGATCATTTTAACGGTTGGGGATAGTCGTAGCAATTTTCTCGCGCCAGTCATATCATCTGAACATAAATCATATATCCCTTATCTAGCAGAGCAAAAAAGAAAATAAACACAACCGTATATATATATATTATTAAAAGCAAAGTCCCGTCGGTTTCTTTTCTCGCGCCGTCAACTTGACTAGAGAAATGCATAAGACAGATTGGACTGGAACAGACCGGGGAACGTAGAGATAGCCCTCTACTACTACCCTACTCACACGGGCAGGTGTAACTGCAGATGATATCACACTTTTCCTGGGGCTCGCGTATCCAATGCCACGCCCAGGCACATTCAGAGGCCCGATTCCAACCAGAAACTGAACCCTGAAGGCTGAAGCTGAGAAGGAGCTTAATGGAAACGTGGCCATAATCATAAAGCACCGCCACAGTGGCCATTCCAAGGGTACCAAGAAAGTAATCAAAAGATTTTCATCTCTAAACATAAATTATTAAATACATGTATAAAAGTATAATGTACTGAACCAGAATACTCTGGAAACAGGTGTCTCTAAAATATTTCATCCAAAGGGAGCGTTAGTACTAAAATGTAATCTACATATGTGTAAATGTATATCAATCAATAAAAACGAATATAGATGTCTATCAATGGTATCCTCATACCGTCATAGCACAAAAAGTTGTATCACTGGGAAGAGTCGGTGTCAACAATTCTGGTTCAGAAAGATTAATGACACAGGAAATCATGGCACTTTCATTTGATCCTGGGTAACGGTGATAGTTGTTCAATTATCAATACAGAATCTTCAATGTTTGTGAAAATATATCATATCTCCTAGGGTGTCATGTTCGAGACATATCCCAAATGACGATAGACACCACAACGTCAACTCGGTACAGCAATACGTGATCACTGATAGCATTTGCAGTGGCAATGCGATGTTCTCGAATCCTGGTTTACCATGCTCGACTCTATTTGTTTTCATTTAGTATAAGTCAAGTCTCCGGTTACATTGACACTTTTCTCGTCAGCACATGCACGAAGCTACACGTGCGCATTTCAGCATAGGGAAATGGCATTTATTCTTTATGAAACCACGCCTGTTTTCGACCCAAACAAGGATTGTGTTTAGTACCAGGAAGACGACTGATTGTTTTGCCCTAGTATGGTGCGAAATGACTCACATTTTGACTCAAAATTTAAGCAGGACGCTACTTCTGATCACAGTAGAAATGCGACTGTCAAATAAAATAAATTTTACTTGTTTTGACATACCACAAATCATAAAATGTTGACTTACCAATACGTATTACAAGCCCATAGATTCTGTGGTGTAGATGGGATCTACTCTCACTTCGCACAACTCAATATGGAGGTTCTTGCTACGGTCTTGCAGGAGGGCCAAAATCTCGAACGGGTGAGATAATACAAAAAATACCTATCTATGGATCAAAGTAGTCCCAATCTATCTTAAAATTATATTGGTACTGAAAATAATTAAACTTTAGCTTGAATTCTTGAGGTAAATCGAATGTCTAAATCGAAAAGCTAAAAATATTGCTTGTTTCGACATCCAATTTCCCATCATGCATTGCGAACGAATATAAACATGGAGGCCCTGATCCTCGTCTCTGCGTCCTGACCAGTCTCGAGCGTCACGACTTTGCACAAGGTCTGGATCAACGAGATTGTGTCCTAACATATCGAAACGCGTAAGGGTTGCTGTTAATTCTTTACTTTGCACCAATATGCATATGGTTTCGTATGGGCATATGAAAGTACAAATAGCTTGGACATCGTGCAAGGTCTGGGTTCGCGATGTGGGCTTGTTTCTATTTCCGAAGGGTTTGACAGTCACACTCACTCAGTAACACTGGCGAGTGACAGCAGAGTTCCCAACACAACAGGTACATGCATTGACTGGTAGTGTAGGCAGTGTTAGGAATGGAGCAATCCAAGTGAAGCTGTTGTAGGGATTGGGGTAAGAGAATACCTGTTGGAACGTAAGTCAGTCATTGAGGTTCTTTTATAGTCATACTATTAAGTATTATTCAGGAATTAAGTCGTGGGCGTGGCATTGTTTTTGGTAACAAGTTTGGATCTACGATCTAGATCTAGATTTATGATAGTCCTATTTATTACTAGTGTTATATCTAGCTCTAAATGAGTAATCGACAGTTTGTACTTCGAGGCGACTCGAACTTAAAACGGTACGATTCGCACAGAAGTTTCACACCATTTCAAACGGCTGAAAACTATGACTTAATGAAGTTAATCGTAATTCGAACCTTGTATATTTGAGATCTGATTAAAGATGATACATTTCGTGTGTCTTTTTACACATACAACTACTGGTCTTTAAGGTTTTATCCAAAAATCCTTATTTTAATAAAGGTTTGGGTATTACGTGTCAGGGATGGTAAATTCAAGGCTAGGTATTACCTTCAAATTGATGTTAATGATACAATGGCAATATGTAAGATGTTAAGTCAGGAGATCAAATAACATGTAACTGTATACAGCCTTACAGGTCCGTGTTTCATGTAACTATGGGTAAAATTAATTTGCTCGTTAAGAACTGACAAAGTTTTGTGTTAATTTAGTTCATTGTAGATAAGTGGTAAGAGTTTGTTTGAATCATATATTTTTCATTACAAATTGTCTAGTGTGAATCGTCACGGTAGTCTAGAATTCTAAATGTTCTTAATAAGGCCAGTGTCAAAATAACGTGTGCTCAGGAGGTACGTGCACCACCTGGTCAACCAGGAAAGTTCATATGAGAATTTTTCATTCCCTCCGCATTAGAAGAATCTACACAAATGTGCAGGACTTCTTGAGAGACAGCCTCCTTAAGGGAGCGCATTTCGTCCATAGGGGGTACCCCATCAACTTGGTGGCTGAGGCTCATACCCCACATCCTAACCTGAAAACCTCTCCCACTCAAGAAAATCAGGGTCCAGATAAGGCATTAAAACCCATACTGGTGACCACCTACCATCTCACCTTAAACAACACTAGAAAGGTAATAGATTCCAATTGGCATCTCCTGGCATATTCCACTAAGACCATAAATCTGAAGAACACAGGATACATAGTGGGGCTTGGGAAGCCCCCTAAATTCCATAGCAAACTGGTCCGAGTAAAAGTAAAGTACCACCCAGGCTCTAAGCCCAAATCACATGCTGCCACCAGCATCAAGACCCTTAGCTTAGGGAATGCACAAATCTTAATGTGCAGGTACTGCCCTAGATTGAATAAAACCGGTCGCATAAAGTCTTTCTCTGCAGGCTGAGATTTCCCAGCCAAATATGAAATCACATCCCAGAGCTCCAACATTATTTACTGCATTACCTGTAAAACATGCGGCATTCAATATGTGGGCCAGACAAAGCGGCAACTTCTGGACCACTTTCAAAGCCATTTCTACCGGATCCAGTATAGGAAGGTAGACACAGATATAGGTAATCACTTCAACCAAGATGATCGCCATGCCCCACCCGACCCCAACACCGCACAAGGGCTGTGGATCCGGATTGAAAAAAAACTGGATCTATAAACTACAGACCCTATTCCTTTTGGTCTCAACTTGATAGATGCACCTATCTATTAAATAGAGACCAGACTGTAAAACCAGATAGCCTGACCAAGGGGACAAACCCTTCTGCCTCTTTTAAAAGAAAATTCAAGTTTTGTATCCCTGCCCCCGCCCTCTTTAAATCTAACAAAATCTAGGCCATGATAGTGAACTCACCACATGCAGGTTTAACACTCACCCTGCGTATGTGAACAGCCCGCGTAAGTGGACAGTTATTTGGGTTATAGAACCCCACTTTCACGGACACCTCAGACAGAAACCCTATCAAATATATCTGATTTGTGTGGGACAACACTCAGGATAATCAAAATTATTTTTTTCCAGTGTGGGGAGGGGCGGGTAGACTGTATATACAGTGATTCTCACCTATACAGGTGAGACAATAGGAGTATGTAGAATGTGTGGAGGTTATAGCATGGGCCTGGTCAGGCTTTGGGTGTGCAGAGGAGGAGCCGCAGCAGGCGGGGTGTATATTTTTTTCCATTTTTTATTGGTCAAGGCTCGCCATTTACATAATTAGCTGTCTACTACCATACCCGTTTTATTCATATTTTTTCACTGCTAGCATCACTTCACATGTATTTGATAAAGCTTCCAAATGATGATTTTCATTTATACTTACAGTTGATTGTACTTATAGTATAGGAACACATGTTATAGGAAATTTTGCACTGTATAACCAGAATAAATCTGATAACCTCGTGTAAGCTTGCACTTTGGTCGGAAATAGAGGGTGTCCGCTTATACGGGGTTTTACTGTAAATACATCATGGTCGATTAAGTTTACTGAATGGTCAGTGTTTAATTGCATGACTAGCTCGTATACATCCTTAATTTTGCGCCCCCCCCCCCCCCCCCCCCCACACACACACATATATCCTGCAAATCCTGTAAATGACTTTAATACTGTCAACATTTTTTTTAACAAAGTATTCAGGACTTTATACCACCTGTATACAAGTCCGTACTGTTTCGTTTTTTGAATTGTATATATATTTTGCACATAACCATCAAATATTTACCATATGTATGTCCGACTCTATTTTTTACAGTGATAGTTCAATAACTTTACATGTATTCCCAAATGCTTGTATTAATGCTGCCTATCTCAATTGCCTTTAGTTAACGTAAGATGGCGTTACGGTGTGTGCCCCGTCTTCTGCTGGCGCAGGCGCCGTGGCGTCTGGCTCAGACCTCGTCGTCGGTGGTGTATAACGAGGCTCATGTGGCTGGCCTGGTCCGGCTCCTGTCCCGGCACCACGGCGTGCCGGCCGTGCTCGTCCCATCTACCATCCACAACCTGCAGCTGTATCGCTACAGGAACGTCTACCACGGCTACGCCCCCCGGAAGGCCAAACCTCTCTCCCGGAAGGGCAAGCTCTACTACTTCTTCCTGGGCGGTACCATGTGGCTCTTACTGATGACTCCCTTGTGAGGATCATTTACGGTTGCTTCTATAACAGCTCTCCCTCAATCTATTGAAATAATTATGTAAATATATGAAAGACTTGGCGATGTTGACATTACGAGCTACAACATTGGCATTGGAGTAAAAAATATTTTTATAAATTGAATGTCTGAATATACTGAGGATGTAGAACTCAGCGATTCATTAATTGGTCATCTATATGCTTTTAAGTAATATGTGATCAGTGAAATATGTACACCCAATCTAGAAGGAATTTTCCAGGTAGTGTGTTAGCATCAACATCAACCTTATAGGTTATTCATTATATAGAATATAAGAATGCTAGAACACTTATAATGATAAGTCTAATTTTATCTCTACGCATATTTAATGGGTAATGGGAACATGGTAATACGCCACAATACGTAACGAAAAATAAATAAACGTTAATGAACCTTGAGAAACGTAATAGAACATAAAGTAAAGTGGATAGAAACGTAGACAATACTCAGCAAGAAGAAATAAGATCAATGTTGTCATTTGAAAACCGATACCTATTAACCCATAAAAATATCAATTTAACATGTGGCACACGCATAGCACAAGAATCAGTAAACACAAAAGCACAAAATGCTAACAATCCGGTTTCCTTCACAGTTGGTCCTATGCCCAGAAGTTGTTTCAAAGGCCACAGGCTGCAGCGCGCGAGGTTGAGTCAGAGTCTATGAAAAGCGAGGCTGGCGCAGATGACCTGACCGACAAACACGACGGAGAAGTGGAGAAGAAAAAGAAGAAGCGTGTAGGATTCAGGGATCGACGCGTATGTATTTCTAAACATTGTTAACAAACACAAATGATAACGAGCTCATATTGTATGTCATCATGTCAAAAGAAGTTCCGATCATACTACAGAATGACGGCAACACTGATATAATACCACACACGGCTTGCTTATTTTACAGCAGTAGCCTAGCTAAATATCACCATAATTTATTTCCCTAACGCTAGTTAACACGTGGGGGGGGGGGGGGGGGGGAGTTCAGCGGGTACCTCTGAGACTGGAGGTACCCCGCTAGAAACTTGAGGTACGCCCATTCAAGAGTTCATACAGATTCTGGAAGACCTGCAAAAGTCTGGAGTTATGCTTTTGGGTTTTACAGGCCTGGAAAAGCCTGGAGTTTGCACACAGATCCTGGAAAAAACTGGAAGAGCCTGAAAATTTTAGTTTTGCATAAAAACAATTTTTTTAGTCTAGGAAAATCTTATCATTATTAGCTTTCCATAACTACGGTACTTGACTGCCTGTGAAATTTTAGTGACTTAGATTAAACGGTTCCAAAAATCTTTTATTTTACCATGTATTGCAAAGTGCTAATAATATAGCATGGTTTTGATTGTCTTCATATCTAAAAGTGGCCAAAAAAGAGAAGAATTTTGAAGATATCTATCCCAAACCACTGAGGTAGTAAGAAAGATGAAGAAAATTAGGTATGTGAAAATATGTGTGTAAACCACCCCTCTTAATATTAAACACATGCTTGCGACTGGCGTTCCAGGTACCTCCAGTCTCAGACTGGCTGGAATTGGGCAGTTCACCATGTGTGTTTTGAGGCACATAGGTACGCCCAGTCTCAGACTGGGCGTTCCTATGTGCCTCAAAATGCACAGTGTGATCTGGCCATTATATAAAAAGGCACGATTTAGACAGGATCTGCTATGAGTATCAACCCCACTGAGAGACATAGTTAACTAAACCTAGGTTTGAAAGTTGAAATGACTTTTCTTTAAAGTAATATAAAATCTTTACTCAGATTTACTTCTTTCTCTTATGATTCATTTCGAGCCACGCCCCGAACAAAATTTACTGTTGAAATTTTCTGATGACCTTACCCTAAGACATGAATGCGATGTAGTATTGAATGTTTACAGTTAATTGTTTTCAAAGTCAATAAAATTTAGGAGATTCATTCACAATTGAAATTTAAAATTACATTTTGTAAATGGAGAGTATATCTGATCTGATTTTTAAAGGAAATTATCACTGATTAATTGTTTGAAATAAATTGTTTCTTTTAAAGAGGTCACACTACAGTCCCATGCCTAAATCAAAATGTCATGCACCCCATTGTTATTACTTCCAGGCCAACTCACTAATTTCTCTTTTGTTCAATTGCAGATCATGGAATACGAAAATCGCATTCGGGATTATTCCACTCCTGATAAAATCTTTCGTTACTTCGCCACACTGAAGGTTCAGAATGAAAACGGCGACTACGAAGTATTCATGACTCCGGACGACTTTGTGAGGTCCATCACACCTGGGATGAAGCAACCAGAGGGTAAATGTCGTCTGCTTCTTTCTTCATATTAAATTATAACACATTTAGCCCACTCCCGTATACCTTGTTGCAGACACGTAAATAAATAAAACTGATTTGTTGTTCTTTCAGGTTTGGGACTGGACCAGTTCAAGAAGTACGACCCGCGGGTAAGTGTCAGGAGTGGAGGTTGTGGACTACACCTTCACTCCGTCCCTCAACACCAGGTGGCGCATGGACTGCGGCACTTTGCGCCTGCGCAGTCATCGCTTCATCTCAATAAGCAGCCCAGTTCCTTACGGCTTAAATCACCTATCAGTAGAGCCACTTTGTACTAACGCGTAGATCTGTACCAGTACGACTTCTCTGTGGTAATGCCCGCAGACGAGTCCTACTAGTTCTTAATTTACCTTAGGTTGCAATCATATTATTTCTCAGCGACATTTGGATACATATTTCAGCATTGTTCAATTAATCGTATTTTATCCAGGTATTTTTGTTTGAAAAGGGAACCTTTTTGAAGATTATTTCAACTGGATGCTTATTGACATGAACGTCTGATGGTCAGGTATATGACGTTATATTTTAAATCACACTACAATTTCTTGAAACACAAAATTGACACCACATGGCACTGATTTCGGTCTCGATTCAAATTTCGATTTCTTATGAAAAGAAAAAGTATGAAAGATTTAAATCTTACAAGCCTGTTTCCCTTGTTTTTGAGCAGGTGGATGATTTCATGAAAGAGGTACATTACAAAAGTGAAATGTTTTTCCTTTTAGATTTTCACTAATTCCATCTAACTTAATATTTAAGTTTTCTGCTGAACGACAAACAAATTAAACTCTGCGAGCTATAAACAGAAATTTCGGTAAATTCCCCACTTTGATTAAGTAAGCCTGTAGGGGCAGGGAACGGTCACTTTTGAAATTAGGTGCACCCCCTCTTTTTTGTCTGCTCATACTCTTATGAATTGATGTGAAACTTTATTGAGCATCTCTTTTAGTAGACGAGTAAGACACATAGACCTTGAACCGTGTTTTATTTCTCCATCACTGAACACGGAGTACTTTTTATCTTCATCGCGCAGAAGAAAAAGGTGCATGTATCTCAATTTCCTCACTCGCAGATTCCCATTTCGTTCACTTTTGTGTCTGAGATATATATATTACGTGTAGTGACCAGCTATAATTTGAAATATCTGATTTATGATTGGCTTTCTAATAGTTTTTTGCTGAGTGCCAATCCCGCTTATTCTTTATGATTATCTTTTGTTCACAAGATGCTGTGTCTAGAATAGTTGGGACTAATTCATTGACGAGTGTTTCAGACTGTAAAAGAATCATCTTTCCACAAATGTCACTGCTTCAGTTGTTTTATCACTAGTGTGCACATTGAGATGTTTGAAGGTCCGCCTATGGCGCTTTTGAGCTGTATAATGTATACTCTATCGCTCTCACTCCCCGTGTGACATACTCAGGGTTTCCACCATCATGGAAAATTCACCATCCTCTTCTAAGACAATAATGTAAAAAAAAACATAGTTTAAGTCTCATGAAACGTCTAATGACATCAGTCTTGGTCAGTTTCAATCTTGACGTAAGGCAAAAAATGGTATTGCACCTATTTCCTACCCTTATTTCTGAGTAAAATGATTTATTATACTATCTTCTTACTTTCAGACTACCTACAATTCTGTATCTAGTCAGTTAGCTCCGGTACAGTTATGATAATCTACCAACTTGCATGTTAAATGAAAATGATAAGATATCCTTGATAAAACGAGTTGACCTAGCAATTACCTTGGAGAATCCAGAAAATCCCCAGAGTGATCAGGGGAACTTCTTGGAATTTATACACGTACAACAGATTTTCCTGATATGAGTGAAAACCCTGAATAATTTACCCATACTGTTTCGTTAGGCCATGATACATATCTTTCATGTATACAGCACATGCTGTGCTTAAAGCGGAAAGCGGATGTTGTAAGCGATGTTTTGTGTTGTATGTGAGTCTCTGTTCTGACTCGCATAGCCGCCTTATGGCTTCTTTTCAATATTGTATTTGTGAACAAGTATCACCAATCTTCAGTTCTAGAGGATAACAGAACTGTGTGCCTCCTTGATTTTGTAGGGAATTGACAGGGAAACTAGACCAAAATGGAACAGAACTTTATACTTCCATGTTCCGTGGGCAGTATAAAGGGAAAACTAGAACAAAATATCAACAAGCTATGCGTCTTCTTGATTTTAGAGATGTAATGGGGATAACTAGACCAAAATGCAGTAGACTTTTGTGTCTTTTCTTTAGTGGGGATGTGATAGGAAAAAGTAAATCAAAATGTAACTGACATTTCTATCTCCTTGTTTTGATGGGGTGTCATAGGGAAAAATAGTTAGGTTAGTGAGAAGTAGATCAAAGGGAAACGACATTTGCTATTCTTAAAATCTTGAATTGTGATGCCCCATAGTAAAGCTCAGCGACAGATCCCTCTAGATATCTGAGTATTCTTAAACAATATTATATGCGATCCTGCGCATGTCTCGCTATCCTTGCATAGCTTAATTTGGGAACCCTTAGCTTTATACAGTACACTGAGGTAATCCTTCCCGACTTCAGCTATGGCCCCAGTTCAAGAAAGTCTACTGCTTGAAGCTGAATACCTGTCCTGATCTCTAAGATTCCACCACAGCTGGTCCCTCATAGCACAGCATGCTGCTTCAAGCTTGGTATTAGGTCTTATCCTACCCCTAATATAAAATCTCATAGGCTTAACATTGGGTTTCCGTATGCCACGCTGACTGGCATACGGAGTTCTATATGCCACTAGTGGCATACAGCATTGTTATCACGTAATATTCCAAAATCGAGGAGATAGGGTAGGATAAAATCAAAACCGGATTCGTTTTAATCTTGGCCACCGCATTCCACTCCTGAAGTTTTGGCTCCGGACTTCACTCGGCTTCGCCTCATGGAGTCACTTTGCCAAACTCCAGTCGTGGAATACGGTGGACAAGATTAAACCTCATCCAGTTTTACGATAATATGCTTTGATGGGGTGTTTTCGGTCTAGGTTATGATGAGGACCGCTTCAGCTGGTGATGCTGACTTGAGTTTCGTGAACCAGGGGCCAGGGCAAATTGCACGAAGTCGTGTACATCCTTAGTTTCAGCTTACCGACTTTATCTATAGACTTTAGTCGATCTCTGATCACGAATCACAAAGACATTGTCAGTAATTATATGTACTGAAGTCGAAGGTGTGTTCCCTACTGGCTGAGTATATGTAGAAAAGTTGCACTGTAAGGTTGTCAGAATTCGTTTCGCAACAAAGAAAGGCATTTATCTCCTTTTCAATTTTATTCTTTGATATTTACCATTTACTTTGAATATTCTGAGTAAATGGAAAACAGCCTTCACTCAAATGTGCTTAAATATACCTAGAGGGATGCTTAGTTTATTTCATGCATAAGAGTACGTATTCCCACACCTTTTAATTGAGCAATACAATATGATAAATGCGATGACTAAAATATTGCAGAAATTTATTTTGGTGTTGTTATTATGAGGTTAAACATTTGCTTATGTAGCTGTTGCATAAAGACAAAAAAGAGAGGGACGGATCCATGGAGTTTCAATCTCAACCCTAATACTTAATTTACCCCGTTTAAACCATGTAGATGGTGTAGTTTTATGGGTTGAGTTTTTTTGTCGAAGAGGCGGGACTGTTACACTGTAGAACGTGGCTGTGTGTACTGTGTGTGTCAGTGAGCGGTGCGATGGTGTGAGACCGCTTACATCTACGCTGCTGTCAGGTTGGCATGAAATACAGCTGTTGTCTACCTTCTCTGCACATTGTTCTAGAGCGGAATCCAGTTGGTGAGTTAACGCTCTCGACTAAAGTCAACAAACTCCCTAGAAAACAAGTCCTTCTCTCCATTTCTTCCATTTCCCACTCCGATCTTCTCATTGCCTTTTGTGTTCGAAATGTTCTTTTCTGTTATTGCATATTCTTTCTTAAATCGTTAATATCATTTTTTTTTTCAAAACTGAAATTGAATGCTGTTCTTCACTGACAACACTAAATTCTAAGTTTCACATGCTCTGTTGGAGTGTGCTTTGATGGATATGGACAAAATTCTCACAAACGGTGTGCACCAATCTGTTCCACACACCGACTTTGCATGAAACTTGCACACAGATTGCCACAACTTTAGTTTAAGAACGATCAATGATAACACCATCACTGGAGATCACTCTCATGATTTACAATACTTTACGTTTTATTACATGTATATATCACAAAATTCAATGATTCAATTTGAATTTTATTTTTGTATGTTATGAATGAGTTCAATATACATGTATTTTTTCAAAGACAATTTCTTTTTAATGTTTTTATGAGGCTATTTTTGATTAAGACTGAGTTTTATCTTGGAATGAAAAATCATGCCTTTTGCCAATTATATATGTTGATCTCACTCATGATATAATCACATTCTGATTATTATTTTATTTACATTGTTTTGATAGACGTTTTGTTTTAAAAGTAGTGTACCCCATACCCGTTTACAATTGAGAGAATTTGTGAATTTTAATCAGGACCAGATACTAGATACATTTTTCCAGATTTTCTTTGAAAGGTGGAGTTAAGTAGAGTGGGTTTGAAGTGTGATATATTAGTGGTTGACAGTCGTGGACGCAGTGGGCGCGGTTTTCTGAAGATGGTCGCTTGACAATCTTCAATATTTCTGCCTGAAAATAAGTTAGCATGTTCATTTAAATATTTCATATGGCATGATCATACATACAACTTCAATATTCATGTATTCAATTTGTATTTTAGATTTAAGGGGGGAGGGGTGAATTTATAGCTTTGAACGATTAGTGTGCGCATTGTATTCATCTTGCATTTCCACCTTGGCGCTGGGATGTATATGAAGCTTTGCTCGCATGATGTATTTGTAAATTGCTTATTATAAAACTCAACTTATTTTTTCATATTATTAACGATATTGATATTTGACTCCTTTTCGTTTCATTTCTACATAATGTGTGAATTTGATGTTTGTGTGAAAAATTACTACTATTTACTATTTCTATGAATTTTCTATGCATGTCCATTTCTTACATTTTAGGATGTGTTCCAAATACTTGAATAATCAGTGCGCTGTGCACAATAGTATGAAATCCTTCCTAATGCGTATTGATGCCTGAACTAAAATGTCATTTTGCACTCTTTATTGAATGAGTAGTCAATAGAATCTTTTATATGAATAAAAGCCTCCTGCTTTAATACGAATGTTGGTAATATAGATGCATTACTCGAGCGCGCTGCGCATATGACAAATTACGATTTAAAACCAAATAAGCTTATAACCCAGTGGAACAAGCTCTGGATACATGTCAATATCTTAGTGAGCAGTGCTACTAGCCTGGTGTGGCTGGGACCCGGGCCCTCGCACATGCACGGTGAACTGTGCACAGGCGAAAATACGGAATAAGGACATATGCTTATATAGCCAGGCACCAATTATTATACTGTGAGGCTGAACTGTGTGTTTACATTTTTTATGTACAGAAACATAAGCTGGAATGTGGTCTGAGTGAGGATAGCATCTTCTACCGGCTGGGAGAGAGCGGCCTCATATCCTTCTCGGACTACGTCTTTCTGCTTGTCCTTTTATCAAGTAAGGTTTTTTGGGAGTAGGATTTGCTAGTTCAATTACTTTGGTGATTCAATTACTTTGGTGATTATTGACAAAGCAGAGTGCGATATAATGGAGTGTATCTGGTGATTCTCATACACATTTATTGAGATTAAAATTCATATATCATATTTCTGTTTCAATGTGCCCAAGTTACTAGAATTGGTATATAATTAGAGGACCTCTCCTAATACAACTCTTTGTGAAGTGTGTCATGGGCATGTACAAACTGTGAAAAGCAGTATGTCATTAACTTTACGTGGTAATGGTCATAAAAGATTATCTTATGTCCCCAGAATGATGGCATATTTGAAAAAAATAATTGTACAACCGATCCTAAATGTAATTGACTTCATATATATGTATATGCTCTATACTGTGCGGATTGCTGGTCTCTGCTAAATTTCTTTTATCAGTACCCTTGTTTTTTGTTAGCTCCACCGCGGATGTTTGAGATTGCGTTCAAGATGTTCGATCTGAACGGAGATGGTGATGTAGAGTATGAGGAGTTCGAAAAGGTACTTAGATATACATGTCTATATTTTCTTTTTACAAGAATAAAACTTTTAGGAGAAAGAGAGGGGTGAACCACTTGATTGGACACCAGTTCTGCAGAGAACATTGACCTATCATATTTTGCGAGGCAAATCTAGCTCACATTTTATTTGTCATTCGATATGCGATTCAGTTTGCATGCTGAGATATTAATCCTTTGTCATTTTTGTTAAAGTTCCAAAGTAACTGATAGGTAATGCAAATTAGATTTTCTATCAATGTAGAGTTACAGGGCCACGTATTATCCTAATGTGGAGAACATTTTTTGAGGATTCGACTAGTATCAAATTGATATTAACCGACTGAGAAACAACATGACAAATGATTAACGGCGAGCACTTGATGCCTATACGGCACATAGCCGTACGACCCAAGAGATGGTGCCACCAGTCGGGGGCTGACCTTCGTGCCCACCTTCCGGCGTTAATGGCAGGGTCCACATGAGGATGACCGTTTACGTCAGACCTATGCAGTAGATGTGTCTGACATGTGTGACGTCATTTGTCTAGGTCCGAGACGTGGTGCGGTCGCAGACGAGTGTGGGAATGCGTCACAGGGATCACTCCAACACAGGAAACACCCTGAAACCCATGAGCTCAGCACTTACTACCTACTACTTTGGCAAGAATCTCGACAAGAAACTGACCATCGAGAAGTTCCTCGACTTCCAGCGACAGTTACAGACTGAGATTTTATGGCTCGAGGTAAGGATCTGCAAACCCTGATTCCCATAGAAATATCTTGTTTAATCATTGGTCTATTCAAATATTTCTTCCGTCTCCGGACCATGTTATTCACTGATATTACATAAAAAAGGGTTAAATCTCGAATAGTTCAATATAGTTAGAAACAAGTTTAAAGAAAAACAATTATTTAAAATGTAGGGACCTCAGTGCCATATTCCTTCGGATTCAAGACTTCTAAGGAAAAAAATTCAATTGTTTAGGTTAACCTACACTAATATAGCACCGTTCGATATAATATGGAGTAGAGCACGATGTTGATATTCAATATCTAATATGGTAGTGATTGTTTAAATGGTGATTGTACAGAGGTATTAGCGAATACACAAACTAAACCAAGGCATTGAACACTATTACGACCAATAGTTACCGCTTCTTTTTCTTCGGAGAATTTCTGTGTGTTGCCCACTCGAGTGACAGGTCTATGTAGAGGTTCCCTG
The DNA here is from genome assembly GCA_950022655.1 of Alentia gelatinosa. NCBI lineage: Eukaryota > Metazoa > Annelida > Polychaeta > Phyllodocida > Polynoidae > Alentia > Alentia gelatinosa. The sequence continues at coordinate 162,471,912 of OX465579.1, forward strand.
ACGTTGTACCTGCACATCAACTTAGCGGCAACTGGGCATTATTATATCAGGGATGCAAGTTTGCCGACAATTGACAGAAATCAGAAATTTCTGCATCTTGAAATATGATCATTAACAGAGTACTAAATTCCAAGAAATTCTGGCAGCAGGCTTTCACCGACGGCGTATAAACCTCCAGTCAGTACTTTGGCGGCAGTTAAATGCGGCAAGGGCCGTTGACACTGCCGTCAGAGTTCCGTCAAGTGCCGAAATTTTGTTTGACGGCACGGGGCGGGCCCCCTGAATACGCCCCATTTTAAAAAAAAAAAATTCTCCGTTTCCGACTTTTTCATCAGTCCCGACTTTCATCCCTGTTATATGGCATAGCGCTGCTTCTGTTGGTCCCACTGTGCTTGGCCTAATGTAGTGTTATATTGTCTTTCCATATGAATCAACAACGTTTTCTAAGGAGGAAATTGCCTCTCAGTTTAACAGGTACAACCCGACTGACAACCGCATCACTGAAAGAGACTTTGCTGAAATTCTCCTTCTCTACGCTGGCCTCTCCGAGACGAAGCGAATCAAGATGTTGAAACGCGTTAAGAAGGCGTTCAAGGACGAACCTGAGGTAAGGTCATCTCTCAAGTCATTCCCGATGGCTACATAGACATTGAGAAACCCTAACCCCGACACAGTGATATGAACATAAAATGTCTGTGTATGGTATATGTCTGCAAGGTTCACATTGCTGAATAAAGTCCTGAAAAGAATGTCTGCTTGAAAATTGAATAATCCTATAAATTCTGAGCATGTTCTTCACCAAAATCAAAAAAATATTTGTCACCTTTGGGACCCTTATTGAATTACTAAATGATGTTTGCGTGGACAGTCATGACTTTTCAACCAAGAAATTATGTACCCAGCTTGTGTGTGAGTGAACCCTGTATTTCAAGGAGAATCCTCGGTATACGTATAGCCTACTTTGAATGCACTACAACCTGTGTATGTTCAGTACTATATTCCCACTTTGTCCCATTAGCACTCAAACGCAGTTTGGTATTTAGACATAGTATCCATGTTGTCCATTATATACGCTGTAGTTAATAAGAAATAGAAAGTCATTGCTTTAAGTATGAGTATTACAAGTATGCTGTGACCTATTGTTGTAAGGAGTCGGTTCCGTAATCCACAATATAGTTCGTCTACTTAGACCAGAAATTGATGCTGTTTTTTATGTTAACCCTGGTGTAACTCTGTTCTCGGTTTTACTATTTTCATTTAACTGATCATCACTCATTATAAAATCTAGCATCTTTTCTGGCATATGTCACTGGCAACCAATCTTGGTATCAAACTGATTCCAAGAAATCTGAAATAGAAGGAAAAAACACCGGTTCTGAGTGGCTTAGAAAAACTCACAAAGAAATGCAGTAATAGGCGCTATTACTGGCTGCTTTCTAATCATTTCACAAATAAAATCATGCTTGCTGACCACTTCATCCATTACACACATCAGAAATCCAGATCAATCCAAATACCACATTTTATTTGTATGTTTTATATTTAAAAAAAACTAATATTTTCAGCTGGGTCTTCGTTATATGACAAGGTTGTTTGAAAAACCATTATAAAGGGAGATATATTAAAGTAAATTTCGAAATTTAGCAAGGTGTTGTGTCATCTGCAAGAACCGATTGAGGGTTTAAAGGGTAGCACTATTGATGTTATATCATTAATAAAAATGAAAAAATATTTCACAATTAATTACATTCCATGTAAACACCTCTGGTAATGAGCTTCCCTGTCACTACTTTGGCGTTAAGTCAATGGGGATACAATGTTCTTAAAATCATATACAGAAAAATGAGACATAATTCTTCTCTTGTCATATGGATGGTCTCAAGTCCTCTTACTCATCTGACCATGAATTTGTTACCCAGAAAATCTTGAATTGTCACTATTTCCTCCCCCTCCTCATAGAAGTATATGTACTTTCTGAAATTGCACAAACACTAGTCAGCATGCAGTAGGGGTTGCGGAGCTCTCAAATTTGGTTAGCCAATGTAGCAGCCATGTTAAACGATCTTCTCAGAAGGTCATCGATTATTAGACAAAGGTGGTGTTGCCAATGGTTATTACAAAACAAGGAAGCAGAAATTCTAGATTTTCCTTTATCACTATCAAAATTCTGCCATATCTTTAAGACGTACCCTGAGAGGGTGCCAAAATGTGGCGTTAGGCCGACGAAATGTCCCTTTTTTTCTTTGGGAAAAAAAAGCGAGTGAGTTTCCTGTATACACAGTCATCTTTCCCTTTAAACCATAACTTGCAGCCCTGACAATAGTTTGTCAGAAGTTTTTTAGAAGTCCTACTTTAGTAGTATATTGTTTTCTGACACACAGAAAGGCCCAAACATTGTTAGCGTCTCAAGACTGTACAACCTAGCTGAGTCAGTCTCGGGAAATATATTACTAAAAAGAAAGTGTCACTGCCATCAAGGGGTTATGTAGCAGTTTTCTGTTTAAATTAACATTATTTCTGGACCTAAATACATCTGCCGCCAAATAAGGCACACACAAATATTCAATTCACAACAAACAGGATTCAAATTACCAATGCTTTGTCTGGCTGCTTTGAAAGTAAAATTAGTTAAACTCAGACGCTGCTTAATATGTTTATTTTGAGGATAGATTGCATTTTCGATATTTGTAGGGATGCGGACAGTGTGGTATCATCTCGAAAGCTATACTCGTTATATTGATAATCTTGCCATAAAGTTGCCGGGGAGAAGGGCTTGAAATGTTGTTTTCACACACCAGATGGCGTGGTGCACCGCCTAGCGTCCCGCCAGCGTCTACTCAGCGTTCTTTCTTTATCGTTACTCTTACTGTTTGCGCCACCTAGTGGTGAGACTAATAAGCACTGTCCTTACTTCAGGCTGAAGACGAACGACTTTGTGTGGTAAGTAAGGGTGCCCGCACTAGCAGCATGCCAGGGCTAAATACTTTCTTCATACTCTGTCTCTTCTGCAATCCAACCTTGTGCTGTCTTCTTCCTTAAAACAACAAGAAAACAGTCAAAGGTTTGGAGGAAATGGAACACTTTGGGGAGAACATATTCAACCGGTGCCTCCTATTTGAGAACTGTGGGTTTATGCTGTTCTTTTCCATTGAAATATTTACTTTCTCATCCAATAAACATGCTTTTTTCTAAAAGGTTGCTTTTTCTGTACTAATAGATGAGTGTGCTGTGAAAGATTTAACAACTGAAATTGATATTGCTCCTCTTCTGTTTCATTAGCTACCATAGTTTCTCCACTTGGCTAAGTTCTTTTTGAAAAAAAGATTCCCACCCCTTTGGAATACGTTCGAATTCATCAAGTGAAATGAATTGTATGATATACATGAATTTCTCAGGTGGCCTTTATTGATAAAGATATACTACTTTTCCTTGCTCCGTTTATCCTATTAATTTTTCTTACATTATTGAAGGCAACCTGGTTATTTTCTATAAGTTGATTATTGGGTGATCCAATAATTAGATTTACGACACATTTACTATGCATTGCACACACTTTCAACTAAAAAAATTGTTGCGGGATTAATCCGCATTGTTTAAATATATGCATGATTTAAAGGATACAGCTTTGGGTACAGGAATCTACGTAATGGTTAAGGATATAATTATAAAATCTGAAGCATGGTTATAAATAATTATACGGAATTAATATTACAAATCCTCCACATCCTTGCTTTGGGATACAGAGGCGCCATATGGGAATTATTGGTTTCTGGTGATTCTTCTGTTAATTAGAATTTAAGTTTCCGTGTTTCGATAAGTTTTTACAAGCATTATAAGGCCACAGGTGGATGAATAGTGCACGGAGTCAGTAGTCAATCAAGTGAAAAATATTATTGATATGTTGTCATGCAATATGACTGATATACATCTAAAGTTATCTTAGTTTAATAGGCAACTAGGTGAATTTTATTTGCATGTAGCATTGGACCAACTTTAAACCAAGTGTCTTTATCTTCATGTCTCCTTCAAGGTGAATCAGCTAAAAAAATTCATTTAAACCAGTGATCCTAATTTCATTTTAATAATTTTCATCCGAGACCTAAATTAAGTGTAATTCTCCAAACCATAAATTGGTGTTATTGGCGGCATTATCGCTTCAGTTCTCACTTACAACAACCCAAAATATTGACCATTATGAGATAATGTATGTTCCCCGACAAACGTGACATACATCTTTTTTTTACGAGGGGTGACTATGCGTTATACTTTATACTGAAAAATCAAGTTTCCCATGAGATGAGTATCGAACCCAAATCCTTCTACTTTTTGTATTCATTTTTCCCATGGGTTGTAATACATATATTGGCGTAGCCTAATGGTGTGAACGTTTCAGAGTTTGTCTGCCAGACGCTGTTACCAATGGAAGCGTATTCAAGCAGTCATATGCCCCTCTAGTGAATTACGTAATTTTCTTTAAACAGTGGTTTTTAGACGTCCTTTCCCCCCAATCAGTCTAGACTAGGTAGATTTCCATTGTATATCCGCCCGATGTAGACTACTATTTACGATAAGGCTTAAAAGAGAAGATACTTTGAATACTCAGATACTTACATAGTAGTTAGGTGCACACTAAATTACAAGGTAGTGCAGCCATATATTTATCTATAGGACTTCACCCGCTTGGAACTTTTTAGTCTCTCTAGTATTGTCTCATTTAATATCATTTCCAGTATTATTATGTTAAAGTCGAATAAGTTCACAGCATAAATTGCTTAACGTGTGTTCTTTTTAAACAAAGCTGTGCTCAATTACGTTTAGCGGAATATGTATATAAAGACTAACATTTCTTGGACTCCACTTCATCATGATAATTCTTACTTCTACAGGGAATTTCCTTCGGGGAGTACCTTGATTTCTATAAGGTTCTGAAGTATATCAACGACATTGATACAGCCCTTATGTTCTACCATGTGGCAGGAGCTTCCATAGACAAATGTAAGTTGATTTTAAAACATATTTCACCATCAGTAAATAAGTATGTAACAGCATTGTCTTATTCAGATTTTATGAATTGAAGAATAATAAATTAGTAGATTTTCCCTGCCGTTAATGGAAAACTAAGTTTACTAGATATTTAGTACTCTATTGAGTGTCTGCCAGAAGAGAATCTCATAGTTGTACTCTGCTCCCGTTGTTCCTGAACAAACCACGTAATGGGGATGTAAACTAAATAAAGGAGTTATAAAAATCTGTTTCAAGTATTCACACGAACCATTCTTCCTATGTCAATGATCAGTGATCATGGTGTAATCAAGTGTTAAAAGCACAAGACATGGTATTACATAACTTTTCGACTTTGTTTTTCAGCAACCTTGAAACACGTAGCGAGAACCGTGGCGAAGGTTGAGTTGAGTGATCACATGGTGGATCTCGTCTTTGTACTTTTCGATGAAGACGGTAGGCTAGCACATTCTTTTTGTACATAATGATTAGTCCACCCGACTCGAAAGATCCGAGTTTTAGAACATTCACCAGATATTCCAAAAATCTGTATAACCTTTGTGATGTTTACCACTTGATCGAATGATAAAAGATTATGTTCTCTGACAGCTAGACAGCACTGCATGTCTTTTTTTTTCTTTGTATAATTTTGCAACGAGCTCCGTGTATGAATTCCTCTGCCGTATTATGAGTGTCCTGCTATCGTCCACTTATCTTAAAGTAACCTATGTTAATAACTGCAGGGATGCCAGTTTTCAATATTTCCATTAAAATCCATGTTTTCGTTTTCAGTCAATAGAAGGTATTTTTTCTTAAATAACATTGACATGGATATTTTAATTATCCAATTCAGGAGATGCCCTCGTTTCCCACACTGAACATCCCCACATATCCATGTAAAAATTGAAATCTCTCCCCTGATGCCCTACTCAATGAGCCTCCCCCACATACCCTCAGCCTTACCCCGTTGCTGTTTTCAAGGTCCTCCCGGTCTCCTTTTTAATGTTTAATTCACCAGGAATTCTCACAATATGACAGTGAGCGATAATAGGGACCACATACAAATTTGCGAGTGCAAAATTTAGATTTTTAGTAAAGAACGAGAACCCTTGAAAGCCCATTCACGCCTGTTTTGGTTTGCTCCTATGCAGCGAATTTGTGGCGATCATTGTTTTCAAGATACAGGGGAGATGGACTTCCAGTTGGGCATTTGACATTTATAAACAGTGGCGTGGTATTGAAAGTTCTAAGTACGAATTTGTTGATATCTTTGTTATTTTTAAATAGTCAGAGCTGATCTTTGTAACGAAGCACACACAAACAAGAACATTGATATTTGAATGTGATTTGACCATAGTCATTGTATATTTCTAACATTATCGAGGTTGAAGCTTTAGCTTTAGTATTTTGGTCTATTGGTGTTGGTATCGGCTGTTTTCAAGCTTACGACAAACGATGTTATAGATATCTGCAAATTCTCACATGTTATCATTTGAAAATCAAAATAACTGTCATCTGCATGACTTTAGCTACCTCATGTTTTTTAGCAGGTGGACGGTTGGTCTTTAGGTTATGGCTATATATACTGTACTACACTGCTTGTAGAGTCACTAGGCGACCTGACCACATATTTTCTTTTTGTAGCTCACTAAGTACAGCTAGGAATATGATTTCTGTTTTGGAAAGAAGGTTTTATGGTGGTACAAGTCCTTACAGTTTTAATATTTAGTATTTTTGCATGGATTTGAAAAAAAGTGAATTCAATTTGGGGGGGACTTTTGCAGTCCCAGGTCCAATTTTAAGAACTCCTTTATGGACATATTTCTACCCCTTAAACTGGTTGAATCATAATATGATATGCCTCATTTGAAAGAGAATAAAAGAGAGTAGGTGCTAGGAAGTGGAATTTTCTAGGTTGATTCTATATTTACAGAGATATTTAAGTATTTGTCAAAAGTGTGGGGGGGGGGGGGTGAAATGGGCGTACTTAAACAAATGTTTCCTCAATGTTGAATTACATTCAGCATTAGTGTAGCATCTCCATAAGTGGCACTAACAGTTTCTTACATCCTAGGAAGTGTCATTATTTAGGTGAAATGTATATTTGATGTGGCATTCATGTATTTTTGCCAAATCTCATAATAGGGGGGGGGGGGGGGGAGGCAGCAGGTGTATGGGTGGATTGTTTATTCAGCATATTTACAAACAAAAAGATGTAGGAATGGTTCATAACTATGTTCTAGGAATCAGTCAAGACCCAGCCAAATGGAATTGGTTTATGAAATTATTTGCAATATCATTTATCTACAGATATTGGCTTGACCTACTTTATTGGTGTACATAGGAACAGAGATTTGCCCACCATTTTGGAGCACATGGTCAGTGAGGATGTAGATAGGTCTCAGTTCCTGTGTGCACTCATCCATGAAGGTGTCACCATCAAGCAACCAGTCTACCTTTTATATGTAGTTAGGGTATTGCTGATTGCCAATTTCAATCGCATACAGGTCAATATATATACTCTGGATTCTAAAAATGTTAGTGTTTAATTGCATTCCATACACCGAACACTTAGGAGGGTAACTGGTCTCTCCGTTTGAGTTTTAAATGTGCCCACTTGCTAATTTGGCCTTTAGAGGCCAATGATTCTATTTTAAAATGTACACTTTGCTCTTGTTAGCTGCCAGAAGCATGAACCAGATGTTTTGCGCCCCTGTAGGACTAGGTGCATGCGTGCCACTAGCGCTAGCACTTAACAGGGAGTGGGCTTTCCAGGTGTTCTAGTTCTCTGATTTTGGGTACTTTTACTCGTCCTACCTTGATGGCAATTTGAAATATAATGTATAAACCATATGTTATGAATCCAAATTGCCAATATCCAGGTGTGGTCTTCTTCAGGACTTGAAATTATTTTATTTTGACAAGTGTAACTTAGCACTAGCAGCAATATCCCTGTTGGGGAGTTGGGTTTTTTGTTGTTTTTTTGTTTTTTTTTTGGTGGGGGGGGGGCTTGTTGGCCTAAGAATCAGCCATCTCCATTTTCCCTTCACAGACTCATAGACACCTACAAATAAATGATAACGGAAAAATTAACAATCTAAATTTCTTTTTTAAGGCAAATATGTTTGGTAGTGATAATACTACTTGTGTGTAATACATATTAGGTGTTTGGGGTGTATATATGTGAAGTGTAAACCCTTTATTGCCATAAGTATTGTTGTCTGACCTCAACTGGCATCCCTGTGTTAAACCACTGTGCATTATGTCGTCTATTTGGCAAGCAGAAATATATACTCGACAATAATCTTTCTTGGTTTGTAATGTCTTTAACTTTCAGTTTATTTCCAATGATTTAGTAAATTTAGCACCATATTTCTTCACTTATCGCTTTTTTTTCGCAATGATTTTATGGCTAGTAATCCTGACGCTCGTTCATCACTACACTTTTTTGGACACTAATATATGTTACCTGATTGCAGATGACAACGAGCTGAGTAACAAGGAGTTCGTTTCTGTAATGAAACGACGCATGATGCGAGGTCTTGAGAAGCCGAAGGACACTGGTTTCGTGAAGCTGCTTGGTGCCATGTGGAAATGTGCGAAGAGTCAAACTCCATCCATGCTGGATTAATTAAACGCCTTGTGCCACATAGAGTTGATCTCTTTAAGCCCTGAGGTATATCCTAATAATGTAATTTGTTTCTGCAGACCGAATGGATTCCACCATTGTGGTTAGTATCGATACTGACTGTTGCCTTGTTTTACAACTGCCGGTCTCAGACTTCTGATAGAGACCTCATATATCTGTTTATGTATTATTGTAAGTAGTTCCTGTTAAATATCTTTATCTGTATTTCTTCAAGTCTTTCTCAATCAGTTAATCGATTTGGATGTGAATAAGACTGGCTGCTCTATCTAGTTAATACAAAGGCGATCCTTCTTTTTTTTTTATTATTATTATTATTAAACTCCGGAAAATGGGGAACACATAAGAGTTGATATTCTATAGTTGATGGATAAAGGTGTATTTCAATCGCAGTGGAACAAAGCGAAATCAATCATAATCATTCAGAATGTACGTTCCGACTTGTCGGGGAAACGTTGTGAACTCTGACAGACATTAGGGTCCCGTGTCATTTCGACTCAGCATCATTGTTCATTGAGGTTCTACGGGTTTTGTAATATTCCAGCATCTTATATTCTCCGCCCTTGCTATCCTTTCTTCGTCATCTGTATTTATGAAGAAATTATTGATATTGCTAAAATCATGCTTGAACCTACCACTTGATAATCAAAACTGCACAACTCCCATTCTATTACCTTCTCCATGATCCAAAGGGAATGGTCGGTACATCTCTTAAATGATTAATTGGTCATTTGTTAACTGTGATGTATATAGATTCACAAGTTATCCGTTTAATTACTTTGCCGTTCTTCTCATCTACATTTTTTTTATATAACAATTCCTCTATTTATCAGTACAGTTTACCAATACCTGAAGAAGGGAAACTTTATATAATTGTAAACATGGTTGTACGTGGCTCAACAACCGAGTGATTTGATAATGGAAGCCAATTTATGTAAATAGTTAAGAAGACTTTGTCATTCAGCCAATAAATGATTTTGTCAATTCACTAGGAACAAAATATATAATGGCTTTGATGTACATGTAAAAGTCAGAATCTTGGAAAATGTTCCACTTTGGAAAAAGCGAATTTCTTGACTTTAGTAATTTATATTATAAACCATCTAATCATGTATTTGCAACATTGGAAAGAAGTTATATTGACACGAAAATCTTACCTCTATGAAATTTAGTTCTCAACTGGAGCCAATCTGTCAAAGAAATGTTATTGACTGCCAGAACTAAAAAGCGGAAAATGATAAACCGTTTCACAGTACCGAATGACGTAGTCTGAATGACGGCTCCTGTCTCTGTATATGCAATAGTATGCTTCAACTAGTGTTAAGTATTAAAAAGAGCGGTTTCACGTTCCTTGCGATATACATTCATCTATGCGCATCTATAATTTCAATAACGATCTGCTGAAAATAATGTAGAACATGCATATATCATCATAAACTGTTAAATCTATGAGTTCATGATTACATTTTCCCAAACCGAATCATTGTAATTCAAGTTCAAATTATTATTAGATATGGATTTTATTAGTCAGAACAAAATTTGGTCCTAAAGCTGTGAGGTATGTATGTTCGATCAAATGCGATTATATATAGTTGGGACCTCTATTTAGCACTTTGGTATCTATATTTATTCATCCTTTTCCATAGTGGAGTTCACCAACTCCATTCTCACCTCGCTGTCTCCTGACATGATAAACTGTTTCTTGTATATGGCCTGTTATTGTTATTGATCAATATGTACATCAATAAAGGATTGAAACAAACTTGAAATTTTACTCACTTTATTTGTTATAATTTAAGCTTTAGAAAGTGGAATGTTTGTATCGTTGATAACACTGAGGTACCTAGATTCGACATTTTTGTAAGATATTTACCTACCTTCAGTAGCGGGGGCCACACATCATCTTACAATTATCAGCCTCGGTATTGAAACAACTTGGGGGCAGTCCATAAATGACGTCTGGCTATTTTTCAACATTCCTGACCCACCCCCTCCCCATTGTCATGCTTTGTCATTCAAACCCTATCATTCTTGGTCGTGAGACTAGAAGCCCCCTCCCCCCCACCCCCCCCCCCCCCCCACTGCATGAGGTCATTTATGGACAGCCCCTTAGGGCCAATACGACAGCAAAATAAGTTAATTCTGACACTATCATCATATCTTTTATCAATATCAAGTGGTATATTTATATGTAAGTGATTATTGATTAATTAAATTTGTTAGGACTGAAAAAACAACCCCCTGGGGATTGTTTTTCAGTTGAGAATACACTGTCCATGGTTGAGACGATCTCAACTTGAGATCCGCTAAGATCGATCAGAGATCCTGAGACCGACTTTGAGATCAATGGCGGAAAGTGTTTTTCAGACGTTGTCTCAAGTCTATACACAGCCGATCTTAGGGGATCTCAACTCTAAGGATATCAAGTTGAGATCTCTAACCCTCTGTGTAGAGCGATCTCAAGTTCTATAGTGATCTTCCTGCGGGTAACCAGCTTAGGTCTAAAAATCACCTATTATTCTTGTCCCTTGCGATACCTTTTGTGAACCAATCTCAAGTTGAGACTGATCTCAAGTTGAGACCAATCTCAAGTTGAGACTGTTTTCGAGCATACCAGTAGAATTTTCACATGTGGCCCAAGTGGTGCAGTGACTGCACTTTTCATTCTCTTTTCAAATGTTTCTCATGGTCATAATAAGCAAAAGAAAAAATTGAAAATCGGTAAATAGCTTTGCCAGGTTATTAGTTCGCTTTGCTTTAAATATCTTCTAATAGGCCTTTTTCCACAGGTCGGTGTCGCACGTTATCTACTTGGATACGCAATGCCTGCAGCCAAACATACCCCTGGCAACGTATACTTTAGCATTGGAGCACTGAGTGTATGAAAGTCAAATGTTTATATTACCCGTGTACATTATTTCCAGAGACATAATAATGATTGCATCATATTTTATGGTATTCCAGCTAAAATCTGGTATGTCATACATGCATATTGCCTCAATAATACTGTATATAGAGTAGAGATAACATAGGATCACCGAAATTGAATACACCTTAATACATTGGCAGACCTAGCTATCATATGCTTATCTTTCTCCAAGTTAAAACCAAAACAATTATCAACTATAAAGTTTAGACAGCTCAGACTCGTTGATACAATACCGGTACCCTAGTTTGCTCCAACAATTTAATCTGTCAAAAAACAAAACTCCTGTAATCACACCCACCGTTCACACTTTAGGTGTGATTTCTGTGTGGCTCTATGGGCATGTGGCTGGAGTCGATCGTGTTTGTCCGAGCAGCCGCGTTACTACACAGTGGGCCGTTAGGTGGCGCTGAACGGCAACACCTGTATTAGCCTAACTTAAGCACCGAATAAAACAGTTGAGACAAGTATCAACTGGTCTCAAGTTGAGACTGAAGTTGAGATCGTTTCACTTGAGATCACCTGAGATCGTCTCAACTGAAAAACATCCAAAGCACCCCAAAGGGTCTTATCTTACTCTTACTAGTCTTAGTCTCAACTTGAGATCCCCTAAGATCATCTCAACTGAAAAACACTTTGACCCTCAAACGGTCTCAACTTAAGATCGTCTCAACTGAAAAACAGCCCCCTGGTTCTTTGATACGGTATACACTGCACACTCTTCAATACCATGGCATTATTGGTGTTGTTATGGATTCGCATAGTGTATTTAATATGGTGCCCTGCTGATCGAGGTGGCCGGTTAGCTCAGTTGGTTAGAGCGTCGTGCTAATAACGCGAATGTCGTGGGTTCGACCCCCACATTGGCCAGACACCTATTTTTCCACCATAGTTTCCAAACGGTGCAACCTCTGCCTCTGGCCATCTGATACGGGTGATTGAGACACAAGTAGGGTTAGTACCATACAGTAAAAAGCATTGATTAAAACCTTGTTTGTTTTTATCGTTTTGTACGTGGAAACCTGAGTAAGATTATTTTTATTGCTATTAGGGGGCTTGTGAGTGCTTGTGCCGCTGCACACTGCGCCGCTCTAGCTTATCATCAAAACCTCTTTTCTGTACTTTGCTCGAGCGATGCGGTGTTGATGTAAATAAAGAACTTAGGGGGCCAAGACATGAAACATGGCGTCGCACGCGGTAATGGAACCAAAATGTGTTTTGATTACTGCTTGTAAACACAAAACACAGACAGTAAACATTGTCTGTCTCTGACGAAAGATCCCTTATCATGTTTGTATCGACTCATGGTGAGTATCAAACTAGTTTTCTTGTGTTGTCATAATACTCGTATCATATTTAATAGAATGATACTAATACTTAGTAATAGTAATACTAATAGTAATAATAGAAATAGTACGACGATTCGCAGTGGAACTTGAAAACGCTGAATAAAACGAACTACGGTATGGGTACGTAAGTGCTTTATTTGCACTAGCTTCACAAAGCAAAATGTTTCCCAAAACTAAACTGCTTCATTAATCTAAAAAGCAGTTGCCCCTTCCCCTAATGATACAGAAGATGTAGTCCTCTGCCCCCCTCCCCCCCCCCCCCCCCCCCCAGAAAAAATACAAAAAAATGTAGTCCCCCCGCCCCTTAAAAAAGTTGTCCCTCCAATACAGGTGTTGCCGTTCAATGTCACCTAATGGGGGTATTCCACCAACAAGACAAAAACGTTGCACAGCGCCCGTATGGCGGTTAATTCCTGGCAAATCTGCTCTATTTGAATCATCTGTCGGGTTGGTGGAAGCACACACCATGCAGACGTTTCAGCAGGCGTTGGCTCTCCCGCCAGACGTTCCAACAGACGTCTGGTCTAAGTTATAACATCTGTTGGAGGATATTGGGGGTCGTTAGAGCGTCGCCTGAGCATCTGCTGGGGCGTTTGGCCATTTCCCAGCTAAAATGCGCTTCCACCTACCAGAAGTTCCAGCCGATACCCCCAACAAACCTCCACAAGATGTAAATATAGCGTCGGCCGAAATATCTGATTTATTAGGTTTTTGTCTGCTGGAATTGGGCGTCTGGCTGATACATTTGAAGAGTATGACACCCGCCCGTGGGTTCTGCCGGGAGTTGCAGCGAAGGAACGCCGCCAACATGGTGAGGCCGACACGGGCAATACCCGAAGCCACGAACGGACATAGAAAATACCGACACTTTCGGCAGAATTTTAGCACCATAGCGTGCTATACACATTCATAACATCAATCTTTATCTTTATTTACCTTCATTGTTCGATTTAACGTGGAATTCCACGGTTATTTGACGAGCATTCGATGCTCCCGTACATTTCCTGACACAGCAATACACTGCTCCACTCGATACGCTGCTTTCGCGGGTTCGGAGCGTCGTTGTGTATCGCCTCACGTGGCGCCGCCTATCGGGGAACTCGATTACTACGTAAAATGCAGCTAACGTCCACCAGTCGGCGCCTCGGCTGGGGCCTCAGCTAGGATCTGCTGGAACCTCGAACCCGCCAGACGCTTGTATGGCGACCACATGAGCGTCTGTTGGGGGTTTCGGTGGAGCAGCGATGCATTTTGAGGCCATTTTTCCATCTGTTTCAACCAACGTCGGCTGAAAGGTTGGCTGGGACGTCTGTTGATGTTGAAAAAGCGGTTGTTTGGTGGAATCGAGGCTTAACGATGAGTTCCTTAGTTGGACCTGATAATGTGTGGTATCTATTCCAAATGGATTTCTTTGAATAGTTCCCCATTTAGTGCAGAACTACACATAGACCCACTCTCAGAGCAGATATCCAGATATCATATACTGCCAGTCTATATCCAAGGATCTGCTGGGAGAGTGATGGGGATTCCCCTACAGCATATGCGTTTTTAATAGGTGAGACATAGACTGGCCTCAGTCCCTATGTAGGATTTTTTCCTCACCCCAACTGGCATCCCTGGCTAAGCTTGGTAGTAGATCCCACATCTCCCAGCCTACCTCGGATCAATCCGAACCAACCCGTGTGGAAGCGGTAGCACGGGGTAGCGAATTTGTCTCCGTCACTGGGGCCATATCTCCTACGTATACCATCTGCTTCTCTTCCTGTCGTATTTTTGCTAGTATGCACAGTGTGACATACGGAGTTTGTGATCATATATCTTGGTTGGCATTATATCTATACCAGCACAGTATGCTGGTATGGATAAATACCAACACTTTGAATCATTCAATTTCCAACTCAATGTTCTGCCATACGCTAAAGATATGCTCAGCTAGTGACGTTTGCGTATGTTTTGAATAGCAGTTCGCTAAATATTTGATCAATTATCAATAATTATAGGTATATGTTACAAGTGAAATACCCCGGTATGTTAACCTTATTGGGACGAACTCATGTACCTTGTTTCTTTCGATAAAAATATCAAACTCCCTCTGCGAGCTCGTTTGATATTTTTATCAAAAGAAACGCGGTACGACAGGCCATCCCAATAGGGTAAATGCATTTCACTAAAATCCCTCTTCTTTCTCTGCAGTAATGGACAACCCCGATGGAGAAGATGACAGAGAACTTCTCTCCTGCTGGCCTCCCCCCTCGCCAGAGTCAAATACGCTCGTTACTGCCTGCCCAGCCGATGCCCATGAACCCTCAAAAAGAAATGACTTTTCTAACAAAGCAGATTCCATGCCACACCGCAAACGACTGAAAGTAGGTGGAGAGAAGGACAACCAGCATGTTCCTCTAGCAGATGTCGCTTTGGCGCGGTGGTGGAGAAACCACCAGAAATCACCACTACAAGCTGTTCCCCAAGGCTTATCTGGGCCAACTCTTCTTTTACACATAGCCAAGTGAGTTAACGCCAATGTAATTGTATGTTTTCGAAAGGGTAACCATTTAACTACAGACAAGAACTGTATGGTCATAAAAACCAGTCGTGACAGTTTGACTGACCTCTTCAGCACTTTGAGAGAAGTCGTACACGACACTTTTCATGTACATGTACCTGAGTATAGGGTCGATTCCACCAAACAACCGCTTTTTCAACGTCAACAGATGTCCCAGCCAACCTTTCAGCCGACGTCGGTTGAAACATCTTGACAAATGGCCTCAAAATGCGTCGCTTCTCCACAGAAACCCCAAGCAGACGCTCATGTGGTCGCCATATGAGCGTCTGGTGAGAGTAGATCCTCCAGCCGATGTCCCAGCCGACGCTCAATACGGAGCAGCAGGGTGTGGATAGTGGCGCTAGCTGGTGGACGTTTTATGCAGTTATCAAGTTCTCCGCTGATGCAATAGGTGGCGTGGCGTGCGGCGATACACTACAACGCTTTGAATCCGCGAAAATTTGCGTATCGAGCGGAGCGGTGTGTCGCCATGTCGGGATTTGTACAGAAACGGTCAGAAAACTTCAAATAACCGCGGAATTTCACATTAAATCGAACAATGAAGGTAAATAAAAATAAGGATTGATGTTACGAATGTGTATGGCACGCTATGGTGCTAGAATTCTGCCGAAATACCGAAAGTGTTGGAATTTTCAATGTCTGTTTGCGGCTTCGGGTATCGCCGGTGTTGGCTGCTCACTGTTGGCTGCTCACGTTCCCTCGCCGCGGGTCCCAGAAGAGCCCGCTGGCGGGTGTCATAGTCTTCAAATGCATCAGCCAGATGCCCAATTCCAGCTGACCAAAAGCTAATAAATTAGTTATTCGGCCGACGCTATAATTCTATCCCATGGAGGGTTGTTGGAGCATCGGCTGGAAAATCGTCTGTAACATCTGGTTGGTGGAAGCGATTTTCAGCAGAAATCGCACCCGATGCTCCAGCAACCGTGAGCAACCCTGGGGCGATGCGCCAGCCACCCCCAACAGACGCTCAACTAACCCAGCAACCACGAGATGTTCCAGCAACCGTTGCACAGGCGTTATACAACGTTTTTGTCTAGTTGGTGGAAGACCCCCTTAAGCTTCACCCAAGTCCACTTATCTTGTGAATATCAACCTTTATAGTGAACTGAATTTTCCCCTCAGGTATTTGCCATTGAATTTGTGATAGATATTCCCTTTAAGAATTGACCCACATTATATCAGTTTATCACTGCGACTTACAAACTTTAAGTCTAGCTTTCATGTACCTCGCTTATGCTCAGGAAACCATGTTTGCATGTCAGTTACTGAGATTTCTCACTTAAATTTGATTCAAATCATATATTTTCGTCACCAGACTGCCGGCAGCGAAGGACTTCATGCGAAGTGAGGTACACAGACTGGGGTCGTTCCATAAAAATCGAGTCGTGTCTGCAGCGGTCCACAAAGCGTTGGGAACACTGTACGAGCGCCTCAACGACCTTCCTAAGGCCTTCGACCACCTCCACACTGCCGTCACCTCAGACCCCTCAGGTATTGTAAAAACAAAAAAATAGAAAGACAGTATTTAGTACATTACGAGCTAAGGATGTCTGAAATTTACCTTCAGTGTCTGTATTCGGTCTCTTCTATACTTCGTTATTTTTCTATGTCAGTATATAAATTTTATAATCTTTTGTGAATGAAAATGATTGGGTTTTGACTGAATCTCCCATACCCACGCATTGAACATATCATTTATACAATAATATGACTTCATTATGGCACAAACATCCCAACGAATGAAAACATTTTTTTTTAAAATGTTCTCATTTACAATCACCCCAGATATGGCACATACTAAGAGGGAATGTGGTTACTGAGCCCGGACGGGTGGCCATTCAAGGTCATTTGATGAAAAATGTCGTCACAGTGACGCCACAGGCAGAGGGACAAATTTGTTCATCAAATGACCGAGAACGAACACCGGACGAGATCAGTCACTACGTTTTCTTATTACTATATACCTCCTACTCGTTAAAAGAATATATTAACTTTTGTGCTCCTTGATAAACACCCCGTTCCCGTACAAAATCACTGCCATTCAGAAAGCTAGCAACAGGCGACGTAATGCGGTCTATGAATTGTTGACGGGTTTTGCAATCTCTACTGTCCGTGCGTCGCCCGCTGCCGCGCGCCACCCTGTTGTTATTGATCGTTTTCGCATATTTAGGCTGTTTAAACGGTATTATGTGAATGCCCTATGTTATATACCTTGATATTTGGCCATTGCACATTCTCAATCGTTGCGAGAAGTTTGTAAGGCATCCTAAAACGCATTAATCAAAGAAGAGGTAAGCAGGATGTGTCTGTTGTGCTTGCACGAAATTATGTTAATAAACGTCACTCTCGGACATCACGATAAATTTCGTTAGTTAGTCAAACGTTTGTCACAGTGCGACGTTTATCGTTGACACTGCGCACAAACATTTCTTTTTATGTTACCAGACTAGTGACACTTTTACGGGCTAGTGGAAATTTTCCCAGCTACCCTGGACCCACCCCACCAAGCAGGTGTACACTGTTTGTTGTTCCCTGCTTGTGTTGCTTTTTCTCAATTTTTTTTACTTTATTAAACTTTAATAAAGTTTGGGAACCTACCGGTACTGTCTCAGTACCTTCCCTAAATGTGACAATGTCATATCCCTTGATACAGCTAAACTTTGAGATGCCTGAAAAGACTGAATCCTTGACCTACTGTGACAGTGCCTTTAACCTGTATATGACTTGGTTAGCCTGTACATTATTTGGTCTAAATATAGCGTTAGATAGCGCCCACAACAGTGTGATGTCATTGTTGTGAAGGATGGTTGTTAAGCTGTGGTGTTCTTTATCCTACCCCTAATAAAAAACGCCATAGACTTAACATGGGATTTGTTTATGTCACGGGTAGTGACATAAAGTGTTGTTTATGCCACTACTTTCTGATACTGAAAAAATATGGAAACGGGGTAGGATAAAATCTAGATCCACTCTTTTGAGTTTGAGCTTATTTATGCCACTCATTTTGTTTCGTCTTCGACTCGTGAAATTATGGAGCCAACAAAATGAGTGGCATAAATAAACTCAGACTCAAACTCGTGACGTCTCTTGACATTATGACACCATTTACCTGGAGATCGCATAGCAACAGTTTGGATTAGATGGGTATTTGTCATTTTCAAGGTAGCATCAGTTGGTGACAGAAGTGTATTCGCCTCGTTTACTAAATCACCCAAACATTATTTAGATTTAGAAAACGTGGCTAAGAACACTTCTAATCCCAACCGATGCTAAAAAAACAACAAAAAAACTGTACCCCCAGCAGCAGGTAGTATTTCATAGACGTTCGTATATAGGTATATAGTAATAAAATCAATGAACTGTGATACGTATTATTACCTAAGGCCGAACGCCTACGAAATACTACCCATACGAATATGAAATTAAAGTAGACCACTTTCATATGATGACAGAATGGTCCTACACAGACTATATATTGAATAATTATTTCAAACTTTTATTGTTCAATAGACAAGGAAACGGCTTGGCTGTTGGAACGCGTATTACGGCAACTCAATGTCCTCACTGCCCAGGCGACTGCCGCTTCCCGATTGTCGGAAGTATCACGTGACCTTCCCCCCATGACCCAGGTGAGAACAGATATTCTTTTACAACAAACAAGAAAAAATATACCATACCCGAAACCACTTTGTATTACTTCCGCTTAAACTACACCTGTCGAGAAATAACAGAGCCACAACACTGTAAACCTACTTTTAGGCATCAGTGGCATGATAAATCGCTGAAAGATAGGGCTATTTCTTAGCCCTAAGCCAAATTTTAAAAACTGCTACACCACAAAGTAGTTGCATTGTTAGCAAAATCTTAAGACATTAAGAAAAACATGAACAGTAGATAGATAGATATCAACGAAAAAACTATAGTATAACTACATGTAGCATGTTTATACATTAACATGAATAATCCGTTGTCCTCTGACACCTAGTAGTGCCCAAGGATCGTTTGAACATTGATTCACCTTTATATACTATAACAGGATAAGTGATTCCGATAATTACCTATAAAACTACATGTAGATATTAATTGGTGTGTTACGAGGCTTAGCTTGTCGAGAGTTCCTTTCCTCTACATACATGTAGATATTAACGAGAACATTAAAACTACATATAGCATATTGATATTAACAACAGTAAATACAACATGTAGCTTGGGGGCGTTTTAATTGAGGAGAAACAGAAGTATATGGTTTTTTTAAGGTGTGTGGTTAGAAAATGGTTTGAATACGCCAGTAAGGTCTAGTGTGTGCTGCGCGCAATAGGTGGAGCGGCGGTCGGCGGAGACGCTGTCATATGAGGAATTCCTGTTGAAATATGCCATGTCACGGACGCCCGTCGTCATAACCGGTCTCAGTGACGTCATCACCAGTACCCCATGGACGCTAGACCACATTCGGAACATCGCAGGTGAATTAGAGAATTCTTTTCATTATAGCTTTATGTGGTTGGGACCTAAAGGCCAAATTCTGCAAGTTTCCCCAGGTGGCTTCTACCTTGGAGCTTGTATTATGATTTGACTATTACTCTGGGGGCCGTTGCACAAAAAATTATCGTGCGTTAGTGTCGCACAAATCCCAGCTTAGCCCTAAGAGAAAAGCCGTACGTACGTTAATAGGTGTACGTGAAAAACCCGTTGCACAAATCCATTAACGCACGTAGACCTCACGTAGTGTGCATTTTTTTATCGCACGTAGAGGGGTGTTGCACAAAACCAATACGTACGATATTCGATTAACGCACGTGGTTCTGCGTGAGTTAGCGTTGCACAAATGGCTGACTACGTACGATAAACGTACCTCCGAGCGTTTTATCGCACGTACTGCTACGACAACCCATGTAGGTCTCGTAGGGTTTGTAAAATGACTAACTTGTCGCGTTACCGTACCGCTGTGCGGCCCATACTGCCCCCGCCACCTATACTGTCCCTCCACCATACTGTCCCTCAACCATACTGCCCCTCAACCATACTGCCCCTCAACCATACTGCCCCTCCACTATACTGCCCCTCCACCATACTGCCCTTCCACCATACTGTCCCTCAACCAGACTGCCCCTCCACTATACTGACCCTCCACCATACTGTCCCTCAACCATACTGTCTCTCCACCATACTAACCCTCTATCATACAACCCCTCCACCATACTGCCCCTCCACCATACTGTCCCTCAACCATACTGCCCCTCCACCATACTGTCCCTTATCTCACCCCGGTATTTTTAGGTTTAACATTAGGAACTCGTACTCCACGGCCGTGAGGTTCGTGTACCCAATACTCAATGGCTAATTTGTTGATTCATTTCATCAATAAATAGTGTTATACGGGGTGAGATAAAATCAGAAAGCCACTCGATGAAAATAACTTGGTCTGCACTCCACCTCGTTTGACCACAGAGTAATTCACTCAACTTCGCTTTGTGAATTACTCTGCAGTCAAACTTGGTGGAGTACGGACCAAGCTATTTCCATCTTGTGGGTTTCCTTCTAATTAACCATACTGCCCCTCCACCATACTGTCCCTCAACCATACTGCCCTCTACCATACTGCCCCTCTCCCATACTGCCCCTCTACTATACTGCCCCTCTACTACACTGCCCTTCCACCATACTGCCCCTCCACCATGCTGCCCCTCCACCATACTGCCCCTCCACCAAGCTGCCCCTCCACCATGCTGCCCCTCCACTATGCTGCCCCTCCATCATACTGCCCCTTCACCATACTGCCCCTCTATCATACTGCCCCTCCACCATACTGCCCCTTTCCCATACTGCCCCTCTACTACACTGCCCCTCCACTATACTGCCCCTCCACCATACTGCTCCTCTCCCATACTGCCACTCCACCATACTGCCCCTTTCCCATACTGCCCCTCCACCATACTGCTCCTCTCCCATACTGCCCCTCCACCATGCTGCCCCTTTCCCATACTGTCCCTCTACTACACTGCCCCTCCACTATACTGCCCCTTCGCCATACTGCCTACATCCCCACATCCCGACATCCTACATCCCCACATCTCCACATCCATTTATCCTACATCCCTACATCCTACTTTCCCACATCCCTACATCCCCACATCCCTACATCACTACATCCATACATCCCCACATCCTACATCCCCACATGCTACATCCCCACATCTCCACATCCTACATCCCTACAGCCTACATCCCCACATCCTACATCCCCACATCCATACATCCTACTTTCCCACATCCCTACATCCCCACATCCCTAAATCACTACATCCATACATCCCCACATCCTACATCCCCACATCCTACATCCCCACATCCTACATCCCCACATCCTACATCCCCACATCTCCACATCTATACATCCTACATCCCCACATCTCCACATCCATAATTATACAGAACTGCATCGAGGATCGTATAAATAGACACTACTCCACGAGTTTGGATGTGTCTGAATCGTCATCGAGGCGAAGCCGAGTGACGATTATGGCACATTCAAACGATTCGAGTGTGGTTCTGGATTTATCTCACCCCTTTCTATGGCATTAGATAGTATCAGAATATCAGAGTAGTTGAATATACCTAGGAAATTCAAATCACGTCATCTCGCATTCACTACGCCACGGCCGTGGCGTAGTAGTGTCATTTTACGGGGGTGATCGTTGAGTATTTTTTCCTAATGTTATTTCTATGGCGAAGCTTGTACCAGGGGTGAGATAAATCCTACATCCCTACATCTCCACATCCATATATCCATACATCCCCACATAATGTGGGGATGTAGGATGTATAGATGTGGCATAGGGATGAGGGGATGTAGGATGTGGGAATGTATGGATGTATGGATATAGTGATATAGGAATATGGGGATATTAGTAGAGGAGCAGATCTGAAAATTTAGGATTTTTCTTGCTGGCTCATTACAATGGTTATCAGAGTTGATTTTGATTCTAGAGACTCTACTTTTTAGTGTGGGTGCTCTGGCGTTGCAGACCTTTCAGCATCACTATTCTATCTGAGGTCAAAGGTCAAGGTCACTAAAATTACAGAGATCTCAATTTTTGAGACATATGTGCTCCTTACTCTGACCCTTTATGAGCTAGGAGGCTCATATTGAATATGCATATATACCCCATCAAAGTTTTTAAGTATGCAAATGTATATGACCTTGGGTCATGGTCAAGGTCACTGAATTCAAGGTCAAACATCAATGTTTTGCCTATTTTTTGCATATGGGTATGTTTCAGTTGCCATGGCAACCATACATATCAGAAACTTGATAAAGAAACAATTCATTATTATTCCCTGGACCAATAGCTTCAATCTGGTATGCTATTCACCCATATAGACCATATAAAACACATATAGGCTGTAGGGATGTAGGCTGTATGGATGTGGATAAATGGATGTGGGGATGTAGGCTGTAGGGATGTAGGATGTATGGATGTGGGGATGCAGTATGTATGATCAGAGATGTCAGTTTTCCATTTTTCCGTGGAATTCCACTTTTTCATATTCAGTATATATAATTTCATTTCCTTGTCGCAAAGAAAGATGAAATTGATTTAGCCTCATGTGCGCCAATAAAACAATGGTTTGAACCTCCCCACAAACCCTTAGCCCCCTGCCCTGGCCAACAAGGACATTTTTTCCAAGTTTTCCCGACCCTTCTGAGGCAGAAAAAATCCACATGAAAATATTTCCACTTTTTTCCCTGACCCCTACTGACATCCCTGTATGATACATGTATGGATGTGGAGATGTGGGGATGTATGGATGTAGTGATGTAGGGATGTGGGGATGTAGGGATGTGGGAAAGTAGGATGTAGGGATGTAGGATAAATGGATGTTGAGATGTGGGGATGTAGGGATGTAGGATGGATGGATGTAGAGATGTAGGATGTAGGGATTTAGGATGTAGGGATGTAGGATGTAGGGTAGTATAGTGAAGGCCTGGGCAGTATGGTAGAGGGGCAGTGTAGTAGAGGGACATTATAGTAGAGTGGCAGTATAGTGGAGGGGCAGTATGGTGGAGGGGCAGTGTAGTAGAGGGGCAATATGGGAAAGGGGCAGTATGGTGGAG
Organism: Alentia gelatinosa; assembly: GCA_950022655.1. NCBI lineage: Eukaryota > Metazoa > Annelida > Polychaeta > Phyllodocida > Polynoidae > Alentia > Alentia gelatinosa. The sequence goes on from OX465579.1 coordinate 162,495,513, forward strand.
GGGCAGTTTGGTAGAGGGGCAGTATTGTGGAGGGGCAGTGTAGTAGAAGGGCAGTATGGTGGAGAGGCAGTATGGTTGAGGGACAGTATGGTGGATGGACAGTGTGGTGGAGGGACAGTATAGTGGAGGGGCAGTATGGTGGAGGGGCAGTATGGTGGAGGGGCAGTATGATAGAGGGGCAGTATGGTGGAGGAGCAGCATGGTGGAGGGGCAGTATGGTGGAAGGGCAGTATGATAGAGGGGCAGTATGATAGAGGGGCAGTATGATAGAGTGGCAGTATGATAGAGGGGCAGTATGATAGAGGGGCAGTATGATAGAGGGGCAGTATGATAGAGGGGCAGTATGGTGGAGGGGCAGTGTAGTAGAGGAGCAGTATTGGAGAGGGGCAGTATGGCGGACGAGCAGTATGATAAAGGGGCAGTATGATAGAGGGGCAGTATGATAGAGGGGCAGTATGATAGAGGGGCAGTATGATAGTGGCAGTATGGTGGAGGGGCAGTGTAGTAGAGGAGCAGTATGGTGGAGGGGCAGTATGTTTTTGATTGCCCACACATTTATTCCGGTTATTTAGCTTTTTCACAGTATTTTGGTAAAAAGAAAATGAAAAGAGGCAAGTCTATATATTATGTATTGTTGAAAAATTGAAATCTTGAAAAATTAAAAAAAGAAAAATCCTAGATGTGTGTGGGGGGTTGAAACCTACCCTCTGTTTTTTATTTCGTGTTTCTATGATCATTATTAACGTAGTAATCGTCCAAAATGTGTCTGGTATCCTTGTGACCTATCGTGACCTCTCGCATGTGTGAGCGATATTATGCGAATTTACGGGTACCCGGCCGTGTTTTCCTGCGTAAGTACGTAGCATCGTACGTAGTATGCCGTTATCGCACGTACTACTACGTGACGTCTACGAGCGGTTTTGTGCAACACTGAAAATTATCGCACGCAGCATCTCACGTAACCATACTAAAATTAACGCACATACTGAAGCCAGTACGTGCGTTATTTGTGCAACGCCCCTGATTTTTATTGAGTACCTAATATTGGGATATGTTCAAGTACAGTGAAAACTCAATGAACATCCGGAATAGTGCAGAACAAAATAAAGCTGTTCTCTATATCGATAGTATAAATAGAAATACGGCCAATAGGTTCTAGTTACTTTAAGTTTGAATATTGCTTGATATTCATCTTTGGGTATAATATGGGATATTCAGTTTATTAAGGATTTAGCCTCAGTTGACACAATTTGGGTATGATAGAAACACGCACCTATGGAAAAAATGAAAGACAGGAAAAGCTCGGAATGGTGTGTGCAATAGCACAGAGAGTAAATTTACTTCTCTGAATATCATAAACCAGTGATTCACATAGAAAAATGAAGGAACGTTTGGGTCCATGCTTTGAATTTCAGAGTACTCTCAAAGATATCATTACATATACCAATTTATATACACAACAAAATGGGTGAAAGGTGTCATTTATAGTACATATAATTCTGAAGAATGGCCATGATGCAAGTTTTCCGATAAATTCCTACATTTCATATACGCAGGCAACACTAGAATATATCGATGTAGGACGAGGCGACGTCCTTTTCCCCTAGCGATGCTACCTATATATATCGATTCATAGCCATTCTGTTCCAAAATAATATTATAAATGAGTTTTTAATAAGTATTTTATGTTTCCGATTTTTTCCTCAGTCCTGACTTGCATCCCTGCGATTGTGATATGTTGCCGAACACATTGATGCTCCTTTTAATTTGTGATTTCACTGGGATTCCGCTGTTCAGGGTCGTGTCGTGTAGAGACGCGGCGTCTGGTGCCCGGGTCGGCAGAGTGGGCGCGTCTCGAGCCTGGCCCTGAGCTGAGCGTCTCTCAGCTCATTACGCGCATACAGCATCCGGCACCGGGCGAGGAACAGCTCTACCTCTTTGACTGGAGCCTACCACTTCACTGCCCACAGCTCGCCCAACAGCTCACCATACCCAAGTACTTCGCAGGTGGTGACTTTACTACTTACGTTCTCAAGTCATTATCTCATTAGTCAATAGTAGTCTGTGAGAAGTCTGAATGAAAAATACTTCTGACCATTCACACCTACTGATTCTGAGAATATAGAAATATATCAAGATTTTGATTTATGATAACTGAAATTCCGCAATTTCTACATATTGACCACACTTATCAATACCCTTACCAAACCCCAGTGGCACCAGGCCATCGGAAGGTGCTGTTTAGGCTGCCGAAATCTGGTGTTTTTGTGTGTGTTTTTTTTCTCACTTTTTCGATGTGCTAGTAAGCCTCCTTAACTGGCTCTGGTTCCCACATCCCAGAGCCATGAGCATATATTACTAATCCTGCCGCTGTCTAGTCATTTCCACTCTAGATTTCATTTTATTCCTCCCCGTACCCACCCTGTTTCTTTGCAACCCTGTAAATATTTTAACATTGTCAGTGCTTTGATGTAATGGTTGTTTGTATGGTATTACAAGGTGACTTGCTGCAGAGGACGTCTAATGGCGCCCTCTATCAGGACAGCTGGCCATCGCTGTTCGTGGCTCCCTCAGGTCTGAGGTCAGAGCTTCATGTTGACGCCTTCGGCTCAAACTTTTGGATGGCACTGCTCGCCGGCAAGAAGCGGTAAGGCACTCGCTTATCAAGCACTAGTGTTTACATAAAAATCACTTTATTGGTACGAATAATTCTTGATCAACTTGTTAATATTTTGTTTGGAACGGCAATTCTTTTCTCAGGAACTATGTCGAATAGGTATGCCCACAAAGACAGTATTGCACAATTGTGTCCATGTGACTTGATCTTTATCTATTCCTTACCATATCTGATTGTTTTTGGCATTTCAGCTTTTCCAAATTCTTCTCGTTTTGTATATTAGAAGGTAATTGGAACAATTCTATCTTTGTGTACATTGCCAAGTCGCTGACATGACTCCTTAATTGTGTGCATCACAAGACAGCAGTTTGGAGAATTCCATTCTTGTGTATATTACCAGATAGTAGGAATAATAACATATTTGTTGTATATTACCAGGGAGTAGGAATAACTACATATTTCTGTTTATTATCAGGTTACAGGAAGAATTGCATCGATGTTCATATTACCATTTAATAGAATTATTCCATCTTTGTCTATTCTACAGGTACCGAGTAATTGTAGAAAATCTGTCTATATTACCATGAAGTAGGAAATCCGCCATCCTTTTCCTTATTATCAGATAGTAGCGGTCATATCAATTTTGTGTATATTATCAGTTAGTAAGAAATTTAACATTTTGAATTTTACGAAGTGCGAGAATTAATTCCAAATCTGTATATGTTATCAGGTGGATCTTCTTCAGCCCCAAAGACGCCCCCTTACTGTATCCACGCTACTGCCACTCGCTCGACCCTGTCTTTGATGCTGATCTTGGAGAACCTGACCTTGACCGTCATCCACTGCTGACTTTGACCCAACCCAAGGAAGTCATCCTTCAGGAAGGTATGTGAAATCAGTGCACAATAAATGTTGAAGATCACCTGCATTTAGATGGTGATGTAGAGAATAATATCTCCTTTGACGAGATGGGAATAAACTGCTCAGAAGAGAAATGAGAAAAATTATGATCACTGCAGGCATATCTTCAGAAAAATTAATGCATTTAATTATGTTTGGTAAAAACCTGCCATTGTGTCTCGGGTTGATTGCTTCATTACTTACAGCAGTATACCAAATGTATTGACTCTAATTGCTGGTTTGCCATTCGGTGCTAGCATACATGAGAACAGAGAGCAGCATTTGGATTCGGCCAAGAATATGTTGGTCAGGTCTGCGTTAACATGTTGCTGTGCATTCACATATAGCATAACATATAACATCATTGAATGTGCAAGAATTTCTATCTAAGTAGAATTTGGGAGTAACCTCTTCAGACATAGATATTCGTAATAATCTCATGTATGATGGTGATCATGGTGCTCGATTGGTAGGCATATGTGGAAGCCAGGTCATCTGTATTAAGTGTGAAGTGAGCATGCTGTCAACAAACTCCCGTTGGTTGATTTTTATGTTCTTGTTGTCTACATATGTTAACAGGCCTCAAACCTCTTTTTTCCAAATGAAGATTTTTTAAATTTAGATGGGTAAACATTGACAGTGCGGTCCTGTTTCTTATAACCACCGACAGCCTTAAATTTCCGAATTACAATTATCAGCACGTTTCAGATCACTGCGCGAAACCAACCAGTTTATTCCTATATATGCCATCGCGGCAGCTCATGTATCGGCTGTAAATTAACTTGTTTTCATATGTATACGACTCTATTGCACACCAGCGTATGAGGCGTATATAAGACTGTTTCCTTTTGTATACGGACCCGGCTGTATTTAACACCTGGCGTATACAAAAGGAAATATCCTCTGTGCAACATGTATATGCCGGGCATATACATGATAAAAAAGAAAGAAAAAGAATCGTGACCTGCTAAATTGGTAATATAAGATTGCATTTTTCATATAATACAGGCGTGGATGGTTAATGGAAAATGAAATATGCTACCAATAGTGTCCCCAAGTGGCAGAGATCGGAACTATTGTATAGTGGTGTAAATACAACAGAATCAGGCGTATATATATGACGTACATATGATTGCACCATGGACATGTGTATACGCCAATAGATAAGGCGTATACATACAGGGAATAGGACGACCTTGTATACGCAAAAGCATACCTATATACGCCGGGTGTATACATATATATAGTGGTTGACATCATTGTCCCTGTCAGAGAAAGCATTAGCCTTTAGCATTGTTAAAGTTAACACATAAACAAATCTGAATGTTTTAACCGCCAAATTGAAAACCGATACACTGACTTTCTTTTATGAGAACAATTTAATATTTATTATGATTAGATTTGACTTATATTTTGAGCTCTCTTTTGGTAAAGAATACATCTGTCTAAGCCCACTAATTAACTAAGGGGGCTACACTCACTTCCGGCTCAGTGGCAAAAGCGGAATGATTTATGATTTTTTGTTCTATCTGGAGGAAGTTTTTTTCTCGCCTCGTTAGATATTAATGATTTGTGATCATTAAAAGAATTAAGAAAGGGTAGCCCGAGGTCTGGTATATGTCTTTTATATAACATTCTTTTGAATCAAAGCTAGAACCATTCCCTTACATACCATGTAAGCTCTGCACCTCTTTAACCATTAGTGCGTGTTCTTCTCCTTGTCCATTGTTGAATTATTATTTTTTCCTGTTTATGATTTAAAACACGAGGTGGCGCCATCATAGATAAGGTTGTGTCCCTTCCTGCGTTGTGTGAGCGTCTGTTGGTGTTTGACTGGCGTTCCTAGCACCTGAATGTCGTCTGGTTAGATCCAGACCTGAGCGGCTTCTCCACTACGCACCCAGTCTGTTATATTCTCCCGTCCTTTTCTCTCAGACGCTCTTGTGTCCTCCCCTTTCATTTACTAACCTTTCAGTCCATCTGCCGTTCCGCGGCTTTTTCACCCATTTTCTCCACGCCTCTTTGCCTCTATCCGTCACCTCATTCCCCACCCTTTTCCTGTCCCGTATCCTTTCCTTTCCTTTAAAGCATTTCCAGACTCCTACCCATCCGCCAGTGGATGATGTCATTAATGCCCAGTTACGTTCAGTGCTACACATGGCACTGCTATTGTCATGTCATTCGATACTCATGTTCGCGCAGAAGAAATTAACATAGCTGTTGTGAAAGTATCAAAACGGTTTATAAAAGAGAAGAGACCTGAGAAACCTTTTCGCCCTCAGGGTCCGATAGAGAGCACTTAGGGCCGATTCCACCAACACACACGATGTAGCAAGATTCGGCCCGATTTGGTTGTCTTGCTAGATCGGGCTAGGATTGAATCATCGCGTGCCTATTTATTGAGATGTGTCTGGTTGTGTCACGGTGGTGGAGCACCAAAATATACATCCGACACCACTCGCCAACGTTTTAAGACGAGTGAGGTACGACACATTGCAATACAGAAAGACACTACAAGACATACCAAGATATACCACGGCAAATCCATCTTGTTGGTGGAATCGGCCCTTAAATGTGCTCTGTGTGCAGCGCTCCCCGTGGCCCTGCTATTAGGAGAAATCTATCTGATAGAGTTACAGGGCAGAGGCCAGGCCCCTCGGTGTGTTTCCTAGTCCTGGCCGTTTGGTGAGAAGGTGGGGTCTCGGACAGTCGCCCTCTCCACACAGCTGCTCGCGGAGGTAATACAGGTGTTGCCGTTCAGCGCCGCCTAACGGCCCACTGTCTAGATACGCGGCCGCTCGGACAAACACTGTGAGGCCGGCGGTATTCATATAGAGACACACAGCAATCACACCTAAAGTGTGAACGGTGAGTGTGATTGCAGTAGTGTTGGTTTGGACAGATTGGACTCAGAACAATTAAAGGCATTGTATCAACGAGTCTAGACTATAAAAACTTTATAGTTGATAATTGTTTTGGTTTTAACTTGGAGAAAGATAAGTATATGATAGCTAGGCCTGCCAATGTATTAATGTGCATTCAATTTCGATGATCCTATGTTATCTATGCTATATCTAAAGTATTATTGAGGCAATATGCATGTATGACATACCAGATTTGAGCTGGAATACGATGCAATCATTATCTTTTCTCTGGAAATAATGTAGACGGGTATTATGCACCTATTATGCTCATATACTCAGTGTTCCAGTGCTAAAGAATACGTTGCCAGGTGAATGTTTGGCTTCAGCTGTGGCGTAACTAGGCAGATAAGGTGCGAAACCAGTCTACGGAAAAAAGTCTATTGAGGCGACGCATTGTTTCCATGGAGACGCGCGCGGCGACTAGCGGCGCATGCGCGGTCAGCACTTCAAAGCCGCAGGTGACATTAGGCATGAGCTCCACTCCAAAAAAAGCCACACCTTGTTTCCTAGGGCACCAGGCCTCTCGGGTTCTCAATTTGTGCTACCTAAGCCTACCGCCAGTCTAACACAAGAGCGTAAGGTTACAAAATGGCATGGGTTTATAATGGTCCGTTTGTAGCTAGGCCCCTACAATGATTTAAAAATAAGAACAAACAAATGAAGGCGTACTGGTGGAGTTGATATGCACTTGTCCAATTAAGGACTTGATTAATCGTTATGTTATTTGGGAATCAAATCCGTGGGTGCAAAAAAGACATGCATGGGCCTGGTGATTAATTATTGAAAGCAGATTACCTGGCTTGAAATATGGCGGGGACGGAGTTTTTGTCCTTCTCTTTTTGTTGTTGTTTCAAGAGCTAATCTAGGTAACCATTTTGATCATCGATAAAAAATTACAAATCTTTTTACATTAGCAAATTTCAAATAGAAACACCAAGAAAAAGCAACCGATACCATTCACTGTAGAGACGGTATCGTTTCCTTTGCTTCTCACCTAATTAACCAGGATATATGAGAAACCTAATACTACTGTCAGCAGACGTTATTTGTGATTTAATGATAAGGTGCTAGCTCCTGGAGGCCATCCATAAAGTACGTACGCACCAATGGGAGGGGGGGGGGCTCAAAATTGTCGGAGATTTTGCGCCTGCTTCTTCTTAATTTGTTCTATTGCGTACAAGATAGAGAATGGGGATGTGGGGGTCAACATTTTTGGAATTTTTGCGTACATACTTTATGGATGGCCTCTTGCAGTTTTACATCCAAATGTATATGGTGAAATACCATTATTTCACCTGTCTTTACTCATGGGCGAACTGCTCTTGAAATAACTTAGGCCTTATCTAAAAAGGTGAAATAGTAACGTCCTATCTCAGCTGTCTGTCTCTTATCATAGGGGATCTGTATTGTGGGAATTTCGAGTTTATATGAAAAGCTGCACATGTATCCCATCGGTACGCCTCTCTTCACAGGTGATCGGCCAATGTAGTAACTTTAAATCTGATATTATATAGACCCTCCAGAGGTTACTAAACTCCCTATTATCGCCCAGGGTAAATACAAGTTCCGCTCGCGACTGGCTGGCCACACCATGACCACATGAAACACAATTTTCTGATTTATATTTGGAGAAACTGAATATAATTTTGGATTTACATGTAGAAATAACTGAAATTTCTGCCATCGGATTTCCAATTTGAAAATTTATAAAAACCGTTAAACTGCAATAATTGTGGATTACGGTTCAAGGATCTACACCATACAGCGTCGGCAACCAGCGAACGCCGGAACTTGTAAATAGACTGAATTATGGGATACCTCAATAGGGTGTAATAGATTTTGATCCACCTCATGAGGAGATATATAAAATGTGAAATAATGAAATCCCGTTTGTCCGTCTCTGCTCACAGGTGAACTGCTCTTTGTTCCGGCCGGCTGCCCTCACCGCGTAGAGAACCTGACTGACTCGCTGGCCATCTCCGCTAACTTCGTCGACCTGTCCAACCTGGGGTCAGTGAGGGCGGAACTCACTGCGCAGGCGCTGGTCGACCCGCGTGCAGCTGACCTTCTCCGTGACCTTCTCAGTCCCGACCTTGACCTCAGCGCGTCTCTACTGCAGCACCACCTGCCGTTCAGTGAGTTTAAACAGAGACCCCGGGGGAAATCGGAACGGGCGCACTAATACACAGAGCGGGGATAGTAGTCATGGCGGCCCTCCACTGTGAAAGTTCTTATTTAATTAACCCTTTAAAGAGAACGAGTGGCGTAGAAGAGTAGGATACTCCATAAGACTTCACTGGTCATTGCGACTTCATCATATTGTATGTAAGACTAGTACCATAACACAATGGATCAAGGTTTCTTGCCTGAAATACATATGTATAAATAAAAGGAAGACAAAATATGTCTCGGAATAGTTTAAGCAAAGTCATATGTATAGAGTTTTATTATTTACTGTCTGTCTCTGTTGTTACTATCATATTCCTTATATAACTGTTCTACACTATTCTGCTAAAGTCAGCCGGGCATATACGACGAAATGGTGCTAAAATGTTACAATATGTTGACCGGGAATTGGAAACCACATTTCCTAGTCATTCATTGAATAATCCAGTAGGAAAGCGCATATAGCAGCATGAATGTTTAAACAGAGCTCATTGCTCGCTCCAGGCCGGGAGCCTCTCACGGGAAGCCACTTGTTCCTGGTTGGGAGCAGCGTGTCCCTTGCTGCAAGAGACCTACCTCTGACCGGGAGTTATTCATCCCTTACTGCAACCTACCTGTCCCTAACCAGGAGCTATTTCTCCCTTGCTGCAAGCTTCCCATCTTTGACCAGGAGTTGGTTGCTCCCCACTGCATAACATACCTTCTTAACCAGGCTCTGTCTGTCCATCGATGGAAGCCAGCTGCCTCTGTTTGGTGCAATACTGCACATTTAAGAACCATATGTTCAAATTGAAACACACTATATTTTTCAGTACATTGCCAATGTAAATCAAGCAAATGTAAATAGGTCTATTTTACCTATTGGTTTAGACAAACTGGACAAAGATTATATTATACTCATTTGATATTAAGGTAAGTCACAAAAAATAAATTGGAACGGATAATTATCAATATTTAAAAATTACCACGTGGCACCACGGTGAATTGCAGAATATGCTTTTCATGGAGAAGCTAACGATTTCTGACAATTTGCCAATGAATATGACAAGTGGTCATATTCAATACCTCAATAAATAAATATGAATATTAGGACGAAAGAAAGGGTGATTACAGAGAGAGTGATACTGATAAAATGGTCTGTTTTATTTAAGATAATACATTATCAAGCGTTCGATAGCAATTAAACAAATTACTATTTAAACTACTAACCCCGTTAGGTCTTGGTAACAGATTGTTTATTTCTCTGTGTAGGTAGGTCATACAACCGGGATAAAAATGCATCGTGTACAATTCACGGAAAACGACACCACTACTCATTAGTTTGTACAATTTCTTATTACATAATGAATGTACATGACAATGTGTACGATAGTCAAATAATCTGGGCACATGGACACCAAACCCCTTGCCATTAAATGGTACATAGACCTCCCTCTCAGTAAAACTGGTAAATATACGCTTATCAAGATCTACTTTTCTCACACAAATGTAGGAAATGATTATGGATACCAAATACAAATTCTCTCGTCAATGGGGCCATCCATAAAGTATGTAGGCAGAATTTCAAAAAAAATTGTACCCCCCCCCCCCCCAACCCAAATCTTGTATGCAATAGAACAAAGGAGCACACGCAAAATTTCCGATTTTCTATCCCATCCCCACCCCCTCTCAGTGCGTACGTACTTTATGGATGGTACCTATGCGTCTATAGATAAGCTGGTGGTAAATCGCACACTATTTGTTAACTGTACTGCATGGATCCTTCATGAATGTAGAGAAATACCAATAGAGGAAAATAAAACATAATGACGCACACAAATCTAAGATACACTATGGTCAAAACAGTTGACTGACTTGTGTTCCCCAATTAGATCAATCGTATAACCAGAAAATAAAACAGAATTCCGGACACAGAATATAAACTATTTCAGGGGAAACCCCATGTTTCTACTAGAGTATAAGAATGTATGTTTTCTCATCTGACCATCGCTTTTGTCGACTTCATGTCCATATATCCAGCGGTTATAATGACACTACACACTGTCATTTAGAACTACATGTACTCTACATCCGTCATTGGCATGTAGATAATTGGATAAACCAACTTTTAATTAACTATGTATAAGCTACACCTAAATCTCACAGCCCGTCGGGTTATCTTGCCTTATACCTCACCGGTTCTAGGTCCTGCTTCCAGCAATGTAATTAAATCACCAGTAAGTGTATGTCATATTCCTGAATTATGCCCTGCGTCACCCCCACTGCCGAGATCTCGCGCAGAACGTCATATCATGACGTCAGTTTGACATCATAGAGACTAGGGAACCAGGATGAACTAGTTTAACCGCAGTTATATTCACCGGACCCTTTAGCTTCACATTGATGGAAATCTAAACTCCACACGACGATTTACGGTTGTTCAAAGGCTGAAATGATGTTATCATCTTGGAAGTGTTCCTGATTTGATCTGAATTAAATCTAAATTCATAACGTGTCGTTAAAAGCCTAATTGTAAACCAATTTTCTTGTTAAATATTCATGAAACGTAATCATCTAAGATACAAAATCACTCCTGAGTGATTTCACTTACCAATATAGTCCCGAGAACATTTTGACGCTGTAACGTTCATTTTAATTGGTTCTCCTGACACCAAAAGTGTGTATGACCCAGTGATAGACCAATCAAAGTGTACATCACATTCACCTTTCAAATATCCACAAAATATCCTACCGGAATCAGGTCACACAAATTATACAATGACCATATTAAAATGGCTATCATTACACCCTCATCTTGTAGATGCAGTACTTATGGGGTAAAACCTGATCTATTCCCCTATTTAGTAATATCAACTCTAGCACACATGTCGTCTATTATACTTAATACTTATCATTGGATAGCGTGTGATGGCCCTATAGTACATTGGGATCAAGACCTACATTTCAGAGATTGTTGAAGAATAATATTGACCACTTATATATGCTCATCGCTTATAAAATAGCATTCCGATAGGTTATAATTAAATGCATATACAATTTCTCTGTCAAAGCAAAACAGTGTCGTAGCACCACATATACCTTGTATACTATCGACGGCTGTCCAGACATAATATTTTCCAAATTACAAGTTTGCTCGATGAGTACACAGAATTGCTATGTAGGTAGAACAGTAAACAATATATTTCACCCACGGCAAGTCACCAAACTATCATGTTAAATGCTATTAGTACTTGGTCTCTGGGAGAATACCACTGTGGCATCCACCTCTATTTCTGACATTGCAGACATTCAAAGGCCATAAACATGAAAATAGCATCGCTAAAATTTACAATAATCACACAAGCTATTGGAAATTTAGTAGTGGTATCCTATTATTATCTGTAAGAAAGAAATATGAAAAGACCATGACCAGAGAGGAGAATCTGACTGTTATAAAACACAGTGTATCAGAAATATATAATTATCATATGGGCTAACACGGAAAAGGCGACCCTTCTCCACAGATTGTCCACGCGACTATGTACATTAATAGAAATATGGGATCGAAAGGCCATTTTCTCTAAAGTAACGTATGGTCCTCTAATATTCCTCTTTTAGAGTTCTATATGTCGGCAAAGCTTATATGATCACTATAAAATACTGGTATGGGACTTCTCTATAGATATACTGTACATATATGGTATACAGAGTAGAACATTCAATAAACAGTTTCATGAGTTAGAGTGCCATGATAATGGATAGGAATGGCAACCAATGTTCGTAAAGCATTGCAATGAGGGTGTGTGCATGGAGGTATTTATTTCATTTAAGCCTATGGAGAAAAGAGGTTGACCTAGTCTTAAGGTGTTTTCCATTGGAATCTTCCAGATGAGACGATTACTCCGTAGTAACATGGACAAAGCAATATTAAACGTACGTGCATAAGATGTATTGAATCCTAATTTCTATATAACCATTGTATCATGTCCAGCCTTGTTCACATGCCAGGCAGAGGCAGAAAATGCCGCTAGTTCTCAGTAACTTACAACTAAAACCTTAAGTTCCAGAATGGATGATTTCTGAATAATAACATAGCTCCAGATATATATTCGTCATACTTCAACATTTTGAATGGTATAAACTACTTTTACACAAAAGTAAGCCACAATCTGGAACATTTGGATTTGAAGCAAGGGGGAACTAGCCTCTTTGTTCATCATACCTTGTGGGGAATGGGTCTCCAATTTAAATCTACAACTAAATGGTGAAATATTGTCTGTGATACTAAACACACCACTCCATACTTGGTTTATTCCGTTACCACAATACACAAAAGTTAGAACTGCTGGAACACAGGACTACAGAAAAGCTTTCAATAAGTAGGCGCAGCCAGGCAATCCATGTTCAAGGATTAACTTATCACAAAGACCTGGGAGCTGTTTCAAAACCATAGACTTAACCCACGTTTTGAAACAGCTCCCAGGTCCTATTGACAAGCCCCGGCAGTATCTAACGGTAGACGGAGTTTGTGTTGCATGCTAATTCAATACACAATAGGGGCAGACTAGTAATCTAAAGGATAGTCTGTAATGGAAGAAATTAACTTGAGGGGGGGTGTGAATATTGAATTGATGTCAAAAGTAAATATGAAAATCGTTATCTGAATTAGATAAAAGGTGATACATTTCGCATTATTTTCTAAAAGGCTGATTCCACCAACACGATAGATTTGCCGTGATATATCTTGTAACATCGTACAGTGTCACGATATGTCGTACCTCCGTTGTCGCAAAATGTAGCCCGCGATGTCGTGTGTATGATTTGGTGCTCCCCCAACGCGATACCTCAAGACACATTGCGGCAAATATGCACGCGATTATTCAAGACCTAGTAAGATTTAGCAAGACAACCAAATCATGACTAATCTCGCTGTATCTTGTGTGTTGGTGGAATCACCACTTAAGGCAATTAGAAGCCATCTATGCCAGGGTAACCTGACAGCGACTACATTCGTGAGCAGGATATTGAACACTAATGACGCCCTGCCGACACAAAATCATCACTTTAAAGCTAAAGCCTAAACAACTATGTAACCTAAAATCAGCAATACTTTATCTGAGGGAGTATATGGGACGGGGACTTGGTGCAAACAAGTTGCCTTTGGTAACAAGGGTAAATTCCATGAGCAATTATGTAGGTTCGAGGTAGAGGATTCCAGAACCAACGTCTGCGCAAACCTTGTGGCATATACCGGTTAAAGATTGTTACTTGAATTTTGAAAAAGGTGGGTGTACATGTAGTTTTGTTTTGTTTCAGTATAACATGTGCTTATGAATGCTCTTCGTTGTCACTATAATAAAGTGGACAAACCCCTGGCACATAAATCAAACTCGACTTATAACCCAACGATTACTTTCTATTTCGCGTAATGAAAGAGATAAAATGAGTTGCATTAAATGCTGTTTTATGTTTCTGTGCACAGGCTGAGTTGAACTCAATCACGAATATCAAATCTACACTGAACTGGCGACTTGTACATTTTCCCTTAATCAACACTTTACATAAGGTCTGGGCTTTATATCTGAAATGGTTAAAGGTACGCTTTGTCTAGAAATACTTGTGGGTATTACTTGTATCAGTGCTATAAACCAATGATCTCTAAACATTACTTCATACCATTCCCATATTCAAATAGGGACAGTGTTATTTGTGACAGCTCCATTACATCATTTATACCACAGATGAGTTGGCCCATTAGGTTAAAGTCTGTCTACAGCATCTATATCTTTTAAACTCTACCGAAATACATAAATGATTACCAGGCAGCTGGATTTGAAATAGGCACATCCGGGAGTCTACTCTAGCCTCCAGTTAAACATAAAAGATTGAAAAACCATGCAATCTAGGTCTACAGGTGATGCCAATACAATTTGCGTGGCCTCCTAAAGTTCATACAGATTTCTGACTCTAACCGATTGGACCAAAACAAACAATTCTGATTAAAAATCCACTGTTTATCCTAGTCACTTCTCCACCAGAACATACTCAACTGGGTCCCTGCCATCTTCTGCCTCGCTGCTCATACTCGACACGAGATGCCGCCATGCGGAAGCCCTCCTCTCGTCTGTGGTCTCGCGCTGGACCACGTGATTACCCGCGTGACTTGTGCGCACTCACGCGTCCCACTAGAGGTCGTTGCGGCGAGTGAGATGGTCACGTGACACGATGTACGTCATGGTTCAGTGAACAGGTTCCAGTCAGCCGTTTGCACCCATCTCTTCCCATATTGCAAACGCCCTCCTCCATCCCTCCTGCAGGGCACTGTCTCCAGCATGTTCGCCTCGTCAGGCCGCTGTAGTCGAGCTGGCTTAGTGCATCATTTACTGCATGCTGATTGTAACCCAACCACCTGATGATTATCATGATCACGTCAATTGTCAGGCTCATTACCTCCACATACATCGGCCCGACAACATTTAAAGCTAGCTGCCAGAGTGTAAAATAACAGCCAATAAGGAAAGGGAGCGAGAAGACGGGGAGGTCACTGCATAATTGGTCCAATTGATTGCTAACGTTGGTACTTTACACGTAGCCCAATCTGTACTCATTAATATCGATTTAAAGAGGGTCTGAGGGCGAGAGTAGATTTGAATACGGTTTTTCCTAAATCCACGTTAAGAGTTCTTTAACCATACAGCATTTTCATTGGGGAATTAGTAGAGTAGGCCGATGTTAATTAAAGAATCGTCCTCTGGACAATAAGGATTGACTATTTGAGAACGGTGAATACCTAATTACTTACGCCAGTGATCCAACAATACTGTTGGGCCATGACCTGTGTCCCGTGTGCCTTGCTCCCTCCTGTCACCTGCTCCTTCACATAGAATCCAGGCAACAGTATACATGTTACCTATACAGACACTTAGTATAGGTCTTTATCCTACCCATTATATAAAGCTTCATAGACTTAACATGGTGTAACTATATGCTGCGGTTATGCCATAAAATATCTATACGCCAGTCGGGTAATAAATGAAGTTAGAATCATGTGACAGAGTAGGACAAAATCTGAACGTCACTCAATTTCATATAATTATTTGCATGGCATTCCTTGTCTTCTGCTACAGATATCAGCTCTGCTTAGTGATATCATTCCGCTTAGACAACTCATACAATATAAACAATCATATGAAATTTCGTGACGTTTCTTGAAAATCTTCCTCTTTTATTCCTGATCATGATAGAATTACCCTTATATGATATACCATGAATAAGGTAATATATCAGAAAGCGTCGTGCGGTGTTATACACGTACAGCAGTGTGTTACATACATTCTTCAGTATAATACCATATATCGTACAGACATCGACCGTCTACTATTCCCATTTAATATTGTACTTAGGATACACAATTTAGTGATCAATGCCATGGCAGTAAAAATTTGAAATAACCTTGACCGGGACATGCATACATGTGCAAGGAAAATCTGAAGTGTTGAAGTTGAAGTATTTCCCCCTCCATACATGACACTGTTAGCCCAATTTTGTTGCCAGGGTCCTTCAGTCGCAGGTGGTGTTTAGATAGTTTGTGCACAAGATTTTCAGACATGCGGTTAACTACATTTCCCTGACGTTTCTCCTGCATGTGCTTCTATGTTCTTTTTCTGCTTATTGGTAGGCCATACAGCCTAGAACCGGCAGGCCAATTTATCTTTATTTACTGCAATAGCCCTTAAGCCTAGCCACGAGAACAGTTAGGCGGATTATCTTATTTACTGCATTTGGTAGGCCTCACAACCTAGCAGACAACTCTGGTAATCCATTCTCCTCTTCATTTCCAAATTTGGCAGACAGGGCTAAACAGCTGCTATATCTCATGGACTGTCCCATATACCTACATTTGTTGCATTTTCCCGGCTTTTCGCTAAATCTGGTACGGTTCTATTGTGGAGACAATGGAAGTTCCAGGCGTTGTGTGCTATGTCTACATCCCGCACCATGGCTAGGAGGTCACACTCACTCCAGTCAGTGTTACTATAGAGAGCTGCCAGTCTGTTTGCACCTTGTTGCTGGGCAAGCTTGCTATCCTCTTCTGTTAGTAGTCGCTGGAGTCAATACCCTTACAGAGGGTTGCGTAGGCGACCACGAAGATGATGAGACCAATGAAAAAAAAGATAGGTCCAACGTACCAGAATATTCTGAAAAGAGAAAAAAGAACACAAAGTGGATCAGATTATTGGAACATTAGTTGATGTCTCATGGGATCAAAGACTGATACACAATAGGATAATTTTCGGAGTACCTGAGTTGTTCTATAGATAGACACATCATTTAACCATGATCTAGCCTCATATCACTGAATATAGTTTTTAAGGCACAGGAGCTTTCTGGTTCAGTAGATGGAGTCTACGGCCCGGGTTTGGGTATTTTCTTTTTATTGAAGTATATTTAGAGACGTTCACTCGTTTCCGAGCGATCTCCCACGCTGGGGGTCAACAAGTAACACAGCAGATGATGCACAAAGGATAGGACGGAAATGTATGCATGTAGCTTCACTTATCCCCTGAACCCTAGTGTCACCTATTCTTATAGATCTATTCCCATCGTGATAATCATAAGAAAACCCAAACGGGAAATCCCTCACAACCCCTTAAGTTTTTATAGTTCATTGGTCGATGGTGTGTATGCTGTAGATATTTTAACATTCTGAATCCCGAGAGCTATACTTGACATAGACGGGGATTCTCAACATGGTCATTGGAGGTCCTGCGCCACCAGTCCTGCTTCCATTTTTTTTTTTTTTGGGGGGGGGGGGGGGGGTAAAATTTCTTTATTGAGTCTAAATAGTTACATTCACGATGAAAATTGTACATGTCACAAAGTTCGACCCAATAAAGGGGCTGAGACCTCAGCCTGTTTGTAAGGCTGGTTTTAATGGTCTAGCCAAGAAAACATAATATCTAGTTTAGACAAGATTTTATAGAACAACAAATCGTCTCCAGGTTATAAGATAGAGCTTAGGTACAGGGACAAACCTGTAATCCATCCCTCAACAGATTTCAGAACATAATTAGTGAGTTCAGCCCAAATGTCCTTTGCTCTTTTCCGCGCTGATGTAGGTGCTAGATTGAAGTTTACATCGTGTGCAAGGGACTAAATTTGCGAAACCATTCATACTGATGTCAGACGGGCTTCACTTAATACATGAAGACTTATATCTTTGGATTGATATTGATTCATTCCTACAACCTCTGTATTACCATCTGCTGTATTACCAGCAAATATAAGGCTCTTTTTTCTATCATCTGGAATTGGGGAAACACAAACATAAGAAACAAAGACAGATAACGCTGAGCGATAATAGAGGTAGACAAACACAAATAAACTATAGGTAAATCGCCTGACCTGCGCCAAAGTTATTAATTGACCACAGGTAGAATGTAGACCTGCTTGTATATGTTGTCAATGGACGTAGTGACACAGATCAATAATCGATAATCAATGCCGTATTGACCAGAAATTACAGAGTGAGCAGGAAGCTCTGCCAACAACTCACCAACCACAACAGCACCATATTCATTACTTCACGGTTCTGCTGTGGAAAAGCCATCTTACTGCAATCAATGCTTTCGTCTAAAGTTAGATTAACAAAGCTAATCATTTATATAACAAGGATAAAGTTGACCTAGCTATACATAGCTGTATGAACTAGAATTACGACACTGAAGGTAACACTACAGTTAGATAGTAGGCTGGGTATATCTAACATAGGCCAATACATTCATATCTGATGTTACACCAAAGGGAAGACAATATGCCCATTTCTACCAACTATAACTAGATTACCATACATGACCTGTATGCTCACTTACACAAAGAGCCAGTAGATTAGGGAGGGGGGGGGGGGGGAGTTCCAAGGAATCAAGACACCACTCAAAATTCAGCTTTTTAGATTCTGGGAGAAAGAAGGGATAGGAACAGAAAAAGATAAATGAGGTGCCATGATCCTTAAGAGGAAGTGTAATCATATGACTCATGCTATACCTTTTACCTGCTCCTTCTATATCAAGTAAATACATCTAAAACTGTATGCAAATGCTAACCGAGAAGGTTTTATAGATTTCGGCAATTATCATTTCCCACCTACCACATGCGAGTAATTAGTAAATAAGATATCAGAACCGGCCAGTCGCATGTTAAATATTCCTTATTTCATGAGTGTTTTCTTTGTAGCTATAGTTTTATCCGTTGCTGGGATGCGTTGTTGCTATTAGTACTTATTATCAGGATTCAATATGAGGTCAATAGTCCATAGTATATAGCCATCCATATGAACAGTAATAACGCTATTTTCCATAGATCTATGCCAAAGACAGCAGTGCATGTATTGTAGTGGATCGATTCTAAGCAGTTTCTGCTTTGGGTCTCTGGGGAAGGCTACTCTAGCACTGGGACCTGTTTCACTAGTTTCGTGGCATGTCTGTGACACCATACAGACATTGGGGTTGTATAGTTTCGTGACAACACAGGTAGCTGCCCTTAGGTAAAGACAGACCCCAAACATATGAATTAGATAAATCTACACGTCACAGACCTGTTTCACTAGTTTCGTGACAATAGTGTTAGACAGACATGAAAAGCGGCACCAACAGTGCAAGCAAGAACGTACAAAACGAAGTCTAATGTCTAGTTCTTATGAAACCGGACACATCATCTAGACCCCATCTAGACATGTCACGAAACTAGCGAAACAGGTCCCTGGTGTCATATAAGGCATATATCCATTGTTCAAAGCTACGAAGAGCGCCCCTACATCTATCGGTGCACAGCTGTGTGTGTCTTCAGTTTGTTCCCTCTCGTAATATAAACAAGGACAATATGAGATCATTTCCCCTCTTGGCGGTGCAGGGAGATTGTTATTGTATTCTTTGTTATGACATTGAGCAGACTACATTCCACAGACATGAAAAGCGCCAGGCACCAGCATCAGACAGCCACCGGAAGTCATAACAATGTCAGCGTCAATTAATACCGGGTAAGGACGTCATGGATATATGTCATTAGAAGAAGCCCTTTGCTTTTTATATCTCAGAACACAGCCTCATTACCAGAACTATCATTAGACGCTGTGATTTAATAGTTGGTCCCTAAAAAATAAAGACGAAATAGACAATAAAACCAGAATCACAAAACCAACCGTCCAGACCACTGGACTTTACACGTTAAATGATGGATATGAACTCAACATGATTTCATATGCAAATCCAGCCTCTCGCTGAATCTTTCAGTGAGCGGAGTGGGCACTTTACACGAATAGGCTATATTACGCCCACGACCCTTTATGTGTAACTTCATTGCCTCAAATCATGGATATTTAACTCATCCTCATTTTTATATCCCAATGTCGGTCTTTTGGTGCATCGGCTATGCCAGTTGAAATGCACTCCAGAAGGTCTGTATTTGTGGTTTATAAATACCATGTTAAGAATTAGGCCTTGTTTGATATGAGCTAACGAGGAATCATTCAATATTTTGTGTTCGTTTGATCCATGGAATACGGTGATTCTACTGTAAATCGAAATTGATACCAATCCCATGGGAACTCTGATACAGATATGGGACCTAAGGTAGAAGATCCTGCCCCACCCAATTTAAATAAGGCTCCCGTATCATGGCTCCTAATAGTATTATTGTCAGCTGCGACCTCTCAGTAGCCACTCGTAAATGGCAGACCATATTGACGTAAAACAGCCCTTGCAAGTGATGTGTTCTAATTATCTGACATACTTTCCCCAGTGTTACTATAACTAAGACTAATATTGAAGTCTCAGAGGCTAATTAAGATGGGACTTCAACATACACAGAGCTATCTTATATAAAGACAAAGCATCATATCATATGCTTTTATTGTGTACCTGTGTGCGAATTTCTCTTAGGTACTGCCTGCTGCTCCCCATATCGTATTTAATCGTTCTCGCACGAACTCACGTTCGTTGCACTCACCAACATTTTCCGTAAAGTTCGTAGGTAAAGAATATCTAAAAATAAAATGATTTTCAGGAATGTAGTAAAATATATTTGGGACAGGGTGAACAAATTGTTTCTTGTTCTTGATATTTTTCTTTTTGTGTGTTTTCCACGTACAAAGACATTGAAAAGTCGCGAACCAAAACAATCGATTTATCTTAAATCACAGAACCAAATAGCATTAAATGCTCACGGATCTGGCCTATTGTATATGACACTAAGGCCACTAAAAAAACAACTTGTTTCTCATCACCGCACGCATCAGAAAAAAACGATTTTAGAAGATTTTTTTTTTTTTTTTTAAATAGATGAATCTTGATAGAAATTCTAAAAGGTATGTGTATTTAGTATCAAATTAAAGCTCCTGGTGTCAGGGATGCATTAAATGTATAGCCAGTAAAAATCTGTAAACCCCGCATAAGCAGACACCCCGCATAAGCAGCCACTTTGGCCCGGATCGGAGGGTGTCCACTTATGCAGGGTTGTATTGTATGTCTGCCATCTTTGATATAGCAAAAAAAAAAAAAAAAAAAAAAAAAAGCGCCCTCGTCATATTTTTCATGGCTTGGTGATGAGAAACAATTTTTTTTTTTTAGTGGCCTAAGACTCATGTACACAACGAGCTTAAGATCTCAGCTTTACGGAAACAAATCATCAGGTGTGATGGGCGGTCATGCTACCTGCAGGCAACCAATTACCTGAGCCAGGTGAACAGGCCAACTTGTACGGTAGAGTGGTGTCTGCAGGAAATCAATGACGGTCGGTGGTAGCGGCGCTTCCCTCGTGGCCCGCTGCCAGGTTAAGTCGCCCCTTTTTATGTACTACTTATTGATGAGAAGGCTGAAGCCAAGAAAGTCCTGCCTTCGGTGGTCTAAGGTTCTGTATTTCTAAGCCCACGTCAGAAACAAATACAGCCTCAAAGTAAACTAATATCAGATACCTCACTGAAAACTTAGATCTATTTCCTCATACTTTTATAAATAAAATAGGATTTTGTTTCGACAGTTCATGCCCTTACCCATAGCTATATGTTATACTCCTGAACGCAAGAAGTAGAATTACTTCAGCAATTTTACTTGCAACGGTCTTAGATTATATCTTACAGGCCATGTGGATGTTCAAAAGAATTTACAGCCGCACCACCCGCTCCCATATGCCATACATAAATCGATAATCTGCTGAGCTTCTTTCTAAGATGATTAAATTCTCCACTTTTTAATGAAATTACGATATGAAATGTATCGTACAAAGTGCTCGCAGGTATCTGTAGACCTGAGAGTGACGTTATACATTCTCCAGGCATAGTCCTGGTCTGAAGATTGCGATTAATGAACGCCAAGATGCTCGTTTTCGATCTTCCTAAATTATCAGCATTACCTAGAGGACAGGAGTATGATCCTTAGAGGAAGAAAACAAACACTTACATTTCAATGGTTGTTCCATTGTTGTTTCGTGAAATACGTGGATTGTTTTCACTTGAGAAAAAGAGCAAATAATATTATGATTTCGCAACAGAGAGTGGTAAGCCCACCTACTGCTCAGATTTAGCAACTGACTGATAGCTTTTGTGAAAAGATTCATTATACAAGCATGCTGCATTTGGTCCAAGTAGTGCACTCCTAGCGCTCTCTATTCATTGTGTCTAACTATGTCTTACTTAATCAGTGTTTGTGACGATATTTGTTCATTACATGACAGAAGTGGGACCAGAAGGGCCCATGCAATTCTCTAAAGATAAACATTACTACATTTTACACAACCCCCTCTGGTATAGCTATCGGGCATCATATTTAGATCCGACTAAATTGCTTTTCACTTGACATCCCTAAGATAAAATCTCGTGGCCACTAGATAACTTTCCTGTTTTCAGGAGAAAAATATTATTTTCGTGTTATCTGAAATATTTTTGTCTAGTGGACACTTTGTGAATTTCGTGTTGTCGAAACTGCCTTATAACATTAGAGAGCATTAGCTAATTGTCTATTCTTCCTGAGGTTTTCTACCATCTCGTGCACACCTAATAAATCATATGCTTCTGGAGATTAAAGCAATGAAGTTATCAGGTAGGCATAAAAGAACATATTGCTTTTTTCTTAGCAGTGGAAAGTTTATCAATGAGATTACTTTCGTCCTGGAAAACAAGAAGTGATTTTCCCACATAGATTTATGGGCTCAGATTAGGGGTTCCTATATGCACCGCGTGGAGCGCTGTGATCACGAGGCGAGCCGAGAACATCCTGATATCAAAAACAGATAAACGGTAAAAACAGTCACCCATTACCGTATTTTGGAATTTCCCCAATCGAATTCTTTTTTTCTCGGGTGCTTTCTTTTAATGGACGCAGGATGCTGTTAGCGGACAGGGGACACCACCTCTTCAGGGAAGACCTAGTTTGGTCAGCTTTTTAATGTCCATAATCACTTTTAAGGTCCAGAAAACCGGGCAATTATAACGGATGAAAAGGCCCGTTTTTAACGCGACAACCTCGAGATGAGATCAACATTGAACAGTTTTAGAGTATTCACCTGGAGTAGGCTTATTTCAACTCACGGTAAAATCTCATGTCTAAACCAAACAGAGACGTCATAATGTATGTTTGTGCTGCCATCATGATAGAGGTGGAAGAAATACAATGCAGTATAAACGCTTTTGGTGCTGAGATATAGATTTAAATTCCTTCAATTTCAGAACAGGATTTCCTGAAATCTTTGAACTGTCGGCCCACGTGCCACAATAATCAAAACTAATTCCCCTATGTGTTTTTGTGTATTTTTTTCGTTCCGCTAGGATCTATAGCGCTAGGTGAAGAAGTGAAACGCTACGCCCCGTAAATACGATTAATTCCCCTATGTGTAGTAAAAGAAAATATTTTTGTGCTAAGTAATAATCGGTACATGAATGAAAAGACGTTTATATGGGGATATGCTATAGGGAATAACCATTCGATAAACTAGGTGGCATCATATGTAGCACAAAACGCATTAATCACGTCTCCTTCAACTTAACCAGTATCGGCAAGATGGACTTTTATTCGCACAGTCTACTGCCGGGACAGAAACACCATCACCTCACTCAGTATCATGGTGATGGGGCCAGCGAGGGGCGGGTGTGTGTGTCTGTGTACAGAGGGGGCATGGGGTGGAGTAAGAGTGGGGTGATTTATGCCCTCTGGGAACCAGGCAGCTCACAAATTGGGAAGAGTCACGCTTCGGTCCCGACCCATTGATAAAAAAAACGACCGGGCGGGGGCGCCACTGACAGCGTCGATTAATCCACCCCATAATATGTGGAGTACACACTGGGTACCAGCGCCATCCGGGTACTGATGCCGGACGCTTGGGGTTCTGGATCGGAACCCTGTGAAGTCAGAATCATTGCCATTATCAGTGGGTATAATTGGGCTTTCAGCCTTTAAAATACCGGCCTAGTTCTTGTTGTCGGTGATGTTGATGTCCTGTTGTGGTTTCTAGTGTTGTTAGTTAAAGATATATCGGACAGGTTTCTTACTTAAACATTGAGGTTCACCGTGCTAGTTATTGATTTAGAGATCAATATCATAATTTTACAAAAGAATATATAGAAATTTTAAGAAATTACTTTTCAGAACATTAAATTTAGAATTATAATGAATCAGAAAGAACCAGTTTTGACTGATAATTGAAACTATTCAAAAATCACCAGTTGGCGCCACTATGAATTGTTGGATATGCCTTTAATATTATTGTTGATCGTGTTGTTGCTGTTGATGAGCATTGATGATGTTGATATTTTTCCTGGTGATGTTACTATAGATAGTGATGTTCTGTTGTTGATGGTGTTACCGTACACAATGTTTTCAACTTGGCATTGTTGTTGCTGATAGAGTAGTTGCTGATGGTGATAATATTATTATTGTTAGTGACGTTTTGTTGTTGATAGTGATACTGAGACAATATTCATGTGTAACGCACCAAATTACATCTGGAATACCATAGAACACGATGTCATCGCCAAACTTCCACTGGAGATAATCTAAACCGGTATTATGAATGAATGAAACTCACACATCCAATCTTTCAATGCTAAAAATAAGTTGCTATGTGGATGTTTAGCCACCTGGGCTACGGACCTATGAAGCCAGCTAGACTGATCGGAGAAAGTCTATTCGCTTGATGTTCTTGATGCTGATGCTGTTACTGTTCAGGATATTGTTGATGTTCTTGCTGACAGTTCTATTTGCAATACAGTAGAACCCAGCGTAAATAATCCTGATCAAGGTCAAGATCAAGGTCAAAGGTCACAATTGAAACAGCTCTCATTTAGAATTTAATTAACAATGATTATACCAAGAAATATTTTACTTGGCCCTCTAATAATTTAGGACCATGTACACATCATATGGCAAAATGGCCACACAAAATATGCTGACATTGACAAGAATGTTTACAAAATATATCTTTACATCAGCCATAACTGTATTCTCCAAAACTGTAGCTTTCCAATGGTATATGTTGTACTTCAGTCTTTTTTGGTGATGGGTGTCACTAGAAATATTGCTCTGAGCTCTCAAATACTGCACCACTACTAGTTTATCTAAGGTGTTGTTTATGGTACTATTAGTGTTGATGGTAATATTCTTCTTAAAAGCATTTTTATTATTGCCGTCAGTGACGTCATTACTATATGCAATGGTATTATTGTTGTTTTTGTTGTTGTTTTTTTTTAGAGCTTTTATTTCATTCTGTTTGGAACAGTTCTTCCATGAAACAGTCGAGACACATGTACAATACGACACACAATCATGCTTAAAATTAATTACATAGTATTATGAGAGGGATGAAGTGGTGATGTTAAGATTTGACAACAATAGCGCAACTGGTTATACGAATGTCATGTAGTGACAGTAGTCATGGTAGGTTATACGTTAGGAACTTCCAGTTCAATCAGGTTTTTAAAAGAGAGTTTGTTGGGAGCTTTCTGTGCTGATTCGCTCAACCTGTTCCATAAGGTAGTACCTCGATACAACGGGCTTTGTTTGTATCCATTTGTCTTGAATATATGTTCCACAAAGTTCACCTTTTTGCTTCGCCGTGTGTTGCCTGTACTGGGCTGGAGATTGTCTGGGTTAAGAGATTGTTGCTGGTAGCGTTGTTAGTTTGGACGAACACCGCTTGGGGTGCGCTATGACCTATCACTCGTATGTTACAGTCGGTCCAGTCATGTTAGTGTGCAGCCGACCGGGGGACACAGCATGGCATCATGGCGGCGCGCTGATACCCGGCCTCACTTACTCACTCACGGCCATCCAGGCGGACATCCTGTCCCTCACCCTGGGCGGACTATACAAGCTATGCACATTCCTCATGCACACAATGCTACTATCATATGGTTACCAGAAACCCTGGAATGCGTTGCTTCCATCCTAGGTAGGCCACCATTGATATGTAGAACACCCCGACGGATACGAAATGCCCTGCTGATCCCATTAATTGGAAGATTGATAAGGGATTTATTTGAATGAGAGTTGTTTGAGTGGACATGTTCCTGTCTGTGTCTCATGTTTGTCACCTCTCATTTCCTTTTCCTCTTCACAGAAGTTTCCCGTTATCATAATAATACGGGGTAGTACAGTCGAGATTCAAAATATAAACCTTGCATATTAAAAGGGGGCGAATCAGGAGTTGAACAGCTATGATGAATCAACCAGAATGTTGGACATGTAGAACACGGTGCTATAATTATTGGTGTTGGTAGTGGAGGTGTGGCATTAGATATCGTAGAATGAAGTGAGGGTGTGATTTGAGTGAGTTTGGGAGTTAAATGGGTACAAGGCGAAGACTACTCTAAATGTACTGGTCGCTTTATATGTTGTTGTTGGTTTATTGTTGGCTTGTCATGGTGGCAAAAGGGGCGGGAGTTTCCAGTGAGTGGTGAGTTGAATGGGTACAATGAAGAGGTGAGTCGGATTGTCGGATGTTTTTATGCGTGAAGGAGGAGGCATGATTGTGGATGGCGGTGGCAGTGTTAGTGGATGAGGGGGTTTGTTATGGTGGTGCGGGTCGTGCGAGTGTCGCTGGGGGCTGAAGGGAAGGTGAACGGGCACAGTTGGGAGGTTACTCAGGGTGTTTAATCTTCATGCCTGGCTGCCTCACAACTGGAATCGATTTTCGCTTTAGCCCTAATGCAGAGCAGACGACAATCAATCGCGAGCGCGGCGTGTTTCCCGCCATTTCAGACACTGACCTCCGATCACGCCGCAGACAGCTGCAGATTTACGGCCTTGGCGCCGTCAAAAGGCAAACGGATAAAACACCATGAAGAAAATCTGCCGAGACAGCCTTCAGGCCCTGACAGCAGTCCTATAATTGCAACAGAAATGTCAAGCGCCCGTTTAAATAACAACACGAAAATACAAATGTTAGGATTAGCTCCACTGAATAGATCGCCTCTTTTATCAGACGTGCCGCACGCCAGAGAAGGTCGTGACCTTATGCGCAGACGTACTGAGGCAGGTTACATCCGGCCACTTGAGAGTCGGAGGCCATCTTGGGACGCTGCCGCGGCGCTGGTTGCTGGCAAGCCATAGTGACGCTGGTGTTGGCGGCATTGGCTAAATCCTATTGCGAGGACTTCCAAAAGGTACCAGCGGAGGAGAGCAGCCGGCAACTAGCGACAAATGACCTTATTTGTTCTGAGTCTTTCTGATTAGTGACTAGCGACTTCGTCGCGTCGTATTTGAGAGGGTGAGGGCTTAGTAGGGCCCCCTACTATTAATACCTGAACTTATCAATTAGTTCCCAACCATCATTTCATGTGACACCGATTTTACCGACTACCAGCGGAATTTAGTCACGGAGGCTGATCTCAGGGCAAGGATATCTGAAAACTACAGTTCTAAATTATGTTTTCAGTATAGCGAAAAACAAATCCTAAGGATGGAAGTAGATCTATGTGGAGAAACACAAAAAAGAGTAGCAGGATTCAGATGAGTACTGCACGGGAATCCCACTCTCGTGGGCCTCTAGTCTCCATGCCTAGGTCTGGTTCACTCTGTTTCTATGGACGGGAGCAACTCCAAGCGGATCCGATGAAATTCTAACGTTTTATATGTGGTAGGTGTTATGATATCGCATTCGCGTTCGTAAATACGGCCGTGTGTACCCGTTACAACGGTTTCAGTGTACCCAACTTGTACCCTTTTAAGTCTTTAGTAAACATCCGGTAGCCACTTCCGGTTTCGCCTGTGCAGTTCAAACATGTCTTAGTCTCAGTCATACCATTACATCTGTCAGAATAATGGTTTCCTGAACCCTTCCTAAACAAATAACTGCTCAGGGTGAGAGAAGACATGACCAGCAACAACTAAAAGAAGTTTTGAAGATGGATGGCAAGTTTGGAGGAAGATAAAAGAGATGAGTCAGGTCACATTTTAGAGCCCCTGAAACCACATACTTAGAGCTGCTCAGATCAAGGTAGGAGTGAATTCTTTTATAATAAGTCAAGACAAGTCAAGTTTACAGTCAGTCAAAGATATCACTCTCTGCAGTCATCACTTAAGTCAGCCTGTGGTTTATTAGTCCTGCCAGTTTCAAAAAGTGTCTGTAACTGACATACTGCCAAGTCCCCATACAGACTGTTAATGTGTACCTAGTCTCTACAAACCACTACCAAGCTAGCTCTTCAAAAACAAGTCCCAGTCAAAAGTGTCATAAAGTTAACACTGCAGTCAGCCAACTGGAAGTCAAGTGACAGTTTAAAAAAAATAAAAATAAAAAATAAAAAATCCCCTGCCGTCAAAATGCCAAAATTTCAGTCACCTGAATCTTTTGACTTTTCAAAGCCTGCAACATGGCCAGACTGAAAAACCAGATTTATGCGGTATTTCATCCTTGAAAAGTTTAAGGCTGAGGCTGGGGATGTGCAGGTCTCTGCTCTAGTCTACACGATGGGTCGCCAGGCGGAGCATATTTTCAAGTCCTTTAACCCTTTCAGTCCCATGCTCCTGAGAGCAACTTCACACCAAAAAAATAGGTTTTATATATGTTGTGGTCATTTGAAGACTTTTCAAGTGATTGAAAAGATTTTTCATACATGAACTTCATATTCCATAAGGATTCTGTAACTGTTGTAGTTTATTCCAATTTTGGTTACCATGGCAACCGTACCTTCTGTTTTTCAGAGAAAATTGCAATTTTTTTCAGAAATTTATTGAATAACATGACTTTACAGTGGTTAGTCATCAAACTCTGAGGGGAAAAATCCTTCAATATATCTTTCGGTAAATAGAGTTAACAATCTGGAAGGGTTTTACTTTCTTTGTTTGCCATAGTGACCCTCAAAATTGGGTACAAAGGCACTATCATAGAGGCACCTGACCAGACATGAAGGTAATGCACCAATGTTTTTAGGTGAATTTATCACGAAAGGGGCCTTTGATACATGTTCTGCCTGTTTCTCAAGTTTTTGACCGATTGAAAAGATTTTTCATATATTAACTCCAGACACAAGGAGCTTGTCGAAAGCATGTCAGTCAACGCAGTCAGGAAGAAGTCTTATGACCGACAGGAGAAACCGTCATACACAAGTCAAGGTCAATGTCGGTCAACCACCAAGCAGGGTACACGGCAGTCGAAGCAGAAATGCACCCAGTGTGGATATGTACACAGGTCTTCAGGGCCTGATGCATGCCCAGCAAGAGGGAAGGTATGCAAAGTCTGTTCCAAAGTCGGACATTTCGCATCGGTTTGTCGCAGCAAAAATGTCCGAGAGGTGTATGAAGAGGAGGAACAGCAGAATGATCAGTTTTGCGGGGCCATGAACTGTGACCATTTCATCGGGGCCGTGAACTGTGATGACAATGCTTCGGCATGGAAAGTCACCCTATGTCTGGGTTATTCATCTGAAACCTTTAAGATCGACACAGGTGCAGATGTTTCCATCATGTCATATCCTAGCTACCTCAAGATCAAGCCGAGACCACCGCTAAAGGATGTTACGGTCAACTTGTCAAGTCCGGGTGGTCCGCTCAACTGCAGAGGACAGTTCATCGCCAGTACTGTCTTCAAAAGTGAGAACTATCACTTTAGAGTGTTGGTCGTGGACGGAGCGGTTGAAAGTCTCCTCGGTCAGGGAGTTGCCAGTCGCATGAACCTTATCGCAAGAGTTCATACAGTCGTTGAGGATATGGGATGCCTTAAGACCGATCCAGTCAGAATCATTCTCAAGAAAAATGTCCAGCCCTCTGCCGTCACCGTTGCCAGACGCGTCCCATTTCCACTTGTCGAGAAGGTGAGAGATGCGGTCGGACGCCTTATAAATCTTGGAATTATCAAGAAAGTTACACGTCCAACGCCATGGTGTGCTCCCATGGTCCCAGTCATGAAAAAGACTGGAAAAGTCAGATTATGTGTCGACCTCAAGAGGTTGAACGTGAACATAGAGAGAGAGAGATTTGTTCTGCCGACCCTGGAAGATGTGACATCCAGACTCCAGGGAGCAACAATCTTCTCTTGCCTCGATGCAGCGAGCGGTTTTTATCAAAAGTTTTGGAAACACTTGACCATGCGGGTTTAAAGTTAAACCAAGAAAAGTGCCTCCACAGGAAGTTGGAACTAAAGTTCCTTGGTCACCTGTTTAGCAAGGAAGGAATACCAGCAGATCCAGAAAAAGTCAAAGCCATCGAGGAAATGCCACCGCCAGACTCAGTTACTAAACTACGCCAGTTTATGGGTATGGTACACTACCTTGGGTCGTACCTGCCCCATTTAAACTCGGTCACAGGTCCTCTGAACGATCTACTCAAGTTAGACCGGGAATGGACCTGGGATGCTGCTCAAGAAGACGCGTTCCGCAAGACAAAAGAACCGATCTCCTCAACGCCGGTCTTATCGTACTAAGATGTCACCAAGCCGATCATCGTCAGTGCTGACTCCAGCTCTTACTGTCTGGGAGGTGTGCTCCTGCAAGAGCGCCACTCAACCCTCAAGCCAATAGCATTTTGTTCTCGCACCTTGACCAGTAGTGAGAAGAAATATGCCCAGATCGAGAAGGAGTGCCTAGCAAGTGTCTGGGCATGCGAGAAGTTCACTCGATACATTTGCGGTCACAGCAATGTCACAGTCCTCACTGACCACAAGCCTCTGGTACCGCTCATCAATTCTAAGGACCTTGATGAGGTGCCTATACGTTGCCAACGACTGTTGATGAGGCTAATGCGGTACAATGTTACAGCAAAACATGTGCCAGGCAAGGACATGCACGTCCCTGATGCACTGTCGAGACGCCCTCTACAGTCAAGCTCGTCCTCAACAGCCGATGACGTGGAGCTGCATGTCCAGTTAGTTCAGTCAAGGATGCCAGCATCCGATGCCAAGAAAACAGAGATCCGCAGTACAGTGAACAGTGATCCCGTCCTCCAGTCAGCAATTGTCTTTACACTGACAGGTTGGCCGAGATATGAGAAAGACGTTCCCGAAAGCATGAAGAGCCTGTATGCTCATTGTGCATCTCTGTCCGTCAGCGATGGCCTGTTAATGTTCGCCTCAAGGATTGTCATCCCTAGTCTCCTGAGGCCGGAAATACTGGACAGGATCAATGATGGTCATCAAGGAATCACCAAGTGCCTTGAAAGGGCACGTCTGGGTGTGTGGTGGCCCAGTATCACCAGTGATGTAAAAAGAATCGTCAATATGTGCAGCCACTGCGCTGAAAAGAGACCAACGCAGAGGCGTGAACCACTGATGACAACTCCCTTACCCCAAGGACCCTGGACAAGGGTAGGGATAGACCTGTTCTACCACAACGGGAAGGACTATCTTGTCATGTGTGACTACTACTCCAGATGGATAGAAGTCCTCGCCTTGACGTCTACAACATCAACAGCCGTCATCAGCCGGATAAAAGATGTGGTTGCTCGCTTTGGTGTGCCTGTCGAGATTGTGTCCAATAACGGTCCTCAGTTCACATCGGCCGAGTTTAAGGAATTCTCAACGAAATATGTATTCAACCACATCACATCGAGCCCCTACCTCCCAAACTCAAATGGGGAGGCAGAGAGAGCTGTCTACACTGCCAAACAAATGCTGAGCCAAAAAGACCCATGGATCGCCTTGTTGGTCTACAGAGACACTTCTATCGCAGCCACAGGTGCCAGCCCATCACAGCTCATGATGGGTAGACATCTTCGTACCATGCTTCCAGTGCCATCGTCTACTCTGGAGCCTATATGGCCTGACCGTGAGACTATACTTGCCAGAGACAAGAAGTACAAGTCAGCAACTGCTGAGAACTACAACCAGCGTCAGGGAGTACAGCCACTCCAATCGCTTCATCCAGGAGAGCCCGTCTTGGTGAAGACGGACAATCAGAAGGGTTGGAAGGAGAAAGGAATTGTACAAGGGGAAGCAGGTACTCCACGATCTTACCAGGTCGAAACACAGTCGGGTGTCCAACGAAGGAACTGCCGACATATTAAGCAGATGCCACCAACCGGCACGCAGGCTACAGCTACTGCCATAGTCCCACCATCAGGCAGTACACCATCGCCTCCAGTGCAGAGTGTGCCACAGATGCCCTCCAGCTCTGTACCAAGCGTAGAGCCTAGACGCTCAACACGCGTCATTACAAAACCGGCTCGCCTGATCGAGTCTTCATAGAAGTAGGGAAACCCAATGGTAAAGATGGGTTCTAGGGTGATGTGCTAGCAACCGCTCCCCTATAGTTTAGTCAAACTTTGTCAAACTATACACTCATATATAAGGTTGTAATGCCAGTATTTGTAACACTCAAGTCATTTTGTCGTTAACTGTACTTCTTGGTGCTGTTTGATTTACATTATAATGCTAGACTCATAACTGGTCTTTTCAAGGCATTTAGTCAAAGACATTCAATTATCTAGAGACTTATTGTTCCAAAAGACTTTGCCAGTGCTGAAAGACTCAAAAGACAGTTCCCCAAGATACCTTTTTTATTTTAAAGGGGAGATGTTATGATATCGCATTCGCGTTTGTAAATACGGCCGTGTGTACCCATTACAACGGTTTCAGTGTACCCAACTTGTACCCTTTTAAGTCTTTAGTAAACATCCGGTAGCCACTTCCGGTTTCGCCTGTGCAGTTCAAACATGTCTTAGTCTCAGTCATACCATTACAGTAGGTAACAAGGCACCATTGGTCTACTGACGGCCCACAAGGGGGCTCATCATTTCCACTAGATTTGGATTCCTCTCTGTTTTTACCTAAGAAAGAATACCAAGCAATACACCTGTTAGAATAGTGTGCATTGAAGGCTACTTTAATAATAAAACAGATGCAATGCCAGACCTTTCACACATTACCATATCACTAACGGCACTGCCTCCCATCACCGTCAGATCAATAACGGTATTACAGCTGTGCTGTTGTATTTCATGCTTGTCTGTCCCCCATTTCATAGACTCGATATCGCTATGATATGATACTACTAGTTGATACCATTAGCAGACCAAATTTCTAGCATCACCAGATCGCTAAAGGAGTTCATTTCTACCATCACCGAATAGTTAACGATGTGGCCTATTGCATCACCAGATTACTGGACTTGTAATCCCAAGGTTGGAGGACTTTGTGGGTTTGATTTCCACTGCAGCCACTTTTCTCTTCGTCCTTAAACTGGCTCCAGTCCCTGCATCCTATGTCTACTCTCCTCGCTGGGATACATGGGCCAGTCAGAGAAGATTACATACTTTAATGAACTTTATTCTGATTGTGATTTATCATTTCATGAATGTTCATAATCAAAGACCTGAGCAAGTCTACTTCATCCTCAGCAGTGCATGATAGATTTACTGCTATATCAAAGGCCAATCCTTTTCATGGCATGCCGATGTGGTGTTGGAAGTAAAAGAACTTTCACCTCAGTAAATGTGTAGGGTGATAATTCTACCTAAATTCATCACATAGATTCAATCACCATATATATATGTGAAGTAAAATAATCTTGAGGAAGGCTGGAGAGGGCTACTAATGGTTAACTAGACGTTAAATCAAAACAATGTACAAACAAATTCGTTTCGCTATTTGAAGTAGAATGAGTAATAAATACAACATGCCACAACGAATCTCACCATACCCTAAGTGCATATCTTCCAACTTATATGTTTTTTTTTTTTTTAATTTTAAAGAATTTCTTTATTGGCAGTAGAGCATGTACAATGTTCAAAATCTTTGTTCTTGTTGTAGAATCATGGTGCCAATAAAGCGGCCAAGGCATCAGTTGCTATCATGGCATCTGGTTTTCATTGCCAGGCCTCACACAGTTGTACAAAAGATGGATGAAACATATAATACAGTTAGTACATGTCCATATAGTTATGTAGCTACAACAATCTCCTGTAGTCCTAGTCTTATAACATAAGATAAGATAAGTGGTTAGGTATGAAAACCTAGTACAATTGTGGTATAGTTTCCAACAACAGTCTTTTGGTAATACTTTTGAAATACTTGATAGTTGGGGTATTTCTTACAAGGGGTGAAAGATTGTTCCATGTACATCCTCCATGGTATTCAATTGACTTGGTGTAAGCTACACAATTTGGTCGACTTACAAGTAGCACTGGTGCGTCATAAACCCTAGTTACCAACTTGTGCTTGACAAGATATTTGGGATTTTGTGCTCGTTTAAACATAAAGTTCTTGAGGTGTGTGTCTCTTCGGTAATTTAATAAAGGAAGTCCAGCCCTAGCATGTAGCACTGCTATAGGTGTTCTCCTATGGCATTTTAAACATGATCTTAAACATTTATTCTGGAACTGTTGGAGTTTAACAAGATTCTTTTGGTCAGCCAATTTAAACAGAATGTCTCCATAGTCTAGATATGGAATAATACAGGATTTGTACACTTTTAGGGCAGCAGTAGTGGAAAGGAAAGGTTTCATCTTGGTTAACTGGTATAGCTTGTGGCTCAGATTTTTGTATAACCTGTTTATATGAGGTTTAAAGTTAAGATCTGTATCTAGAGTTACTCCTAGGTAACAGTAGGTACTCACATTCTGTAGTTTGGTGTTGTCAATATAGTAATCAACAGCGAGACCATTATCCACGCCCCTTCGTGGTTTGAACAACATAACCTTAGTCTTCTTTTTGTTCAGGGACAATTTGTTCTGATTACACCACAGGTCTATGTTATTTAATTCCTCTTGTAAAATATTTTGTATAGTGTTTGAATCTTTACCAGACATATATAAAACCGTGTCGTCTGCGTAGAGACCTACATTAACTTTATATAATAATTTACTAAGGTCATTTATGTAAACCAAAAATAAGAGTGGCCCCAGGATTGATCCCTGGGGCACACCACATAAAACTGTTTTTAACTCTGAGTCTATTCCATTTACATGTACCCTCTGTAATCTCGAGTGCAGATAGTTCCTGAGCCACTGTAAGTTAGCTGTACGTATACCATAAATTTCCAGTTTACTTAATAAAATTTCGTGATGAACAGTGTCAAAAGCCTTGGAAAAGTCCAGGAAAATGGCTGCAGTATGAAGTCCTATATTACGTGCACGGAGTATATCATCAGTTAGGGTAGCTATTGACTGTATGGTTGAACGCCCTTTTCTAAACCCAGACTGATTATTTACCAAAATATTGTTATCATCCAAAAAATTGATCAGTTTGCTATGGACTATCCTTTCAATAGTTTTCGAGACAACAGGGAGTAGAGATATAGGTCTAAGGTTAGAAACTTGGTGAACATCACCTCCTTTGGGGATTGGTACTATACAAGAAGTTTTCCAGCTGGTCGGCATATCATTTTGAATAAAACAGTTGTTAAACATATTCACAAATATTTCAGGTATGACAAGCATTGCATCCCTATAGACTTTGGTAGAAATTCCCGGAATTTGAGATTGTTTACTGATATTAATTTCTTTAGCTAATTCCACTATTTCCGGTATATTGGTTTTGAAGTCAGATATACTGTTTGGGTTACGATTGTCATAGATTTTCCAGGGAGTGTACATTTCAGCAGACAGGTTAGGCCCAACATTCGTGAAAAACTCGTTTATAAACGTAGGAGTATCAGGTATGGTTTCACCAGCAGAATCGTGGAGCTCAATATTTGGCTTATTATCAGGGGACTCGGAGCCCGGTAGGATGCCGTTAACAGTTCGCCAAAACTTACGATGATCACCCTTGTTTGTTTCAAGTTTCCGGAGTATATATAGTTGTCGTGCCTTTTGTACCTTTTTATTGGTCTCATTACGCGATTTTTTTGCCTTTATCCAGTCGGATGATAAGCCAGACTTTTTTGCAGTTTGTAGGAGTCTATTTTTATCTCTAATTGCCTCTATCTCTTCTAACGTAATCCATGGTTGGTTTCTATCAATGATGGTAAACTTTCTGACTTTACAGTCAAGATCAAGATACTCATTTATTTTTCTTAGAATAATATTCCATTTCTCTTCACTACTGTTTGAGTTGTAGAAGGTAGTCCAGTCAGACTCCTGTAAAAACGTAGCAAGTTTGTGCCTAGTGTATTTCAAGTAAGATCTCCCTTCAATGATTTTCTGTTTTTTTAGAATTTGGTGCTTTTTAATTATCAAGAATATGGTCTGGTGATCACTATATGCCTGTTCTAAAACACCTGCTAGGCTTACATCTTCAGAGTTTGTGAAAACAAGATCAATTATAGAACTGTTCTGGCTATACCTGGTGATGTCTTTTATATATTGTATAAAACTTATTTGTTTTAATTCAAGTAAAAAATCTGTGGTTTCAGGCGTTTGATCTAAAACATTTAGATTAAAATCTCCGATAGCAATTATTTCTTTATGGCTGTCATCAGCAATGTCCATAAGTAGGTCAGATAGTTTTTGTCTAAATACTAGAGCATTGCTGCGGATAGGTCTATATATATTAACTAACACAATGTCTCTCGCGTTTGAATGCTTCAAATTTATAACTTGAACTTCTATATTACGTGTACTTTGATTTAAGTGGGCATAGTAATTGGTGTCGTGTTTAATGTTGTTTTTAATATATACTCCGAGTCCCCCACCAATTTTAGGCCTATCATCAGTGTCATTTTGTTTCCACTGTCTGTCCATCCTATAAAATACATAACCCGGTAGCTGGTACTCACTTACCAAGTCTCTCTCAGTTAACCATGTCTCAGACATACTAATGACATCCCAGTGTTGATTATCATTTTCTAGAAGCAACATGTCATATTTCGCCCTAAGGCTACACAGGTTAGAGTGACAGATTTTCATACCTTTGTTCAACTTGAGTTCATTTAATTTGTGTAAATGTGTCATAGTAGCGATAATTCAAAAGTTCATTTTGTCTACAATTAATACTAGAGGAGAGGGTTGCATCCCACATCAATTCTATACAGTATAACAGTTCATCCAACAAAAACACCAAGGAAAGGTAACGGCTTAAGTTAACGTGAGCAAGTAACAAAAGAAAAGAAAGGTAACAAGAGCTGATTTCGGCCATTTTCGCCATCAGCAATTGAAAAAACTTAACAAATATATAGTTTATATAGCGATTTTCCTACCAGTCAGTGGTGTACTTGTAGCCAGCACTTCACTTTGCTAAAGGAAATATATAGTTGAAGCCCGAGATCTTACACCCCCCGTCATCCCATCCTCCCAGGGCTAAGTAGGAATTTTAGACACTCGGATGTGTTACTCGAGGTTGACTATTGTTACTAACAACTGTCATAAAATCGGGCAACTTGTCCGGTGGAGACCGAGGGATAGGTTTGCTGGGTGCCATACAAAATAAATTATCGTTACTAACGACTATTTATTCATTTATGGTCAACCACGCAGAGATTACGAAAGAACATTACCAAGACCCCGATAACACTGGAATGTTCTTCAGAAAAGCTGTAAGATAGTCGTCAGCCCAGAAATCGACAAGTTCTTGCGAAGGGTGAATTCCATCGTCTTTAAGGAGGTTGTATCGTTCTCTGATCTTGCCACGGTTGTATCGGTGAACGTGGTTGGCAGTCCAGGGCATGTGAACTTGCTGGTTGTCGTAGTTAATTTCAATGAGTTTGTGGTTCACTTTAACAACTGACTCATTTACTATTTGTTGATCAACTACAGTGCTACCTTTCACACATTTTGTCAAGTTTACACCAGTAATCGGGCAAAACATGAAACGTGATTTAGGGTAGTTATCTGTGAGCCACTTGTGACCCATTTCAGCGTAAACTACAAGATTGTTGACAAGATCAACGGTCGATTTCCAGTGGAATTCTATTTCCCTATTTTTCTGATTTTTTCGTGTTATATTGCAGGTACCAGCTGAAATGTAGATTACTGCGTTACTACTTCTTTTGAGATGATTCCCTGCCAATACAACACAGTCCTGTAGGGTAGCACCAGGGAACGAAAACACATTGAAATGTTGATTTTTGATGTTTTTGGCAGCTATAGCCTCGTACAGACGTGAGACTCGTGAGTCCCCAATGATTACATTTTGAGGTGACGGCGACCAGGTTTTGATCATACATTGTTCCAGCTTTTCTATCTCCCGATCAAGTTTCGATGGAAAATAAGGGTTTTGTTTCCCCGCCATTCCAACAGTTGTAGGACTTACTTGTGTTTAGTCAAACGTTGCGTCTCCCACATCAACCCTAAGGTTATGCCTAATTTCTTCCAGGATGGCGCCCAGGTTGTTCCCCACCGCTGTGTTGTTGTTGATCTTGTTTACCTCACCAAGGTGAAAGCCACAACCCCAGTAAGGGTCACGGGTGGCTTCGAAAAGTGACTTGTTACGAGTTTAAAGTAGTATCTCCCTCAGGTCTGCGTGTTGTGTAAATTTCTCATAGAGAATTGCTTTCATCTCATTCCTTTGTTGCGCTAACCATCCGTCTGTCTTCGCTAGTTTTGCTCCAAGTGCTTTCGCCACGTAAGGGTCTTTAGAACTCAGTATCTTGTCAGCGATGTCGCTCGTGCCGGCAAAAGTCGCACGCTGGAACTGGTAGCAGTGCTCCGCCGAAACGAAACTCTTTCCCCTGAATTTCAGTGTAGCAGCATAACGTTTATACAGTTCGTATCACAAGCCGATGTACAAGGTAACCTGGGAAATCCATTACATTGTTAGCGCAGGATGTGTAAAATATGATGTATTATCAGATTCCTATAGTCCTCCATAATAAGTTGCTCATTATGTCATTACTCTAATGTTCATATCCAGGTTGACCCCTTGACACCTTCTCAGCCAATCATAGACCTTGTCATGGCAATCCTCGGTGTGAAACGTTAACAATATATTCGCGTTCGGTGACCGTCCAATCGACATGCTTGTGAGAAATATGGCATATTTTCATTATTTCCCGGCATACATGTACATGTATGATAATAATATGGAAGCATAATTCAGATATCAGAGTTCCTGAATTTCTCGATGATGAGGGCTCCGGAATTCATGGTTTCCTCTCTATTCCGTGGTCGCTACGTGGTGGGAAAGGAGCTCGAACCCTGCAAAGCCCCGTGA
Organism: Alentia gelatinosa; assembly: GCA_950022655.1. Lineage (NCBI taxonomy): Eukaryota > Metazoa > Annelida > Polychaeta > Phyllodocida > Polynoidae > Alentia > Alentia gelatinosa. Next base: position 162,534,600 of record OX465579.1, read on the forward strand.
CAAAACATATCCTCAAATTAAAACCCTGGAATTCTGACACCCGGAATGGGTTTCCTATAGTATCCCCTATAGCAAGTTGGCAGAAAGAAATTGTTATATTTTTTGTCGCCAGGGTACAACTTACTTAAACACAAGTACTCCCAAGGGTATCTAAAAGATCTATGAACTATATGTTTCCCCATAAAAAAAAACTACAGGGCTATATCACAAGGTACATGACGTGACGTCATTGCCCGTGACGACCATCGGGGACCTAGTGGTGGTCTGCTAATAGCACCATCTATCGGCACTTTATGTTACAACTGTCGATGCCCACAAGACGAGTTATCCATACGCATGCGCTAGCTACCCCTCTCTGATGGAAAAGAGTGTTAGACAGAGCGAGTTTGCTGAGTGTGTGATATACAATGGTATATATAATATGGGCGTGTACACATGTTCTATATATGTAGTATATAGGCATGTAAATTGACATAGGGCATAGCATTTATATGTATACTTCACGGAAGAGCTTAGACTTGCTATAGTCGTCGATTGTGAGCATTTTAATAATTTAAATGATGATAAAATACTATGCAATCTACATGTAGCCTTCCTGTTTTCTGTCGTAGTTATATATGCCCGATGATAGACCTGTGGACAATCGATGTAAAATAACGTTTGTAATGGTGCAGGGCGCCCAACCTCCATCTATCCTATGCCACGAAATACCATCAGAGTCCTTGTTGTTGGGAATAGGGGATCGAGGCCGGAGTGTCACGTACAGTAGCTAAGGCCTAATCCTATAGACTAGCTAACCCAGTGACAAGAAAAGAGAATTCAGAATATCTTCTATACTAAATGAAGAAGACAGATAACCATACACAGATATGTATTAATAACATATATTATAACAAAGTATACAGTTACATAACATTTCTCATCAACATACAAAATCATATACACTTCTGTAGTGTACATATGATATAAGTCCTCTTGGTCTAAGCAGTACTCACAGTCTATCACTTTCAGTTATTGTTCAATGTCTCCTTGACTTGTGGATATAGATGATCCAAGTAGTGGTAGCAGTCATCAGTGTCTTTTCCGCCAGTGCTGGGGTGGTAGAAGATCATGGAGAAACCCAATCCTCAGTAAAGGCCTCTATAGCATGGAGTCCTATGGTGTTTCAAGCCTGACACTGCAGTGGCAGTAATGTTGAGCAGCCTGGAGATGTTGACACCACGGTGTCTGGGTTCCAAGTGAGCTGTGAGTGCAAATCTGCCTCCTTATATACCCTATCGGGGGGTCAGTCCAAACGAAGACAGGGGATGGTTCAAACGCTGGGGGTGGCAGTCCAAACAGTTAGGCCTTAACCTCTATCTGGAGCGAGGACCTGTTAGGAAGCACCCTGTGATATTCTTAATACATACATCACAGGAGGCATATATCAATATTTATTCATATTACACAGGAAACCATGGCCACGTCGTTAGGATTACAAAACAGTCGATCGCCTGGCTGGGATGGGTCATTGAGGTAGGTTGTTTAGTAGTGATTGTTCATGGTCAGCTAGACACTCCTCTCAGAATCTATAACAAGATACTGGTCCTCTGCACTTAACCAATGTCACGAAGCTGGCACGCAGACAGTGAGGAGATAGTGTTTGTAGCGTGCTGAAAGTTAGTCGAGTTTTTCAAATCTCTCTGTTGTAGATACACCTATGGATACACATGTCAATCATTTGATATACACACCTGACAATTATATCATACACACCTTCTTTCAGTCATGTCATACACACCTTTCAATTAATCATATAATATGCACTTCCCAAACGAATCAAATGGAACAAAGTAGCATTACTTCATCAGGCTGTCACCTGCATACAGAGATGAATATCAGTAGATGGTCCTATAGGGACCATTCTGTTCTCATCTGCTCGGGTTGAGAGGAGAAAATTGCGACTGTGCGGTACTTGATATTCAATACACGCAACTGTGTGCGGTCCTTGATAATTGACATGCTTCAATGCAACAGCCAGAGTAAATTAGATTTAGCTCTCAGCCAATAACATATATATCGTATTATTGCCGACTTATAGGGAAAGGTAAACTGAGCACGCTGGTTGGAATTACTTCCAATCAAATAACTAGGATTGGAAGTTATGTTGAAAGGATGTGTACCTGCAAAATACGCGCTGGTCACGTGGGAACCGCTAGCCTAAATCTAGTCTATATGAAGCAATTTTTGGTCAAAGTTGTCGTTCTCTACGAGTTTGATGCGGAACGATATGAGCGAAGTGACAGCCGAGTGAATAGCATGTAGCAGTTAAACGAGTATTTATCTCACCCTCGGATGATGCACAGGATATAAACCATGGAGAACAGACTGCAATACTTATAGGGGCATGGCTAACGAGTTCCTAATGTTAATCCTATGGGACAAAGATACCAGGGGTGAGATAATATTTAAAGACGTCACGAGTTTGAAACTTCGACTCGTGAGATTACGGAGCCAACAAAATGTGTGACATAAATAACCTCAAACTCAAACGAGTGGCGTCTAGATTTTATCCTACCCCATTTCCACGATTTTTGAATATTGGAAAGTAGTGACATAAACAACACTCTATGTCACACACCGTGATATAAACAAATCCCATGTTAAGCCTATGGCATTTTATATTTGGCGTTTTATATCAGGGGTAGGATAAGGAATGAAACGACACGCGACAAATATTTCAATGTTTTATTCTGACCCCAATTGGCATCCCTGTATACATGTACCTACAAACGAGACACCATGCCTGGCCAACTAGGGCTTGCCGTGGAGCAATGAGTCACACTGGATTCTCCATGACGGGTAGTAACCTCCCCTATACCCGTACACATCCATACACCACCCTCCCTCCTCAGCTTGTACCATCAAAATATGATCGGTCGCTTGTTTACCTCGGAGAATGTAAGCTTCCATTTTTGTTTCACTGCGGTAAAAAAATCTACAATTCAGCGATCCCGACTTCCAAGTGTGGGCCATGAAAACTGTAATAGAGTACTCTTCTCTAAAATGATAGTTTAGGTTTGTTTTACCTGGATTTTATGCCATGCCACAGTAACAAACAGAGTCATCGATGTACCTCACAGGGTGTTTGTCTGAGACAAATACTGCTGAGATTTTTTTTTTTTTTTTTTTTTTTTTTTTTGCACTGTAGAGAGGTACATGTAGTTGGGACTCTGCATAGCAGATATTCTGGCCCAATCCTATTTTACAAGTGTTGCTTGTTTGACAAAAAACATTCCTCATCCTAGAATAAACAGTATATACAACAATATATAATGGGGATGGGAAAAATGAAGTGATGTGACTAGTGATTGATAAACTGACCATATTAGTTTGATATTCTGGTTCAGCAAAACCTGGAGATTCTGTACTGGAACATAATCTCCTCGTCTGAATTGTAGGATTTCATTTTTCTGCGACAAGTCTTCCCCTTGCAATTTACAGGTACAATTACCCATAACGAGGTAGAGGATTCCATTCTAAACACGTTTGACTGTATAGGGGCATTATGGTAAGACCAATGGACCCAGTGCTGCTCAAAGTCGCCAACAAGGTACCCAACCTAGCCAATGGGAGGCCAGCAAACAGGTTGCTTGAGTCCCAGGGTAGTGTTCACTGACGAGTTGCGTCCTTCTTTGTGAATCAATTTATCCATTTTTCCTTGAGAATATGTAAAGCAAAAAAAGCACCTTGCGCTCAGATTTGTATCCAATCACGTTGTGATAAATTTGTTCTCTCTAGAATGACAATGTAGATGTTCTTACATTGATGGCAATACTTATTTCTCTAAAGTGCTATGTGCATCAATATTCACTGCTGGCTGAGTCTCGGTCGAAACACAGAACAATTTTCAACTGGGGGACCCTGTCCCTTGGCTCCGACTTCTCCGGCCTGGAGCAATCAAGTAGAGGAAATAGAAGGTCGACAGGGACTGGGCAAGTGAGCAGTATGTGGTTGGATTAGTTCCCCGCCACACAGTATTCTATACCGCCTCTGCCTACTGGTTGGGTGTGTTTTGTATAAACATTTTTACAACGTTGTGAGATATTTATGTCTAATCAAACGTCAGATCGTTTTGATATCTTTACAATCCACGCAAACATTGTAGATTATATGCCCGAAAAGGTCGTGAAACCCGGTTTTTGGCTAATATTCCATTAAATATTGTAACGAGGACAAGATTCATCACTATCTATTGACTGACTTACAAGTAACAGATCGCATCATAAAAAGAGCGAATATGTAACGTAAAAGTTTCTCAAATGGAAATACCACATCGAACTTCAATAGTATGAGGGTACATGTATTCAAATGTATATTTTTAACGCTGTATTAAATTATTCCCCTGCTCCTGTTACCAGAATGCAGTACAGTGGGATATACTGTATATGGAGTGGTGTTTATAAGAGTGACATTGGGTGCGTATCCTCAGACTGGTATCTATCTATAGATGATAGTGACTACATCGCTGACATTAGGATAAATCACCAGGTCCTAGCAAGTAATGTAATTAGTACAACTTGATATTGATTTATATCAAAACTAATTCTCTCCTGACAATGTCCCCTTGTGATATCACATTATTTAAAATGTTTGAACATTCTATTCAGTAGAAGCAATGGCAAGATGTGTACGTGAATGAATAATCTGGCTTCGATCCATGCTGCTTCATTCCGGTGCAGATCTTTCCTTTGGTCCTTGTATCCCACAATCCCATGTAACACCGCGTTCTCTTGGCCACTTTGCGATACCCTTGTCCTCTTACAAACACACACACACGTATATATATGTGGTGGTCGCCGCCTGTCTAGCAGGTTGGATGACCCCTATCCGGAACGCTAGTTCCAGGCAGGATCCCACCCTACGCACTCACGTAGGTTGGTTCGGTTTTCGGTTAGTTTGCACAGACCTAATCACACACAACACAACAACGTCATTTAATAAACAGGGATGTTTATTAATCAGTTACTTCCCGGAAAGATCTGGAAGATCTTCCCCACAAGTACAGTACCCTAGCACATGGGTGCTAGGTAACGCTGGATAGGCTAATCCGGAAGATTCGCCTAACCACCAGGAAGGTTACAAGAACCCGCCTGCAAAGTGAGGGCCCAAGAGTCCGTTCTGTAGAAGAGACGCGCGAGGACAGCCTGTCGACCTACTGTGAACGCTGAGTATATATACTAAGCGTTACGTAATCCCGGTCTCCGCCGCGCCACTCTCGTGTGCGGCGTTGCCTGGAATCACTACACAGTAAGGATCGGCATATCGCGCCACCTTCCGTGAAACAAACGAACACTGCTGGATTCCCATCCCACTACATATATATATATATCGCAAATCTCTGGACCCCTACCCCTCCTCACATGGTCCTATTTCTCTTTATAGTTCACGACCGGCCAACTAAGGCCACGGCCCATCAATATGGAACAGCTAACCTGCCTCCTTCTCCATGGTCCGTGTGTATATTTAGAATCCCTTTACATGTTGACAGCGTGTCCGGTCCGACTCGAACTACTACACAGGGGTTGTCTAGATGCATTGTGTGGAAACAGGAGGTTGTAATCAGTCCATTAGGTTATGTATCCCCCATGTCCCCAGCCTATGTACGCTCAGTATGACCTTTCAGTGAACCTCCACCGCATGCTGTCGCTCCTACTACCCTGCTCCGTGTTGGCAGTGTGCCTACACTGCAGCATAAGCCACCCTCAATGATCCGTTGCCGAGTTCTGCGAATGACATTTAATGAAAGGAGTCCTCTTGGGAAATCAGAAACCTATTACTGAATTATTCCATGCAGTACCGTATAGTATTTAAGCGGATTTTGTATTCGACACACAGTCCGATTTGTACAACAGGAATAGTGTTCGTTATGCCCCAGTCACACTGTCGTAAATTTTGGCGTTTTTTTTCTACGTTTTTGAATTGGTGGGGACCACATATTAGCTACGGATTTGGAACGTACCTGTTTGCTTTGCTTTAACGTTTTAGTACGCTTCCCAACGTTCCTCAATGCTTATTTATGATCTTTTGAATTGTACCTCTGAAGTGGCTTCAGCAAATTGACAATGGCAGTCTTTATGATATGGCTTCATGATGATATATAGAATAATACAGGCTTCATAAAACAGCTTCGCACTATACAGCTTCTTTACTTCCTAAAGGCAGATAGGATGACCGAAGCTTGATAACAGCAAGTTTATTAATGAATACACTCGAAGCGACGACTAGATAAGCTAGTTTTCAATGAACCTGGAAGAATAAGTATGATGAGGTAGTAATTAATCAAGAACTATATACTCAGTTGACTAAAAACGAGACTGTTTCTTTTCTTAAATATATATATACAATGGGGTGTGTGGGTAGGAAATCTGGGGAGAATAGAGGGCGGCATGAACTGGAGCGCTTGGTGCGCATGCGCTTAGTTCTCATGGTGGGCCGGCAGAGGCGGGTGCGCTTGGCGCTCGTCTTGGTACTTTATCACTCACTTTAAGAAATTTCAGTAAAATATACGAGATACTACTGTAAATTTGACCAGTATATTTTGGTAATCTTATAAACATTTTAATACCGTATATTCGGTATCACAAAACGGTATTGTAAGTAAACATATTCAGTTTTGTAAACCATCCAACCTACATTCAGTGTACAGTATATAATTGTAAACATTGATACATTAGATACACTTAGAATAATTCTAACATCAGCAAAAAAGCTTAGTAGTGACTAAAATCCAGAAGTTAACGTCATGGAAATAAGTAATAAATATTCCTTTATCTTCTGTTAAGTCAGAATAATATTACGGTTGTCCGTAAAAATTACGGTATTTCCCTGGCACCTTTTCCTTACAGTGCTTTTCACAAGCTCGTAACAATGATAACAATATCATATCTGCACGTGACACAATTAGCAACATAATCTTAACATAAGCCTTACAGAACGCTAGGCTTTCATACTCCTTGTCGGGTATTTATAGTACATCCTCTTGTAAACTATATCCCTATCACTAGTTAGTGGTTTATTCTGTTCGATTATCGAGGTTTTAAAGAGAAAAATCATCCAGGGTTCTAGGCTTAGGGAATATATAGCCACAGAGCAACCTCTCTCCCCTACCTCAGTGGTATTCTAAAATATGTATCGCTTATCAAGATTTCTAATAGTACTCTGCTGACTAGGTACACATATGTTTGTGTGGCGAGTGATACTCATTTGGTTGTGATAAACCCATATGACAGTGAGAGAGTGTGGGCCTAGACTCCAATAACGCATGTTATGTACTTAGTCATACGTGAGAATATCAGCATATTATCAAGGATTCTATCACGTTTTTTTACATAATGTTAGCAGGCCAATGTGCACACTGATAAAAATTTACTGATATCAAATGAAAATGAAATACGGAACGGTTCATTACTATCTATGATTATAGCGACCAAAGCATTTAGGGTATAAAGTGTCTGCATGCCACAATGTTTGGTTATTATTTAATACCATTCCAGAATATTCGGGCGTTTATATGTGAATTTGAGGATAGAATAGTACATATTTTACAATTATATATGCGCCCTTATAATGTGTATGTCTGGATACACTGTAAACAAATTCCTGTCAATTTTACGGTGTTTCCCTGGCAACTGGGGTGCCAGGGAAATATTTTTATTTTAGAAATGTGCTATGAAAATGGTGTTTAATCCTCTAAATAATATCAATGTCATGATAACTTGAGAATGAATGTGGTTTAAATGGCAGAAACCTTACACGAGATAAATGAATATTTATTACACATTTTCATGAAGTAAACTCCTGCATTTTATTCACTACTTTGATTTGTTGCTAATATTGGAGTTATTCTAAGTGCATCTAATACATCAGTATTTAGAGTTTCATACTGTAAACTGACCGTAGATTGGGTGGATTACAATCCTGAACATTTTTACAGTGGAATACCGTTTTGTCACAACAAATATACAGTATGGATTTGTAAATAAGATAACGCTGATATACCGTCCACGTTTACGGTAGTATCCTGTATATTTTACTGATTTTTTTTTACAGTGTACATATATATTATAGACTTTGTATAAGTATCAATAGTACAGCGTAAACATACCTATATCAATAAGAGGTATATGTCGTGATATTGAGTGAAAAAAGGCTATATCCATTCACATTACTTGCTCGGTTCTAGTGTACACATTAGATATAGATATCACTTGCCGGATGCCTTGTTCGTCTAAAGGTCAGATGCCATGTTCTGTCAGGGAGATCCCGGCTACAAGGGAGACACCCCGACCATCGTGAACAGAACTGCGCATGCCTAGTGTTGTCTACAATCACGGCTTTCCGCCAGCGACCTCTGGTATTTGTACTCAGCTTTGTGAGGATGATTACAAAGTGAGGACTCGTGAGTCATTAGTCGCGCCGCGTTGCCGGCTCTGATGGGTTGTTTACTGAGGAGCTCAGTGAGGTATTCAGTGAGGTTCTCAGTGAAGTGTATAGTAAGGTGTTCAGGAGGTGGTCATTGAAGTGTACAGTGTACAGTGAGGTGTTCAGTGAGGTGTTCAGTGAGGTGATCATTGAGATGTACAGTAAGGTATTATTTAAGGTGTAATGAGGTGTAGAGTGTTCAGTGAGGTGTACATTGAGGTGTACGGTGTTCAGTGAAGTGTAAAGTGTTCAGTGAGGTTACATTGAGGTGTACAGTGTTCAGTGAGGTGTACAATGAGGTGTACAGTGTTCAGTGAAGTGCACAGTGAAGTGTACAGTGTTCAGTGAGGTGTACATTGAGGTGTACAGTGTTCAGTGAGGTGTACATTGAGGTGTACAGTGTTCAGTGAAGTGCACAGTGAAGTGTACAGTGATCAGTGAGGTTACATTGAGGTGTACAGTGTTCAGTGAAGTGCACAGTGAAGTGTACAGTGTTCAGTGAGGTTACATTGAGGTGTACAGTGTTCAGTGAGGTGTACATTGAGGTGTACAGTGATCAGTGAGGTGTGCACTGAGGTGTACAGTGTTCAGTGAGGTGTACATTGAGGTGTACAGTGTTCAGTGAGGTGTACATTGAGGTGTACAGTGTTCAGTGAGGTGTACATTGAGGTGTACAGTGTTCAGTGAGGTGTACATTGAGGTGTACAGTGATCAGTGAGGTGTGCACTGAGGTGTACAGTGTTCAGTGAGGTGCACAGTGATGTTCATTCAAGATCCTACTGCTTCATGGAGGTTGCTGATATCCTCGCTGATCCATCATCAGTCTGGTAAGAAATCCCCTGAGGGTCCTCAAAGACGATGGGGGATTTCCCTCTTACCCCATACCCCATTACCCTGTGTGTAACCCCATTCTCCAGCATGCCGATTCAGACAGCCATAAGACCGGGGATTTAGACAAGTGCAGAAATAACGAGCGTCAACGCGATTCGTATTCTCCACGGGCACTCGTTGCGACCTGTGCATGCTATAAGAGTCCTGACCGCTGATATTCAAGAAGACTGATGTCTCTTATTGTATTATATATCAATCCTCCCTCTATATCGCCCGCCTCTCACCCGTATAGGAGTGTTGGGATCATGCGTTATGGATATATTTATCAAATCCGTAATAAATTCAAGTTGGTATTTTAACGAGTTTTCCAGAAGCAGAAGATTAGGTGTTGGTTTTTAGTAACAGTAGAAGATCATATAATAAGCACAAATTATACTCTGATAACCATAAAAGGTCGGCAAATATGGTTTGAAAGTAAAGATTATTGGAAGATATCCATACATTTGTGAAGAACTCTATACTTTAATAGGTATGCTATTACGCAGTTCATCTTTGCTTTGTCAAGGCTCAGTCTAGGGCTCCCTACACCCAGTGGTCATAAGCTTGAGAGTCGCTTTATTAAGCGAAATTATATGAGAGAGAAAATATAAACATTTTCCAAGTATGTTCGTAATCATGGGCTGGGATCCTGAATGAACTTGCGTTTACTGGGTTTTTAAAAAATATATTAATGAATGGTTACTAACTTTTCACATAGTTATATTAGAATATAAGCCATCATTTTTTTGTAGGTACGGCCGAATCTCGCATCACTAACGTTATACAGATCATAACCAGTGCACATTATCAGTCGAAGGCAAGTACGAGTCAGAATTTGACTGCAGCAAACCTTTCTTTTCGTTCTTATCTTTTAAATTCTCGTTTACTTCCCATAGAGTGGTCGTCTGTGTGGTCTGCCATCCGAGTACACTAGATTCGCCCTCATCTATGTTTATACGATCTATATTCGACCCGTCTAAACAGTCAGTCCACTGACAGATTCCATCGTCTTTTTTCCTAAAGCAGCTAAAACAAGTTCAGATTACTCAGGCGACGGACAAAACTGTTTAGCATTTCTGTAAATGTTTATTCCATTAGGAATTTGACGAATTTGTCCAACACCTCTATGAGGAAAATAAAATATTAAACACACAAAAAACGAAGAATTTGCATGGTTCATTCTAGGGTTCTAAATTTTATAGATACTTTGTGCGCCATCCATGCATGCTAGTATTTGGAAGGCCACTTAACATCGAAAGATAGATGCTTGCTTTAAAACCCTGATATGGTGTGTATGGAAAAGGAATGAAGGACAGACATACGTATTTACCGAAATTGAAGAGACCCTTCCTAAATTCTTCTAGTTATAGTCCTGGTTTTGTTTATGTTATCTCAATTTGGCACATTGAAAGTATCAGAAATCGTATCAGATCAAGAAAGTAATTTCGCCAATATTGGCACTAAAGACTACGGGCACTGTCCTCCTTAAAAACAGCTGATTATTTACTGTATATATTATTGAAGACAAATACATATACATCACTCTGTACCATTACCATCATAATCTAAGATATTCTTGCAAAACCATACACTGTTTGAGCACATTATTTATCTCACCCCAGGTATTTTTTCCCCATAGACTTAACATTGGAAAGTCGTACTCAACGCCCGTGGAGTATTGTTGAAAAATACTCAATGGGGGATGATGTCACACATTTAAGCCAAGTAGTCAGTGATAGGGGTGAGATAAAATCTGAACCGCACTCGATCCATAGCCAGTGACAATATGCCATTCATTTTGGTTTGCTACATAATCGCACTCGGCTTTGCCTCGTGAGATTACTCCGCAACCAAAACTCATGGCATATTGTCACTGGCTATGGATCTCGATGCAGTTCCTTATTAGTATCAACCATCTCCCCTCATCAAATACTCGTAGGAGGGAATCCTCTAGGACAACATATTCGTTTAGCTGTAGAGAGCTCAGTGCCCCTGGAATAATCCAAAGATAGTCTTTGGTTAGGGGCCCCTCCCATCTACTACGATTAACTCTACGATTAACCCTTTGGCCGCGTCGGCGACAAACTAAAAAATTTGTGGAGGTGTCGCCGACGAACTCCTCAATTAGTCAGGTTTTGTCGCCGACGAACTAGCTCCGCGCCGACGCACTACGACGCACTACAACAAAAAAACGTTAATCGTAGAGGCTCTACGATATTCAAACATGTTTGAATTTATGAGAGCATCGTAGTGCGTCGGTGGGTTAATCGCAGAGGGCAGCTGTTTGTCGCCGCAATTAGTCAGCTTTCCATAGTTTGTCGCCGACAGCAGCGTTTGTCGGCGACAGCATCGGCAGCATTGTTTCAGTCTTTTGTCCGGTAACTCTGTCACGGGCGTCATATTTATTTGCCAGCCACCAATCCAGAGTGTGCCTGACGTTATATATACTCTGATGTGTAAATAGGACTTATGGAGGTACTGAAGATGTCGATACAGGTGAAGTAAGACTGAGTAGGGCCTCTATATTGCAGTAAATATTCTGGTCATATCACAAAGGGATGAAAACTGATGAGATGAGGATGGCAAGCAGTATATTACAACTAGGAGGTATCGGTTCAATTCACTAGCTCAGTCTGTATATTTAGCATGAATAAAACCTAAATGCAATATAGATAATGTAATCATTTAAATATTTCTGGTAAATGTCACTTTTGCTTTCACCTGAAGGCAATGGAACAAGAGAAGGAGCCGTGGTGCCCCCCTAGCGTGTTAGTAGTGGCCCGACACTGACGCCGTTTGTAATAATCTAATTTCATGGGTGGTCAATTTCCTACAAAGCAGACCAGAATTGGCGGAAGTGAAAATGGGAATAACGGATATTCACGCCAGTTCTGATGTGAATACTGGTGATTTGTGGGGATTAAGGATTAGTGAGCTTAAAAGGTGACATTTGTTCCACGCTAATCCCCGTGGGAAACCTGGGGACGAACTGTTGCCTGCCACTAGAGAGGACTGGTGTCCTCCCGAGGGTGATAAGAGGAACATGAGGGATGGAGGCAGGGGTAGGGGGTGGAGACAGGAGGGAGAGAAAGATTAAGACAAGCAGGCAGTAGAAAGGGCAGGCAGGTTTGAGATGCGTGGAGATAGGGAAGGATGCAGGGAGGCCGTGGAAACAGCGAAGGGGCAGGAAGGAAGTCGGGAGGGAAACAGGGAACGTCACAATATACAAATATGACATGTGCTTGGGAGATCTGTTTGTGTACTTCTCATCGTTGGAGGTGCATCTCATGATTCTGACGACTCCACGATGACAGAGATCTGAACGACGAGCTTCCGCAATGTCTACCAGGCATCACCAAAAGCAATACCCTTCATATTACAGCTCTATATTAGCCACATATCTCCATTGTCCAATATTTAAGTAGAGGGCTTTTACAATGGGGTTTGTTGCCATTCAATCCCATTTTCCTCTTGGTCATAAATGGAGTTAGTAGAAGATCTTAAATGGTAAACGATGCCTTGTATAGATTTGCACAGCCTTTAAGGTACATGTATTTACCACTGGAAAAATATTCGCCACCGATCTGCAGTCAAGAACCACCAACGCCAGATCGGTGAATGGTAGCAGCCAAACGCGGCAGAAACAAGGCATACACAGTACCCTCACTCATTTTTTATTCCCGACATGCAGTCGTTGGTCACCACCAAACAACTTTTATGAGAATTCAATTAATCGGTGGCGTTTTCATCGGCCAGTGAAAATGGGAAAATTTAATTATTTGTATACATGCGCCTGCTGTTCTCTGTTGCCCATAGCACAGACTTTTTATGGTGTACCAACCGCGACATGAAAGCTTTCCCGGCAATATTTCTGCCACATAACAGCAATGTATTATTTGCAGCACCAGACATAGAATCTGCGCCACTGAAAGCGTAATGGTTTCAGCGGCGAGAAGGGAATCATCAAACATAAATGACAGAGTCTGGTGTTGGTCACCAGTCACTACTTAAAACCGTGTAACATTGAAAGTAAAGAATAAAAATAGAAAAAACAGAAAGTATCTCTCGAAAGGCTTCTAGTCCACCAATTCTGCGCAGGCGCAACAGCCAATCCTTCCCTCTGATACCAGAGAGGGTGCACCCGTCCCGGTCATGTGATCACTATGCTGCAAATCTGGGCGATAATAAGAGGAATTTCAAGGACCTATAAGGCACTATCTTCGATGTGGTCTGGACTGTGTCTTACTTTAAGCAATTGGAAGATGACCTGCTCTAAGTAAACTGCCCTATAGTTGAACCGAGCTTTATGTCACCTATATTCCCTCCATCAGGTCCTTCATATGCGTTGCTAACCATACCGTATAGACTACACCAATTATAAAAGTAAGAATATTTCCCCTGGCCCTTATATCTATACAAAACAGTGGCCATGATGTTGTTACGCCCAAACCAGAGCCTGAAATTGCTCGGTCTTTCCGCAGTGCGTCGCTGCAGGATCTAGTCTCTCAGTGGAGCTCCCTGGCCAATACATGCGCCTGCGCATTGGCCCGATCCAATTTGGGGTTGGTCCATCGATGGATCGATCAGCTACTTGACCGGCACGGCTGCGGCGGCGGTGGAAGCGGCGACATGTGTAATAGAGCAACGAGCAGTAGCCGCTTTGTGAGGCAACGAGGACTCCATAGAGATCACATAGGAGAGAGGAAGGGTGGAAAGGTAGGGAGATATAGCAGAGAGATAGCAAAGAGATACTAAGAAATTAGAGATAGGATATGCTTTATTTCTATTGTTATCTCAGAAGCTCCTTAACGTTAACATTACACCTGATCTGAAAGTAAATCTGATATGATAAAAATATATCAAGCATCAGTATGCCAATGAGGTATATTGGTCTCTAATGATTCCTCATGGTCAGCTGGGCACACCTCTAAGACACTAAGACCCTGGTCCTCTGGTCCTTTCCCATTATCCTACCTCTAATATAAAATCCGATAGGCTTAACATTGAGTTTCCGTATGCCACGCTGACTGGCATACAGAGTTTTATATGCCACTAGTGGCATACAGAATTACTACCACGTAATATTCCAAAATCGAGGAGACGGGGTAGGATAAAATCAAAATCTGAAACCGGAGTTTTGACTCCGGACTTCACCCGGCTTCGCCTCGTGAAATCACTATGCCAAACTCCAATCGTGGCATACGGTCGCCAAGACTAAAACTCATCCTGTTTTACGATGATATCATAGTGTTAGCAGGCAGATGTAAAGTGTTAGTTCTTGGCAGCAAGCTCAAAGTCTATGTGACTGCTCTGATGTTTAAGCAGATCGTGTAGCCCACGTTATACTAAAAATCATATCACGTCAGGATAATGTCCATTTTGAGAGGAAGAGATGAGGACATGAAATGAGAATAGAAAGGGGAAAATAGTTTGAATTTTTAACATGATGTGTTTGCTGACAAAAGAATAGTCATCACATTTAATGATTATCTTTCATGATTGTCTTTCTTACAACTAAAGTATTAATACATAGATACGGCATAAGACAATAGGCATGTAATTGCTAAGAAGCTAAACTACAAGTCAAATTTCACAAATCTATTCGATGAGGCTGTAACATGGCTTATTGGAGCAGTTGAGAATCGAACCCCAAGACGCCTACATTCACATTCCATACAACCTTACCACAGCCTCCCAATCCAGGCCTGCTTCATTACTGGAAATCTCGCGCAGAGAACCCTGGGAGGAGGTCGTTACCAACGTGAAAAGAGTCTGTTGTTGTAAATCACGTGATGCGGAGGGAATCAGTTTACGCTACCTCAATCACAGTGATTAATGCCGCCAAACGACGCCAGGGGCCGGGTGGCGTGGTGGCCACACGGTGGCGCTGGTTTCGTAATCCGCGCGTTTCGCTGGCGAACTCAAGGTCAGGTACTTAATTAGTCGGCACCCGCCACCTCGTGCTAAGTGGGCATTGGTGCCATTACTCACTAGATCCCCGGTCTCGCGAGAGTCTCGTGATGCCCGATCACAGCGCCCCTGCACGGTATCAGCAGTAATACCACAATGGTAGACGGGACGCTGGTTCTGGGTGATCAAGGTAGCGCTGTATAAAATACACGCCAGGCAACAGCCGCAGGAAAGGCCAATCAGAATAACCACGGTCTCCCAGCAGATTGACTGGCAGTAAATTCTGTAGGGAGAGTGATGAAATGGGAAAGCACGTTATCGTTTATAAAGTGCGCATTCGCGTTTTAACCGACCTGGCCCAGCCCAGCACGCAGGCTACCTGTACTAGCTTTTTCATCGCCTGTTTGGTTTTTGGTTTGTTTTATTTCCCTTTTCTTCCTTTTCACAAAACAAATCCTGGAAGCAAATGTCGAGAGAATGGAAAGGGTCAACGGGAGGTCACAACAAGACAAAACCCTGACGAAACAAGCAGCCGACATTCGATCAATTCCGACGCGTGCAGGAACCATTGACGGGTGTTTCCCGCCAAAACAAACCGACCTGGCCACAAGACAAGCATCGTTATTGCTTTCTGTCGACATCAATTGGCCTAGTTTCTGCTGTAATGGCGAAATTAAAGCAGACGTGAAAACGTGAGTTGATTCGGAGGAGTTGTGTGCTGCAGGCGTGCTAATATAAGTGGACTTTTTACAGCCACTCATTATTTCTGCCAGTCTGGGGCTAGGACTAGCATTTACAGGCAGACTTCTTTGTGCCTTTAATCTGGACTAAACAGGCGTCCTGTCTTCTGCAGCCTGCTTCCTACGTTCAGAAGGGTTAGACAAAGATAATCACTGCGTAGGAAGCATAAAATGGTGACTTTTTAGTAGCTAAGCCTGCTCCCTTAAAGGCTGATTGCAGACTTTATTGATACCTCATTATGCAATGAAGTGTAATGCCTATTTCCAGGTAACATGTCATCTTGCATACTTTTATAGAGAATGTGAATTACCTCTCATGAAATTAATAACAAATACATGTGAATGTTTCTATTGTCTGAAGGAATTCTACTTTGACTTTCCTCTGCTTTATGTCTTGTTACTGTAGAACAATATCTAAGTAAACACACCTTTTCCGTATTGCTAATCGTTCAACATGTTCTTCCTTACTGTATTAGTAATAGTTTTCATACTATGACTTGCAAATGACCGATACACTTTCTCAATATAGTCTTGCTTGTACGAACTTGTGCTAACACTGCAGATATAGATATTTTCTGTCAAGATAATATGATATAATAAGGTTGAAATACGCGTCTGGACAAAGAAGCGTCTGGCACAGACGCAACCCAGCCGATTCAGGTAGCACAGCGCAAATCCCATTGTGTTAGGTTGTACATACAGGTATTTATAGGAGTAACTATTCGTTCAGAATATAATATTTCTCAATCAGGCAGATCCGACCTGCCATTACTAGCAGTAACAGGACTATCACATAAGTGTTCTATACATTGGGACTAGAAGAAGAGGCGAATTCCTAGTCATAATGTTCAATACTCTCAGAACTAGTTATTTATCTTCACTTTATGCTAGCCAAGCACCTCACTCTTCTGTTTCAGTTGAACCCACTGGCAGAGGTTGCACGGCGGCATCAAAATGCCGACAACCCTCATTTAAGGGAACTTTTACTAAACTCTTCAGGTTATGCGAGCTTAACACAATATAATTTTCATATAATCCTAGGCAGGGCCACTTCAGCGTTCTCAAGCCTACTGTTACCCACATTCAATATATGTTAGGTCCGACAAATCGGATTTCAATTTCAACACTAATCTTTTTCGTGTAGCCAAATTAGGATGCCGGCGGCATCCCACTTTAGATTAGGCGAAGGCGGTTATATCTCTTAAATCATGCGTGCTAAATTTATCTTTGGTCTATTGATTATAATAGGAAACGTATTTTGAAACAGATTTTGGAATGGGTATCCACTTCGAAAAAGTGTATAATACCTTGCTGATTGGCAATCAGTATTACACATGTATGAACATACTCTTGTCTACATTTGGTGGCCTTACAACGATGAGCATAGCACGTGCAATCGTTCTAAATGTATAACATAATGAATATACATGTCAATGTCTACAGAGGCACTAGGAAGTATGATCGTATGCCTTTGGTCGCTATCGCAGCACACACACTAGATGGCGTGTATACCAGGGAATACCACACACTGCATGCTTTCAGGGGCTGATCCAGGACTTCAAAGAAAAGTTTAAGATAAGCTAGCCGTAGTAGATATCAAAGTGTCATCTCAATCCAGTTGTTCTCGACCTAGCATATGCGAATTTTTATTTTTTGTGAAAACATACATGTCATGAGGTGAGTAGTATACACAAATAGGCGAATGGCGCAGGATGTCCCAATCTTTGGTTCAGATTGCATCGGCAAACA
Organism: Alentia gelatinosa; assembly: GCA_950022655.1. Lineage (NCBI taxonomy): Eukaryota > Metazoa > Annelida > Polychaeta > Phyllodocida > Polynoidae > Alentia > Alentia gelatinosa. Next base: position 162,552,332 of record OX465579.1, read on the forward strand.
ACCACCAATCGTGGCAAAGTTACTCTTCAAGCAGAGGGTTTTGGGCGGGTATCCCTGTATGTAAGCTTATCATTTAGGCATACGACAACTGAGGACAGCGGGATTGGTCAGATGGTAGCGTGCTGGCCGGCGTATACCAACATCCGAGGTTCGAGGCTCAGCCATACCGCTGTGTTTCCTTTTTATCCCCCATCATTCCTTTATTGACTTGAAGAGGTTATTTATACATATATTTTGATTTCTTTATCCAATTTTACATGTCAATAAAGAGGCCGGTGACATCAGCTGATAACATTTCGGCTGGTTTTCATTGTCAGGCCTATTTTTTTATAGTAAATAAAGTGTAACATATCACCCATTTTATAATAATACCGCGTGTCCTATACATGGCTGGCATATATACAAACAGTCCTACTCTTGGTCAATAAGAAATGGAATTTGTATCGCAAAGATAAGGGAAGAAATCCAGTGTGTACCAATTTTTTAAATTTTTTTTTAGTGTTTCTTAGTAATGCGGGGAGACTATTCCACCTCACAGCACCATCATGTTTTAAGGATCGTTGGTATGCCCACCAGTTTGGCTTGACAGTTTTCAGCACAGGGGCTGCATGACCTCTTGTGATTAAACCTCTATGATCTAGATAGTCCCCATCTTGGGCTCGCTTATACAGGAAATTGTAGAGGTGACAATCACGTCTATGTATTGCTCATCTGTCCTTTCTATTTCACATAATGGACCCCGCTGTCATTTGACCGTGGCTGTTGCAACGGAGTAAAACACAATCAACCAACCAGAAAACAATTGACATTCAGTGTCAGAATAACTCAACTATTTGCTTGACTATGCCAACCATTCGTGGAAAAGCAGTTCCGGAAAAAAGCGCTGTAGCGTGGTAACACGTCATGAAGATGCCGTTTTCCAGCCGAACACGACACAGGACCTACTGATTACCCGCCCTATGTAAGAGTATCTCCAGCCTAACCCTCGTCTCATTTTGTGGTTGATTTGGTGGCCCAGTGCATTGTGTTTTAGTGTAACTTGATCAGGAAAAAAGAGGTGCCTGGAAGTTTTTAGCATGCATCAAGTGGGGCTGGGCTGCATGTGGCATTGAGGTCAAAGAAGGTGGGTGTTGGGGATTGCTGCATCCACAATGAGCGTGCTGGATGAGGAGGGGCGGGGGAAGACTTGCCTCAGTCACTGTGTACTACAACCCCCCCCCCCCCTCCTCTCTACTGCTATCGCGGAGCCGTCCCCCCCCCCATCCCCACCCACCCACCCACCCACCCACTGACAGGACCAATCAGTCATGGGGGTGGTGTATTTATGAAATAGTTTGTTTTCTTCATGAATGTCCATATAATCAAAGACTTGAGCATTTCTAGGGGCGGGGGAAATGCACATTCCCAGTACAATGCGCCAAGCACGCAAGATGGCAACAACGAGATGAACTCTGGTAAGATTGCGGATATGTTTTTAAGTATTGCGTGTTGATCCTTTTTTCATGTCGAAGTGGCTGATTATCTCAGTTCCACTCAACGGATTCAGCCTTTCGGTGGCTAGAACGGATATTTTGTATGATATATAAAGAAATCAGATTGTGTAACATATGGCAAAAATCAGGAATTTCTTTAGTAGTAAATTCACACTTGGTATTTAGAGATCGATATTCAGGCATTCATTTATTGATATAATCAGATTGATTATAGAACCCCCCCGCATGCATGAGGTACGTTTTCCCCAGTACTGATAAACATCAAGTAAATGAAAACAAATTTACAAGCTGTATGCATAATATGCGTCATCAACATAGAAACATCCAAACTTTCTGATTCTATTGAATCCAAAACAACATGACGCCTTGCGATCATTTATAATGGACGACCTTGGCACCGGAAATCGTTCCTTTCTATCCGGCGTTCTGTAGCCAGACGCCGAGGTGTTGAGTCATAAACTATGACGTGACGTGTCATGTGACACCTGGGTCTCTGCCGGGGATACAAGGACCTCCATAGACGATTCACCTTGTGGTAGGAGGCCCTGGGGAGATTTATTCTGTACGTGTTGCTGGAGTGGAGTATGATTGATGCGAGTCTGATGGCTGTGGGAATACGACCAACTGACTGTGCACTCACGGTATCATAATAAACCATACCTCACCGTTAAATATCTACACACTCACCAATACAAATACGTTTCATGTTATTCTATATTTTTATATCGCACTAAAATAACTCTGGTAGTATTGCCATGAAGGTCACCAGCACCACTGCTAAACATAAACTCTGCTATATCCCCATTATTAATTGACAGAACATTTTTGTCATATAACGAATACCTCCATGGCGTAGTCTACTGATTTTCAGTAGCGTGATGACTGTAATTTTCTAATGGCGGGGGGGGGGGGGGAGGTAGGGGGTAAAACAGATGCAACAGCTTAAGGTTAACAATATCACAAAGAAGTTGATTTTTTTAATTGAGCGGTAATATCTATCACATTGTTCTTAGAATATTGCGTTAAGGAATTGTCTTACTATGTAGGTCATATATATGCGAGATATATATGCCATTGAGAGCAAGAAATGATCTACATGTATATAACCTCGTCCAGGCTCTTAAGCTTTGTAAAACTGTGATCCTACACCATTCTCACCATGGGATCCTTAGATCAACACTTTCACAGGATGTCCCTCCTTAATATATATGCTACTTGTCCCACTCTCAACCTCCATCCGCACCATCTCCAGAATTGTTGCACATAGATCTTACTTCTCTCCTCTATCTGCCCATAGTTCTATATAAAAAGACGTGCCCCCATAAACGTGCCACGCTATCTGTCGGCCAGGAGGTCAGTATTGGTTTTGTTGAAGGCTGCCTAGCGTCGCCAACAGTCGACTTTCCACTTCCGGTCCATGGGATTAGGGTCATTGGCGGCAGGGGCTTAGGGAGGTCAGATCAGTAGGGGAGGACAGGAGGGTGATGAGGTGGTGAAAGGTAGTGGTGTGGTATTTCTGGAGAGGTTAGAGCATGTAGGCAAACAGGCGAGGTAGAAACAGCTCTGGTTGTTTACAATAAGCATCTGTATGATAATGGTTGCCAGATATTGACAATATGCAAAGCATAACCGTTTATGGCAGGTCATTTCAGCATGAAATTACTCAATGCATACATTCAATAAAACCGTATTGTATGTTATTGTGATTATAGACTCGCTTATGATATACTATCACCTCATCACGAGCATTGTGTGCTCTGTAAAATAAGACTGTTGTATACCATTAATGGAAGATCTGCCATTTGGCAGAATGAATAAAGATCTTTAGACAAACAAACAAAATAGATTTTCTGCCCTATTTTTAACTCCCATGGACTTTTCTCGAATTCTGTCATGTGGACGATGGAACTTTGGCTTTTTGAAAATGATTTTTTTTCTTTGATATATACTTGAAGTACTATCTCATATTTAGAGGTGGTCACACAGAGCGATCCAGTTCCTTGAAATCTGTTTAATGCGTGACCACCCTTGATGAACTTTAATTCAAGTTAATGTTCTAGATTCATAGCTTTATTTCTATATGACTGGACGTCTATTCTCCCCAAGATCTATGGGCTTCTTTCTCCAGGATCTATGTTTAAGAAATTAAGATTCTAGTTATAATGAATAACTACAAAGTGTAGCTGGATAGTAAAGAACAATGCGATTCTTCCAACATAAACATCACGCGTCTACCTTGGCGACAAACGGGCCCACCTGTTAGCGTGGAGATGAGTAATCAGAACATGATTCATTTAGTTCAGCGGGGAAAAAACGTGAAGCAAATATTCACTGGTTCCAAATAGACGCGGGGCTGACGTCATACTTTATTTTTAATCAAGTAACTTGACTTTGGTATCTGCGTGGTATGTGAGAAGTCTCTTTTCAAGGTTATTACCATCGATGAATACGATTGGCTAGATTAATCTAAATAGAGTATTTTATGATATTTCGGGGTAGGAAAGTGGAAGGGTATTATTCGGCGTGATTCTACGAGCAAAGGTATGACATCGAAAAGCCAGGAAACAACCTGGACCAATGGGGAATAATCAGCAGTGTGTGAATGGTATGTTAACAATTTAGCTAGTCAGTGAAGGAGAATTTATGCCATGTCGGCAACAGAGGCTATAAATCAACCAGTGAATCCAGAATTAAAAAAATGAAATAGAACAGACAGAATATTAAAGTCTAATGGAATGTAGAATGTATAAAATATATAGAGACTGCTTGCCTTAAAAAGGTCAATAGCAAGGATAGGCTTCACAAATTTCTAGGCAGATCAGCTACCTGTTGAAAGAATCTTCTAATAAAAACCGCATGAAGGTGGTATATGAATAGTATGTGAACAGCATATGGAAAGTATGTCAGTATGAGCAAACATTCCTTAGTACTAAATCATTGACTAACTTAGAGATGCATATATTCAAATTTCCATGTAGAGCTCTTATCAGGACCGGGATATCCTGAACCGGCAGCATGTTGGGAGGGGAGGGGGGGGGGGGGGGTTGACAAGGGAGAGGGGAGTGAGGCCTTGCAGTCTCAGGTTACGTAACAGTCGGGGGGCATACCACACAGCCGTGTATCGATCCAGGCCCGCCTAGACAAAGCCCAGTGGGTGCTGAGGTCCGTTCTGAAAGGCTGCCTCTCCTCCACTAAATATATACAAACACACTCACAGACACAAATACAAAAGTATATATATATCTACGTATACAATTGAACCTATCGAGGTCGACTAACTTCTGTTCTGGACTGTGTTTTGGGGTGGTTCGCTTAAAGGGGTAAAATAAAGGTGGCAGTTGTGAATCGCGGGGACTGGGGTTCAGGGTTCAAAGCTGCTATATTTTTTACTTGTCTGTTGTCTTATAGATTCGATCTCGCGGTGATATGACCATGGCTGCTGTTATGGTTTATAACACTATCAACCAACTATATACTTCTAGACTGCTGCAGTTTTCAGCTGCTCCACCCCCCCCCCCCCCCCCCCCCCCCCGCCACATCTACCCTTCCAACCCTCCCATATCCCTTATCCGACTCTCCTTTCCCTTATCAACCTACTTTTCTATTTCTAACTTCTTCCTATTCTGCTTCTACTGGCAAGCCGTCCTGCTCGCCGGGACCCGGCAGGATACCAGTCAGAGCAGCGCGGAGGGATACAGGACGCAGCACCGTGACAGTGACGTACTCTTTCCGGCGAAGCACGGCCGCTCTTGTTTCTCGCTCGGGTTACTTTATTGATAGCATCTATTGTCAGTCGGGCGGATAACGTTTCCCAGGAGATAGCAGCCTCCTGAGGCACCCACGACTCCCTCCAGTCCCAGCAGAAGTCGCCTCTGTCTGCAGATAACGCTTCGCGTAGATCGGCCATTTTTTCTCACTAAGACTTCCAACTGTTGTATGTTTAACTACTAGCTGATTCCCGAGACGCATATTGAGATTGATAAATAGATCTCACCGTATTTGTTTTTTTTATTGCACTGTAGAGGGGTACATTCAATGGTCTCTGCGTAGCAGTTACTCTGACCATTGGTCACAAACTTGTACAGTATTTCTGTCGGTAACTTGAGTTATACCAGGTAATTATTTACAGGGTGATATGAAGATAATGATGATGAGTGTAATGAATCAAGATCACATACATCAGCCAACAACGAGGTTAGATTTAGACAGACCTACCATAGTTGTAACTATTCAAACTTATCATAATATTTTGCTCTTACGTGTTTCTGACATGTGTTTCTGTTATGACATGGAATACTCAAGCCAATAGACTTTGAAAATATCCCCAACTTTAATTCGACACAAATGTGCACATGTACCTATACCTACACTTAATTGCAAATGTCTTGCCTGACTTCAAGATCCTCCACATTCTAGCATATTTCTTTTAAGGGTGATTATCAGAAAAATACTTGAATGTTGTTGAAATAAGTGGGTGTCGTTTGTGTGCATCTTGTGTTCATACAAGTTTACACATATGTGCTTGGTGTAATGCACATCACTCACTCTAAAGGGCTGGTTCCACCAACACAATGGATTTGCCGTGGTATACATGCATTTTGTTATATCTTACAGTGTCATGACATGTCTTACCTCATTTATCGTGATACGTCACGAGCAATGGTATGCGTAGGTTTTCATGAAATCGTGTGTATACTTTGGTGCTCCACCATCGTGACACCTCAAGATGCATTGCAGCAAATGTGCATGCGATTATTCAAAATCTAGCAAGATTTAACATGACACCCAAATCGTGACTAATCTCGCTATTTCTTTTGTGTCGGTGGAATCAACACTTAAGGGAGGTACGCTGTGGGATAATACTCTCATTGCTGACTCCCAGCCGTGATAAGACCTCATCTAGAGTCACTTCCGTCTTAAACAGACCAACGAGTATAGAGAAAGACATACTACTATTACTAGTCTGGGGAAGGGTGTAATATCCGCCACCCTCATTCAGCAGAATGGTTATTATTAGCATACCTCCATCATATGCGCCCCTTCACCTTCCCCACCCCTGCTTCACATATGTTCATTACAAAGGGTCGTACAGCCATGGCGACAACAACACGGTGTCATGTATGAGAACTGCCTCCATCTCCGGCAAATAATAAACGAGCAGCTCGCGACTAATACAAGGAGCAGCACCCAGCTGTCTGTGGCAGCGGGAGGCTCTAACCCGGCGCTGCGCTGCCGTATGGGTGAATATACCGGGCCGGCGGGGAGGATGGGAGCAGGGGGGTGGGGATTGTTACGGGCCGCCCCGGAGCACGCGTGAGGAAGCCCGGGGACGGGGGAGCTGCTCCGACCTGCTCACAGCTGCAGGCACACGCAGGAGGAGATGCGCTGCCAGGGTCGGCTTCATGGCTGAGACAAAGGACGAGAAGAGAACCGGGTGAGGACGGGTAACTGGCCTGGAGAAGAGGCCGGCCTCAGCAATAGACCAAACAGGCAGGCAGGACAAGGGAGGGGAGCCGGAGTCCAGGCAGAGACAGATTCACAGACACAGAGAGAAACAGAAGGGATAGCACACCGAGGGAAATAGAGATAGAAAAGGGGAGGGAGAAACAGAGACAAACAGAGAAGGCCATAGAAATAGAAACGTTTAAAAAAGAGCAGGGAAAGCGAGACAGAGAGAGAAACAGAGAAACAGATTGTCAGGGTAGTTACTGAGGGTCGGAAAGATAGGGCAATATGCGAAGTTATCTAGCTGAAAATAAAACCTCTGCCCATATCAGTTTTCTCTGAATATGGTCAGTCGTATCCTCATTACAACAGGTTTGTCAATAGTTTAAAAAACGAAAGTAATGGAATTATTCAACGTTCGATAAAACACTTACTGCTATTTAAAAGGATAGCCTATTTTTCTTCGTTGGAAGGTGCACATGTGATGATTTCGAGTGGCTTGTTGAGGTGGTTAAAATATGAAAAATAGATATACAAGTAGCAACATGCACTCGCATGAGAATTGCATAAAGAAAGATCAATGCTCGGATTTTGAAAAAAAACACGTTTGTCAATAGTCCAGTCCAACAAATAATATTTTTGACCCCCGAGACTGGCACCGTGTAACATAGCAGAAAGCACTGTTATATCAGGATTATATATGAATACTGTGCATTTCTATAGATTTATGTGTACACTCTGAAATCGATATATATATATATTATTTATGCTTCTATAATACAACAATCACAGCTTATTTCAACTATCAGAATATACGAATAGAGTGTGGGTGGATATATCAGTTCTATGAGAAGGCAGAAGTTACAGAACACCAACTAATTCGAAAATCCAATGTAATAATATTAATAGATCGACTTTTCATTCCATAATTTATGGGAATGAGGTGACATGGTAATTGTGGCATTTAAGAGGAATCTGACCCTAGTGCTTTGTGAGGCAGTGCATGTTATTGGTGTTGCCTAAACGACCGACTGCCTGTGAAAATGATCGGCTCCAGTTGGATCATTATGGCAAGCCATTATGAGTTATTTCTAGGTATTTAAGTTTCCAGATCTGTTGTTGAAATACAGTTACCTTGCGTTCTATTTCTAACGATATCTATCGTGTGATTTCAATTATCTATCAACTAATTTTCTCTTGTATAAGTAGACAATAGGAAGAATCCATTTCCAGATTTCGCTAATTTTATATGAGAGGTTAGATGGCTTATCATAACGCTGTCCTTGTGAGTTAAACCAGTGATTCCTACTCACTACGGACTATTTTCTGTCGCCCCAGAATACAGGGAAGATGAACTATGTGATTAGTCAGTAACGCGCGAACACCGAGAGAGGTCAGACGTATAACAGAGCAAGGTAAGGGTTAATCCCATTATTAATTATTTTTAATTACCGCAATTATGTTATTTGTTACAATTAACAAATTAGACATACCTTTACTTGTTTTAGGTATGTTTTTAATTATTTATTATACCAAAAACTAACCAATTGGTTTGTTTTTTCGTTGCAGCATCGCTGCGGAGGATAGAGGCTGGCCTCAACTCCTACCTACTTAAGAATACGGGATTATACTCAATCATTGGATTAGAGTCTAACTCCTAGCATGCATGATGTCGGCACTCCAAGCGAAGGCCGAACTAATTAAGAAAAATGAAAAATCCGCGGAAAAATCCAAGGACGATTCACCGATACCCTCCACCTCAAAGGGACCAGCAATGGCCGCCATTGAGTGTCAACAAAAGGGTTCGAAGAGACACCCCCTTTCGGAATCTGACTCCTCAGTAGAAGAGCAGAGACCCAGAAAAAAGAGAATGACTAAGAAGGTTCGTCGCGTAATTGCAACACCTTCTGAGTGTGAAAGCTCGTCACACGTCTCCCACGCGGAGAGTGAACGCAGCACAAGGTGTAGCCTCACACCAGGACAGAGGAGCAGGCAAGAGACGCCATTAACGGACCCCCAAGCGATTCTTCAAGGAGGATTGGGCCTTCAATTCCTCCAGTCGCTTTTCACTAATACCGTGCTTCAACCAAATTTGAATTGGAAGATGACGATACCAGAAATATCTACGGTAAAAAATCCGCAAATTAATAGCGAAAAAGTGGCAGAAACGAATTCCGAAAACAACGCAAGTGAAGCGGAACCCGTGCAGGGGACGCGGGTGAACCCCGTACCCCCAAAACAACAACCCCCTGTGGAGGAGGATGCTAAGGGGGACGCGACCGTTAATGAGGCCGCTACCGCAGAGACAAAGGAAAAGAAGAAAGACCATTTCGCCACTGCCAAACCTGGAGCAATTACCTCGGCCGGAATTTCCAGGTTTGCGGATATAGACAAGCCAAAATCATCACCAGCTATCGATGACTCTTTGGCGGGTCTCATTGACTCATATCACAACGCACAAATAGAAGTAAAAGATGCAAAAGCACTCACGGAAAAATACCCACCGCCATTGAACGTGCACACCATGACCGTACCCCTAATGGACGAGGGATTCAAAAATTCAAAGGAGATTGACTCTCATTTAAAGAAAATGGATCTACAGTTAGTACACGCCACACAGGCTATGATGGCCTCGTTCTCAGCATTTCTACCTTTCCTCGAACTTGCGTTTAACCGAGGAGCAGAGGACGAGGAACTCAACAAGGCGTCTGAATCCGCAGTGGACGGAATAAGACTCCTTTTCATAGCGAATTCCCTAATAACAAAGAGACGACGGGAAGCCTTCCGCCCTAAACTGGCACGGGACTTAGCGGACACGACCATCAACGCACCACTTAGCACAAAGAGCCTCTTCGGTGATGTTAACACTTCCGTCAAAGAGGTAGAGAAGGGGGAAAAAATGGCTAAAAAGCTATTAGCCAAACCACAATCATCAGAGAAATCAAAGCAAACGAAACCACTCCACCAACGCGGAGGACGCAGGTACAATAACCAAGGAGTGGGGTTTCGGGGCGGTCGATACAACCACCAGCCACGATTCAACAATCAACGAGGAGGGGGATACAACCAAGGCAACAACAATTACCAGAACAGCGGAAACCAGTACCAGAAGTCCTGGTACAACAACAACAACAACAACAGATCGCAGACTCAGCAACAACAGAGTCCGACACAGAAAAAGAAATAGAAGAGGTATGTGAATTGTATGAAAATGTATGTGAAACACAAAGATTGTCCATTGAACTAGGAAACGAGTTGGTACATACTCCGAACACGTTCAGAGCAGGCCAAACAAGTGATTATGCAAAAAATTGGCGTACCATTACCAAAGATAAATGGATTCTTAACCATGTTAAAGGTGTAAAACTAGATTTCATTTCTAAACCAGAACAAATGAAAGTACCCCAACCGTACAAATTGCGTAAAGACGAAATTGAAAAGGTAAATCTCGAAATTGAAACGATGTTAAACAAAGGTATTGTAGAAGAAACCTCCCACACCAACGGGGAATGGATCTCAAACATATTTACGAGACCAAAGCCAGAAAACAACATAAGGGTTATTTTAGATTTAACTGAGTTGAACAAACACATTGCATACCAGCACTTCAAAATGTCTACATTCACAACAGCGATTGATCTGATAGAAAGAGACGATTACATGGCGTCAATCGATCTAAAAGACGCCTATTATTCGATTTCTATCGAAAAATCGGACAGAAAGTACCTCAGGTTTAAATGGAACAACAAACTGTACCAATACACTGTGTTACCCAATGGCCTAGCCTGCGCCCCACGCATTTTCACGAAATTGTTGAACCCCGTTTTCGCATATGTCCGAAGGCAAGGAGGTAATTGCTTCGGATATATTGACGACTCCTTTGTAATCGCCAACACAAAACTTCAGTGCCAAAAAACAGTACAATTGCTGGCAAAAACCCTAGATTTTCTAGGTTTTGTAGTACACCCCGGCAAGTCTGTATGTACCCCAACGAAAGAAATACAATTTTTGGGATTTATAATAAATACCGAAAAGCTAGAAGTAACATTAAATGAAAACAAAATACAGAAATTCAGGAACAGCGCAAACGAAATTCTGGGGAAACAAATAGTAACAATACGCGAATGCGCAATGTTGGTGGGTTTAATGATAGCATATACCCCCGCAATAGACTACGGTTTATCACACATAAAGAAGTTAGAACGAGACAAAAATGCAGCATTAGTCAATAATTATGGTAAATACGACAAAACAATGACAATTTCCCAAAAAGGAAAAGACAATATCCAATGGTGGTTAACACACATTCAGAATTCGAAGAGAAAAATAAGATCTTTAACCCCAGACATAGAAATGTCAACAGACGCCAGCCTACAAGGCTGGGGCGCACACTCACAAGGGATATCGATAGGTGGAAGATGGGAGGAGCACGAATTAGACCACATAAACGTGTTAGAGTTAAAAGCAATAGAATTGTCTTTAAAAAGTTTCTGCCGTACAAAGAATAACCTAATACACATCTTAACAGATAATACCACGGCCATGGCATACATAAACAAACAAGGTGGAGTAAAATCAATACCATGTGATACCATTTCAAATTCTATTTGGGAATGGGCCGAAAAAACGGATAACTGGCTCACTGTATCACATCTACCAGGAGTAGAAAATACACTCGCTGACACAGCGTCTAGAGAATTTAAAGATAATTTGGAATTACAATTATCAGACAAAGTATATTCAAAGATCATAGACTGGGTAGGTTTACCGGACATAGACTTATTTGCTTCCTTCAGAAATGCGAAATGTGATTATTTCTGTTCATGGAAGCCAGACCCAATGGCTAGCCATTTTGATGCTTTTTCTATTTCTTGGAACCACATAAAAGGATATGCCTTCCCCCCTTTCAGCTTAATTCTGAAAGTGCTCAAAAAGACAAGAACAGACACACCAAGATGGATTGCACTCGTCACCCCAGACTGGCCAACCGCAGTCTGGTATACGCAGTTAAAAAACCAAGCAAAGCAGACCAGAAGGATAGGAAGGAAGAAAAACAATCTCATTCTTCCATCCTCACAACAACACACGTTCCAAAAAGGGTTACCACTAATTATTTCAATTTTGTAAGTGAAAAATTGGTTGAAACAAAAAATTGTGATAAAGACACAGCAGACTTTCTGTTAGAATCATGGCAGCCAAACACAAAGAAATCGTATAATACGTATCTCCAGAAATGGGAGAAGTTCTGTACTATACAACACGTAGATAAACTTAATCCCGAAATTTTTCAGGTTTGTAAATTCTTAAAACAACTTTCGGACGATGGTTTCGCCTATGGCTCGATCAACACTGCCCGCTGTGCACTTTCCTTTTTACTCCCTACCTTACAGAATGGTCAAACAATTGGTTCTTCTTTCTGGGTAAAGAGAGCCATCAGGTCTGCATATCTAAGAAAACCCCCAAAACCCAAATACCATCAATTTTGGGACGTTTCAATTGTCTTTTCAGCATTCAAAACTTGGGGTGAAAACAAAAACCTTTCACTTGAATTGATCACGAAAAAATTCGTCTTACTTTTCTTGATTATCTCCGGCCAACGAGGCCAAGCAGTGACCGCCCTCTCAATTGACCAATTAACAACACTGGAGAACGGAAGTAAATCCTTTGTACTTACCCAATTAATGAAAACTGCAAAAACAGGGGAATCACTCAAAACAATCGTTTTAAAACCATTCCCAAAGTGTAAGAACATATGCATTGTTCAACTTTTAGACGATTACCTCTTAGCTACGCAAGAATTAAGAACATCACAACAATTGGTGATATCGTACAAGAAGCCACACAGGCCCGTTCACAGAGACACGGTCTCACGCTACGTCATTCACACCTTGTCCCTTTGTGGCGTTGACACTTCCAAGTATTCAGCACATTCCACAAGGGGAGCAGGAACTTCTGCAGGTGCTAAACTGGGTGTGAAAACGAATGCTTTGCTCGCGTACGGGTCATGGAAGTGTGAAACCACCATGGCCCGTCACTACAAAAAGAAAATTGAAAGCAACCAAAAAGAAATAACAGTAGCACAAGCATTGCAAGAAGACAATGCATAGATACTTTATAAATGAGTAACAACATTTCTCAGAGCAAAGAATTGGTTTCTTTACAGAAATATGTATATCTATACTGATATGATACTATCCTATACACTTGTTGTAGACAACAAATGATTGTTATTGAAAGATTTTATCATTAACAATTATTCACCTCATGGACAATGTACAAGTAAATTGATTATACTTATACTACATGGTGCCAAATGCATACCTGTGATTTTTACATGTACCAATCAATGTGATTAAACTATAAAAAGTTTTAACTTAGTGCTATTCTTAGTGCTATTACGATATTAAGATGTATTTAACCAATTTACCATTTTAAGAAGTATTTAACCATTACCTCGAGAGGCAAAGATAAAGGTATATACAACCATTATCAGTAAAAATCGGGAAAAACAAATTCCACGATATTGAACAATAAATGTAAAATGATCTTTTCTGAAATAAAAAGATTATATGAAAAACATTGTTTTACGCTGAATATTTAATTCATACTTCTTAAAATACTATGGGAATGAAATAGATAAACATAAAATTTTCGCACTTTAAAAATCTTCCCTGTATTCTGGGGCGACAGAAAATAGTCCGTAGTGAGTAGGAATAGTTAATTACCCGAGGTACTTACCTAGTACTGAAGGGGAATTGATGTTCCTACGAGCCTAGGGCTATGATGTAGCCCCAGGATAACAGGGACCCACCATCCATCCCCATATCAATCCACCTACAAGAAAATCAATTTTCTATCGCATTCCCATAAAAATTTTATATTTATCAAGCGGTATTCTTGCTCAAACTACTGACTAATCACATAGTTCATCTTCCCTGTTATCCTGGGGCTACATCATAGCCCTAGGCTCGTAGGAACATCAATTCCCCTTCAGTACTAGGTAAGTACCTCGGGTAATTAACTATACTCACGGCATTATTTGTGAGGGAACGTGACAGCAGATACAGAAACAGTTTTTTCTCCCTCATAAATATGCCAAGGGTATAGACATGGGGCAGAGTCACACAATCCATGAAAGTGTGTCAACGAACAGAGCAGAACGCAAAATGGGACACATCCATTGGCTTCCACTATGGTCCATTCCATATCACCTCTGCGTCAGAGTGAATACAAATGTGCATCACCGATACAGTTTGAAATTCACCTTATTCATTGAGTTATGTATGTCATACCCGGGCAGTTTGTCCGAGCATGTTTCATTAACGATCTCCATACTGCCCTGTCATCTTTTTTCCTCTTAATTTTATTTTGGACATTTTGTTCTAACCATGGCCTATTTCAAGACTGAATGCTGCTATACCCAGATCAGAAAGCCGCCTGGTGTAGTGAATATACTAGATGAAAATGACTGAATTACAGGTCCAGGTGGCTTTATGATGAGGCAATAAATCGAGGTAGCAACAGTCGGTGGTGCACAGTTGAAACTTCACATAATGTGCTACACTGTTTGTCCATCAGCCTCATCTCATAGATTTATGTTCGTTGTGATATGTCTTCCTGCTTCATGCAGCTGTAAAACAACATTTCCATGCTACAAGGTTTTGGTAAATGATACCCTGTGGTCTATCAAAGACATAGGGGAAGGGATTTCTAGACAGTAATGGCAGGATGTACATATGTCTATTCTATATTAGTGTTTATGTGAAATATAAACATTTTTAATACATGATGTATTGCTTCACTCCATGTTTCATTAATGTACATCTTTCTCATTTTGATATTCTCAAATTGAAGATAATAACATTATGATTAAACCAATGTGCATAATGCACTGTCCCTATGGTATAGATATATGCATGTGTACATTTATGGGCGGGATTATTACATACATACAATATACACATCCATAGATATATCGTATCGATTCCCCTGCAGTAGACCAGCCTTATCTTCCACAGCTTAGTGGTCCAAGGCCGGCTAACAGGCCCCTGGATGTACTCGAACACGAGTCGTGCCAACACGGCTGCACACTCAGCCCCTCACCCGGCATCCCCGCAGCTCTGTTCAGTACGAGCTGCTCACACCAATTGCTCTCACCTGACCTACTCTGAGCGTATCCACAGGGGGTGGGGGAGGGGTTTGCTGCGGTAAGTATCCTCCGGGGATCAGGGTTGGGGAGGGCCGGGGGTGGTTTACAGGTGTAGACGAGGCGGGCGTGGTTCAGCTGCTCATCCCACCCTCTTAGGTACTGAGCAACTTCAGGATGAAAGGTATAGAGGGGAATCTGAGTTACAAGGTGACGGGTGCTATGCCTATATTTCTCCCTGAAGGCCAATTCCCACTAGGCGATTTCTGCCCCTGAGACTACTGCCAGACATAATCGCCGGGAAACGCCAGTCGCACAGCGGGTGGCAGGACATAGTCGGCGACTATGCCCTGATATATTTCAAACATGTTTGAAATTGAATTGCAAGAGACTGGTGCCCTTTTTAGAGAGAATCCAGTCGCCGACCCAAGCCCGAACAACGGGGGGTAGGGCAATAGTCGCCGACGATTTTGCCATTTTACATTCCCACTAGGCGACTCAGGAAATTCCTAAAAATTCTGGCCAATAGTCGCCGACGGGTGCCCTCTGGATGCCCCAAAATCGCTTAGTGGGAACCGGGCTTAAAGTTTCTGTCTCGTTTAACTCAACCCACCGCCCATACATACATATACTGGAACATACATACATATGGCTGGTACAGTCAGCTCTCAGTTTTTTCAATCATTTATGCTAGATTTATCACCTGACATATTTATTTCAATACGCCTTAGGCTTTCATAAGATCCAGACTTTGGGTACACTACTTTGAATATAGATGGATTGGGTTCAGAAAAATTGTCCCAAGAAAATAACAATTTGTATTGCGTACAGAATGTTGTTCATATATAGGTTACACAACATCCATCCGCCACGTTCTACCTCCACCCTATATGTCATCCTTCTGATATTTGAGGATAAGGAGCTATTACATATTATATGTGTGAATAACTTGGCGACCATGAGGAAGAACTCGATTTTTTCATCCTGTTTATATACCCCTCTCCGTGGAGATGGTGCTACAGATATTTTGATATACTGATGATCGAATACTCCATAGCTACATAGCAATAATTACGGTATGTTTCGCACCTTAGGTGATTCTTCGTTTTCACACTAGGTGTTCTCAGCCAATCAGAGACACTGTTATCATAATCTGCTTCAGGTAGTCAAAGTGGATAGATTTGAATTGAATCTCGATGATTACACAACACTCGCACAGGACAGTCATGATCAGTATGTTTCGTTGTGAGAAATATAACATAATTTCAATATTTAGAGGTATATAATCATTGATGGGGATGTTGATTACGGCTACCAGAACAGGGGCGTACCTAGGATTTTGTTTCGGGGGGGGGCACACCTCGGACTACCTTGGATGATTGGCTCCAGGGAGCAAAGCCCCCCAGCAGCACTTAGAATTAATTCATACAAGCAGTATCCAGGATTCAGTTTGAGGAAGGTTAGTCAAAAGCCCCTATTGAATTTGATAGATTATACAAACTGTACTAAGGATTTTGGGGGAGGGGGGGGGTTAATCACTTGAGGCTATCTGGGAATACTGCCAGGGATCCAGTAGTGGCAATAGAAAATAATAAAAGCCAATCCTCGGGGTCCAGGAGGCAAAGCCCTTGAAATAATAGGGTTAAAGATATTGTTATACACAGGGACAAAGAACTTTATATACTGGAAAGGGCTTACTCACTATATGAATTGACCAACACTCTAATATGATGAATAGAGTTTCCGTAGCTTGCTGCTATTTGAATTTTAACTTGTTTAGCTATATTTCCAATATATATATATATATATATATATATATATATATATATATATATATATATATATATATAATATGAGATAGCTTATGCGCTGACATTCCATAATCTTTATTATAGTCTCTTTGATCTAGTGTGGCCTCTGAAGTAACTGTTCCAGGAATCGATAACAGGAAAGCACCCAACGCTTCTATAAAGATTAATATACAGAATATTTGATTATATACGAAAGACTCAACGAGTGCCCCATACATAATTCAATCCTGTAGTGAATGCATGCATGCAGTGTGTGTAATAAGCAAAACGTATCTCTATTCATGTGGTGTGTCACTGCCTCTCTTATCTCAGCGGTAGAAGGACGGCAATGATATGATTGATTACTAATTTTTTGTAGTAACCGCGAAAGTTTTTGATTCATATTTTCTTATTCAAATCGGAGGGGGGGGGGGCGTGAAGTGGTGCCACTACTACCTATTGGTGCAGATCTAGTAATACCATATTCTTTCATCTAATGTAAGGTACTAAATGAGACTTACCTTATCAGTAAGGCCTCTACAGACACCTCGGCGAATGGGTACTTCCCGTTATAGGCAGCCACGAAGAGGTATCCGCCACCAAAGTAGAGTGCCAGCCCAGGTATCATACACGTCGCCCCGAGCAGCAGGTAGCGTGTCCTTCTCCGGCCGCCCGAACGGTATTCCCGCCCGGGGGTCCGGTAGCCGGGTGGGGGATGTCCCTGCCCCCCGCCCCCCGCGCCGCCTCCGCCCCGCGCCGCCCCGCCGCCGCCCTGGCCCCCGTGATGGTGACCATGGTGTGCGTGATGACCGCCGCCGCTGCCGTGCCCGCCGCCGCCGCCGCCGCCGCCGCCGCTGCCCCCTGCGCGCAGGTTCGGGTTCGGCAGGCGGACGTCACCATCGTAACTGTGCACGATGAGAGACATGTTGGTCTCCTCGACACAACGGGCGGCGGGGCCCGGGCGGGCGGGCGGGTAGAACCATGCCCGCGCGTCCGTCAGGGTGACGCCGGAAGTGATGCCGACCACCACGCCGCCAGCGACGACGATGACGTCGACGCTCGGCGAGGCGGCGTCGACGCGGCGGCGGCGAGCCTACAACAGCCCGGCCGACGGGCGGCCAGCATCGGCCGCCACAACCGCTCAACTAACAACACAACGCCACCACCAGCAGATTGCCTCCTCTCGCTGCGCCAGCTGCTGTTCCTCCTGACAGCCGCTCGTTTTCCTCTCTGTTTCTCCCGACCGCAGGCCGTCGCGTAGTCCACAACCCGCCTTGAGAAACCGTACTCCCTACTGGCGTAGTCTTATTAGTAATACGCTCCCTTATGGACGAACTTCCGTACCGTATTCAACGCTATAACTGTGAGTAAACGACCCGCTGTGTGGACCAGTCACAGTAGCAGGGCAATGATAATACGTGGTGATAAACCCCGTAACGCGGGCTCACAGCACAGTGACAGGCCTACTAGCTGCTCCCTGCTGCTCCCCCCACCACTCGAGATGCTCGCTTGTTGTGGTTCTCTCTGTCCGCGCAAAGCAGGCTGGGCAGGTAGTTAGTTCCCGCTCTTCCCAACGGGGCGCCACTGTGCACAAAAGCGCACTCACGCTATCTGCTGGAATTCTGGAACGACACGTTTTCTGTTTTCAAGAGGTTGTAAACCAAATGAAGGTATGATTCTATCAATTGGCAGAATCGAACTTCCTAAGCACTGTCATTTCAATACATATATTAGAAAGATTATTTAGCTCTTCTACAACGGCTGATCTGAACTACCTATAAATGTCGGATACCTTGAGGTATTAACACTGTATGATTCTTGTCCCCTTCTTATCTTTCATTATATTTTCTTTTGTGTAAAAAAACAAAGATAAGAAACGCAATAGCTTCCTAATCTATTATAACTGATAATCTGTCTACCTCTTACCCTTTCTGCACCTATTCACACACCATCTGTCGTTGTCCCTTCGTCCAGCATCTCATCTGGTGCCACAAAAAGCGAGTAATTAGTCTGGTTCCAGACAAGGTATTCACAAGCTGTGGATAATGACGCTGTAATTAATAGACTTGGCTAATTACTGCCGCATTTTATACCAGTCTCCTACCTACTATCAGTCTGGTTCTAAGCTCCCCATCATCATTAATTAAATTATAGCATTATCGGTTTAAACAGAGAATATGATTTTTAAAAAAGAAAAAAAGAAACGTGCTATCTATAGAGCTGGATTAATGACGAGGCAAATTTGAAAGGCTATTGAATCGGGGCTATACACACCTACGTCTTATAGTGAGCTTAGCTCTCTTTGTCTATTCCTTCGTAAATGCTACCTAGGACTTGGATGACCGTCGAATCACTAATGTCTTAAACTATCTAGAACCTGCAGCTGGTCGGTTTTCAGGCCACACACTCATATACTCTGCCTAAAGTTGAGAGTGGTCACATAGACGTAGAGCTTGCTTCCAAAAACTACCCCTTCGTTATCTGCATGCCAACTATTAGACACTGGGAAAGGTGCAGAAGGCCAGTGTCTCAGAGGAATACCCAGCTGACCACGACCAATCTCTAGAGACCGAAATACCTTATTGAGCCACTGGTGCTTGATATATTTCGACCCTAGATAGCCAGTTGTAGAAATGGAAAGTTTGATATAACGCAAACCTTTTGATTTTTTAGAATAACAATTACATGTTCATTCACCAGTGATGAACATACCATTTGTTCCTAGACTCTGTTAACACCACCAGCTATAGATATACCAGTATGAGGATAAGTACTCACAGTTTATCTATTCATATTTTTTTTATAATCCATACAATTTTAAGATTAATAGTGTCTGGTCTTTTAGTGATCTGCCGTGCAAAAGCTTTTCTGAGATAACAGTAAAATGTGTTTCAACCAAATGTCTATTGAAGAGTTATTGCAGGCCTTTGTATAATGTTGTTACTATTGGTTGTGAATAGTAAGCTGAATGAATGACTCCAAGGCTTCGTCCTGTTACAAGCTTTATTGCTGGTATTACTGCAATGCTCTATGCTGGTTGGACTGATCAGACTGACTAGAATACATCAAGATGAGGATTATATGCTGGCTCCGTGTTTACCGCATGGGGGCGACCCTGTTGATCAAAACCAAGGGGTTGCTTCCAGCGGCGTATTACATAGAGTCAGCTTGGTCAGTTAGGCCAAGGGATAGAATCTGTTTGTGTCACATACCGATACTTTTGAGACCTTGCTACATTTACTTTCATTAATGAGATGGTGGACAGACGATGAAGCACATACGTATGATACTGTAGACAGGAGAACAAGGAATGATGATAAGATAAAGTCGAAAGTTCCTAGAATAAGGACTGAAAGATTTCGGCATTCACCACTGAATAGAGGGAAGAAATACTGGGATAAATAACCAATGAATGTACAAATGTTGCCGACAGGAGACAGTTTAAAAAGGAAAGTAAAAGAAATTGTGCCCCATGTTGTGGATATAGAAGATGATCAAAAGATCATGTATTGTGAGCTCCATAAATTAATGGTGTACAATGTATTTGGAACTGGTGATGGACAAGTGTAATTTGGGACTTGTGATTGCGTTGTCCAACTACTGTTTGTCCTGTACTGTTTTTTTTATGTTTATGTGACTTCGTTATGGAGGATCGCCATTATTGTAGGGCGAATGACGCTGTCGTAAAATTGCTAACTGAATAAAAAAAAACTTTAAAAAACCGTAACAATGTTATCAATGCGCTGGGTACTCTGTAATGTCCCCATGACTGTATATATTTTCAAAAAATGAACACTGATAAAGCAACAGTTGCCTGAAGAAAGTGTAAAGCCAATTACAATTGATGAGCAGAATTTTATTTTGGTGAAATTCACTTAATAAATCTCCCAAATCACTGTAGTAATGTTACACAAGGGATAAGACCTTAAATTGCTTATTCAAAATTAACAAACAATTTACTATGAGAGTCCAGTCACCCGACTGTTAGGCAGGCTTGGGGAGTGGGTTGCCACTCGATCACCAAAACATAAAGCTGTCAACATTGGCTGTATCTAGGATTTTTTTGGGGAGAATATTGCCAAGAGCCAAATAGCAAAGGCCTCTTGGGGGTCCAGGAAGCAATGCCCCGGAAGCATTTGCATTTTACAGACTATAGAAACTGTATTTTGTAAGGGGGGGTTGCACACCTGCGACTACCTGGGAAAATTACATGGGGTCCAGCAGCAAAGCATATCCATCCTATACAATGACCCCATTGAAAATCTATGGGGACTCAGTAACCCATGACCCATTATATAAGACCTGTCGGATACTATAACTTTGGTATATGCATGTATTCTTGAAAATATGTGGTATACAGTCTCTAAGCCATGGTATATGGGAAAATGTCCCTTTGTACTACAGAGCAAAGAAATAGTCCCTATTGTTTTACCCTTTAAGTGGCTGTTCCACCAAGCCGGTGCTAAACCCAGCCAATGGCATTGTGGTAGAATTGTGGTGGTCAGCAACAGTTGCCAGCCCGAATTGCGCATCAGCAGCGATGATCTGCTTGGTGGAACAGCTCATAATGTCTTCGCGGCCAGCCCTGCCGACCACCGGCCCATTGCCGTGTCTCCAAATCTACCCAATCCCCTGTTACCAGCCCAGTGTTGGCTGACCTGTTCCTGGCCAGGCCAATGTCCCATTTTGCCACTGTTCCACCATGCACATTGAAGCAGACCGGCCAGTTATAAGCGCTATCCTGTAGGCTACCAAGCCTACTGCAGAGCATCACCAGCCAAAATCTTGTTGAATAGATGTTTTGGTGCCCGTCTCTCTGACGATGCCACAAGCTTTGCTGGCATCACCATTGACTGCTCGTCCGCATATACCGCGACACACACAGTCAACATGGAACAGGCGACTCCTGAGAGCTGCATACCCGCAAGCAGAGACCGAAAGTTCAGACAGTTTCGGTATTCCGGGCAGAGTTTTAGTGCCAGAGTGTGCTCTGCACATACATAAAATCAAGGCTTCTCTTTAATTATCTTCATTATTCCTTTAATCGCAGTATTCAGCTGAAAATTGATGAGCTCTCAGCATTCCTGATTTGATGGTACAAGGTTCTCTATCCCATTCAGGGCCAATGGGAGAGAGAAAATGGGGGGCGAAAATGCCTACATTTTGTATATTTAAAAAAAAACAAAAAAAACTACAGTAAAACCCCGCTTCCGGGACACCCTGCTTAAGGAGACACCCGGTCTCAGGGGCCACTTTGCTCGGAACAGAGATTCCTCCCCCCCCCCCCCCCCCCCCCATTACGAGTTTATTTTAACTCCGCTTAGGGAGACACCCCGCTTAAGGGGACACCCCGCTTAAAGGAACAGTTTTTTGTGGTACAAAAATGCTTCAAAACCCCGCTTAAAAGGACAGTTTGGAGGGACATCTCTCAAAAACATTCCAGATTATCTGAAATCTGTGTTTATGGTGCCTGTTTGTACTGGCCAGACAGTTGTTGCAACCAAGACAATAGACTAAACATTCCTGTGCATGCCCGAGCGGCCGGAGTGTGTTTATTGAACGGTAATCCCTACATCTCTAGCTGCTCTGGGCGGCCCTCAGTGAGTGGGTATTAGTACCACTGATTTTCGCACAAGCTGAAGGTGTCAGGTAAGAGGCCCGCTTACAGGTTAGCGGTGGGCGGGGGAGGGTGGGCTGGAGGTTTTGAAGGTTTTTTGGGGGGGTTTTATCGGGGATTTTTTTTTATCAGTTTTTTTTATCGTCGATATGTTTTGTCCTTTTTTTTTAGGGATAATGCATTGTACATTTTTATAATCGGGTTGGGTAACACTGCTGTTCTTCCACCCTGGCCCTCTTGAGTAACAATATTATAGCATAGAGTTTCATACAGAAATCGGCTGGTATATATCTTGTCAGCAACATATATAATTACAGTAAAACCCCTCTTCCGGGACAACCGGCCCAGGCCGAATGATGCCTCAAGGCATTATTTCTCTTAAATCTATAAAAATCATTTTTGAAAAAGAAATAATTCATCAATGAACTCCAAATTTTCACAGAATATAGTTCTAATATCGTATTAAGTATTTTTAGTGAGGAAACAAATAAATATGAAGGAGGACGTATTATACCAAGTGATTATACCCTCAAATTATGGGTTCTGACACCTATGGGCCCGTCCCCTAGCGGTATACACAGACACCAGCACCCGTCCTCACAGCGGTAGCACGGCCGCACACACCCGTCCTTAAAGGGTTAAGGGGGGTTTTACTGCATGGCAATAAAGATGTTCTCTATGTCACATGATGTTCTCTAGGTCACTAGAGTCGGAAAGAAACCCTAAGTACTTGGATGCCCATGCCAAAAAATGTTTTTGGGGACTCGAGGCTTTACAACTTATATAAGTCTATCATGAGTATCAACACCCTGAGCCAACACTTTGAAGTCTATTGTTTTCCCGGGGCAAAGTTACAAGACCTCATTGTCTTAGCAAACAATCACTTAAAGCATAACCCCAAATCTGTTCCCTACATTGCAGGTGGCATTTGCAACTACCAAATCTTTTCTCTCACGTAAGCCCAAGAAATTCAAAATCAGCATGGATTGGGAATCATCAATTGCGTTGGTGGGTCATCTTATGGCCTACGCACAAGCAAGATATGAGTGGTTGGAACAAAACAATCCCAACTCAAGGTTTGTGATCTGCCCCCTGACTGGACCAGATTTGAAGAGATGCATCATTGATTTCCAGATCCCCGAATGTGAGATGTCGATGGAGCAGAGAACATCACTACAAAAGAAGCAAGATCTTGTCAACCAGGCAATCATGGTCTTCAACAAGCAACTAATACAACTAAATTCGAACCAAAATACCAGATTCCCATGGTTGGACAACCATACCCATAAGTCAAGGAATGGCAAGATAAAACGCCACTGGGATACATTAAGAGATGGCATACACCCTACCCAACAACTAACTGACCTGTGGGCACATGACTTCCTGTCCACCTTTAACAAATATATAATGACCTCTAAAACCACCTGGTAATGCAATTCTAAATACCCTGCTATGCTTGTAGCTTCTCATCATCCTATTAAAAGCTAGGCTGCCACAGGGCTCCTCTTGACCTCTAATCAAAATTCTCCCTTATAAATTCACTTCTAGGTATCCATCATCTCCTGAAATTTCTGAGATAAGCAGTTTTTATCCAGAGCATGGGTCGTAGAAAAATGACTAAATCTTACTTACAATCTTTCTCTCGCACTAAACGATTTTGAACCTGGCACAGGCAAAAGTATCTGTTGTTACCTATAATGGATACTTCCCTGCCTACTCCAGTGAATGCAAATGAGCGTGACGGTGAGAGCTGGCCCCGAAAAATCAAGTTGCCGGTAGGACAACCATCTTGACTCTCTTTCAAACAAAAACGGTCAAAAGGACCAAGGTTTTTGTTGTTCTTCTTTTTGTTTGTTTTCATTTGCAGATGTTTACTGCACACCTTTTTCTTGTTAGTCTCTATCTAAACCTTAGATTGAACGAGTTGATCTTTGTCCTTGTCTTAAGTATTCACTTTGTCCCAACTATGGGTTTCCTCCATATATTGATATCATGAATACCTTACACGATGGAGGTAAAGTGTCTAGGTTAAGAGGTTTCTGGTGGTCTATGTATGTTTATAAATGAAAATATTTCTTATGATGCAAGCAAATTTGATACTTTAAATCAAAGTAATTGTAATATTGAACTACAAGCTGTTCTGGTGGAAAGATCTCATACAAAGAAAATTGCAGTCCTAAATGTGTATCAACCTAGGCAGGGTAATTAATACCAGAGATTGTACTACTCAGATTAGCTATGCCATTGATATGTTAAAAAGAGATGGTTTACAGGATATTGCTGTTCTTGGAGATTTTAATATCAATTTACTAGAAGTTAACAAACCTGAGGTTAAGTTTTTGTTATCTGAACTAGAACAGCGTGGGGTTGTACAACATATTAAGGATGTGACTAGATACTCCAAACATGGTTCTGTTATTGATCTCGTTTTTACTTCTTTCATGGATGTACCTCTTGTGATCAGTGACCATCAAATCATTTTCATGATTAAGAAATCTGGCAGAATTAAACCAGCATCGGCTAAAGTCTGGGGTTGTTCATATAGGAAGTACTCCTATGATGGTCTTGCTAAACATTTGAAAGGCTATGATTGGACATACTTCTATGAATCAGATGATGGTACTGCCAAGTGGGAAGCTGTAAGACGAGCGATCTCGATGTAGAATGTACAAATTGCTTTTTCGTAGCAAGAATTTCTAAGGAACCATGGATTACGACTGAAGTTTTAGAGAGTATAAAAGAGAAAGACAGGCTTCTAACAAAAGCCAAAAGAACTGGTAATCAAGGGGATTGGGAGAGAGCCAAAAAAGCCCGAAATGCTAATACAAAATTAGTGAGGTCAGCTAGACAGACATATACACTAACTGAACTAGAAAAAAACAAATCTGACAGTCAGAAATTCTGGTATACCATTAATAAAATCATTCCTGGCACTGAAGCAAGGGGTACTCCCAGTCAAATTCAAATAAAAAGTGATGAAGATAAAATAATTAATGACGCAGAAGTTCAGGATTATATTAATGACTACTTTTCTAATATTGGTGCTAAATTGGCTGCAGATATGACTCCATGGAACCCTTATGTTGAGGAATCTACCAGTTCTTTTGATGATCTATTCACCAATTCCAGGGAAGTTCTTGAGCTACTTAAGAAAGTCAGTGTGTATAAGCAATCAATGTTACCTGGTATTTCCTCATGTGTCTTTGTGGATTCTGTCAAAGCAGTTCCTGAGATATTTGTGAATCTTTACAATAGCATTTTTAGTTCTGCTGTTATCACTGAAAGTTGGAAAACAGCTACGGTGGTACCTATTCCCAAAGGAGGTGATTTATATAGGACCAACAACTATAGGCCTATTTCTTTGTTGCCCATTGTGCATAAGCTAATGGAGAAAATAGTTTATAAGCATCTTATATCCTATATTAGAGACAACAATATTTTTTTAAGTACAATATGGTTTCAGAAAATCTAAATCGACAGTTGATGCGATCTCCATGTTGACAGATGTTATCTTAACTGGTAAAAATGTTGGCAATTTCACTTTGGCTGTGTTCGTTGATCTCAGGAAAGTCTTTGATATGGTCAATCATGGTGTTTTAATGAACAAATTAGCAAGATCTGGGATTAAGGGAAAGTGTCATAGTTGATTCGCAAATTATCTGAGTCTGAGACAACAAAGAGTCAAGGCAAATAATTTATTACCACAGACCAAAAGTATCATACATGGCATAGCGCAGGGTTCAGTACTTAGGCCTTTGCTGTTCCTACTTTATGTCAATGACATATCAAAGAGTTATTCTGCAATAATCCAAAGAAGTGTTCTAAACTCCATGTTTGCTATCTTTGCCACGGTGAAGACCATAAGCAGAACTCATGTACAAATGTCAAACGCCAGGATAAAGACTGACTAGACTCGTCTTCTGGGCGTCAAGGCATCGACAAAGGACAAGGCAGGTCTCAGATTATCGATATGAACTCGTCTACTTGTTTTAATTGCGAATGTAGTACAGGGTTTTCAGACAGCTTCAATCGCGTTGCCGCTGCCTCGCTGATAACTAACCCGGATGTTGATGTCAATAACACCGCTCGGGTTAGCGAATTCAGTGAAAGTTTCAATTCTAACAACCTTTCAAAGGTCAGGAATCGTAGCAGTTCACAACTTGAAGAAGTCATTAACGATTCCATCGTTAATCAAGCTGTATTTGATGTAAAAACCCGCAACTCACATTGCAAAATCGACAAGCCAGACAAACCGGAAGTCAACAACGGCCATGGCACTACTCCGCAGTTAATGTCGGAATCAAATACAGGAAAAGACGTTTTCTCTTCAAGTAAATCCACAGACACTTGTAAATCTTCTTTTGAATGTTATTCAAACAAAGAACGAGCAATTTTAAGTGTTTTTGAAGAGTTACTAAAACAAAATATGTCAGACCGCATTCACTGCGGCACTGACTCAGGTCCAGTATATTTCCAAGATGGCGGTGAATGCATCTCTCTCGAAATCCGCGCAACAAAAGATCAAGTAATTGCAGGTAAAAGTTGTTTTGATCAAGAATGTAACTGTTCCCATGTAATAGGGGGAGTTCAATCACAACTAAAACCTTGTTTTGCTTTGATCAGTTGTTATATTCGCCGAGATTCACTGTGCGTATCGGACGTTTACGTCCTTTTGGGTATAGTCTATGATTTTCCGATTGTTGATACGATTGCGATTGATCCTTATATCTGTACAAATTATGACAGTATTTATGAACCCGAAACGTGTGGTAAAATGTCCGACTTACTAAAAGAGGAATTTAGCAACGAAAAAATCGTCAAGGCTACCTCAATACCAGTTTGTTGTCACGCTTTAGGCGCTATCAAAAAATCGGATGGGGGCCTCAGGCCCATTACCGATTGCAAGCGACCGACGGGCAAGAGTATAAATACTTGTATGGATACAATTTGTCAAGATTTTTGTTACAAAAATCTAGATACAGTAGGTAAAATTGTAAATATTGGTGACTTTATGGCTGTATTAGACATATCTCACGCCTATCGATCTGTCAATGTTTTTTCTGGACATGTCCAGTATCAAGGATTTCAATGGAATTTATTTGGTACACAAGAAATGTTCCTTGATTGTTGTATGTGCTTTGCAGAATTTATAGTTGTAGTACCAGCAGACGTTGGTTTTACCTTGATCTTTGTCGACTCCGGAGGACTTGGCCTTGGTTCTCGACTTGGCAGCCGTCATCGTTCCCTCTACTCCCAAGTGTTTGTGGATTGCCTCTGTACAGCCGTAGCCGAAGGCGCGTCTCCCCTGTAGGTTCGCTTGTAGTCGTACTTCGGCGTCGTAGGCGACGATGGATTCTGTAGAATACACCTTGGTTGCCGCTTTGTCCGACACAAACCGGAGGTGGTCGAGCATTCCGGAAATTTGAACTCCGGCACCATACGCTGCAAGAATTAAGGCCACCAGTGCGCTGACGAGCGCCGCAAAAGTGACCGGCCGTTTCTCTCCTTCCCATAGGTACGGGCATAAACTGAAACGGTGACGGGATGTCTTCGATCGCAAAGGTTTTACCTTCGATTTTCCACGACTGGATCTGTTGTGTTCGGAATTTGTCGAATCGGATGAAGAATCAGTCGAGTCGTCACTGGAAGAACGACGAGATGTCTTCTTTTCGTTTTTACTGACTCGAGTCGATAGGTTTTGCAGTGAAGACGTCAGGGCCGCCATCATCGCGTAGACTTCGGAGGACTGGCGTGCCTGGTTCTTCAGATTTGCTTGAAGAATTTATCCCCGCCGTCGGATTCACCTGTATCTCCATTATCGTTCTCAGATTCACTGCTACCCTCCGTGAGTTCACTAGTTTTGATTTCCTTTGGTTTTAGATTTTGATCGACACCGCCCGTTGCCTGAGCGAGTTTCTCGCTCTCCGACATGTTCTCAGTCTCTTGTCGGGTGACCCAGCACTTACGTCCTCGCGGAGCTACGTGTTTCTGTTTGCAGGTTGAGCATTTAGAAACAGACATCGATGCTCCGGAATTTCTTGATTCGCTAAGTCCTGTAGATATAAAAAAAACAACTCTCTAGAGACCTGACAAGTATGGCGGACGGAAAGCATGTGAAGACATATAATTCACACAAACAGGGAAGACAATTCTTCCCTGAAAAACAGTGACAACAGTACTGTCACTGGAAGTGGTGTGAGTCAAAACAAAGGGATTGACTCAACCACTCTACAAGACCTGTACGACTTAGATACAGGTCCTGTAGAGCCCCACTCTGTTGACAATTTACAACCAACAGTGACAAATTTTGTTGAGCCACTCTCCAAGCATGATGAGGCTGGTGGGAGTGCCGACAACTATGTACGTGACCCCCAATATCCTGAAAAAATTCCAAATTGAACGGGGGTAAGCACACAGTATGACAGAAATAATGTCACTGTGAAGAAAATTCGTGAAGGAAAGAAAGGAATCTGCCCTACGGATCATGGACTTAACCGCCAAGGCACTCCACGCTCAGCAACATGTGGAGAGAGCGAGGAGAGAGCAGTTGAGCGGGATGATCTACAATATGGTGAGATCAAATGGATCGGACAGGGAAGAGGGGAAGCGCATGCTTAACCGCACCCGTGCCCACTCAGACCTGACAGCCAAACGTGACTATAAGAAAGAAACTGACATCTTTACGGATCGCATGTCGAAGCGCAATACTCGTGCTCCGACCACCGCACAACTCAAAGATCCGTTCAAAGCCAGGGGGACTTTCACCGCTCCCAAGCCTCAACCAACGGACAATGCCGAGAACCAAGCTCCATGCCCCAACCAACAGGTTTTTTCTGCCCGCCCCCCCCCCCCCCCCCCGCCCCTCAGCACATACCGCAGGGCTCGAACCAACGCGGAAAGGGCAAGGGCCGCGGGGGCAAAGGTGGGAGAGGGCCACGCCGACCAGGCCCACAAAGAGCATGCGACCCTCGTGTCCAGCCACCAGCAAAAGTGACAAGCTTGTAGAGACTTTCTGTCAAACTGAAATGTTGAATGAACCCCGAGCTCTGTCCACCACTTGCAACAATAAAGATTCAACTTGTTTTTGTGTGTCATGTTCTTCACTTCCAACAAAAGTTTTTCCTGCACAAACTGCAGGCACTTTCAGCTCTAACGAATCTACTGTAAATGACGAGAATAACCTTAAAATGTCTCTAAACGATACAACTAGCACAGTCATCAATCTTTCCAACAAAAAAATATCCAACTCCGACCTATCCCTCCTAAATAAAGGCCTCAATTTCTGTCCAACCGAACTAAAAATTGAAGAGGGTGATGTCAAATCGGAACTAGATTCTTTTCACAGAAATCTCAGAATAAAGCAATTCTTCTCTAAAAACAAAGAAGGGGAAAAGAAAGGGACATCGGCCGGAGAATACCCAATACACTTGGTACTCCCTGGGGCCCCTTTCCAGAACCTTGAGCTCATCCGCAAACTGGGTTACAAATCAAAGTGGTCAGCCCCTCAAGGCTCCAGCAACCTTGAGGGCTTCATAGCTGTGAATGAGATCTCCCTGTCGAAACGTAACTTAAACAAAGGCAAATTCAGACATAACCTCGACAAGGGCGAACGCCAGTCACTTAGAACGCTGGCACGTGACCGGGACATCACAATCAAACCAGCCGACAACGGGGGAGGGGTGGTGATTCTAAACACCACCGACTACATCAAAGAGGCGGAAAGACAACTAGACGATACAGCCACATACGTCAAGGTCGATACAGATTTGACGAACCACCACAATACAGAGGCTATATTGAAAAGATGGTAGAAAATAAAGAGATCACTGAACACATGGGAAAGGCCCTAAAAACCAACACACCTAGGGCACCCCAGATCTACTTCCTACCAAAAATTCACAAAGGACAAATCCCGCCACCGGGAAGACCAGTGGTCTCAGATGAGGGTATAACGGTCATTCAGCAGAAACTGAACAAAACACGGAAGAACTCAGACTTAACCTGAACGGAAAGCATCATAACCCTGCTGGGGATGGTACTAAGGAAGAACAACATACAATTCAATGGTCAAGACTACCTCCAGATAGGGTGCGGCAATGGGGACAAAACTTGCCCCCTCATATGCCAATCTCTTCATGGAGAACCTAGAGGAAAAAATGTTAATGGAGCACCCTCTAAAGCCGAAGGTCTGGTGGAGGTACATCGATGACATATTTTTCATCTGGCAACATGGAGAAAAGGAACTTGACAAATGGCATGCCTGGCTGAACGCATATCACAAAACGATTAAGTTCACCACCAAAACGTCACAGGAAAGTGTGGCGTTTCTGGACACGAGGATCATCAGGACTAGCGAAGGACACCTCAAAAGTGACCTGTTCGTGAAACCCACGGACTGCAACACATACCTCAGGTATGACTCGGCCCATCCGCCTGCTCAAAAGAGAAGCATACCTTACTCCCAACTTTTGAGAGTCAAGAGAATATGCACGAGCGGAACCGACTATGAGAAACACGCCCAACAAAAACTAACAAAGAGTTTAGACAAAGGGGTTACCCCGAGAATGTGTTAAAAGAGTGCAAGACAAAAGCGGATGAGATCATCCGCAACAACCTCTTGAGCAAACCGAAAGAGAGTTGTAACAACAAAGAAGAAGGACAGGAAAAAACATTCCTTATCAGTACCTTCCATGCCAATGCGAATATCCTACCCAAGATAGTCGAATCCAACTGGGAAATACTGGGCAAATCAAAAACCACGAAGCCAATATATGAGAGCAGACTCATAAAGGGCTACCGGAGACCCAAGAACCTCAAGGACCACCTGGTCAGAGCCAGGACATGCTACAACGTACGAAAGAAAGGGAAAACCAAAACTGCAGACCGCAATATATGCAAAAAACAATCTTGCAGGTACTGCAAAAAGATAAAAACATCCGGCCACACAACTAGCAAAACGACTCAGAAACATCATGAAATCAAACATGGGGCAACATGCAACAGCTCCAATATAATATACTGTATCACGTGCAAGACGTGCAATACACAATATGTAGGCCAAACCAAAAGAAAGCTGAAAGACCGCATGAGAGAGCACATCAGATCGGTAGAGATCAAAAGCAAAATCAACGACGTACCGAAACATTTCAACAAACCGGACCACAAGGGGACAGATGATATGGAGTTCACAATACTGGACTACATACGTCGACACCCCCAGAGTAGGTCAGCCAAGGAGCTCCGGCTAAAAATTGAATACAACTGGATACACCGGATGAAAACCCAGGCACCACAAAGCCTCAATACTATGGACAGTAGATACGGATGATGAGGTACCCAATGCCACTTCCAAAGAATTTTCTCTGCCTAACGAATTGATTCTTCAACATCCCCACCAGGAACATGGAGACAATTCGAGAGGCAGAAAGTTTTTTGACCAACAGTTTTCACTTCTCAACCACATCATCACGAGGCGACTGACATGTGACGGCCTCTACTTTGATTTTTTTCCACATTAAACCACCTCCAACCAAGCAAATCCATAAAATTTACCCCTTACACAAAGGGAACAGTTAACACGATCAGCCAAAAATAGCCTGATGAGATTGTACGCAATTGAAACTGCTGGTATGCTCCAGGACAATAATTATCAAATCTGGAGAGAGAACTAACACCCACTGACACCAGACTGAATCACAGGGGGCAGCACAGCCTAGCACACCCCCAAACAAAGCGGTTCCTAGAGTCCGCGAAAGGTGGCGCCACTGTACACACAACAAACACTGGTCCCCCACCACAGAGAACCAAAGACATCTAGACCAACAACAAACATTGGCCCAGATCGGTTCCCGCCGTCTTTTGTTTCAGCCTGCACCAATTACATACACCAACAACAATCATGTGATTGACCCCAACCCGTGGGAGCCTTGCTTTGAAGGTGACCGGAATAAATTAACTCAAACGCCGCCCGCCAGCCGAGAGAACGCCGTCACATACCAGCAGTCGCTCCTCCAGGTGCTCGTCTTTTCACTTTAATTAATATATAACATATAAGGGGAGATGTGTTGATATGAGTTCCGTTCCGTTTGATATTACAAAGTAGCTTTTTGTGTGTATAGGCCTCAGAGCCTTTCCAGTTGATTAGAGAGATGAAAATACAGATTCATTCCTAACAGTCATGAGGCCTACCCAGTGCACACCCCCCCCCCCTCCCCCCATAGGTGTTGATGTGAATATCAATATGTCATTTGGATTGTCTTTCTCACGTGAAATATTAAAGGCGCATTGGTGTGTGCAACTTTGTAATCAGAAAAGATAGAAACAAAATTCCCCAAAGGGTGTTTAGAGAATCCCCAGATCGAACGCACCGTCATTTAAAAAATGAAGGAGGGGCACGTGCCCCCTGGGTACCCCCTGATATTCATAAATTCACAAAAGTATGACAAATGACCATCATGTCCTAGATCAGCATGGGGTTAACCCGCCTCCGACGACGTAGGCATCCTCCGAGCATCCTGGCGGATCAACATACTCTGGTACACGTTGGCTGGTTCTCGCCGCTGGTAGTCTCTTTCACGACCGCAAGCGGCGCACAGGGCATGCTGGTAGCCTGCACATCTCCAGTCACCCCTTACGATTGGGGACGCGAGGCGAGCGTTAGATGCGCAGGCTTCCAGCGTGCGCACAGGGCAGCCTTTGAGCCTACGCTGGTTCCCCGGTCATCCGCTAGGGGGCTCGGCGGAATTAGACCGCAGGGAGAGCCCGATCGGTGGACAGATTCTGACCACCGCGTGCATGCGCACTGTAGGCATCAGAATCATAACAAACAAGATGGCACATGTATTATGCGCGTTCGATGCAACCAAATGCAAGGGGATAACTCACTGCAAATATAAAAACCAAAATGGTAAAAGGGTGTATAATACCACTGTCTTTGTTGTTGAATATTCAAACCATACTGACACTTTTCACTGGACTGTATGCACTGGTTTGACAAGTGAGTGAAGTGGAAGCCAACAGGTTCAAAACAAACAACATGGCGATTGTGGTGTAAATATGAGTAGGCACAACAAGTAACCAAAACTACACACTTGAACTAAATATATTAGAATAGATCTAATATGGAAATGAAGTTTTGTAAACCTGCCTTGGTTTTGGAATGTATTACACACACTGACAGTCGATCTCTGAGCAGGGAACACTATCATAATTATAATTGTCAAGTGACTGCGGCCCCTATTATCACTCAAGCACCTGTCAAAGTCACCAAAGTTCGTTTTTGACAAATGTCTCAGTTATAATACTATATCATCAGTTGTAGTTACATCCTCTTATTGAATTGTATCAGTTTAATACCAACGTTTAAGTTTATTGCTTGTGATAATCACATCGCAACTATTGCAATGTCCGTTGGTATTCGAAAATTGAGCTGGTTCCCCAGTCTGTCTACCGCTTCCTATGATGCAATCGAAAACCAGCGTTAAACCACTGCCAGCGGTCCACCCGCACGGTACTACCTGCCTGTTAGTAGCCAGCGGCGTACACAGGCGGAACCCAGCCAACCTTTGAGCCGTGTACACGCCGTCTGGTGAGTGGTGGCCGTACTACAGGCTATGCCGCTGGTTGGCTGGGTTCCGCTGGCTACCTACCTGGTATATCTCCGCCGAGCCCCCTAGCGGATACCCCGGGAACCAGCGTATGCCGCTGGCTACTACTGTCGCGACGCCTTGTGGTAGTACATAGAACCATAGAACAACTGGTTACAACCCGGCTGTGTTTTACCTTTTCAGAATCTACAGCGTAAACATCACGTCACGAGATCAAAATGGACAATAAACCTCTGTTTCCAGTTATTATCACAGGATCTGAACAGATATCATCCGTAACATTCCCTGCATGCGCAGGTAAATATAAATTTAAATCTCTTTTTTGTTTTTAATCAAATATTTGGCTAATTAGTATGAGACACTTAACTTCCACTGTCCAGAGGTCTGATATTTACTCAACCAGCTCTAGCATCTTTAGCCTGAGGGCCAGTGAGGCCGAGACCGGGAGGCTCTGACTGTCCGCCAGGCAGTCAAAGTTTCTCGGACTTCTTAGGCCCTGTTCAAGTCAAGAGGCTAAACCTTTCAACAGAACAAAGACTTAGATCCCGAAGGGTATATGCCATTTTTCCAGTCAATTAAAGTTATGTAACTAGTCTAGAGTAATTGAGCATACCGGTATAATATACTGGTGGCACGAGCACGACATTGTGTTTGAATGTCTCAGTCGGTGTGTCAGTTGTCCGACATGGGAGTGTGTCAGTTGAGATTTTTTTTTTTTGGGGGGGGGGGGGGGGATGGAACAACTGACCGAAATCTCAACTGACACAAGACAAGTAACACATGCGAAAACAGTGTGTCAGTTGTCTCACACTTGTGTTGGACGTTTGCTATATCAAAATCTAAAGATGCCTCATGAAGGAAGCAAGCATAATAAGACTGAAATTTTGTGAATATGTGCATGTCATACATATAGAAAATTCATCCTCAAATATCTTTTAATTTGATTACGTTTTTCTGTCTGAAAAATCCAATTTTGTGATCAAAAGTTATCAAAGTTTGAATGACACACGGGCAGCCGGTTCGGCCGTGTATAGCCTACATCGGGTACATCTCAGGTCATAACTCGGAATATTTAGCAGAGAAACACCAGATAATGACTAATAGATAGCTGGATACATGTGGCATGATGTGCCAAACTGCCATCTTTTGATTTTCGAAAGGTAACAATGTTAATTTCCCGTTGTTCGTTGCGGAGTTTGCCACGAGCGCGACATTGTGTCAGATGTCTCAGTCGGTGTGTCAGTTGTCCGACATGGGAGTGTGTCAGTTGAGATTTTGGTCAGTTGTCTGACATTCGATTTTGGTCAGTTGTCCGACATTCGTTTACACCATCACCCCGACAGTCCAGACCGTGATTTTTGTGCCAAGTCGACGTGGAACTTTTTGGACATTTTTATGTTTTTTCTCTGGCCGGGCTAAAGTACCGCGGTAGGCCGTGAACTTTAAGCGAAACAAGCATAATAAGACATGGATACATGTGCTAAACTGCTATTAAGTTTATCTTTTGATTTTCAAAAGGTAACAATGTTAATTTCCTGTTTTACGTTACAAGATTTGCCACGAGCACGACATTGTGTCAGATGTCTCAGTCAGTGTGTCAGTTGTCCAACATGGGAGTGTGTCAGTTGAGATTTTGGTCAGTTGTCTGACATTCGTTTACACCATCACCCCGACAGTCCAGACAGTGATTTTTGTGCCAAGTTGACGTGGAACTTTTTGGACATTTTTATGGTTTTTTTTCTGGCCGGGCTAAAGTACCGTGGTAGGCCATGAACTTAAGGCGCACCCCATCAAGTTAAGGCAGCCGTAGGTCAACACGGTCTTGTAAGGGTATGTTTTTTTAAAATTTGCTTTGTTTACCCTGCAGGGTCATCAGAACGGTCCTTGGACCATACGCTCGGTAGCCTTTACGCTTGGGACGATAAGCTTCTTGAATTGGACGATACGATTTGTTTTCGGGAGTTTGCGCGGTGGCCGCCTCGGATGATACGCTTTGTTTTCCAATATCGGTGGTTCGGAGGGGCCAATCTTCTTCATATTTGAAACAATTATAGGTTACATATTCCCCTACCTTATCTTAAAGTTTCATATCTTAATTCTTATGAGAAGTGGGTAAAATCACCCGGACAAGGTGCGGGCCTTGACAGGACTTCCAGTGCTTCCAGTATTTTGCACAACCTTTGGTGTAATATGTGGCATGCGATGCATGTCAACGAGGGCATCCATGAAAAAGATGGTGACAATCAATCACTTATTATTGTCAATATACATATGAGAATTACTGCTTTATGTTTTTCCTTGTTTGTGTGCCGTTTTAATCCATGGTTTACATTAATCCATCCTTTTTGGTAGCGTGCTCTTTTGTCCATGCATTCCATGAAAACAGTCTTGGGGTACTTCCTTTGACTTCCTCTGTATATACACCGCTGTTTAAAAAAAACAACCTAAAGCTCAACTACTTGATGTTACAGTCTCTGCTCCTTTATTTACCTAGATGTTACTTGTAATATATGTTACTTGCATTATTCCAGTCTCTAATTAAAGTGCTAAATTCCAAGTTAATTTGATTAAAAGTTGGTTGAATAGTGATAACTATTGGTTCAAATCCTCTCGTCAGCTTGCGCTGTTCGAAAAAAAATTTGTACCAAAAAATGGAAAAAGATCTAACAGACTTCCATAACTCAGAAATCACTAGCAAAATAGAGAAAATGATAGTGAATGGAGAGATAAGTAGAGACCTAGGTGAGAGCCTGAAAACAAAAAAGGCTAGAAATCCCCACATATACTTCCTACCCAAAATGCACAAGGGGAAGAACCGGTAGTGTCAGCAAATGGTTGCCCGACAGAAAAAATCTCAAAATTTGTAGATCACTTTTTGAAACCAGAGGTCCCGAAAATAGACTCATATATCAAAGACACCAACCACTTCCTGAATGAAATAGCGGAAATGGGGAAGTTGGATGAGGGCGATATACTCGGCACTCTAGACGTGAGCGCCCTGTATACGAATATACCAAATGATGAAGGTATAACGGTGATCAAGGAAAAGCTGAAACAGGTCCGAAAAGATGGCAGTAGACCATCCAATGATAGTATAGCACAACTACTAGAAATGGTCTTAAAGATGAACAACATTCAATTTAATGGCACAAATTACCTACAAATTAGCCGTACGGCAATGGGGACTAGATTGGGCCCGTCGTACGCTAACCTCTTTATGGAGAACCTTGAAAAGGAACTTCTGGGAGGATACCGACTCAAACAAAAAATATGGCGTAGATATATTGACGACATATTTTTCGTATGGCAGCACGGTGAAATCGAAATGAGGGAATGGATGAAGTGGTTGAATGAATTTCACCCGACCATCAAATTCACTTCAGAGGAATCAAGGGAGTCAATAAACTTCCTAGACACCACGGTGCACAAGGGGGAGGGGGGTAAGGTGTATACTGACCTATACATCAAGCACACGGATGAGAACACATACCTGAGGTATGACTCTGCCCACCCCCCCTCGCAGAAAAGAAGCATCCCATATTCCCAACTGCTACGGGTGAAACGAATATGCAGCAGGGATACTGATTACGAGCCAGTGCGACCCGTAAAATTCGGGAATTTAAAGAACAGGGTTACCCAGACACTCTCCTAAAGGAGTGTAAATCCCGAGTCAATGATCCGGATCGTGGAGATATAAGAGCTCCGCGGAAAAAGAAAAAAGAAGAAGAACAAGTGGAGGAAAAAATCTTCCTCACCAGCACATACAGACAAGGATGCAATATCCTGCCTGAGGTGATAGAGAAAAATTGGGAGATACTGGGAAAATCCACGACCACCAAAAGTATCTATCAAAGCAAACTAATGAAAGGGTACAAAAGACCCAAGAACATCAGGGACTACCTGATACGGGCTAGAACACAATACGCCCCAGACACAATGAAAAAGACTCGGAAAACAGGGGATACACGCAACATGTGCAAAAAGATCAACTGCAAACACTGCAGCAGACTGAAACGTGAAGGAACAGTCAAAAACAAATCACTCCACCTTCACGACGAAGCACAATGTTTCGTGCAACAGCTCGAACGTCATTTACTGCATTGAATGCACTAAATGTGGCCATCAATATGTGGGCCAAACCAAAAGGAAGGTCAAGGACAGGATTTCAGAACACCTGAGATCCATCCGGAAAAGGTCAAAAATAAGTGATGTCCCGACACATTTCAATCAAGCAGACCACTGCGGAGAAGAAAATGTGTCTGTACACATTTTGGACTTCATTTTCCAACACCCAGACAGTGGCCGGGCAAAGAAATTGAGGGACAAAATAGAGTACAACTGGATCCATAGACTGCAAAGTGAGGCTCCATAAGGTCTAAACACAATGGACAGCAGATATGGATAGGACCCGAGAAACAATGCCACGTCAAAATTTTTTTCGAACAGTGCAAGCTGACGAGAGGATTTGAACCAATAATATTCCCACTAGGGCCCTGTCCACTACATCTGTGAGTGATCTGCAGTAAAGCGCCACTACCTATTACGGCAAAAAAACAAAGCCCTAATACACACTAGAGAGCCTCGGTAAAACAGGCCTGAAGAGATATCCCTATCGAAACTACTGAGTAGAACGGCCCCCCAGATAGGCAGGACCGTTGGTTAAGATATAATAAATTAGAAATCTCAACCAAGTATGAAACCACCCCCACCTGACCATAAGAAACGCACTGCTACTAAGCAAGTGTAGGGAGACAGGGTCCCAGACCCATAAACACTCACTAGGAGGCAGCAGCAATACCCACTGGCACCTGCACACCCCAAGTGACATGTTTCTCCCAACAAATCAATATAAAATCGATCCCGATTGGTCACAGCACGACTCCCGCCAAAGCAGGGGGGTGACTGACCAGTCAGGGTTGAGGTCAAGGGTCGAAAATGGGTTTAAACCTATTAGAACAAAGGTTTCAAGTGACAGTGACGCGCACCGGGCCCGCGAAACGCCGGCCCCACATACACACAGATCACTCGCTCAGTAGTCGCCTCCACCGACGCCACGTTTTTTCGAATAGTGATAACTAGTTTGCTAATGAGATAAGTATCTAGGTACTACTTTTACAGTTACGTTTAATCTATATGCTAACATCTATGATGAAAAACAATGAGAGCTGACTTCAGTTTAGAAATCTATTGGCATGAATGATAAACATCATGAAGACTGTGTACAAAAATGTGCAGGGGGTAGAGGTTGTGGTAGGTGTAGGTGTGGTTGTCCGTGTGATGGAGGCGGCAGCAGCAGTTCTCTTTCTTCAAAGTCTTGTTCGCTCTGGGTCTGCCAAATGGGGCAACAGTAACTGATACCGATCCCAGATCCATTTCTCTTCAGGCGTCATTTTGTCAATACCTCTGCCCTAGATTTCTGGAACTTGGTGGATTCTGCAAAGTCGGATACACATACTAAGGTACCAAGTTCTGACCTCGCCGGTGGAGCACCCAATCTTCTTCACCTACTGTTCCCAAAGCTGGTCCTTGTGTTCAGTGTCGCTGAACACAATGAACTGCTTGACATACAGTTCCCGATTATGTTGAAGGAACAAGATTATATCATCCTTCTGTTCCTCACTGAATTTGCCGAAGGTCCTATCTACACAGCAGCAACAGGGGCAAGCAAGAGTGGCACAGGCATCAGGTGCAGGGTCAGTATCAGCTGCCTGAAGATTGCCAGCAGCATTCTCCGGTGTCCAAGGTGCTGTATCTGGTTGTGCAGGAGTGTCAAAAGGCGTGTCAGCAGCAGCAGCATTAGTAGCCCTCCTAGGTGTGCGTGAACGAGCAGGCATTTTGTTGGTATGCTAAAGTATGTCAAAGTATGTCAAAACCATGATGTGTATGGTTCAGCTGCGCAAAGTGGAATGAAGACCTGTCAGCCATCCCGTCTTATATATACCAAATGCAGACTGCAAATCAACGGGAATGAATCTCACACTGTCTTAACAATACCTACCAGACCTTAGGTCAAGGTGAACATCAAACTTAAGTTGCCTTAAGTCGACAGGCTTCATTAACTCATGGCGCGTGCATTGGCTGAGTCAAACTTGACACGCCGTAAGTTGTCGGGCTTCCTGATGGGACAGGACTTAAGTCAATGG
This sequence comes from Alentia gelatinosa, assembly GCA_950022655.1. Classification (NCBI taxonomy): domain Eukaryota; kingdom Metazoa; phylum Annelida; class Polychaeta; order Phyllodocida; family Polynoidae; genus Alentia; species Alentia gelatinosa. The sequence goes on from OX465579.1 coordinate 162,592,572, forward strand.
CATTTGTGAGAAGTCCCAGACCAAAGCCTGTTGACTTAAGATCACAGAGCCCATCGACTTAAGGTGAGTTGAAGTCTGTGGCACGAGCCCCGTTGACTTGAGGTGAACCCTGGCAGTCATAAACCCTTGGGGGCTGCTAGGACTCTTGTGGTGGATTTTTTGACCAACCAAAACTTTCCCCGGCAACTCCCTGACAGCCAAGTTGGCCTACGATTCGCAATCTCAACGGCTTAAGGCAGACTCTTAAATAGCGGTCGAGATATGGCAACGCCCTGTCTAGGCTGTCAGGACTGTCAGGGTAATGGTGTAAACCTAGCATAACCATTTGTGTCATATTTGTAATACTTTAAACGCTGATGGGGTGGATTATAGACGCCTTGAGCCCAGGACGTTATGAGCCATGGACACCTTGAGCCTTTCTGTGGACGCCTTGAGCCTACCATGTGGACGCCTTGAGCCTACCCATTTTCCAGGCCTTGAGCCTCTAGGTGTAAATCTTTGAAAAGTACGCCAAAACTGGTTTTTATATATATATATATATATATATATATACACACACACACACACACATATATATATATACACGCACACACATATATATATACACAACCCTATTCTATCCCAAACTCGACATTCGTAATTGAAGTAGGTGGAGGCTTAAGGCGTCCACAGGATGGGCTCAAGGCGTCCACGTTTTCGCGCTGACAGGAATCTCAAACGGTAAAAGGTTCAAGGTGTCCAATTCCCGATGTGATACTAGTTATGGTACACAACCCAAAGGTAATACTAATGTATCGGGTCGGACTAATGTAATGCTTGGAGTCTGTAGTCACCGGACAGCAGTCATATGATATTTGTTGTGTATTTGGTCTTAGTGCGAAGTGCAAAACGTTGTGGTTTGTTTGTTTTTGCTTTTGTCAGGGATGTCAATTTTCCTTGTTTCCACGGAATTCCTTGTTTTTATTTTTGGTATAAGAAATTATTTTTTCATGTGTAGAATGAACATAACAATTTGAAAATACTAAACCTGTATTGCCAGGAAAAATATATCCTTGTTTTTGTTCTGACCCCAACTGACATTCCTGTTTTGTTCACAATGCAAAATGGCCAGTGCCAATCAGCTTCCAGTGCGAATTATCTGATACCCATGTACTCTACGGTATGCCAAGCGTACAGTCCCTTAACTTAAGCAACTTTAAATTAAGAAGTACCGTACCTGTAACTTAAATGTTATTGTTATTCTAATTCTAGATCCATTTATTATCAAACTCACTGATATATAGCTAGTATAACCAGCCTTGCCATTAAGCTGCAGGGGCGGCGGGGGGGGGGGGGGGGGGCGAATATTAAATCATCGTGGAGATATGGCCAACTCTCTTTTGTACTTTACTGTTAGAATTTCTTGCACAATTAACTTAAATTTAACTTAAATCTTTCAGGTACATCACTTGAAGAGACGGATGTGAATGGAAAAGAGAAGGTGTCACAATTAGACTGGCTAAAGAACAGCAGTTTTCAACAAGACAATGCCTTGACGATCCACAAAATTAGCCAAATCAGATCCACGTAAGTACATTGTACATAAACCTGCAGATTCCGCCGAGCCCCTTAGCAGATGATCCAGGAACCGGCGCACAGTACTGTGTATTCTGTTCCCACACCCAGTTCAAAGACACTTCAGCAGTTAATTACATTTTGATAAAGGTCTCCCATGGATTAAAAGGCATTGTTGATGCAAGCTCTTCATCTGTAGAACAGCGGTTAGCAATATAATCGAAGTATGTCCATGGTCCTTTCATTACTCTTTACCAAATTAACAACACCTCTTAATAAAGCGAGTGTTTCACCAACCAGGCGCTCACCACGCCCATATGGTGTTTGCTGGCACACCTAACGGGCTGTCGGAAGAACGTGGACACTGCCCCCGCTGGTACCTGCCTATTACCAGATTGCATCGTATTCTATGGTATTCCAGCTCCAATTTGATGTATCATACATCCATATCACTTCAATGATACTTCAGATATACCTTAGATAACCCAGGGACACCGAAACTGCATACATGTGTACTAATACATTGGTAGGCCTAGCTATAATGTGCTTATCTTATTCCAAGTTAAAACCAAGGTAATTATCAACTTTGAAGTTTAGACAGCCCACACCTGTTGTTACAATACCCTAGTATGTTCCAGCAATTTAATCTGTCAAAAAACAACACTCCTGCAATCACACCCACGTTCACACTTTAGGTGTGATTGCTGTACATGTATATCTCTATATGAATACCGCTGGACTCATAACGAAACAGTGGGCCGTTAGGTGGCGCTGAATGGCAACACCTGTATTCTCCGGGTCGTCTGGCAACTTCCGGTTTTAAATACTCTCTGCATTCCCTTAACATCGGACTGTCAAAGTGTAAAATAGTGAAAATTTGTTGTTTCCGACTTTCTTATGTGCAATCAGTACATGTAATCATTTAAATAGGGTTATTTAGAACATCTAGACATGATTTGAATGTGCCAGCTCGAAGAAAATTGGTTGTTTCAATGATTTGTTAACATCGCATTTAGAGTTTAAACTGAGGCCATTATATAATCTTTTGATCTGAAGCTGCAAGGATGGGCTGTTTTTATTGAGCAAAAGGCTTGAGAGCTACTTATCACATCCCCACACATTATATAATTTCAGAGATGAACGTCTGAATTCGCCGTAGGCTTAGCAGTACTGTGTAGGTGCCTTGCCATGATGGCGGCAAAGGGGGTTTGTAGCGCCACCTACTTCCAGGTTGACTCAACAAATTCTGGCTTATGCCAGATGCTACCTTGAAAATGACAACTTCTTGTCAATTTTGAGCCATGTTATCATATAATCTCCAGGGTACGGTTGTTATCTGTGTAACAGCACTGGCCTCCACCATGAGAACCAGTTGTCTCCATGTTCTGACTGTGCAGCACAGTATAGTATTGGAATATTGTTCATCAAGTATAAAGTCTAATTGAACAAATTAGACGTTAAACTACCCAAACAAACAAACATCAAGCACAATTCTTGGCGGAAATCTAGTAGAATTAACAGATTTGGTAGGGGAAAGGCAAGGTTTCATCTGATTCACTCATCAGGCACCTTAATTAATTTGGCTAATGTCAAGGCATGTAATTTTATCACTTTTTGGGAACTAGGTGCTTCACATAGGCCCATCCCAATTTTTTGAAAAATTAAGAGGCATTCTGGAGAATAAACAACCTCACCAATTTCACTTGAAAAAGATTATTAAAGACTTTGTCATTTCTTACCTCAATCAGAATCAACCGCCATCTCTATAGTTTAAAGGGTAATGAGGCAGTCAGATTGTTAGCTCCACAGTCCTATAAACAATTGAATAAAGGTAGATTTTGCTCGTTACTAAGGACAGTATACTCTAGACCGATACGGAAACAGGGTTGCTGTAGATGTACGACAAAAATAAGCGGTATAATTGTCAATTAGATTATCTCAATACCGAAGGCAGAGGGGTAATTCTACTCAAAGTCACAGTGTGTTGTACGGCCATAAATACGCCATGGGAGGAGCGGGTGTGATACGCAGGAGATACGGCGACAGCTATATGATAACAGAGTATACCGTCCACGTCTTTACCGATGATGTTGGTTTATTAGGGTATCAATTATGCGGTGTGTTTTAACCCTTTACGGACGGGTGCCTGTGGCTGAGCTACCCCCTTAAGGACGAGTGATGGCGGCAGTTTGTCCCACTAGGGGACGGGCACATAATGGTTAAAACTCATAATTTGAATGTTTAATCACATGATACGAAACATAATCCTGAATATTTTTTTCTTTTGAATAGAAATAGTAATTGTGGTGTTAGATCTACATTCTGTTAAAATTTGATTAATATTGCTCTATTATTTCCTTGTTAAAAAGGAATTTGTGAGTTTTTGAATAATGATGCCTCAAGGCATCATTCGCCCTGGGCAGGATGATGCCTCAAGGCATCATTCGCCCTTAAAGGGTTAACCAAGGTAATGATATCCAAAAGATGAGTGATCAGGTGAAATACACAGAAATTATTGATTTTATGATAGATATATATCCAAATGTCTTACGCATAAAAATAAATTCTCCATAAAGTAAAATGCTCCTTAGAAAAAAGAGCACATGAATTTCCTTTTCGAGATCTCATATTATCTTTGAGTTATTATACGACTCCACTGACCCAGCTTCTCTACACTGTGCAATATTCACATGTGATCTGCAGTGTGTGGTTTGAATTTATTCTTGGTATAGAAATATTCATGACGTAAATTGTTTATTTGTTCTTTAAGTTTGGACGCCCAGGAAGTTTCCAATGATTCTCAGCCTTCGTCGGATGACAGTGAGGCCGGAAAGCAGGCTGAGGAACAAGTAAATAAACGTCACCACAGCCGGGTTTCAGATGAAGGTACACACTTCTTTGTGCTTAGCAAAACAGGTTTCCCCAGAGTAAATAAGGCCACTCCGCGTTTTGTCCACTATAATAGGTGTCCACTATGGCGGTTTTCTATTCTACTTGAATTGTTTTGATGAATAATAGGAGCATTGACAGCAATTCTTTTTAAAGAGTCATTTGAAACCAGCGATGCCAGTTTTCATGTTATCTCAGTTTTATGGGTTTCGTTCTCAGTTCTGAATATATTTCAGACATTCTTGTGAATGTGTTGATATACATGTATAGTCCGATATCTACCATTATCCTACCCCTAATATAAAATCCCATAGGCTTAACATTGAGATTCCGTATGCCACGCTGACTGGCATACGGACGTTTGTATGCTACTAGGGGCATACGGAATTTTGATGATTTTCATTCATGGTTTTGATATTAAAATATTGTAGAGAGGGGTAGGATAAAATCAAAACCTGATTCGTTTTAATCTTGGCTTACGTATGCCACTCCTGGAGTTTGGTTCCGGATACCACTCGGCTCCACCTCGTGATATCACTACGCCAAACTCCAGTCGTGGCATACGGGAGCCAAGATTAAAACTCATCCGGTTTTACGATAGAATCTACAAAGGCATATGTTCTATATGGACCCGAGCCAGCGCTCCTTAGCGCTTGTGAATCTAAAGGAACGCTGACTTAGCTCCATATGGAAGATCTGTGATGTACAGAATGTGGATAATAAACATGATTATTAAACAACAAAAGAAACAACTCATTGTATCGAGTCCTCTGTACACAAGAGACCAGACACATGATTTTAATCATATCTTTTCAGAAACTAGTAATGAGCCGCCTACCAAAAAATACAAGAAGAAGAAAAAGAAAGAGAAACATAAACATAAACGGAAACATAAATACAAACATGAGGATTATGATTTCCGAAGGAAAAAAGATTCACATGAAGATGACAAACTAAAAAAGTAGGGTGATTTAATCTTATGAAATTTCTATTATAGAAACTATGTATTATCATATGTATTATGAATCACACTGTGCCAGAAGTGCCCCTGAACAGTGTGAGTCACATCATTTATCCTACCCCTGATATAAAATTCCATAGGCTTAACATTGAGTTTCCGTATGCCACGCTGACTGGCATACAGAGTTTTATATGCCACTAGTGGCATACAGCATTGTTATCACGTAATATTCCAAAATCGAGGAGATAGGGTAGGATAAAATCAAAACCTGATTCGTTTTAATCTTGGCCACCGCATTCCACTCCTGAAGTTTTGGCTCTGGACTTCACTCGGCTTCGCCTCATGAAGTCACTTTGTCAAACTTCAGTCGTGGAATATGGTGGCCAAGATTAAAACTCATCCAGTTTTACGATAATATTCCTATTTATTAGCCTCTATCATCTGTGAGAAATGGCAATCGCAGCTGGTTGCCTTTCCTTACTCTCCTCTCTCCTTTTTATTCTACTATCTTGTGTTGACTCTAACCTGGCCTTCTCACCACTTCAGGAAAAAAGAGACCCCGGTGCCGGTGGGGACCCCTGGCGGCAGAGTTTTCCAGGAGGAGATGTCTTCCTTGATGGAGGTGAACTACCGCCTCGATCATAAACCCGACGTAGATAACCTGCGCTTCCTTCAGCTCTACAAGATGCGAATAGCTCGGTACCGGCGCCTCGGTCACGGCTGCCTGGGCTCGGACCCAAACGAGCTGCTCATTCTAGAAGGCAGTAGTAAGAAGGACAAACTGAAACCACAACCAGTCCCCAGGTACTTTGTTGGATCAAAGGTCAGGAAACAAGAAGCTATATTTATTGCGCCCATAGAAAGAGCAGGTACTAAAGGAAAGAGGAGTAGATTTGATCAACTTGAGAAGAGTAGTCTTGCTTTTATTCCGATAGAGGCACATCAGGCCACAGAACAAGGTCAGAAAACAGTGACTAATCCTCTGGGGGTGTATGATTCGTCAACAGAACGCTATTTGGAGGGGAAACCCTCAGAGGTGCAGCAGAGAGAACTCACCCAGGCAGTACCTTCAGGCGAAGAGGATGGAGGCCCGAGTTTGTATGACCCCAACAGTGTGCTGTCTAAGACTGCCGAGTTCAATAAACACCTGAAGAATCATCCAGGAAATGTCGATAAGTGGCTGGAATTTGTGGATTTCCAAGACGATGCAGTGTCTGCAGATATGGACCTCGCCCTTGACCTTGCAAAGGTGGACGGAAAGAAAAGGGCCAGCCGAGTAGTGCTGCTAGACATTAAGGTCTCAATCCTGGAACAGGCGATCAAGAAGAACCCAGCTTCTGTTCGGTTAAAGATGAAGCAGCTTGAGTTGTGTGCGGATCAGTGGGAGTCAGAAAAACTGGACAAGGAGTGGGAGAAGTTGGTTTTCGCGCATCCGAACGACCCTCAGGTGTGGTGGCAGAGACTTCTGCATATCCAGTCCTCAGTGGAGTTGTTCTCTGTGAGTAGAGTGATCAAAGTGTACACTAAGTGTTTCAACAAGCTTACTTCTATTCGCGATGGCATCTTCAAGTCACACCCACCAAAGCCGCACCTTGAGGAGTACATGCTTGGTAAGTGCAGGGAAAGTAGCCAAATCTATTCTGTTCTACACAGGTTTGTCATCTATAGGATAGCCTTGACTAACTAGCGAGTCTCTACAATATGGATTATGGACATCCACGTAATTTGTTTAAGTTGATAGAACCTGATGACTGTACACCTGCTAATGCCACCCACGATGATATCAGTTATAGTGAGCCCTGTACAATTCCCAGTGTACACTATTCTGGGTTTTCATTTTATTGAAATTCAAACGCATCCATATATTATCACACAACGAAAATCAGACATAGTTACCAGACATGCTATAAGGTAGAACCTGTGCATAGTTGAGCTATTTGAGCTTGAGGTTCCAGCCATTTCAAGTCTATTAATTCTAAAAATTTGAAATGTATATCATTTGATAAATGGAGATGGCAGATTTCCAAGGAAACCCATCTTTTCATTTTCAGCGTATAAAATTCTTTTTCTTTGTGGAAAACAAGGATAATGCTAATTGACCCCAATTCACGCCAATAGAACATTGGCTCTCTTAGGCAGAATATTCCACATAAATTACTTTTGTTTGTGCCCCAGACTAATATCTCTGCATTAAGGAACTACTAAGGTCTCTCTTTATACTATAACTGTACTAAAATGGTAGGTACCATATGATAATCGCTTTTTCTTCTTTTTATGAAACTAGTTGTTCATGTTTTTCCCCTTTTCTAAACGTAATGATTTTCCAAATCCTCTATTGTCTTTCCAGCTATATTCCAGCAGCTTGTCCACGTGTTGCTGCAGGCCGGACACACTGAGAAAGCCATGGCACTTCTACAGGCCACCGTAGAAGTGAACCTTTTCTGCCCTGACGTCCTCAGCAAAGCCTCCAGAGACGACAAGCTACAGTTCCTTGGCAGTTTCTGGGACAGCGCCATGCCACGGTCAGGAGAGACGGGCGCTCTGGGTTTTGCCACATGGATAGAAAGGAAGGGCGCTGTGCCCTTCTGTACTACATACAGTAAAGGTAAGACTAATCAATTGTTTATCATCATGTTACTCACATATGAAATCACCGATTAGTACAGTTGAATTTTCAAATAGATTATAGCTGCCAGCGTTGTTGGTGTGTGATACTTGATAACAGCTGCTGAACCTTACAGAGAAACCCCTTCATGACATGAGTCCTACCTTAAAATTTTGACGATGTTTGTTCTGGTTTAGAATGAATAATTCTGAAACCTCCCAATCTGAAAACATGTAAGAATATTTCATTGTAGTCGCACATATCTATAATGTAATCGAAGAAAGTGTTCAGTACCAAACATGACTGAAAAACTGTGTTCATTATCTCCCAAAGCTATTTGCATGAAAAAATGCATGTTAAAAATATTAGTATGAAAGTTCTTATATTACAACCATCAAAACTGTGAGGGTTTTTTTTCTTCAAAAACATATTTGATTTATTTATCTTAATTATTTGTGTTGCAGACGGTGAGATTGCTGCTGAGGATGAGGCAGTTAAAGACGCTGCATGTCGATGTGCAGGGTGGTTGGCATTAGAATCATCTCGAAGTTCTCGCCATCTCTTCGCATGGCGACCAGAGTCACAGAGTGGCGAGACCGAGGAAGAATGTGAAGATCTAGAGCGCATTGTCATGCTGGAAGAACTATGTCCTTGTGTCATACTTTTCACGTCTGAACTGTGTCATATTAGGCTCATCACCACATACTTAGATGCACTAGGTGTGAAAGTCGCAGCAAATATTCTCAGTTCAGATAAGGTCGTTCATAGAGCAATGAGGTCTAGCCTTGACAATCTCTCACAGATTTCCCCTAGTCCACGTCTTGAAAATAAAGTTTTGTATCATGACTCTGAAGATTTGATGCTTCAAACAGCTACAAACCTCTTGCTTCAAGTCCAGACTGCAAAGGTCTTCTCTAGACACCAAGCAACTTTTGTGAATTTAGCCCTGATGGATATTCGTAAGCAGCACCTTGGGTTTAAATTAAAAGAAGGCCATGTCTGTGGCAAAGAGGTGAAAACCCACATCAAAGAGCTGCGGAAAAACGCCAAACATGTGCTGAAGGAACCTGAGAACAGGAACAATCTGCTGTTATGGGAGCAGTACGTAGACCTGGAGTGGTTGCTGAGCAGCCCGGACGATGCCCGCAAGGTGCTGCACACAGCCCTCGCGATGAAATCAAATCCGATGAATGTGAAACCGGGTGAAACCTATGAAAGCTGTGTGACTTGCAAGTTATACCGACACTACGCTGAGCTGGAGTTGGGCCTGTGCTCTGCTAGCCTAACTCTCTCACATGAGATAAGGACTGGTGAAATTGCTCCGAGCTCAAGAAAAGGAGCCCTCTATGTTCTTGTGAGCCTTGCAGGGGGGGATAATTTTGTTCCTCCTGTGGGACCTGATGTTGTAACTCCAGCAACTCGAATCCTTCGAGCAAGGCTCGGCTTCCAGAGCACACTCGAACAGCTTCTCATGGAGCAGGGTGACAAGGCAACATGGTCGCATAGTTCAGTTCTCAGGACTTTGCCTCAAGTTGGGACTCTGCTTGCACACTTGGCAGTTTGCTATAGTCTGTTCCAGTATCTCACACAGGGTCTTGGTGCTTCAATTGCTGTTTTTGAGCAGGTCCAGACAAAAATGAAAGCATACCTTTCCAGTCCCTCCAGAAGTACCGAAAAGTGCTCAGTGACTAATGATCTGTACATGGAGGATGAATCTTTGTACTACCAGACTGTGTATGAGGATCTAATGTGTGCCAAATTAAAACTTTTACAACGGAATATGAGTGCGGCGGTGGTCCCAATGAATGTTCTCCGCCAGCCCTTGCAGCATCATCTCCGAGAGCTACCAGACTCCCCGTTGCTGCTCAACATGTGTATCAACCTTGAGGTAGCCACTAACATTGTCGGTCGACTGCGCAGATACCTCCACAGTCTCACGGCCAAATGTGAGACTCCACTGATTTGGATTTATGGGACCATTTCTGATATAATGCGGCGTGAAAAGATTAAAGATGCACAGAAATACCTATCCAAGAGTGACAGTGACCTGCCAGGTGAGGCCTTCTTACAAAGTAAAATATTCATGGTAATGATATATGCCTTAGATATATCTGTTTTTTGTATATACATTTTCCAAAAAGAGCGAAATCTATTCGCTATTTCAGTTTTTTACTTCACCACTCTATAAGGACTAATGAAAGTCCAAGTATTTAATCTTGGGTAGAAAGAAAGGTTATTACACTTTCCATTATATACGACTTAAGTTGGTTTAATGCTAATAGAATATTTCTTATCTAGTAATTTTATAGTCTACGTAGCTACCTAAAAGTTGTTTAGATTCTGTTTTATGATTGAAATGATGTGGCTTAAAATTGTACCTAATGCCAACAGTGATGCTACCTCGAAGAAGTAATGATTCCAAACCACCGCCGTAACCATGGCGTGCTCTGTCTATGAAATTATGGTGTCAGAGCCATAGCGATTTCCCTGGATCTAGTTAAAAGAAATATGTACTAATTAACACAAGAGTTGTGCCTATTAAAGTTTGAAATTACTGGGGCTAGTTAAGAATTATTAGAGTGGGAAAAGGTCATGGTTTCGCCAGAAATAGGCTCATCAGGCATCATAAAAAAAGATGCATCACCAGGGGTCTGTTTTTCAGTCATGATCATTTGTGATAGTGACCAGTTAGTGACCGTTTGGAGACCAGTGGGTTCCAGAGACAAATGGTCATAACATTTGTGACCATTTTGAGGGGTAAAAGTTCTTGGTCACTGTTTCGTGCTCCAGAGTTGTGACCATTTTGTCCAAATGGTCTCCAAAACAGTGACAGGGTCAACCATGTCATACATAGTTTTGATGATTTTTAACTCATAAGAATTGTTTCATCAAAACCAGTGACACCTGCTGACACTGCACTGCTTGACTGCCTTGTTTATATCCAAATGCAGTACTCAACCCTAAGTTGGTGTGATAGTCTCATACTTTAAATTGGAATATTTCATTTCATACACTTCCACTCTATCAAATGAAACAATATTTACTGCAGTGAATTATGCACGTCTGTTATATCTAATTCCCAAATTTCATAATTTTCTGTCCAGCAATATACATATGAGACAAGTTCTTGTGTTTGAATTGGCCGTGGACCAACAGTGATCATAACAGCCCAACAGTGACCGTTTCTGAGGAACACTTTGCGGTCATGATCACTCTTTTGGTCTCCCAACCAGTCACTCTTTTTTTTATCATAACAGATAAAGACGTCACTGTCTCAAAAACAGGACCCTCTCTGAATTCAAAATGCCTGGACAGTATTTCTTCTATGACTTATAGAGCACGTTTAGTTGATGAACGTGATTGAATGAATGCATGCTGCTTCAACCTGACTCACAAGTTCCCCAGTAATGAATGACAACACAATTTTACACGAGGCAAATGGGGAACCAAAAGGGTCAGAATCTATGTCTTTTGATAGATTATATTAGAAAGATTCTCTTTTATTATAAGATGTGTAATGATACAGAAAAACAAATAACAATGATCCATAGCCCCTGATGAATGTATAATGATTCGGTTTTGATGACTCTGGTAGATATTGAAGGCATCAACTTTGTTTTATGTAGAGTGGATGTTGACAACACTAGGGACTGTAGGATCACAACATCAGCTCCGGGCTTGGTTAGAGAGAGCCATCAACCACACAGCAGGCCGTTTCACCATTCTCCTATGGAGGCTCTACTTCCACTTCGAGGTGAACTACGTTTATAAGATATTTTAGCATATATTTTCTCTTTTACTTACTGATACCTGTAATCCATTTGAGATAATAATTAAAAATACTAAATCTCTTAACTGTCGGGGTAAAATCTTGAAGGAAAGGAAGCTCTTGTAGAGGATGCATACAGAGGTTTCATGATGCAAACTGTCTTCTAATTAGATATTACTATTGCAGGTTGGTGAAGGAGAGATGTCAAAGGCCAAGTCTGTGTACTATCGAGGTATAGCGCAGTGCCCAGCTGCAAAGGTAATGCTTTTATATTACTCACACATCTCTTCAGCTATTCATATATCCAACCAAATGGGTGTCTGAACACACCCCACCCCAACCCATATCTATATGGCATCAATATATTCAAAACTGGTATCAGATCGAATTCTGGTCAATTTGAAGGTAGCGTCGGCCGCAGTGGAGGTGTTTAAGCCTCGTCCCCTATTAGATATATTCAAAACTTGAGTACGTGTATATAGAAAATCAGTGGTTGGAACATTTTCCATGTATTAATGACTAGCACCCATTGTTTATACCACAGGCGTTGTGTATGGACTTTGCCCGCGCGTTCCCTGATCACCTGGAGGAGGTGACAGACTTCATGCTAGAGAAAGAGCTGCGCCTGCGCGTTCCCCTGGAGGAAGTGGACATCCTGCTCCCTGACTACAAACCCAAACCAGTCTCCAAGCAGTGGCAGAGCGAGAACCCAACAGACGCAGGACTGGTCGCGGGAGACTTCATGAGCGGAACCATGTATGCTGACCAAGACAGCAAAGCAGACACCTTGGATGATGATGGAGAGCAGGGCAGTAGAACTGGGTCACTTGCAGGTGATGAAGAGCAGGGCAGCAGAATTGGGTCACTTGCAGGTGATGAAGAGCAGGGCAGTAGAACTGGGTCACTTGCAGGTGATGAAGAGCAAGGCAGCAGAATTGGGTCACTTGCAGGTGATGGAGAACAGGGCAGTAGAACTGGGTCACTTGCAGGTGATGAAGAGCAAGGCAGCAGAACTGGGTCACTTGCAGGTGATGGAGAACAGGGCAGTAGTACTGAATCAATAACTTACAACTAAGTAGTGATGAACAGCAACATAAGGACAAAGACAGCAATTGGAGATATCCAGGCACCGTAACCCAGAAGGCAACAGGTTAAAACACTGTATTCTTTTCTCAATGTTGTTATATTAATTCATAACAGGGACCCGTTTTTAGACGGGATATTCGATAATAGAGATCATTACAGATTTTAGACGTTTTCAAGATAAATACAACGACCATTGATAATTATCGCCATATGTATGGTAATTACAAAACGGTTGCTATTAACGATTATCCCTTTTAAAAAAAAAACGGGTCCCAGTTTACTTTTGACCAAAAGTAAAACGGATTGAATTGTCAGTAATGAAATGATATGATGAATACCTCACTGACCCATATGGGGAGTCAAAGTGAACCCGCCAAAACGGCAGATACCCGTGTTCAAAACACCATTTCCGGTGTCCAGTAAGAACAATGCCTAGTGTAGCCTGGAAGCCTGGCCTAGTTAGACTATAGGCCAGGTACCCATTTCAATAGCCTGTAGGACGTCCGTTATTGGGGCTAGTAACACAATAGCGACACTTCGCGTTGCAGTAGTTAAGGGACAAACGTTTCTGGGACATAGGGTAAGAGACAGGCGCAAATAGTGGCTTGTACCATTTCAGAAGTGGCTGTCCGGTCACTAAAAGGGTCACTATAGTGTCTATAATAGCGAGAGGGTATACCCTCTCCCTTCTATTGTCACAAACGTGTAACTTCACTTCCTGTAGGAATTAAGCTGTGAAACTTTAACCCCAGTTAGGGACACATACAACTTATAAACATGCCGAATATGAAGGAGATCGGCTCATGCAATCCAGAGATATTCACATTTTGTCATAACAAGTGTTGCTCTGATGGCCAGTGTAGGATTATTCAATGTATGTCCCTAATTTATGCAGTGACCTTCACATTGATGGCATGTGTTCCCAGTAGGACATGAGTATGAGAGATGGGGTACCCCACATGTGTTGTCCCAAACTAGGGACACATCCACAACAGTGACAAGACGCACCTCCCCTACAGTGACATGCCTTCTGAAACAAGACCGAAGATTTTCTGCCATTCAAGTCACTATTTGGGTCACTAAACATGTCACTAAGTGGCTTAGTGACACATTCTATTGAAACGGGTCCCAGGTAACGGGTTCCAGTTTTGTGGTGCATTATTGGTAACGCCTCCTGGTTCCCTGGTCATCCGCTAGAGGGCTCGGCGGAATTAGGTGCATGACAAGCGGATACCAGTCAAACCACTAGGCTTGTTCCCGGGGTATCCGCTAGCCACAAGCGGGCACCAGCCAAAGTTTAAGATTGTGCCTGTGAAGGACGTAAGGACCCGTTACCTGTCCCTTATTTCATTAGGGCAGGGAACCAGTCCATGCTTAGTGCTTAACCTATGGGGGTTTGAGGCTACAATTTAGTTTTTGGTCTCGTTTGTTACTTTTGAAGAGTAGTTTACTACTATCGTCTCTGAATAACTCTTTCTCGAAGCTAGGGTGACAATTGTTAAGTTTGTAGTGGGGTGGGAATTCAGCAGTGTTTGTACGTTCTACGGAAGGTGGCACGGATATCCGATCCCTACTGTGTAGTGGTTCCGGGCAACGCCGCACATGAGAGTGGCGCGGCGGAGACTGGGATTACATAACGCTGGGTATATATACTCAGCATTCACAGTAGATCGATAGGCTTGTCCTCGCGCATATCTTCTATGGAACGGATCCTTGGGCCCTCACTTTGCAGGCGGGTTCTCGTAACCTTCCTGGTGGTTAGGCGAGTCTTTCAGATTAGCCTCTCCAGCGTTACCTAGCAGCTGTTAGGGTACTGTACTTGTGGGAAGTAATATTGTTAATAAACATTCCTGTTTATTAAATGTGTGTGTTGTGTTGTGTGTGACTAGGTCTGTGTAAACTCACCGAAAGCCGAACCAACCTATGTAGAGAGCGTAGGGTGGGATCCTGCCTGGAACTAGCATTCCGGATTGGGGTCATCCAACCTGCTAGACAGGCGGCTACCACCACAAGTTTATAAAAAATTGGGATCTAAAAGATTGGAGAATGACCCATATAATCTCAAACCTACATAGTCAAAGTACTGAGCGCCTATATCTGGAAATGGACTTTTGTAAACGGGTATCTGTGGTTTCAGCGGATTCACTTTGGCTCCCTATATATTTCATATTAGAATATATTGGCCTTTCCAATATCAATTCCCTATTTCATTACATTGATTTGAGTGTCAGATTTGTTATAAATACAATCGCAGTTAGTTCTTGACTGAAACAGATTGCCTTGGCGATTAAGCTTATGTTCTTTCAACTTGCTGAGTATTTTCGACCAAAATATCTCTGAAAAAATGCCATTCAGTCTCTATGTTTCTATAATGCAGGGTAGTAGTGCGATTTCACAATTTTGAACAGTTGTCCTAAAACATTATTTACTCTAATAGGAACATCCAGTAAAATAACCAATGGTAAATCTGTGATATTGAGTCGAGCTATGTGTTCATTCAAGACACTGAGGTGTCCTAAGACTAAGTTATGAGTCAACAGAATTCTTTATAAAGGAAATTTACTTGAATGTTTGCCGCATTTCTGGTAGTTGCGAATGCCTTCTTTGTTGGATTACGAATCTGGGGCCTGTTAAATAAAGATCGTTGGTTTTTCAACGATATCGTTTGTTTTCACCTTCATAGCTACTGTTGAATAAAACGTTGTGCCGTACATAGTGGTCAATTCTACGTGATGCCCACAATGGCCTTGAATAAAAAAATGTCGTACAATAATTTTTCGTCCAAGTTGTCGTGCGTCGTCAATAAATGTTCGTAGCGGACGACATGTACCGGTATGTCGTCTGACACAAATATATGACGTAAATTAACATAAGCATACCGAGGATAAGCCGGGGATAAGCGCAGAACTTGACAAAATGGCACAGGGTCCAGCTGTACCCCGCAATAAGAAAATGTATGCAGACTGAGTTGATCCTATAGAAGACTATGAGGAATATCGTTTTACACAGCGTTACCGTCTTGACAAGGCAACCGTGCAAGTTTTGGCAAGGCATTTCGCACAATCGGGGTTCTGCACGACAGACTTCGATGGAAGAGGCCGTGGTCTGAATGCAAATGAAAGGGTGCGTATATTGTCTGCTGTATATTGTCTGCTGTGCTAAATTAAAAATTTTGTCTGCAGATCAGCAGGAAATAACGAAAGGTCTAATGAATGCTTCTACGAAGCATACTGTAGAGATATGTAGTTCAAACTGTATGTTATATATGTATAAATTGAGTATAGTCTTGTAATGTTATCCGGCTGTAGTGCGTCCTAGTACCGCCAGGGAGAAATTTTCCCACCAGGTGCAGTAGTCAATAGTAGTTGTTTACCGCTAGGAGATGTAGCAGTATCAACATCCAATCTACCGTACCTTAGCATGCGCTACTTCAGTTAGAAATACCCACGGAAACAATGGGATGCACACGAATAAGACAGTTGTATGGGGTATAACAGGTAAAGAAATAACCGGGTGCTAGAAAGATGCAAACGGTTATTGAAGTGACACGTTTCCGCTGTTATACTGCTAATAAAGACATTTTAAGAAAGAAGTGCACAGGAGTTTATAATGATTTAAAAGAATAAGGCCAACCACAAGTGAAGTTGTGTTCACACACACACACATATCAGTACCGTACCTTTGGTGGAAAAAGCCGAACAGTTTATAAATCTTAAGGGTTGTCAAAGAGTATGAACCATTCTAATCTCTGTTTTACCAAAATAAACATTGTACTTTCCATTATTTTAAAAGAAGGTAAAACGAACCTGTAACCAACATTGGGAGGCACAGTCTTATCTGTCTTGATTTTGAACTATTGAACCACCCAAGTAAAATTAAGAATTTTCAAATACATATATAATATAAATGGGCATATTTTAGGATATCTTGGGTGAAGACAATCTAGGCAAAACACATTCTTACTTATCTGATATTCGAATGAATCACATTGAACCAATTTCACTTGATACCGGTAGGTGTAAATATTTCAAAAGCACCCAGGTGGCGTCTCTGTTCCATAGATCTCCACCTAGTCCCTACACTGGCCACCAGAGCAGACATTTGCCACGCGGAGTTATTCGCCTAGACTTTGAAGTAAAACAAGATTCTCATCATTATCCATTGGTATTGTAGGCCCAGTTGTCGCAGCCCAGCGCAGACAGGGGATGGTGGTCAATCTACCTAGTCCTTTCAGAACCCGCTAGAGGCGTCAGGCGGCTAAATACATTCTATGCTTATACTGCTGCCACCTATGCGATAGAAAGGAACTTGTAACCCGTTCCAATCGTAAATATGCAGCGGTAGTTGTTTATCAATTTTACCTAGTCAGTTCCAAATCTTGAGGACAGCGCATATCTTTAAACAGGTATGTATCAGCTATTCATTTTAGCACACACATTACTGTAATGTCATTTAGATCTAAATATATATTCATTGTCTAGTGCTGATCTAAAGTTTTTATTTTTTTATGGTATGTGGTGCAGTTGAGCGATAATATGAACATATTATGTAAACGGTCATGTCAATATTGTCATTGAGAAGAAAACCGGCTTTTTAAGTGTTGTAACTCATTTTTGACATATCAAAGTGCATAGCTATATAGGATATAAGTATGTTGTGTATCTGTGTGGACTGTCAGTGCCAGTAGTCGTGTCTCTGGACAACTAGATCTAGGTCTACAATGAAAATGGTACCGGTATGATAAGAATTTTGTTTTTACTTCAAAGTTTAGGCGAATGATTTAGCAATGAGAGGGAGAGGGAGGGAGAGAGAAAGAGAGTGTGGTGGGGGTGACATTGAAACCTACTTTGAATGCCTAGCAGACATTAGTCCCAGAATCAATGTCTCACAGATCGCTAGTTTTTCTTTAACATCGATGAATTAGGAGTATTTAATACAACATAAAGTGCGACAAAATGCCCCTGTTGCTGTTTATTTTGATAAAATTACCATATTTATAATAAGACTACCCGTATATAAGAGCACAATAAGCAAGGAGAACTTAACGTTCACTACTTGAAGCGGTTCTGCATTTAAATAAAATGAGACTTTGGGTTCCATCTTTATTCACGACTTTAATGCCACACACCATGGGTTGATCCACTCATACCAAGGATCCCACACGCCATGCCAAATTACTTATAAATATAGAACGTCCTGACCATGCTGTACAATAGGCCTTTTTCCACAGGCCGGTGTCGCACCTTATCTGGTTGGTTACGCAATGCCTGCAGCCAAACATACCCCTGGCAACGCATTCTTTAGCCTTGGATCACTCAATATATGAGCGTAATACTTTCATAAGGCCTGTGTATATCATTTTCAGAGAAATTCCAATGATTTGATCGTATTCTATGGTATTCCAGCTCCAATTTGATGTATCATACATGTAAATCACTTCAATGATACTATAGATATAGGTTAGATAACACAGGGACACCTAAACTGAATATACAGTAATACATTGGCAGGCCTAGCTATAATATGCTTATCTTTTTCCAAAATGAATCCAAGATAATTATCAACTATAAAGTTTATACATCCCAGACTTGTTTATACAATACCCTTGCTTGCTCCAATAATTTAATCTGTCAAAAAACAACACTGCTGCAATCACACCCATCGTTCACACTTTAGGTGTGATTGCTGTGTGTCTCTATATGAATACCGCAGGAATCGCGGTGTTTGTCTGAGCGGCCGCGTTACTAGACAGTGGACCATTAGGCGGCGCTGAACGGCAACACCTGTATACACAGAACGAGATGGTAGTTTACAGTTTGTACGGACTGAGGCGTTTATGCCGAGTTTCGTACAAACTGTAAATTACCATAGAGTTCTGTGAATTGAACAGCATGGTTGGACGTTATATATTTACTATATACCCGAAATTTTAAAAAAAATCATTAATTTCATATAGCTTAACAACCAATATCTTAATAAACGTGTATGGCAAGGTGGTCCATATTTTAGTGTAAGGCCAGTGGTCCGTACAGTATTTTTACGTTATATGGCGAAACGGTGCGTATTTACAGTATATATACGGCATGGGTTTAGTAAAACAAATTACCAGAATGTCCTTATTCACATGTTAATGATAATCCTACCAGAAACAGTGACGGTCCCGCAATGTCCTGCAAGGGAGCCGTATTACCACCAATTGAGAGCACAAATCAAGAAAGCAGTTTAAAGGGCTGATTCCACCAACAAGATGGATTTGTTGTGATATATCTTGGTATATCTTGTTATATCTTATGCGGCTATTCCACCAACGCAGTGCAGGGCCCTGCCAGGTGCCTTGTGGTCGCCTATTGGTGTTCAGCGGCAATAGCTGGCCCAAAGCTCCCGGCGCCGGCAATAATCTGCTTGGTGGAACAGCTCATGACAGCTCATAGGCCCTTCACGGCCGGCCCCTGCCAGCCACTGGTCCATGCCCATGCCTCCAAATCAGCCGGGCAGAATCAGCTGGGCTGTTGGTGGTCGCCGGCCGGGGCCAATACCCCATATTGATAACCACAGAGTGATTACCACAGAGTGCAACCGCCCCAGCAAAGCACAGCCGGCGGAAAACTGTTTCATTTGATTTTAAGACCCCGGCAAGCTGGCCGGCGTGCCAAGAGCCACACCAAGAGTGACGCCGAAAGCATGCCAAGAGCGAATGTCCAACAGACGGCAACAGCAAACCCACTGCGTGTGTATCGCCACGCCAGGGCCGGCCAGGTCTATGGGGCGCCCACCGGGCGCCTTCTGTACGCCTGTTGGTTGCCTCGGGGTGGCTTTGGTGGAACAGCTTGGAGAATTTAGAGGATTAGCAGTGGCCAGAGGCCAGCCCCGGCGGCAGACATCGGCTGGAGGGCAAAAACCTGCCTGCTGAGAGCCTTTTTGGTGGAATAGGCGCTTTACAGTGTCATAATGTATCATACCTCCATTGTCGTTGCCCACCGGGTGCCTTCTGTACACCTGTTGGTCGCCTCGGGGTGGCTTTGGTGGAACAGCTTGGAGAATTTAGAGGATTAGGGGTGGCCAGAGGCCAGCCCCAGCGGCAGACATCAGCTGGAGGGCAAAAACCCGCCTGCTGAGATAGTGGAGGAAATCTAAGGTTTGACCTTGAAAAAATTGCATTAAAGGTTTTTCTGTGGATTTGTAGGCCCAAGCCTTTCCTGAACAACATATAAAAAATCTACATGAATTCCATGGGGGGAAATGCCCGAAATAACCAAAAATCAAAATGGCCACCATTTTACTTTAGAATCATCAATTTTTTTGCCTCCCATTTCACATCCTTTTGGACATGTATAGTTGTTCAGGAAAGGCTTGGGCCTACAAATCCACAGAAAAACCTTATATTGCAATTTGTTCAAGATTGGGCCCTAAATTTCCCCAGATTTCCTCCACTAAGAGCCTTTTTGGTGGAATAGGCGCTTTACAGTGTCGCAATGTATCATACCTCTGTTTTCGCTAATATCGCTAGATCTTGTGTGTTAATTCAACTTAAAACTGCTGGATATTTGAATGTGAACAACCAAGTCTTAATAAGTGACTTCAGTGAGAATTAGGTTCTAGAAGGTCAAGCTTTATGATTAATTATATAGGTATGGGATCATGTCTGCTAGCTGCCGACAACAGGGGTTGCATCCCTGATTTCAGGTTAGATCATTAGCAGAATTTTACAACTATAAAGACTGGGAGCATCAACTCACACTGTCATCATAGTAACTTACAGCAGTGCAGTTAACTTCAACCAGTTGGCACTGTGCTTGATGCTATCACTCTTCAAGCATTTGCATACCCGGTATATGCCTGTATGCAGAACCTCATAACAACACTAAGTATCAGGTTGGAGAGTTATATGACATCACACATCAGCCTTGCGTTGAACATGGAATTTGGGATTACTAGACCAATGGCACCACAGACAGAGGGCACCTGCACTAATGGCACCACTTGGGACCGATGGCAACATTTTCCCTAGATCGATGGCACCACTGACTTAGACTGACAGCACCACTCACAAAATCACTACTCTTTATGATTTTTTTGTTTTAACATTATAGCACTAGGAACCTTAGTTAAAGTTAGATTCAATGATAGTATTTCAAGTGGAGGGTTTACGTATTTGGGGGGTGGGGCAATTTTTGTTAAGGGGGAGTCATTTATATGAGGGGTACAACTTTTTTCTGCACCACTCTGGGGATTAAGCGGTTGATTCTTTTTCTAATGTCATGGGGGTAGGGGGCTCATTCTCGTAACCCAGGGGTGGGGGTGCTAGTTTGATTTTGAGTAAAAAAAGATTGATAGGGGTGGTGCTGAATTTTTTCTTGGTATATATCCTTGGGGCCTTTTGAAAAACTTTTTTTTTTCTTTCTTTTTTTTTCTATGGTAGGTGGGCGATTTCTTTCAGATGCTTCTGTGCGATGGGTATTTTGTCTTGTATATTCGTGGGGGGGACTTACTTTGGTAACTTGGGGGGGGGGGCTAATTTTGTTTTTAGTTTTCCATGAGAGGTTTTTTTTTAATCATGGGGGGGGGGGGCAAATTTTTCAGATGCTTCCACGGGGGGGGGGGGGGGTTGTATTTTCATGCTGGGGACTTAATTTGGTAACTTGGGTGGGGGGCTATGAGGGGCATTAAAAAAAATGAAGAAAGATTTTAGTGGAGAAGGGGGAGGCATCAATTATTTTTGTCGGTGGGGGTGGGGAATTTCATTTGGTAACTCTGTGGGGGTGGATGAGAATTAGATTATATTTGTACCATATTATCTCTCCAAACAAGATTATATTCACATATGCGATACCCATAACCTATAAGGTAATGATACTGAGATCATGGAATCTTGATGTAGCTAAACTATACCATAAATGGAAGACCACTCTTGAGGTAAATTTATGTGATGATTATAAAAAAAAGATCCAGCCCCTCGGTGCTGGTAGCAGCCCCCTCAGCAGCAGCAGCCTCAGTGGCAGAGATAGTTCCCATGGCCAGATGATCCCTTCTGCAGCCGCATTCTAATATATACCTGAGTTCCTATTTCCTATATACATATTCTGGATATTCTAGGGTATGTGGAATCTTCATATATCTATAGGTATTTATCAAACAAAACATAAATCAAATGGTGCCCATAAATCAGCGTAAAAAATATGAGGAGGTGCCAGCAGTCTAAGTGTTGCCATTAGTCCAGGCAGGGGTGCCATCAGTCCAGGTAAAACTGAAAAGAGGTGCCATCAATCCAGATGCCGTCGGTCCATGGTGCCATTGGTCCAGTTACCGAAGTGGGGAATCCCAAAAGTGGCAGCAGGAAAGGCTTCATGCTGTACTTTGAAACGTGTTGGCAAACCTCACATGAAGCTATACCCAGTGTGTGCCCAAATTAGGTTTGC
The DNA here is from genome assembly GCA_950022655.1 of Alentia gelatinosa. Classification (NCBI taxonomy): domain Eukaryota; kingdom Metazoa; phylum Annelida; class Polychaeta; order Phyllodocida; family Polynoidae; genus Alentia; species Alentia gelatinosa. The sequence continues at coordinate 162,614,852 of OX465579.1, forward strand.
AATGGCCCATCCTTTAAAAGAGCAGTACAGAGGTTAGATACCTTAGTAGTGCATGTTAATGGCCGCAGCCTAAAAACGGGCCTGTGGATAGTAGAACCGAAACCTAAATGTTAGGTAGCTCTTGAATATAGCATCTAGACACCACCTAAATATTGGTGTGGTGATACTGTATGTTAAATTGTTATGTTATCAGATTGTGGAAACTACTTTAATATATCAACATTCCATCTCATTTTCACCCTCCTTGTCGATAATTATTGTCTTGTGTACATTATTTCCCTCGCATGATTCAATTAATTATTAACATACATAGTATACTCTTTTCTTTGCACTTACATTACAGATAAAGTAATGAATCTGATTGTAATTTGATAATATTAGGAGATCTCGATGGACCTCATAGAAACATTATACGACATTTATTGGGTGTAGTGGTAGACTGCTAAATCTATCATCATTGGCGAACTATATAAAAAAAATGGTTTTCTATAATTATGATTAAATGCCATTAAATAAGAATTAACATCTATGCACAAAACAAAATGTATCTTTCACTACCTGCAGTTTATATTCTCCGTACCTGTATTCCAACACGCCTGCAAATCTTTGCTCTACCATCTGAACTATCCCACCCTCCTGCCTTAACCCAATCCTTACGAACGCCTTTTGTACTGCACCGTGTAGACGGCAACCTCAGCTCACGTGTATGGACAGTAAGGGTGAGCACCAAATTTCAAAAATGGTGTCACGTGACGTGATTTGTGTTACTATGGCAACATCTTCATTTTCTTTCCAATCATTATATTGGTTATGTCTAAGTACATAATTTGTGTAAAGATGTTATTGAGTATTTGACGAATTATGAGTCTAAATTGGAAAATGCATAATGATGCCATTTGGCATCATTCGCCCATGGTTGGGAAATGCCATGGTGGCATCATTAGTAAGGAAAGAGTTCAAGAATTTTAATACATGTACAAGTAAAGTAGTTCAATGACATTCCCGTAATCTTCCGTGGAATCTGTATCAAATCATAGAGAATAGATTGTCCATGATCATGTATTTATGTGTACACTCAATTATATACATGTACTCTCTTATATAAATGAATTTCTTTTTATGTACATTTTATATATATCGTATGTTCTCATCAAGTTAACTATGTATCCCAAACTATAATACTTTTGAAATTTAGTTATTCTAAATTTTACTTATGCCATTTGCTTAAGCCTTTTATTTAATGAACATTTGTGTCATAGATGTAGGACTGAAAAATCAGAAGAGGATGCTACGCGCGCAGGTGTTGGGTCTGTACCGGCGTGTTCTGCGTCAAGGCCGCAAGTGGATAGCGCTCGATCCCTCTCAGACAACCACAGAGAGAGAATACATCATCAACGAGGCACGCACACTGTTCAGACAAAACAAAAACGTAGGGCGCCCTTGTATATGTGTCTATATGTAATTTATTTCTACTCCATGCCTACTTTTGGGTCTTTAGATGTGATGGTGTCTTATAGTTCTCTTCTCAAGGTTGATGATCCTTGAAAATACCCTCAGAGTCCACTGGGACATAAAGGCACAAAAAACAAACGAAACGAATCTCTGCTCAAGTTTCACGGTAGAATATCAAATAGTTTGCAAATAGTAAAATCAGGCACTAGGTAAGTAAATGTTGTATAACCCTCTCAGCATGTAAAAATAAGCATATTAGCCGACAGCTAAGACTTAAATGGCATCTGTTGGTTGTAGGTGGGTACCAGTCGGTATTAATGTATAGGATTTGAAAAATAATAGTTATATGGCATATAGCACATTGGCATTAACCAATGTAAAAGTACATAGTGCCCATTACTTATCTTTAGTGAAGATTATTACTTCTTGCATAAATACCAATTCTTACTTTTAAGTGTAAGCATTCTTCAGATACTAGATGTTTGTTGAACGTTCCAGGTGATGCTGATGGTAAATAGGGACAAAATATCTCAGATTTTCACTCTAGTAAACATAATTCGAAAACAAAAGTTGTATAACATCTCAAATGATGAATTTCTATTAAGAAAGTGATCATATCATTTTATGCAGGTACGCGATGAGGACGAGATCAAGCAACACATACATGAGGGGGAGGCACGTCTAGAAATAGGTAAGATTAATGATACGTGGCATAAACACTTCTGACCACAGCCGATGCTACCTTGAGAATGACAACTACATGTCAGAACCAAACCGTTGCTATGCAATATCCCAGGGGACATTGTTAAAAGAACAATGCAGCATAACAACCACCCATTGCGACAGTGACATCACACTATCGCGGCTGTTCTCCCCCCCCCCCCCCCAAAAAAAAAAATTGAAATAGGTAAGACCATACAGAGAGCTGTATGTAGAGCCAATGAGACCTGAACATTATTTCCACGTTGGAAGCCAATGAGACATGGACAGTTATCTTAGACATGTGACATAACTCAACCCGTTTGTAAACCCAATGACACGACGACACTTTTGTAGCCACACAACATAACCCAAGCAATATGTAAGGCACATGTGACATGAACCGTGTTTCCGTATGTAAAGCCAATGAAACATGGACAGTAATCGCAGCCATGCAACATAAATCAAGGTGTATGTCAAGCTTATGACACATGAATACTTTTCGCAGCAATATGGTTTCCACCCATCACTGGTCTTATATTCGGCTAATGACGACTACTGGAAACCAGTTGAAATGTCTAGCCTCATTGGCTTCAATCTTTGTAATATAAAACTGGAGTTCTGAGGGCATTGAACGTCGTGAATTACACAAGGGATCTAGCTGCCACCAAGCAACAGGACAGTTCGATTAAGATGGGAAAACGGGATTCTGGGTGTATATAACTACTTTATTTGTCAGTAATGTAAAGCGTGATGGCATGCACAATTTCAGTTTCAACAGAAATATTTACTGAGTTTGATTAGACCCGGAAGTAGGCGCGGAATTACACGTACACCACCCCATACCCTAACCTGAGATACTCTGCCTCTCTGGCGAGCAGTAAAGGGGGTATGCCAGTGACTAGGCATTCTTTCAACACTAGGCAGGCCTCTCAGCTGAGCTCCTACCCATGACCAGGGACCCGTTTCACTAGTACATGGCTTATAGCGAGAAGTTAGGCGGCAACAGTGGCACCAGCAGTGGTTAACAGAAATTCACGTTTCAGCAGTGGTCTCGCTGTTGAGGGGCCTGTTCCCTTTGCTGTGGGCTACTACCCTCTGGTTTCGCTGGCATAGTGCACTTAGTGAGCACAGGGTCTCGCTATGCTGTGCTCTGTATCTGTATCTGCAAATATCAGCGGATTGAAGTGGCCGATCTTCTTTATATTTGGAACGATTATAGGTTATATGTACCCCTTACTCGTGTTTCATTGCTTAATTCCTATGGGAAGTTAGTGAAATTCCACATCCGGTACGGCCTGTCTTCCTATTCTACAGATCCGTGAACCAGCGAATTGTGAAATTGGGAACAAGTGCAGTTAATGTCAAGGTTGCCGCATAAATTAGCGACCGCTTGAGTACACTGGTCACCAGAGCAGACGTTTGCTATCATGAAATTCAAACACTAATATTGGTGGATCGGAGTCATCGATCTTCTACATATTTGGAATGATTATAGGTTATATGTTTCTCTTACTTGTCTTAAAGTTTTATCGCTTAATTCCTGCGCTGACAAAACCCCAATGAGAGGGTCGACCCTCTCGCCCACAGTGGCACCATTGTGGCAGGTACAGCGAGAGCCAATTTACTGATGAAACAGTCACTGGCACTGTTGATGCCGCTCATGTCCCGAGTGCCATTCACGCTTGACTGCACCTTCTAATGAAACGCACACTACCGCTGTGTTGCCACTGTTTTAAACAACGAGACTTATCACTTCTAGTGAAACGGCCCCCTGGTCTCTGGATGGCCAAACTAGTCGTTATTTTACCATGCCTTACACCAACCCACCTATTCTAGGTGGCAGATGGGCACAAGGCACCCATACACCAAGACCTGGCACCTGGCAGATGCAGCCGTGGTGAGGTGACTGTAGCGCCACCTGGTGGACTTTGGCCACACTAATGCGGTAGGAGGCAGATCGAGTGATTCCAAACATGTCTACCATTTTCGAATTTTCACGATGGGTTGACAACTTGTCAAATATCTACTGAATAAAGCAGTTAACAAAGTACTGAAATAAATAAAGATAAGGGTTCATGTTATGAATGTGTATGGCACCTTCTGGTGCTAAAATTCTGACCAAACTACCAAAATTCTGGCTTCCGCTTGTGGGTTAGCGGTTGACGGGTATGGCCCGGAGTTCCTGACCATGTCCATAGCAGTGTTGGCAGTGAGCTGTCAATGCCGGTAACGTACTCTCATCAAACCTACCAGCCGGCCTCGCATTCCACCTGGCAAAACCTAATAAATTAGATTTTGCTGGGTGGGAGAAATCCATCCAGGCCAGCAAGATTCTGTAGCTTGGGTGCGACACGGGGTACACAGCCTAGCTGGTGGAACAATATGGAACAAAAATTTCAGACGGCCGACCCTTAGCAACCTTGAGGCGATGATCCCACACCTTCTACCAGGTGTGGATTTCACCCAGCAAGAAAAACCGGGTCCAGGGCACTGCTAAGGTGTTCCACCAACAGGCAGTCACCTCCTTTTGGCCAGATCTGCTGACAAACGATGTCTGGTTGGTTTACAGGCACCAGCCTGGGGTAGTGCCTGGTTGGTGGAATACCCCCTTAAGAGAGCACTCCTATCCATTTCAAGCAAGAAGAATACAGGGTTCCCTTTAGGGTTATGTGCCCTTACCTTCAAAGATGTCTTATGGATGATTTGACAAACAAAAAATCAACTGTTTTATTCCTTTGTGCCACTTTTGGGCATTTCTTCACAAGTCATTATCTCTAAATCACCAACATGGAGATCTCCCACCTGTTTAGAGCCCTCATATGAGTTTTACAACCACTGGCTGTTCTATTATTGAAAACTAAAACAAAGTTAGGAAATCAGTCATTATAGTGCATTGTATCCCAGGAAACTGTCTACTTCAAAATTGGAATGATTCAACCTGTTTTTATATGATAAAAATGCTTCTCGGACTTCCCTTACCCTAACCATCATTTATAACTGACTGATCTGTTCACAATGAAAAAGATGAACAAAGTCTTGTAAAGGAGTGGCGTGGATCTATGTATGTGTTCCACCAGACCAATGGCACTTCCGACAGAGTCCGACCAGTTCACCTCTGACTGCGTCGGTAACATTATTTTCGGAGTGCATGGCCAAGTAGACCATCTTCCACAACTATACTACTACCAAGTTACTACCTGATGCTCGCCGACTGTAGTACCAGTCCTACTCACCAGGGGCTGAACGTAGCACCAAGCCCTCTAGCAGACGACCAGAGAATATGGTACCTTGTTGACAGTGCCAATTGAAGCCAAATATCGACAGCACGCCGGATTTACACCAGATGCAGTCAAAGTGGTATTTTTTTTACCAGATTTCACATTCCACGTCAAAAACACGATCGGGATGCATACTTCGGTTGAGAATTCGGCCTGGTAGAGCCTTTAGTTTGGGTACCAATGCTCTCTGGTGCAGTTGGTTTTTACAGTGATATCGGGGGAGGGGACACTAGAGAATGCGTTAAGGTTTTGGGATATGGTCATATATATATAGAGCCCACCACACCCACTACCACTATTACCACAACCGGTAAATCTGCGTTGTAACCATCAGTGTTGTTAACTTGTGTGCAGGGGGGCGGGATTGGGGTTGGGGGGGGGGGGGGGGGGGGTAACACGTGTTGCTTTGGAGGGGGTGGGGTAGGTAGCATCGAATATTCACATCTGTCATGTAAGCTGTCAGATTCCTCAGCCAAGTCCCTCGCACAGTCAGGACATTTTCAGCAGCAGATAGTGTGCATCGAGTGAGAAGCTTCATCTATCTTCTCAACCATCAGGAAAACTCCACTTGTTTCTCTCTTATCTGTAACCGCCAGTCGATCTGTAACCGTTCGCCGCCCTCAAACCTGGTGCCCGGCGTTTTTTCCTGCGGCCGCGCGCTGACACGGCAGCGTATTTCATCATCCACCTGCCCGCAGTCCATCATCTAACTGTAAATTCCATCAGCTATCAGCACACCCAGTCGATATCAGAGAAAGAAAAAAACACCCACCGTGTTGTGTAAATGTCACGGTTGACTGTGTGGACGCTGGGAACACCTGAGTTGTGGTAATGTCGGTGAGGGTGGCTGGCCATGGTGCTGCAAGCTTTGACGGTATAGCACGAAGAGGTGATATGTTTCACATGACAGTTACAGAAATACCGCTGTCAAATGTTATATACTCCACCAGACTAGGCAGAGCCTGGTCAAGGTTTTTATTTGCCGGTCACTTGTGAATGTAGAATATTATCGTTATACTTATATCCACCAAGCTAGGCTGAATTTATTTGTCCCTTTTGGACATGAATGTATAATAATATCAACTAGTATTACATGGTATAAAAACTATTGTAAAGTGGAGAGAGGAAACCCACAAACTCCCAATGAAGTAGACACAGACAAACTTAATGGCAGTTTAGGACGCCCACTTCGAGCTTCTGTATTGTATGCATGTAGCCAACGTTTCGGACTGTAAGTCCTTCTTCAGGGACTAATCTATATCAGTAATTGTATTAAAAAAAACCCATGTATTCTATATCACTAAATGTAGATAGTAAAAACTTATGTCTTATATCAATGATTGAACTTGTCATATATCTGCAGAAATGTCAGTTTTCCACTTTTCCATGGAAATCCACTTTTCCATAGTCAGTTTGTGTAATTGCTTTTACTTACATCAAACAAAGATAATTTTGATTTAGCCTCATTTATGCCAATAAAACAGTGATGTGAAGCTCCCGACAGAACCTTAGCCCCATGTCATGGCCGACAGGGACATATTATCCAAGTTTTCTCGGTCTCTCTGTGGCAGAAAAATCCACACACAAAATATTTCCACTTTTTTCCCTGACTCCAACTGACATCCCTGTATCTGATATCAATAATTATACATAGTAAAAGAAAATCATACATCTTGTATTCATAATTGTACATAGTTTCAGATATCATGCATCCTAAATCAGTACTCTCAATAGAGTATTGAAATGTCTTCACATACACATTACTGGCTGATTTCGTAAGCAAGTGGCCATAATCTCCGAGTAGTTTATGCATAGTGATACATGAGGGACCGTGGGTGTATTATGTTTTCAACTAAGTAATGATTTTGGTCACCAAGTCCACACCAGTTGTTATTGTACATATTATACACAATTAATAACAAGATTACCGATACTGCATTAATTAACAATTCATCGATTATATAGACAATAATCGATGGTTTTGTGGACGGGCGGCCGTAAACCACGAGAGGTTGACGCGTAGTAATACACGAGCGCTAGCGAGTGTATTACGAGGTCATGGACATACAACTCTATGGACTGGAAGCGGGCCCTGCCGTGGGCCGATTACTGCCGCACTTTAATACATACACCCGCCATAGGCGGCGCCACCGTTTTGCGCGTAGTTCCGCGAATTGCCACTAGATGGTGCTACAGTAATATATATGAAATGCATTACAGTTATTACAGGCATTTCTGTAACGATTTGTAATTAAAGTTCTATCTTTATTCTAAGTATTTTAGAAAAATGATTAAAATATGTAATGTATGGTGTATAGATTATAAGGCTAGGATGGTCAAAAAGTTTTCAGATCAGGTCCTAATTTTCATAATTTTTATGATCTAAGCTAAAGTGAGTCTGCAGTGACAAAAAGTTTCCCATTTTTCTCGAATACTTAAATTGAAGATAGAAGCACAATTCAAAGTGTTTCAGAAAGTCCTGTAAAAACTACTTTGTAAGGGCTAGGTTTCATAAAGCTGAGACATTTTTGAAGTTTTCATCTCAGGGAGCAATTTTGAGGTTTTTTTATGGCGGGCAACAGTCTCAACACAGTCATTCTGAAATGACAAAAAGTTTCCCATTTTTCTCAAATACTTAGAATGAAGATGGAAGCACAATTCAAAGTGTTTCAGAAAGTCTTGTATAAACTACTTTGTAAGGGATAGGTTTTATATGGCTGAGATATTTTAAAGTTTTCATCTCGGGGAGCACTTTTGATGTTTTTTTATGGCAGGCAACAGTCTCAACACTGTCATTCTGAAGTGACAAAAAGTTTCCCATTTTTCTCAAATACTTAGAATGAAGATATAGGCACAATTCAAAGTGTTTCAGAAAGTCCTGTAAAAACTACTTTGTAAGGGCTAGGTTTCATAAGGCTGAGACATTTTTAAAGTTTTCATCTCGGGGAGCAGTTTTGATGTTTTTTTATGGCGGGCAACAGTCTCAACACTGTCATTCTGAAGTGACAAAAAGTTTCCCATTTTTCTCAAATACTTAGAATGAAGATAGGAGCACCATTCAAAGTGTTTCAGAAAGTCTTGTACAAACTATTTTGTAAGGGCTAGGTCTCCTAAGGCTCGGACATTTTGAAGAATTTTTTTCTTGGGGAGTAGTTTTGATTTGATTTTGTAAGGGCCAGGTCTCATGAGGCTGAGACTGAAAGATTAATGTGAAACTTCCTGTGATGGTGCCACAGTACAAATCTGGGACACTGTCTGAGACTGAAAAATATGTGGAAAGATCAATAAAAGATTGCTTTAAAAAAAAAATCAACAAATGCATACACCTGGTTATATAATCTTCAAAACAACCCAGTGTCTTGATATATGCCCATTGCGCCACAGTGCATATCTGAGACAGTTTGAGTGACTGAAAAATTCAAGAAAAGCATCCCCTGATTACAAAATCTTTGGAATGTTTCAGTCTCTGGATATATGCCCATTGCATTATAGTTAATATAGGCCTTTCTAGAACACTTTGAATTGTGGTTCTATCTTCATTCTAAGTGGTCTAAAAAAATGTGAAACTTTTTGTCACTTTGGTGCCATAGTACAAATCTGGGCCACTGTCTGAGACTGAAAAATTTATGAAATGCATCCCCTGATTAGAAAATTTTCAAAACGCCCCAGTCTCTTGATATATGCCCAGTGCATTATAGTTAATATAGGCCTTTCTAGAACACTTTGAATTGTGGTTCTATCTTCATTCTAAGTGGTCTAAAAAATGTGAAACTTTTTGTCACTTTGGTGCCACAGTACAATTTGGGCCACTGTCCGAAACTGAATAATTCATGAAAAGCATCCCCTGATTACAAAATCTTTGGAATGTTTCAGTCTCTTGATATATGCCCAGTGCATTATAGTTAATATAGGCCTTTGTAGAACACTTTGAATTGTGGTTCTATCTTCATTCTAAGTGGTCTAAAAAAATGTGAAACTTTTTGTCACTTTGGTGCCATAGTACAAATCTGGGACACTGTCTGAGACTGAAAAATTTGTGAAATGCATCCCCTGATTAGAAAATTTTCAAAACGCCCCAGTCTCTTGATATATGCCCAGTGCATTATAGTTAATATAGGTTCCTCTAGAACACTTTGAATTGTGGTTCTATCTTCATTCTAAGTGGTCTAAAAAAATGTGAAACTTTCTGTGACTTTGGGGCCACAGTACAAATCTAGGCCACTGTCCGAGACTGAAAAATTCATGAAAAGCATCCCCTGATTACAAAATCTTTTCAATGTTTCAGTCTCTTGATATATGCCCAGTGCATAATAGTTAATATGGGCCTTTGTAGAACACTTTGAATTGTGGTTCTATCTTCATTCTAAGTGGTCTAAAAAAATGTGAAACTTTTTGTCACTTTGGTGCCACAGTACAAATCTAGGCCACTGTCCGAAACTGAATAATTCATGAAAAGCATCCCCTGATTACAAAATCTTCTGAATGTTTCAGTCTCTTGATATATGCCCAGTGCATTATAGTTAATATAGGCCTTTCTAGAACACTTTGAATTGTGGTTCTATCTTCATTCTAAGTGGTCTAAAAAAATGTGAAACTTTTTGTCACTTTGGTGCCATAGTACAAATCTAGGCCACTGTCCGAAACTGAATAATTCATGAAAAGCATCCCCTGATTACAAAATCTTCTGAATGTTTCAGTCTCTTGATATATGCCCAGTGCATTATAGTTAATATAGGCCTTTCTAGAACACTTTGAATTGTGGTTCTATCTTCATTCTATGTGGTCTAAAATAATGTGAAACTTTCTGTGACTTTGGGGCCACAGTACAAATCTAGGCCACTGTCCGAGACTGAAAAATTCATGAAAAGCATCCCCTGATTACAAAATCTTTTCAATGTTTCAGTCTCTTGATATATGCTCAGTGCATTATAGTTAATATAGGCCTTTGTAGAACACTTTGAATTGTGGTTCTATCTTCATTCTAAGTGGTCTAAAAAAATGTGAAACTTTTTGTCACTTTGGTGCCACAGTACAAATCTAGGCCACTGTCCGAAACTGAATAATTCATGAAAAGCATTCCCTGATTACAAAATCTTAGGAATGTTTCAGTCTCTTGATATATGCCCATTGCATTATAGTTAATATAGGCCTTTCTAGAACACTTTGAATTGTGGTTCTATCTTCATTCTAAGTGGTCTAAAAAATGTGAAACTTTTTGTCACTTTGGTGCCTTAGTACAAATCTGGGCCACTGTCTGAGACTGAAAAATTTATGAAATGCATCCCCTGATTAGAAAATTTTCAAAACGCCCCAGTCTCTTGATATATGCCCTGTGCATTATAGTTAATATAGGCCTTTCTAGAACACTTTGAATTGTGGTTCTATCTTCATTCTATGTGGTCTAAAAAAATGTGAAACTTTTTGTGACTTTGGGGCTACAGTACAAATCTAGGCCACTGTCCGAGACTGAAAAATTCATGAAAAGCATCCCCTGATTACAAAATCTTTGGAAAGTTTCAGTCTCCTGATATATGCCCAGTGCATTATAGTTAATATAGGCCTTTCTAAAACACTTTGAATTGTGCTTTTATCTTCATTCTATGTGGTTCAAAGAAATGTGAAACTTTTTGTCACTTTGGATTGACAGGGTTGAGACTGTTGCAGACATAAAAAATACATCAAAAGTACTCCCCGAGATTAAAATCTTAAAAATGTCCGGGCTTTAGGAGACCTAGCCCTTACAAAATAGTTTTACAGGCCTTTCTAAAACACTTTGAATTGTGCTTCTATCTTTATTCTAAGTATTCAAGAAAAATGGGAAACTTTTTGTCACTATAGTATGACCATGTCAAGACTATTGCCCGACATATAAAAACATCAAAAGTACTCCCCTAGATTAAAATCTTCAAAATGTCTCAGCTTTATGAGACATAGCCCTTACAAAGTAATCATTAGAGGCCTCTCTGGGACACTTTGAATTAGGCTTTTATCTTTATTCTAAGTATCTAAGGAAAATTGCAATTTTTGGACGTTTTGAAAGTCCCTGGTGGCCATTGGAAGTACTATAGTCTGAGTATAGTTCACATGTTTGGCCACTACGTGGCGCCGCGGTCGAGGTGCGACACACATCGGCGACACCCTCAGACTCTTATCTACAGCCCGCTTCCAGTCCATAGAGATACACTGTCCATGACGAGGTCAACCGCGAGTGGTTTACAGAGTCGCCTGTCCACAAAATCATCGTTTGTTGTATTTATTATCCATCTTTTTGAATGAATTAAACCCAGTAATTGCCAGATTAACGGGTATAATAATAGGAACTATTTCTTTGCTCTATAGAAAAAGGGACTATTTTCCCCATATACCATGGTTTTGAGGCCGTATACCACAGGTTTGAATCCGTATACCACAGTTATGGTATCTGACAGATTTTATACAATGGGTCGTGGTTTACTGAGTCCCCATACATTTTCAATGGGGGCTTTTTATACGATGGATAATAAAGCTATGGAGAGGATGGTTAACAACAGACAAACAACAGCCCAATGATTTGTTCTCCCTATAAAGCGGCTATTCCACCAAAGCAGCGCAAGGCCGGCCACGACTGGCCGGGCGCCTTGTGGTCGCCTATTGGTGTTCGGCGTCAATTGCCAGCCCAAAGCTCCCACCAGTGGCGATAATCTGCTTGGTGGAACAGCTCATGAAAGTTTATAGGCCCCTCATGGCCGACCCCCCGCCAACCGCTGCCCGTGTGCTACTGGTGGGTGAAAATCCGCCTGCTGAAAGACTTTTTGGTGGAATAGCCGCTTTAGTGAGGCTTACGCAAAGGATAAGCACCACTGACCACTTGGTTCATCTTGAAAGGTGGATCCTTGTTTTACCAACAAAAAACAACTACAACGCTACAGCAATTTGTTTCGCAAACATTCAGAGTTGGTTACAGCAGAAGATGTTTTGTGCTGCATTGGTTACCATGGCAATCAGATTCTAAACTGATGTAAATAAAATACCCCATTATGTTCCAAATGTATACATCAAAATAAAAAATGAAACCTTGTGAGTGGATGTTTTGTTTTTCTTACACATACTCTTCATATGTGTAGGAAATTATTGGTTTCCGGGTAAATTGTTATGCATTTATGTTGTTATGGGAAAAAAATTTGGGCCTAAGGAATGGTTTAATCGGATTCCCCACATGTAAGAGTTGACAAACATGACAAGTTTTATGCTGTAATTTTTCACCATATGGCATCGGGAGGTCTATCATAGTGCATTGGCGTCAGTGGACGCCGTGCATTCATGTAGTGACACTTTATCATGATATGAGGTACGTACGTCGTAATTCGTGCGTCGTAAAGTAGGGGTCGTGCTAACTTAAAATTCACCCTTTTTGTGTTTTTCAGCTTTACACTACCAGATTCCATACCCTAGACATGTAAGTACTCACCATCATAATGGTTATTATTATTATTATTATTATTATTATTATTATTATTATTATTATTATTATTATTATTATTATTATTATTATTATTATTATTATTATTTCGAGGGGAAATATCTGGTGACAGAAAGTGGTGACAGAAATTCAGAGTAAACTTGGCTTGTTGCATTATTCATACTCTTTTTGGTGTGTTGTGTTTCTGAATGATCTTTCCTTAGTTATAGAGTTTTATGAGTTGATTAGGTACATCAATATTCAATTACAATACATCTGTCTATAAATATATGTTGAACGTTTTTAAAACGTCATTCTCCATCTAATTTGCCAAAATATATATTTTTTTAATTCGTTCGCGCTCATTTGTTCATGTGTAAATATTTACCATATTGGAGGAAGTGGTGAAATTGACAGTCATATATACAACAGCCAAAATCCCGTATTTAATATGCAGAACAAATGACTGGGTTTTTAATTGTATTACAATATATCCTATTTTTGAGAGGTTAGTTATAAATGATATCGTTGTCTATTTCTGGCGAAGCATGAAGGAACAAGCTATGATAACTGATATGATTTCCACGTGAAATATTCAATTAATTTGGTCATTTGGATGAATCAGCAAATGAGCCAGAAACAAAATGCATTGTACAAGGTAGCATCAAAGTTATACACCCTTCATTCAATGGACCATCACGATACGAAGAGGTATTCACCATAACGCCTCGTCAAATATAAAGAAAATAAAATGCAGTGTGTTCCCTCAAATTCTATGCAATATCGATCATATATCACGTATAATCCTATTCAAACATAGACTCCGAAATTTATTTAATAGAATTAGACTAGATGAGTGATTACATATTGATTAGCTATCTCAAAAACTTACAGTAAAAGCCTTTTTGACAATAGTAATGGTTTATACACGATGTGTGATGTAGTGTAATTCTGTTATGGTTTCAGGTCAACTTTCCTCAGCATATGGTCTCCCAGAATACAATGCGTATGAAAGGCAGCCGACGGCGGATGAAACAGTCGCGACCCATCTACACCAAGTCCCTAGACAAGGAACAATGACATAGGAGTATCTGTCGTGTCTCCTTTCTGTTGCCCAATGTTCCATCTCCCACGAGCTGTTCTTGACCTTCATGAACTATTCATGATCTCTACGAGCTGTTCTTCAGTCGACCATCACTGGCTTCAGGGATACTATTGCATGTTATAGACTGGTTATGAGTTTTTAACATCCATCCAGAAGCTGTTCATCTTCTTCATGAGCTGTCTACGATCTTCACAAGCTCTTCATTGCACACTACAATACGATGGTTTTGCATGCTCATTCAATAACTCTCAGATAGTGTTTAGACACTTTTAGATGGTGTAACTGTTGATACTTGTAAATATGTGAGAAAAAAGTCAGGAAAGGGGAAATTAACAATCCCTTATCCATAAGGTACCGGGTAATTCTAATGTTGGGTTCAATATTTCATGCTATTAATGCTTTCCACCAAATGTAGACCTTTGCCAATTGTATGTAGACAATATAGCCCATAAGCCTATAGAGAAAAGAACCAAGTATCATTCATTGACACCCGCCGCATGGCCTTTTCCCCTCTGGAGGATTATCTGAATTACTATGGGTGCCATTGCTATAAAAAAAAGATACTTGTTAATGTATATAGATAAAATAATACAACAACAGGTAAATGTTATCTCTGATGAACGTGGTGTGTGAAATATTTCGGAGTTTACCTCCAGTTTGATAATTAGAAAACTGACCACATCCATAATGAATGTATCAGCTAGCACAGGTAGTACCAGGTATTGATTGTATTATGTATATGTGTGCAGGTGGTTGAACCGGTATGATTTTCACCGTTATTTATATGAATGGCAAGTTGGATTGAAACACTAAGAATGTGACAAATGTATTTATCGATCAATAAATGTTTTAGAAACCCTCCATGATGGTCTTTACTTATTGGATCAATATTTACTTTACCAGAGAATGATTCCTTGTAATTTGCGGTTTGGGCTTATAGTATGAGAAAACATTTATAAAGCCTATTGAAAATAACAAAAAATCTATTTGCTCCCATTGATAGTGAAGGACTCTGCTAAGACTACTGGTAATTGCTTAACCTCGGTGGTTCTACGTATAATATCCATGGTTACCCATTCAGATTTGCGGATGTATACTGGTTATCTTTTTCTTTTTTTCTATTAAATTGAAGTTTAGGACTTTGATGTTTCTACTAAATAGATCATATTTCTCATTGCAGAGTGAAGGGTGATATACTAATAGAACAATCTATTACAAGTCGTTTAGTGGTATCATAAGCTTTCATAATGTTTTGGAGAGAAAAATGATGTTTCTCTACAGATTTTGTCATTATGAATTAAGTCGATTAAATGGTATCAATATCAAAATCATTAAATGTGGGATTACATTCTTTATTTTAGCGATTTATTTGTTTCATTTCTACATTGACCATAATCCCCAGTATATTAGTTCTGAAATATAAACTAGTTCTTTTGACCACCATTTAATTAACATCGAAAGTGGAAAGGTTTCCATACCAGGAAGGGGCTGTCCATAAATTATGTCACACTTAGGGGGGTGGGGGGGGGGGGGTATATTGAAAAGTGTGACAGCCCAAAAATCATGGGGGGGGGGGGGGGTGTCCAGAGTTGTGTGACAGAACACGCATCATCTAATTTTGAGACTTTAGAGGCAACTTTCCAATACTTTAGTGGCAACTTTGCCCATGCTGAAAAGGTGTTGCAAAAAATATGATAATAAGCGGTTATGGATGGATATCCTGTTGCATACACAAATCCACTGAAATTGTCAAACACCTAAGGAAAAAGGCAGACAAATAGGAGAATGTCCAGATCAAGGAAAGTCAGTACATGTGCTACAAGTGGTTAAGTGTAACTGCAGAGAGTGCTGTTACATTAGAAAGAGTTCCTGTTTCCGATCAATGAGGAGAGGTTTCTACAAGAGATTCAGGATGCCTATTACCACATTTTCACCTGATTTTGGCTGATTGTGGTATCTAGCACTACCCACTGACTATTTGACACTTTTGGGCAGATAATAGGTGTGATAGGGGATAACAATCTCAGGTCAATGATTTCTTAGATACATCTTAGATATATCAGATATTTGATCCCTAAGGATGTTGCCATAAAACTAGTAAAGCAGATCATATCAACAAAACTAGAATGGAGTGATATTATCCATTATGCCCTAACCGGGAAGAAACAAAACAATATTCAAATAATTCTAAATAATTGTTATGCATAACAGTAGGAATATGGCAGGCAAAAGCATCTAATGAAAAAATTGGAAAATAAACCCATTATTGGTAAGAAGAGGACAACATCTATCAAACTTGATTCACCAATGAAGTAAGGGTCCTAATAATGTAATTGATACTGATACTAGAACTAGACAGGGAAGCAAAATCACTCTTAAAGTAAAGAAACCCTGTACTGAACAATTTAAGACATCCAGTTACCCCATGAAATCCATAGTGAAAACAAAAAAGCAGTTTATCATAAAGTATCTAGATCTAAACTATGGTATTCAATGTGATGTTCAAGGATGATTTTTCCCTTCTGTCATATGATGAGGGTGATAATAAATATCTAGTCTCCTGCATCTTTTTCTAAGAAATCCTCAGAAGGGTACATAGCACACTTCAATTATTGTCCTATGCATGTATTGTCCTGTTAAGGTCCTGTCGTGGTTACTTGTCTGTATTGTGTTCTGTGTTACTTATCAACCATGTAAATATTAATGCATATATACTCCCTTAATATGGAATATGTGTACTGCTTCGATACTCTGTGATAGGATTCAACAATGTCTAATTTCATATTGTATAAGTTACCTAACAACTGGCTACATGAAAAAACACTCCTGTCGGTGAATGTTACCTTTTGATCTGAATAAAAAAAAATTGAAAAAATTCTCTCTGTAACAATAACCCTTTCCTTACTATAAGCCTATATTTAGACAGAAAGACCTATATATAGGTCCTGGAGTGCTATTTCTGACCTCCAATATTTAGATGGTACCCACTTTGGGTCTGTTAAAGGTACAAAGTTGAAACTTTCCATCTTAATTATGTAAGATATGAGCTTTCTATTAGAAGCATTCATTTTTTTATAAGAACATTCTAATGACCTTTTTTGTGGTGATTTTTAGGGGTCAAAGTAGGCTGGTTTCAGTCCCTGTACCCCTCCACCTACCCCACCCCTCCTTGCCATGATACTGGGACTGGTAAAATCTGTAATGGTGTCTGGTTTCTGGTGTGACGTAGTGCCACACATGTCCGGCTCACTGGAGAGGTCCTAGCAACTTATTGGAAAATCTGCTAGGATGACCTCTATCTAGTAGATATCCCCCAATCAGCAATCTCTCTTCCTAGTTGTTTGAAACTGGAAATGTTGAATTAAGGTGGGAGAGGGGTAGATGATTAAACTCAGATTATTGAGATACTATTTTCCAGACATGATTAGTTTTTGTAGGCACATCTATTCATCAGATTGACAAAAACTCAGATGGATAAATGGGGTGGGGGAAGGGAGGGATACAATGGGAAAAAAAGATAAAAACTAGCTCTGAAGGAAGGCTGCAGAAAATGTTTCCTCAGATAGAAATTAGGCAATAAGGCCAAGTAACTAAAGGAATGATCAATATTAAGGGGAAATAGAATTAGCTTTATGCTATTATTTCGAAAACTCAGACTTCATAGGCCGGTCTCCCCAGTCCAAAGTTTGGCCACAGGCAGGATCTATTGCTCTGATAACATAGCATCCAGGGAACTGGAGGGGGGAGGGGGACGTGTAAAAGGAAGTGTAAAGCTACAGGGAGCAGCTGCGGTTCCACTTTACAGGCATTTTAGGAAGTGGAAATTGTGATGTTTTTCTTCCTGAATAGGACCTGCATATGTTAGTCGAATAGGATATTGAAGGATATGGGGCTATAAGTAGCTAAAACATAACATACAGTCTGTAGTGTGTTTTCACTTCCCATTTTTTTAATTTCTGAAAAAATGTTCAAGCTGTAAAACAATATAAACCACTTTTGGTAATCTACAGATAGAATAATGTTATGTCTATGAATTCTACTTCTGTATTCTAATATTCTTAAACTATATATCCAGATGTGATATTTCTCACTGTAACCCCCTTAGAATATTCAGAATTGGTCATTTTAACATCCTAGATTGGGCCAAAGGTCAGATACAGAAGTTGAATGGACAAATAAAATAGGCTTACTTTATTGTGCCATGGTGTATCAGCAATGAAATAAGTTAAAAGGTTAGATGCACAATGAAGTGATCAAGTGCAAGTGATAAAAAGATGTATGACATGATATGATAGTAAACCTGCAGTTGTGTTTTTTTTCTATTTACATAAAATTAATATAATATTTTTGGCAAATGTTAACCCTTTCAGGGCGGATAATGCCTTGAGGCATTCCCCCGCAGAGGCATTATTTATGAAATTTAGTAATATTTACCATTTCATTGTTTTGTGACAAAATGATTGATCAATATATCTGAAACTTTCAGGGAATATACCTATGATATAGTATTTGATATTATTTGGTAAACCAAATAATATAAATAAAAATGATGTGTCATATCACGTGATCAAATAATGGAATATGGGTTTAGACAAAATTTGGCCCATCCCCTGGAGTTATGCCAATCAAAAGTACCCGCCCAAACCAATAGGGCTCTTCCACAGACCCCCGTCTTGAAAGGGTTAAAGGACATCGTTAAAGGTCACCAGGGGCAGCTAATGTAGGGCCTAAGGGTTCTTGATCTTATCTATGATTTTGATTAAAACATAACTATTGTAGAACAGAATCACATTCTGTCTATATTTGGCTATTGATTTATATCCAAAGAAAATAATTTTCAGATCAAGGTGACTCATAAAGTACAGATGTTGGATTTGAACCTACACACTCTGGATTGAGAAAGCAAGCTGACCTATTTTGGTAACCTAGATAAATATGTAGGTCATGATGTGTCGGAGAGCTTGTGAGCAGTTACATCTAATCTGACTGTAGAGGTTCCATGCTTGAAACTGTAGGTAAGCCCAGTCGCAAGGTACATGCAAATATGTATGAGAACCACTCCCTTTGCGATACATTTAAAATACATTTAAAGAATTGTAATTTCTCATCAAAAAGAATGATATTGGTTCCCATGGCAACCAAAAATGTAAAAGACAGACTACAGATAGATTCTACTTATCATATGAGAATAGAATCCCAGGTTTCAAAAGAATCTAACAAGGCAGCACAAAATAATGAACTTCCGAACTTGACACTCTTCTTTACTAGATAACCCCATGGGAGACACTTCCTCTCTTGCTAGATATTTGATGAAAAAGTTGTGTTGGGTATTTCAGTTTGTTTAGCAAACTAAGGCTCTAAAGTGGTGTGCATCGTCAGTGGATTGTGTGACATAATATTTTGGGGGGTGGTATGAAAAGTGTGAGAAAGTGTGACAGGGGGGTGGGGGGGTCCTAAAAATACCATAAAAAAGCGTGACATAATTTATGGACGGCCCCTAATGGCTCAACCAAATGAATTTTCTTTTTATTCAGGAAACAGGAAGACATACAGTTCGCCTTCAGTTGGCGTTTTTAGATGTAGTCCTACTAACAAGATAAACAGTTATGTACACTTTGTTACAATAAATCATATGACTTATGAATAACCATAGCACTTCTTATACCACGCTTACATACACTAAAATACCGACATGATGGTTGATTAGATCTTCAAGAATTAATTTCTTTTCAAAGTATTGAGTGTTGCGCAAATGAGTATTTCCTATCGATGTGAGAAATAAATTTACAAATGCACCACAGATATTATGTTGGTTTGTCATATAAACACAGGACCGTTTGTTTATGACTACCATTGTGTGCCTACATACCACCCCGTCTATGCATCTACGGACAAAAGGTCCGTTCATGGTTTTTAAAACTAGCCATAACACTCACTGCGGGCTACGGTTTATGCTCACGTTAGCCCGGGTTGGTTTCTCAGTCCGATGTACGCTACTTGTAACGGGTTTTATGTGTGTGTTCTGCCTCTCAGAAGCTAGGCGTAAATAACGGTGGGTTGCTGGTACCTGGCGTGCACGCGGCAAGGGATCACAAGGAAATGGCGACGTGTCGGCCTGAACACTGGCAGGTGTTATGAAATACTCTCCTCTCGTGTACATTAAGAGGCTGTAGCAAAAGCAAACATCGTGAAACAACAGACCCTAGACCAGCACTTCTTTTACGCGCGCGCCGCTCGCCGGGTCTCAACTCTCGGCTAAACAGACGCTCTGGTCATATGTCGTCTGCTCACTTCGTCTCAGCGTCATACGAACGTCACTTCCGGATGGAAGTAGTCAGTGGCGCCATCTAGTGCTGAACCCGATCACCTTTTTCTTTGGTGTTCTTTGCCCTTTGGTGTTCTAGGCATAGTAGATAATTCGGTTTCACATTGGTAGTACAGTATATTTACTCTTGGAAAGATATGTACCAAGTAAGCATTTTTATGTAAACATAAATTATACATTTGTATTAAAACAGTATATAAAAATAGGTTCATGTGGATATAAGTTATAATTGCGTAATGAGTTTTCGGCAAGATAAAGGGAGATCAGCTTGAGTTGAACCATAACCAAGAGCTCACCCCTAGTCAGACATAGTGCAACTCCGTTTGTTCCTCACTAGAATCATAGGCAAACTTTGAGACTGACATTATCGCTGGTAACCAGCTCAATTCAAAATTTAATGATTAAAAATGGCGGAGGGTTGATTGAGGAGCTCCCCATTCAAGGGATTTAAAGGAGGATTTGATAAAGAAAAAGATAACATCTGATGCCTATATGATGTGAGACTGAAGATTGTGATGTAAGTTGTTGAATTCAACGTTTTTTTTTATTTCATGCCACTTCCTTTACAAACATTATTGTGCGAACCAGTTTGTTCGCAAAGAATCTCAAATTTTGCCTATGTCCTTAAGTATAACGTCTGTACGGAGTACTAGCGGACACACAGTGTTGTACTACATATAACTAGAGTACATGTACTCCCAGTCACAGACTGAGCGTACCTTCAGGATAGGGAGCCAAAGTGAACCCGCTGCAACCACAGATAGCCGGTCACAAAATACTATTTCCGGGTATAGGCGCTCAGTACTTAGCCTATGTAGGTTCGCGATTATATGTGTCATTCTCCAATCTTTTAGATCCAAATTTTTAATAAACTTAACAACTGTCATCGTAGTTTTGAAACAAAGTTATTCAGAGTTATAAACTTCACTTCAAAAGTATCAAACGAGCCCAAAAACATAAGTCTAGCCTCAAACCCCCATAGCTTTAGCACTAAGCCTCGTTCTTACTGGCCACTGGAAATTGTGTTTTGTAGGTGGGTATCTGTGGTTTCAGCGGGTTCACTTTGGCTCCCTATTGCAACGCGGCAAAACGCACAAGTTTCCCGCTAGTCTACAGTGGCTATTCCACCAAAAATGCTCTCAGCAGGTGGGTTTTTACCCTCCAGCCAACGTTTGCCTCTGGGGCCGGCGGCCCGGCCGCACCATATCCTCTAAATTATCCAGTGGTTTTGCTGCTGCCATCTGGTGGAAATTAGCCACATAAACGCGCAAACCGAGTTCTCCGTTGAGTCTATAGGTGGTGTGAAGAGCTCGTCCATACACTACGCCACTCGGGCATTCCATGTTGACGGTGTGTGGCATGGAATATACAGGCGAGGGGTCAATGCGGACCCCGGGAACAGCTCTCAGCATCGGTCTTGGAGTCACTTTCGGTGTAGCTCTTGGCACACCTGCCGGCGGGCGGGGGGCTAAACGTCAAATGAAACAGTTTTCTGACAGCAGTGCTTTGTGGGGGAGGTTGCCTACATAATGCCCAGCCACCCAGATGGAACCGCCTCAAAATGGGCTTTTGGCCCTGGTTGTCGGCCAGCAACTACCAACAGTCGATTCTACCCAGCAACGGGGTTTTGGAGGCACGGGAAGGGGCCGGCGGTTGGCAGGGGCCAGCCGTGAAGGTACTATGAGCTGTCATGAGCTGTTCCACCAAGCAGATTATCGGCGGCGCCGGGAGATTTTGGCCGGCTATTGCCGCCGAACACCAATAGGTGACCACAAGGCGCCCGGACAGGCCTTGCGCTGTGTTGGTGGAATAGCCTCTTAAGACCGGGCATACCGGGCTTCAAAATTGGCTTTTAGCCCCAGCTTGCGGTCGGCAATGACCAACAGGTGGGCTAGCAAATGCCGCCGACAACCAACAGGCGGCCACAAGGCACCCAGATAGGTCTTGGTCTGGCTCGGTGGAACAGCCAGTTTAGATTTTTACAAGTGATAATGATGTTGTACCTCATGGAGAAGTACTTTAGTTATGAAAAAATATACCTGGGGAAGGGGTACAGAAATATTTTATAAAATTTGAACATTTTTTCCTGTGATGTGTACATACCTCAGACCCAGACCCCTGTTGTGAAGACCATTGGGGCAAACCGATGGATATACACTGCCCAGTGGAAGACGTATGTTTCGAAGAGTGTTTGTTTGTGGGATTAAAGATCCAGCTGGGCTTCTAGGTCCCTTCCAGATTGGCTTTTTTTGTTATCATGTTTTCACATGTTGCGGAATAAAACAACTGAATAAATACATAACCAAAGCTCTACTTCCTTGGAGCAGTGGTTCCCATGCCTAAATCTAGTGTGCTGTCTCATGGAAGTGTGTCGAGCAAGACATAGGACAACAAGAGTCCCCCAGGTGTTCATCCATGCTTTGTTGCGTTGCCCGACAACAGAGGAATAAGTTCTCTGTTGTCAGTCCTACCACAGCATCAGCGATACAGAGGTTGAGGTTCATCTAAGACAGGTTTCCCTGCATCAGCCAGGATTGGCCTATCCGCAGATATGCTGGCCTTGTTCTTTGTTGGCAGGGTTGAATTCCATCAGCCCCGCCAATAATTCCTTGTGTATTAGGATTGACAAACGGTTACTGTATGGCAGGTAGGACCAATGATTGAGCAGTCTTCAGTCACATGGTATCTACTCAGGTGAAAGAAAATGAAATACCAGAATTGTCTACGATCTAGTTCATATGAAAAGCATAGTCTTTCTATCTACAATATCCCTAAGGTTGTATTTAGTGAATCATTGTCGATAAAATAGCCTAGTGTTACTTTTGCCTTCAGCGAGCTTCTGATTTATTTTAGAGCATTTACAGGCTGTAATCAGGGGGGAAACATGACTTTTAATCAGTTTATCAGTAAGTGATGAGAATCCCCTGGTAAATTAAAAAAGAATTGTATTGGACATGGACAAAAGTGGGTGTTATTTATTCTCATTTCGTGAGAAACCGTTTATGATAATGATGACATTATCTGGCTTACATTGCAATCCTAATTGTTGACCACCAGAAACCGGCTGTCTATGTAGCTCTGGAGCTACATTATGACGTACACGTGGAATGTAATATTTTGGGCAGGTTCAATATTGTATGCAAGTGTACGATACACATTCATAGTGCGTCATGGGCGTATCATAGGAATTAAAGCTCTGTCCTAACACACATTGGGAGTATGTCTTACGTGCTCTCACATTGCGTGTCATGCAAGGTATAGTTCACCACTTTTGCTGTGTAGAAAGGAAGATCAGTTTCCAGACTTATGCCCTCGTACATTACGGGTAGAACACACCTTCCTCATAGACACTGTGGCATAACCGAGGGTAAATGTATCTTTAATGCTGTGAACCTCAAATCGTACTTATATCCATGAGTAGGGAACTCCTTTATGTACGGCCCAATGCTAATTTAATTTAGAGAGGTATGCCAAATGCATTGGCAGGTTAAAAGACAAACTTTTACGATGTACATAGTTCTTTGTTGTGTTATCATTTGTAAACTTTACTGAACCATGAGCCATGATTGTATGTCCATAAATCTGGACAATACGGCCATATGAAACATGAGCTGGGGCTAGTGGAAGATAGGCAACATATGTCACCAAACTGATCGCTTCAGGATAATAAAAACCTTAAAAAAATGAGATTTTTTTTTTCGATTGGAACTATTGAGCAAAGGCCATATGCTGATTTATGTGTTTGTATATTTTACTAAATTCAAATAGTTGTGCATTATTTAATCTTGCTTGTGTTTCTGAAGTGTTTTTTGAAAATTGTTTTAAAGTCTATAGTGACACCGAGATACCTGTGTCCATGTGATAAGGCTAAAATTTCTACCTTTCCTTGACAAATCCAGAAATTGAGCATTTCTCCTATAAGCTCAGCGGGCTTAACCAACACACTGTATGCTGAATATATTCTACAAAATGCCCTATACCTAATATGTAAACTAAATATCATACAATATCTCTCCCCAAAAAAGGCAATTGTCCATTTATTTTTCAAAAACCACACAGAACAACAGTTTATTACCAGCTCAAAGCAATTTTATTTCCTTTCTAGACGTGTTTAGCGATGCATATACAATGACTTTATGTTGAAATAATTTGTATGTACAAAGGGCTGAGGAATACACCCTACTCGGGGGGGGGGGGGGGAGGAGAGTGAGCCGTCATGACACACAATACGTAGACAAACTGTAAACACGTGCCTTCAGTCTGCAGGTAACGGCAACACGTATCAAATGCAATCCATTATTATATAGTGTTTTGTGTATTATGAGTTCCTTTCCCCGACGTTAGTTAATATTACAATATCACTCATATCATGCGCAACTGTTTTCAACACACTCTATAGCGATAGGGGAAACTGCAATAGGTGGTCTTCACACTCATAATTGGTTTTGGGGGGTTGATTAACATAAATTATGCGGCGAGTCCAGTTTTCAACTAACCAATACATCCAGTGTGAATATGGCTTCAATCCTCTATAATCGTGTACAGAATGTCTTTTACTGGGTAACCTAACTTCAACCTTATATATGAGGCCCATAGTGCTCCTTCAAGGAGATATACAGCTCTGTCTTACAATAATAGTGCTTTTATGACTGAAGAAGCCATTTCCACTCAGACGTACATGCCAGAGGCTTCAATGAGACATAAGCTTTATCTCCAATGAAGGCTAATCCTCTTCCTGCAATAAGTTATGCAGCTTTGTCTTTCATATTACTGCCTGCATAACTCATTCAGGAAACGTTGCTCTTACCTTAAATATATGGCTTATACAACTCCTTCAAGGACATGTATAGTTCCTTTCACATTAAGGCATACAAAACTCTGATTTTGGGGAATTGAATCCAAAGCAATGATCAACCCACGCGGTATGCGGCAAAAACCTTGCATCAAACTTCTGAAACACCAACCTGGGTTCACCCCATAGGTCTCACATAAATTAATCTACTAAAAGTAGTAATTAATATTTACCAACTGTGACTTCTTAACAAAACTTCTATTAAATTAATAATATCATTTATCATTATCGATACAGTCTGTCAATAGGATCAACCTATTTATTTTCTGTTCATAGATGTGCTAGCTTTAACTAAGTACACTTTTCTCTGGTCTAGTCTACCTAACCCTTGTTGGAATGTTACCTTCAGGTCTCAACACCGCTTTCTACCCTTCGACATCGTCCGCTTCTTAACCGGAGACTTTATTGTGTGTTTATCCCCCCGCCCGTCAGATATCTTAAGATATTAATTCCTCTCAAAAGTCCTGCATGTCATGGCTGGTTTTTGCGTTGTTTTCAACCCCAGTCAACATTATCGGAAAACAGGATGGAGACACAAAATAAACACACTCGCACTTGGAATAATTAACTTATGTTTTGGTAAGTACATCATTGTTCAGAACTCGAGAACATGATTCTTTCCGGTTTCCTTGACGGCTTTGGCTATAACTGTTCCTCAGTGACTTTGGCAAAACCAAGTTAATTAAAAACGTGTAATAAGCAAATTACTCATTATGATTTTGTCAGTACTGCTATTCAGGGAGTGGAAAGGTTGGTCCATTTAGTGGGCATGGATAAGGATAACTTTTACTATGATTCCTGGACCAAAATCTATGTGATCCAGACAAGTAATTCGTCTACTCCATTCTAGGCTGGGCAGTAGAAACAAGGGTTATCTACAGTAAGACAGTGTGTTAACGGTGTGACAGTGTGTCAATGGTACAGGGTCAAGGGCATGGCAATATGATACAGTACACACACGCAAAGGTACATGGAAAGGTTTCTAGAACAGGACTTTACCACTGCTGCAGCCCGTAACAACCTACCTAGAAACCAACATCATTCTGTGCATCATCATAACCATCGCTATCACTGTCACCTCTAACCATTCGCTTTCCCCTCCACCGATTGGAATTCATCGGAGCTACCGAAACAATCTTGACCAGATCGTTCGGTGTCCTCAGGCTTCACCAACATGAATGGCTCAAGGCACTATAACTAGCCATTCGCTGACTTTGTTCTCTCTATCTACAGTTCACCCTGCTTCTATCGCTCATTCTCCTGCTCATAACATGTTCAACTGTTGCTCGTACATGATGCACTATCTCCATCTCAGGCGGGAAACAGAGTGAAGTTTTATTAAGTTGGGATCTGCATTAGAAAATCCCACAGAAAAAGTGGAAAAGATACCGGTTGGGCTGCCTGTGATGCGGCAAAGCCCCTGTACAAAATACAAACACGTGCTGAATAGAAACTGACCAATGTGTCGAAACAACGTACAAAACGTGTCCAGCTATCCACCCTGTGTAACTTGGCTTATGTTAAGTCTGGACTTCTACTCTAATGCCTATACTCAGTACATGTAATCAGTTCATTAAGAGTTAACCAGCACATTTTTGACAAAGTGCTTTTTGTTGTTGTAAAGAACAGAATACACAGAGGACCTTGCTATCTACACTCAATATTACATCATTAGGTCATTGTTAAAGGTTAAAGCACCCATGTAGCTTTTGTAGACAAACCTTAGAATGCCTGATCTATTCAGGGGAAATTACCTGGATAGCAATGCCTGTTGTACTAACCTGGCAATGCCTGCGTGAATCAGATAGTGTCACTCTCAGACTTCAAGAGGTCCGCATACAAAAAGGCCTGAGTTATGATTAAACAGCCACTGCGTAAGAGCATCAGCGCCATGGAGTACATGTAAAAACTATTACAGAAAAAACATCTGCACCTCCTAATTCAGTGGAAAAATAGAAAAATAGAAATACTCTGATGGCGCCAGGTGACTGGGTTTACAATTGTTGTGTAAACCATTGCACTTACTATTACAAAAGAATTAAGCCTGGTTTGGTTATATCGGTTAAGACTGGTTGGTTAACACACTGACTCCTATAATTATGGTTGTGCTTGGATTCCTCTGAGACCACAGCATTGTTTTGTAAGTCTTTTCAATTTATTTTCACAGCAATCACTGGATAGCCATTATTACGAGTTTGACAGGTAAGGGATGATAATAAAAATGCTCGATCAGGGATTACATACTCCTTATCGCTTGTAAGAGACATCATCAGGTACAGTGTTCACAAAAACGTTTACATATAGGGAGTTAAGTACAGCATATCAAGACCATACAGGAAATCAGAATTCCGAATCACAGTATCATGCATACAAAAACAGCACACTATAGTAGTACCCATGTGTCGCCTCTACTGGCACTGCAACAACTCCAATGTGAACAAGGTAACAAAAGGTTACACTCTCTAGTCAGTATTGCTTGAATACATACAAATGTAGAATGACACCGAGTTCTGGTACCGCAAATACGTAAGTACACCTCGGAGCATCAGTCAGTAATGACAGTCAGAAAATCTGTTTTTGTTTACAGACAATACATCCTTCCTTGTATGAAGATCACATGACCAGAATGTCACATGACAGTAACATCCAATCAGCTGTCTGATGTACATAATGGGGGGCCGACTTATAAAATTTAACCTTCATATTCTGTGGGTAATTGTCAGTCAGCATGCCCACTAATAGTCATAGTGGTCAGTCTATGAAAGGGTATGAGGAAGAGGCACAGTTGACTAACTGGTTTAACCGGGAGTAATCAATAATATAAATACCCTGATCAATAAAACTGCTTACGGCTTTTGAGTATATTAACATTATATTTCACAATGTGATGAGCAGTGGATTTAGGTGCTACATAAGAAATGGTTGTGTGAAGCAAGTAGCTGGAAACCATAACAAAGATACCTTAATGGAGAATTTAGTGACTTAAAATATCAAAAGTTGGAATGTCAACCAAACAGTGTGGAACCTGTAGTTGTTAAAGAATAAGGTCGACTGGAACTCGAGGAGTGCATTTATAACTTTTGAAAGCGCACTCAGTGAAGAGGCTTGATAAAACAACTGTGGACAGCTTCTTATACATCGAACTATGTCAGCACCAAAGTAACCAAGCTTAAGTTTCTCTCACAAAACAGGCTGCTAGCATGAGAGACGAACAGGGTGACATAAAGTGGCAGTAGTTAGGGCATGGTGTGCACAAACAAACAGGACACTTCCAATACAGCATCCGTGTATGTGACAAACTTAATCTATCAAACCATGTTTAGGAGAACGGTTTTGGGTAGGATACAAGCATTTGGTATTTGTGGTTGGCTATTCATCCTGGAGATAACAGAAAGAACCTGATAGTTAATATTGAGTGTTGTGGTTAAGTAAGGAATCGGGTTATTCCTGCCTTCTCCCTTACTGGGTAGAATGTGAAGAGGGTCGACCACACGAGTCGAGCTGTAGCAGTATTTTGTTACTGTTTTTTTTCCATGGCCAATGGACACTTACAACCACCAGCAACAACAAACTAAAAGCTATATCTACAATAATAAATATCAGGGAAAGAAATCTTACTACATCAAAAACAGGTCCACTCCATTGTACTGCTAGAGTAATGTTTAATATATTAGGGTCAAAAAAATGTACTCGCTTTACATTCTGAACAATATCACTACACTACATCTAAAGTCACACTATTATATATCGACCCCAAGGGCCATACATCAAAATTCTGGAACAAAAAAAGATATTTTTGAAGTTGAACATAGATCACTGATATTGTTTTGTTTTCTAAAGTCACTGTCAGATTGCAGAAGACTGAATACATGTCATGGGTTCACTTTGTCAATCAAACTGAGCATGGAATGGGAGTACGCATAGAGCAATTCAACTGAGTTTTTGTTACACTCTTGTTTTGCTCATATTTTCTTTTTGTCAAATGAAAAGAAAAAACTGTTCGGGGTACGTTCTGTTTGCTACAGCTAAAGCATGGGCCTACATAACATAGCCGACAGCTAAGTACGAATGCCTTTATGTTTCAATCAAAGGGGCGCAGCCTACTATAACCACGGGGGTATTTCACAACTAAAGGTGTACGGTATTGTATCTGGGGCAATGCTGGTTGTTAGAGGGTGTGAGGGAGGGTTGGGGCTGATAAGTGTGGTAGGGATGGTGACATAACTGGGAGTAAATTTAGATTTAGCTGTGTGGAATTCTTGTGTAGTTGATGACAGAGCGAGGGAATGTTCACGCGTCGTCTGTGTTGCGTGTCAGTGTGAGTGTTGAGCTGCTCTGAGCTGCTCCATGCCTACAGGAGCCCACAGGACCTGCTCGCCACTCACATCACACGCTGTGATGTCAATCAACTAAGGTTACACAAAAAAAAACTAAACAAAACAGGACACTCAACAAGAAAATATAATGTTAGTTTCACAACTCTGAAACTGCTCCATAGAGGCCAGCCTGAATATGACCTCTTTACCTTTAACGATTCTCCTGACAGCAACACTTTATATGTTATTTGAATAACTTTGAATTGAACGTAACTCTCAACGTGGAAATGCCTCTGTTACCAATATGCCAGACTGACATATTTGTTTTCGTTCTGAAGTACAGGGATCTTTGACAGACGATTTCCAAACTTAGTAACAGAAAAAAATACATCTTTCTTTCCATCTTATATATTTACAGTGCTTTGGCACTTTGTTCTTTGTAGAGCAGGACATCATTTATATTCTCACCATGCAGCTTTCCTACCTTGTTCCCTTCATGAATATGTATGATTAATTGACGCTTTTCCCAGTTTCCACACCCATACCATCTGTGCTCTCTCAGATTTGTAAATTATTTACAATAAAAACAAAGGTTCAGTGCCATGTTTCAAAACAGGGGAGGTGATGTGTCAGGCGTCTCATGTCTAAGCATGGTGACAGTACGGTGAGCTTAGGTTAGGCTTAGGCATTCCGTATGACACCGCCTTACACCAAATAGGCTCACGCCTATGTTGGCCTAACCATCTTAATAACACTGAAATATCTTGTACACTCCTTGCTGGAAATAACAAAAGTATGCGTACAAGAAACAACAGAAACGAATTCCGGGGTTAGGGGGCTTTACACCGCACGTCAAAGTGGCACCTTCATCTTAAGTTCGAGATCCTCTCGTTGTGGTGGGTTCCTGTCAAGTCGTAATGCCCGGCAGGAGGGAGGGGGGATTGAGAGGGGCATCATCACTCAGCAGGGCAAAGTCAAAGATATACACAGGGTAAAGTACACCACTCTCCACCAAACTGTCTGATTCGGAGTACCTTGATCCTGTAAACTCCCCAGTCTAAATGAACAGTGTTGTCTTCACTGCTACCATGCTATAACCCCACGTGGTTTTATCTGACATGTGAGAGAGTGACTCAGCGAGAAACTGTAGCGTTTACTGTAACCACATGACGATTTGCCGGAAGTCGCAACCATTTGATTCCACTAATAATTGCGGGGGTACAATCACTGAGGCTCTGTCCTCTGTACTGGACATCACCCAGCTGTCTCTCAGTCGTGGTCCACCACAACTCTCCGGGGCTGGGGTCTACGTCTGTCCGTACACTCGGTGTCGGTCCGTCTTGCCCGCCGCCCTCTGTCAGAGAAACGTGGTACTCGGGTTCGTTTTGGTTGTGCTCTGGATAACGGCATTGTCGCCGATTAAAAGAGTCTGTCAACAGTTGGTCCATTGTGTCAGGCAAGAAGTCAAGTTCACGTGGGCCTCGTTCTGGTTTGACCTTCACCACTGACCTCTCACGGTCAGACATGCAGTGATGATGACGTCACATCCAGAGCGATCACCTGTATCGTGCTAGGTATCTGCTCGTGCAGTCTCCAAGCATAGGCCCCTAAGTGTGGCATGAAACAGGCTCTAAGTATAGGCTATAGCCTGACTCCTGTTTTGAGTCCATGTCCAGACACTTTGGGTGCTGGCACCACATCGTAACACTTTGGCCTGTGAGGCGATCACTGGAGCATCTCCATCCACCTCGTTCTCCCCAAATACGGTTGCTTCAATTCCAACCTGGACACAGAGAGAGAGAGAGGGTGTGTCCTAGATTTGCACATATCACATTGACATATCTGTTTTTTTACCGATGCCCTCAACATCGCACACATCCATTTGGCAACTTTCACCTACTCTATATCACTATCATCACATCGTTTGAGCAACGCAGCACACGGGATTAGGAGTAGAGTCCTTGAACTGGCCAGTTTTTGTCTACGTCGACTTGCTACTTGTCTCAGAGACAGCTTCGACACAGAACCCATACAGGCGTAATCAAAGAAAGTTCAGAAGAGGGGATGAGAAAAACCACAACAGTGTTGACCTTTCATCTGGAGCTTTTAATGCGCTCTTCACTAATAAGGTAATTATCAGTCAGTCTCCTTTCGACATATGCAGAGATGGTGGGGTTTGCAGGGTACGTTGTCCCGAAGCCGACATCACCCAAGCACAGATCAACTAACTCACCGGGGAGCTTCAGGACTTGGAGGTGGCTGTTTCCATCACCTTATCAAAGGTAGAAGCCCCTAGGTCAGAAGGAGTGTATAGATCAGACTCCTCGATGTTGAACAGTTCCAGGACATCCTGAGGCTTGGGGGTGAGGATGGGGTCTGAGGGGAAAGACATCGGGGCTGTGGCGCTGAGCGGAGTGAGACCTGAGCTGGGCATGATGACATCGAGCCAGTCGGACACATCGAGGTTCATGGCTGCCTGGTCAGGCAGCTCGTCCCCGAAGCCCAGCTGGCTGAGGTTGGGTTCGGAGCCATGTACACTGCCCCCGTGATTACTCCCTGATCCTGTTGGCACGCTGAGCAGATCCTGGGCTTCGCGCGAAGAGGATGAGCCTGGAGATCCTGTGTTCCCGATCGATGTTCGGAGAGGGTTCGGTGTGTCGAGCATATCGGGGAGATCGAGGTTCTGCATGTTCGAGTCCGAATCGGACCAGTCCATGGTGATGAAAGGTAAGTCGGCCAGCGAGTTGGGCAAATCGCTGATGTTGACTGACGGGGCCAGGTCCACACTCATGTTGGAAGGCCCACAGGTGAGGCTCAGAGGAGGTGGCCTGTCTCTCGTATTCGCACTTTGCTGAGTCATCTGTGGCAGTTGTGTTGACAGCGGAGACGACCCTGTGCTCGGAATGGATGAGATGGGTGTCACCACACTTGTTGTGGCGATGCCTGCTGCCAGCGTGCTGAAACTCGACGGCATGGTGAAGACTATACCGGAGGAGGTTGACAGTGGCATCGAGGAGACGGCGTTTGGCGTGGGCGTGGCAGTCATGATCGGCCGTGTTGACACCAATGACATCTTGTTGCTGTTCACCCCAACTTTAGGCGTCGACATGGGTTCTTGGGCAGCACTAGCCGGCAGTTCTGCAACACCAAAAGGATTCATAAGATAGAGAAATATCGAATAAATAGTACAAACTGCAAGACGTTTTAGAAATTGTTTCGCAAGTGGCAGTTTATTTTAAGGGACTAATGGCGCTTTATACTATAAGTCTCTATTTGACAGTTTACGTAGATGGAAAACCCAAATATGAAGCGAATGTTTTGGGTCTCTCGTTTTTAAAATCAAAAAGCAACCATGACTTGCTGTGCCATTGCTGTATCATTACCTATTAAACAAATATATATACCTGAAATAGAATACACGACTTTATAACAAAGTGAAGTAGCCAGGTATGGAACTTCTTAGAAAATATCACTATACACAAAAGAAATTGTAGGGTGTGAAATGTTCATATATATATATACATATATACATATGCAAAAGTTAAAGGGGATTTTTCATTACATTACAGTCATATTCATCAGCATCACGTCAACAGATATCGCGGTTTGTCGTTAGAGGATGTACTAAGACAGATTTATAACTCGTTATGCTCTCGGCCGGGAAATATAGGTGTCTGTTTGTGGCACATTGCATTGATAAAAAGATAGCTCTGTATTGCATGGGAGTATGCAGAAATCCCTCTGTCAACCCCATTAATCAGAGTCCACATACGCCTCGCTGTTTGCGATATACATAAAACACCCGGAAAACTAGGACTAAAAATCTCCTAGGAGACATGAGAGCCGCATGTCCTCCAACTCCACCCTCCCCACCTTCCCCAGCTATCCTCCTCCTTTCCGCAGTCTGGCAGATCCTACGTTTGACTTTGAGCTTTTTTTTGTCATTAACAGAACAGTTAGCAGTATCACCGCCACCAGCGCAACACTGGACAGCACATATCACGTGCCTGTCACCGCTGTGCTGCCACCTCGTGGTGGGAGGAGCAGGAAGAGGGTTATGCCTCAGGATGACATTCCAGTCTGGTTTTCTTTTGGGTGTGGGGGCGGAAGCACAACTAACATCTGATTCATCTCTTTTCAGAATATTTTTATCTCTTCTCCATCCTGTGCTATGTATCACTCGGTGCCCCTCAGTCCACTTTATCAGCTATCAACTGGACTTCGTCCTTAATCACACATCCTCCCACTGATACACATCTCCAGCTCTTTATGACTCCGTCATCTATTCCTACGCTGTCTCATCCAGAGAGACAAATCACCAACTTGTCAGACTTACTTACATCTTGCTCTCATCTGAACAGACTTCTTGGCTGTCAACATTTCTAGCATTCAACTAAGTGAAGCAAAGTCTGACTGCTTAGCTTGCAGAGCTATATGTATGCCCTGACTTGACAAAAGCAGGTAACAAATAGTTATTCATAGGTTTTGTAATCGTTTATCGAAAGAATTTTACATTAATTTTAAATCTGGACTGACGTGGGTGAGAGAAAAAAAGGAAGGAATATATGTTACGCGGAAGTCTGGATGCCGTGATTTTCACGAGATAATCGAAAGCCAACATTGCCGTCTATATGATATAGAACGTATGCTGTATATGTAAAAATAAAGTAGAATCTGGAGTGGACATCCATTTGCTTTGCGGGGCCTACAGAGTTGGACTTCATACCACAAATCTAACAATAGTATTTCTACATAAAATCGTGGTAGTTATGGTAAAACATTTACAAAAGACGTCATGGCCACTCCAGTAATGTATACATGGCACATATACACAATCATGAATATACATTGGGGGAAGTACCACCATATCCAGTGTGTAATGATGAATATATCACCATCTTGTGTGATTAAACATTCATTTCAGAATCAGTTTAGAATACGAGGCGTGAGCACTTCTGACCACAGCCGATGCTACCTTGAGAATGACAACTACATGTCAGAACCAAACCGTTGCTATGCTATCTCCCTGGAGACATTGTTGAAAGAACAATGTGGCATAACAACCACCCGACACGGCAGTGACATCACACTGGCGTGGTCAATCTCCCAGCATATTTTCTGAGTGAAAGACTATATAACCAAGCAGGTTTTTGGTTTAGACACTGTCATTGACAGTGTATGGGGTGGGGCTCTAAGGTTTCATCCGAATCGGACTCTTCAGGCATCTTTAAGTTAGGCTGATACAAGGCATATGACATTGTCACATTTAGAGGGTGATACACTTAGTGTAGGCCCTGACCACTTTAATAAATTGTTAAAATGGAAAAAATGGGGAAAAAAAAAAAAAAAAAAAAAAATCATTTCAGAATCAGAGAGGCTCTCGTCTAGTTCATCTCCCCGGTATGCGGATTCTGCTCTATGCTGAGGTATCAGACATGTAGACTCACTATGAGACTGAATTACCCTCCTCCTCACACATTCCACACTGATGTCGGAGATGGCTCAGCTATCAGCCGCTAGCCAACTCGCTCTGATTGGCAATCAGAGACTAATTGTGGACGCATTTCTCTATCAAACCCTGGCATCTCACCATACTTATATATTTATCGTTGAGGTAATGACCGTTCAAAATTTGACCTTTTACCTAGGGCAGTGATCCTCCGGCAGATGGCAGTGCAGACTGTGACGTCACAGGCCTGTGCTATCTTACACCCCGGGTGGCACGGGTTCAAGGAGGTGGTCATGAGGTATCTTGTGATATATCTCATCAGCACCTTGTGGTCTGAATTTAGTCCGTTTGCCCCCGGTGATCTGCATGCCTCTCATATGCACAGGGATGTAAGTCATAGTTACAAATAAAAAACGGAAATCAATCTGTCAGAACTGGTAATAAACCATACACATAATTGTGGAATGTGTGTATAAAGATCAGTTCAGGATACTAAAAAGAATCGGCAGTCCGACTGCGGCCTCTCCGGCTGGCGAATGACCAGGTGCAGCCCACTTCCAGATATTGTAGAATTTTGATCATTATGAATAAAACTCTTGAAATTTCGGATATACGTTATTGATCATAATACTTGCATCCCTGAATATATACTGAACTATTTGTAATGCCCGCCCATTTATACAACCCTGATTTATTTACGTGTTCTGATCTCAGTGAAGTGACAGACACAGATGTAGATGAGAAACTAATCTATACAGAAGCAGGCGCATGCGCACTGCATGTCGGAAACACGTCACAACACGGTACGCGCTGAGGAACGGTCTCGGCTAGAGTACAGGGGAGAGGGAAAGGGAGGGAGTGAGACTAGAGTCACTGGTCCTTTCATCATTCCGTTAACATACACAAACATATATAGACCCATATAGACACAACTATAGTACCATCCCCAGGAAAGAGTTTAACTTTCGCCGTACAAGAAGGTACCTCAAATGTGAGTGAACGATTCGATAAAGTTATCCAAACCTTTGATTATGGGTCATCTGATTGGA
This sequence comes from Alentia gelatinosa, assembly GCA_950022655.1. Lineage (NCBI taxonomy): Eukaryota > Metazoa > Annelida > Polychaeta > Phyllodocida > Polynoidae > Alentia > Alentia gelatinosa. Next base: position 162,650,818 of record OX465579.1, read on the forward strand.
AATCAACAGTACTTCTGGCTTTAAAAATCTACTATTCAAAAAATATTTATCTACATAGGAAAACTGGGAAAGTGATTCTTATCTGGCACCTACATGCTTCATTTTGACCAATCTGAGGTTAGCCATCATTCCGACATACTTGGATATCATAAGGAAAGCACCCGGGAAAGGCCTATAACGGCAGCAGGCTATGGCACCATGCCGCACATAGCTGTCTACAAGCCTGACTTCACAGAACACCTGAGCTAACTATATCCTCCACACAACCTATCATTATATCTAGTTCCTGTTGCTGCGCCATCCCACATGGCAGTGCATGGTAACTATAATCACAGCCCTGTGAGGTCCTCTATACCGGTGCAGGTTGGACTGGCTTTCTTGCATTGGATAGTCAGCGCTGGGATAAGACTTTGACGCCAACCCCATTTGTTTAACGATTCGACGGTCAGAATAAATTGGTAACAGTCAGAGTCAATGAACAATACCCTCAGAACACGATCTGCTGAGATCAAAGGGTGCCAGCGTAGGATGAACCAGAGAGTTCGGCATATCTCACATGCTAATAATGACCGATGTCCAACAGTGAAGCAATGAAATACAGGTGTTGCCGTTCAGCGCCGCCTAACGGCCCACTGTCCAGTAACGCGGCCGCTCGGACAAACACCGCGATTCCAGCGGTTTTCATATAGAGACATACAGCAATCACACCTAAAGTGTGAACTATGGGTGTGATTGGAGGAGTGTTGTTTTTTGGCGGATTAAATTGTTGGAACAAACAAGGGTATTGTACCAACGAGTCTGGGCTGTCTCAACTTCGTAGTTGATAATTATCTTGGTATAAACATGGAAAAAGATAAGCATATAATAGCTAGGCCTGCCAATGTATTATTGTGTATTCAGTTTAGGTGTCCCTGTGTTATCTAAGCTATATCTAAAGCATCATTAAGGTGATATACATATATGATACATCAAATTGTAGCTGGAATACCATAGAATACAATGCAATCACTCTTATTTCCCTGAAAATAATGTACACGGGTATTATGAACGTATTACACTCATACAGTCAGTGGTCCCATGCTAAAGTATACGTTTCTAGGTGAATGTTTGGCTTCAGCTGTGGCGTAACTAAGCAAATAAGGTGCGAGCCCGGCCTACGGAAAAAGGCCTATTGGATCGGTGAAATGCATATATTAACAAAAATGTCATCAGATCTGAGAATGCTGCCATAGCAATGTCGTATTATAAACATGCAGCCGTGTTTCCTGCTTGTATATCACCTGATACGATTAAATCTCGCTGTAATATGGCCCTGGTTGTTGCTGAAGCATAAACCAACACGATTCCAAAACAGATTTATTCAAGCTCATGAGGATCTGTCAGAACTGGGAGAAAAATCCATGACATGACAAGAGATTGGTCCAGTGAGGTGCATGATTAAAATGGTCCATGCCATGGTTGTTAGTTCTATCAACCGGGGTGTCATTCTACACCTCTGTAAGTATGGCAAGAGGCAATCAATGACTTCCACATGGGCCAAGGTCAGAAAGGTCATCTCATCTACCTACTCTGTACCCAGCTGAGGTGGACTTTATTTTTTCTATATGCTGACATTTAGAGGCAGAAGAAATTCAGTTATCGTCTGTCAGTGGGTGATGTTTTAGGCTGTAGCAACAGCCCGGGTAATATGACGGCGAGGTCGCCCATTGGTGCTGGGTGGACACACCTTCTTCATCATACCGTGGGCAAAAACAGGCAAGTACAAAGAAGTAATTATGACAAAGGCCATCCGTCCTGTACAGGTTGGCATGGGGCCCACCTCCAGATGATATACCGAACCTCGTCCCTCTAGCTCTTTAAAGGGCTGCACAAACATCCCGTAATGGTTGGTCTACTGTGTTAGCAGCACACACCTATTTCCAGTTGAGACTTGTCTTTCTCATATCACATTGTGCCATTATATGAAAACAGAGAATAAGGCTCTCTTCTCACTCTAGATCTGGCCCTCTACGTTAATGCACAGACACACCGCTGGGATGAGAATCTGTTTTAAAGTTTTATCGATTCTATTCCTCCATTCGCAAGAATTAATTTTTCATTCTAGTGCCTTTCAGACACCGCTATTTTTGTGTATGGATATATGGGTTCTACTTACATACACTTACATTGTAAAATCACGGCTCTCATATAATTTGTTATGCAATGAAACACATGGTATCGCAAAGGATCACTAAAGCATGCGATTGTCACCGTGTACTGCCTTTAGTAATTAGAACGATAGCACAATATCAGCGTTTGTGACTCAGTGTATATGGCAGTGTCGCACGGTTCAGCTTCACTCAATGGTTTTACATCACGGGCGAGCTGATCAAATCTATGAGATAAATTCAGGTAGAAATCCCGACCCGAGGTGAGGGTTCTTTTAATTCCTATACCAAATAGCCATGTTATGCGAAGGCCTGGCCTTTGATATAGTAGTAAGTCTACCGAAGCTTAAACAATTCAGGTAACTCGCTCTAATAACTCATCATACCAGTATGGCTAGACCTTAACACATCTACAGAAATACCTTACAAACTAGGCATTCTCGTTGTGCTAATAGGCGTGTTTCACAGCTTCATATAGCAGCAGTACTTGCAGGTTGTCAGGAACAGGAAATCTACAAATGTGGGGTATAGTTATCAACGCCATGTTTATTGCAGTGTAGCTCAGCGGTATCGGGCAGGTGTTAACGGGCGAGCGCCGCCGTATGCAGACGGGTCCCGGCACGGCAGGGGGTGTCTGACTACACCTGGGGCCAGGTAAATCCAATCAGCAGGTGTCACAGCTCCCTCAACTCGCTACTGGCGCCCCCACACGGCGAGCAATGAAAACCACGTGACATAGTCAGAAAAGACCAAAATACACATGATTCCAAATTTGAAGTCTGTGGTTATAAACCTGGGGCGCCTTGAAAAATCTTACAGATTTGTACAGGTAAACCATTTTCTGTATGCCAAGGAGACCCAGGGACGAGGTGGATCAACTTTACTCAACACTTATGGAGGAGCTTATGGATGGTTGAGATTGTTTAAGTGAACGAATTCTTAAATTATCAAACGATAACCCTTGTGGGAGGTACAGAAAAGGGACTTCATTTACGATCCTATATTATTCAACAGATCCCAAGTATTTGAATTTAACCGCATAAAACAAATAGCTCTAGGGGGCGTTGGTTTTTGCAAGCAAAGATATGAAGTGGTCCTCGTAGCTTCTTGTAACCCATGTTATAGCTCCATCTTTCATTGTAGCAAACAGTTTTCATATATTTTTGTCTATCATTCCACATTGAGATCAGTGATTTTCGGATATTCACATTTTATTAATTTTATTTTTTGGATATTGGCTCAAACACCAACAACCTTCCGCATTCTTGCGTTTAGGGAGCTTATCAGAGTGGTAGGCACTCTGAGTATCTACACTAGAGTATCTGTGGATAATGAGTGTTGTCTGAGTTGTTCAAGCACCGCCTATGAGGTGCAGACAGAGATGCAAAGCTGTACAAATTAAAGGCCAGCAGGAGGCCCGAAACGATGATTCCTGGAGAACGCGACCCGAAACGAACTCAACCCGTCGTTGTAAGGAGAACTCGACCCGTTTTGGAGAATTTGATTGGAGAACTCGGCCCGTTTCAGAAACTTATGGATAAGACACTATCATATAGAAGAACAAATCTTACTAGTTTGCTTTTAGACAAATAAAGCAGCAGATTTGAAAAATGAGTCCAGTGATTATTAGGGTTAGGAATAGGGTTAGGGATAGGGGGAGGGATATGGTTAGGGTTACGGTTAGGGATAGGGATAGGGATAATGCTAAGGGTTTTTGTTTGTTTTCTTCCCCAGAGAAAACAAAATATGAGGCCAAGATAGATACTTACTACTAAATAGTACTTATCCACAGTTGCAATAAGATACTTGAGTTGGGAAGATCTAAAACGGATCGAGTTCCTTATAGGTCGAGTTTTTCATGGGTCGAGTTCATTTCAGGCCGAGTTCTCCAGTATTCGCAACGACCGGGGTCATGTTAAAGGTCACTCGCCAATTCTACCAAATAGATCTATCTCCATTTTGTAAACCATTTTATTAGAGAGTATCTATACGATAGCCAATGGTCAACCTTACTATAGAGACAGGACCACCCTTTCCTTTAACGCGTCATCCACCACAGAGGTCAAGTAAAAGGTCACTTCAATTTTACCATATTTATATAGAACTGCTTCGAGAATCGTATAAATAGACAATACTCCACGAGTTTGGATGGGCCGCAATCGTCATCGAGGCGAAGCCGAGTGACGATTTCGGCCCATCCAAACGAGTGGAGTTGTGTCTATTTATGATTCGAGTGCGGTTCTGGATTTATCTCACCCCGGCCGTGGCGTAGTGTTGTCACTTTACGGGGGTGATCGTTGAGTATTTTTTTCTAATGTTATTCCTATGGCTAACTTGTACCAGGGGTGAGATAAAGACTAATCCTGCACTGGATGAACTATATTAACAGTGAAGTGAGTAATTGAACTAGGATAGGCAATGGACAACATTCCAATAGTGATAGAACCATAATTTCCCCTAGACCTACGTCATATCCCACAGAGATCACGTGAGGCGATCCTGGTTATGGTGTGTTTGCCACCCCCTATTGCTCACCATGGCAACACAGGGTAGAGCTGGGGATTTACTTATGATGGATCGTTCCTCTGGTCAGCTCCCTCCTTCCCCGTCATCCTGTCTCTGTCCCCAGCTGTCTACTGACGTTAGCTCATCATAATACATGTCAACGCACAGATTCACCATGTATATTCAGATAAGGCAGTGAAATTAATTACACAAAGGAAAGATGGAAAGAAAAAATTTCGAATCATATATACAGAATTGCCAGTGAGAAAAGGTATTAATCCTGCTGATCTCCAATCTTAATCTCTAAAATGAAGATATCCAATCTTAATCTCTTAGATGAAGATAATTTAATATACTCATGAAAACCTAGTACATTTACACCCTATATCTTTGTTACATGACGATGACCATGAGACTTGTATAACATACATATATGAGATAAAGAGATGGAAGAGAAAAAGATGGTGGAGATGGATATATTTCGGCAGGACCTGCCCCTATACCTCCCCTCGCCTTCACCTACCCCCTAACCTGCACGTTACTTATTGGGCAGGCTAACTAGTAAACAACAATACGTTACTTCATGACCATAAATCCTCACCCGGGTCCGCCCCTCCCCAACGTCTTCCCTGAACTCAGGAAAGCTCAGGCAGCATGCTGACTTGCGGATCACTGAATCAAGGGTGCTACATTTAGCTGTGCCGCTGCGTTTCCTGTATGCCTATCATAGATTGGATCTCACTCTGATATCACCATGATAACACCATCAGCCATACAACTTTCCAGAACTGCTCATGTCGGACAGGGGTAATTGACATTTATATAGAGGATACATACCTGCTCATCTAAATGAGTAATTCAGAGAATTCCACATTTTTAACCTAAGTTTGCGTAAACATGTTAGCATCTAGTCTCTGCATTAATTATCTTAACATGAATCATATATACAAGGACTAGATGTATGTTTGATTTTTCTTCTTTTCTTTACTCGGTCTAACATAGAATTCTACGTATAAGAGGGACATCTGCTCCACCATACTGACATAAATCCTACACGAGGGGAATGTTAAGGTAAGGTGCTGCCACCTCGTGTACCGAACACTAAAACATATCCTAACTACCACCAACAGACAGGGTGTCATCCCTACACAAACACGGGGGGGGGGGGGGGGGGGGGCTAGGACCTGGTGGGCTGCAGAGGAGTGCGGGGTTCACTTCCCATCGTACGTACCGAAATCCTCCGTAACGCTTTACTCTCTGATAGGTCATAACTACCAGTGACCAATACAGCATTTTCTTTTATATATGAACATGGCAGCTTGCCAATCTAAGATTATGGACGCCAGATTAATGTACCCATGAGGGCCTGGGTGGAAGAACGGCAGTGTTGCCGAACCCGGTGATGATAATGTAAGAAGCATTACCCCTAATAAAAGCTGATAAAAAAAAAAAAAAAAAAAATTTATGGCAGTTTCCTAGAGACAGAAGAGAGTTATTTGTGAAGTCGCACGAACAAGCCTCGCTTCCTCAAACTAGCCATGCCAATACCGGTTGGCATCATGTTTTTTTCCCTGGGTATTCGTAAGTCATTTTACAATAACTGTTCGTTCCCTGGACATACTTAAGATAACATGACGTCTTTCTCTAGTTGTACCTCAGAGGGTCAAGGGGGAGGGAAATGGTTTACCATCACTTCGGCCGTTCACACAGTACCCATGCGTTCAATATTTGTCCGCCTCAGAATACACAGGTTCTAGAGTCCAAGCTAGAACCCGATCACTCTTCACCACTGACGTCGTCCCACCTCCTCATATACTACAACAGAGAAAAACTAGGCGGGGAGAGCAAACGGGGAAAAAAGATGTGTAGGGCAACTCCTATGTGCGCGACCCGTGTGGGCGTGGGGCGTGGGCGTAGGCGTGGGGGTGGTAGGGGGGGGGGGGGAGACTGGTATTCACCATAGCAACACAATCAGCTGAGATTTCCATGGAAACCCGCCAGACGCCAAGGGTCAAGGTCGCTCCGGGGACAGGTAAGCAGGAGGAACCGTCGACCCCTGGCGGGTATCGGCGGTACTAGCTGACGAGAGGCATCTGTCTATGGTCTGACGAATACGTGTCGCCCAACTCACAGCGCCACAATCTCTCCAGTGTACCATGCCTTCCCCTTTCAACAGGCATAAGTAGGATGGGCATAGGAGTATGGAATGTATGTTCGTCATATTGTAACTATTCTCTGAACGAGCAACTCCGAGGGGGGGGGGATTTATTACTTGGAAACAACTTTCATCAATGTTCTCTCGGATGTTGTACGTAGTCCCACAACGTACAATTACCCCAACATTCCTTTAGTCGATAACTTGGAAATTTAGCTTGAATTGGGGATTTTACGCAAAGGATCCGAGGCTACATGGGATCTGTAGTTCCAATGCTACCTTTTTTTATTCTTACTATTACCACCCCTGATATACAGAGATAGACAGTTTCTCTGAAAGTTGAATAACTCTCTGAGAACTGGACTGACCGGAGACAGCTGGGGCGGGGGCCGCCTGCCCTACCCCTTAGTCACCTGGCTCTCCCTTATGTCGGTTCAGGGGCGAGAGCCCTTCATTGGCGTTAAGGCAGAACTTACCGGGGGAGGGGAGGGGGATGTTTGGGTTTAAACGCCCCTCTCCTTACTCCCAAAGGCGCCGAGGTGAACCATTTATTATAAATGCCTCGAATAGCGGTGCGGTTGGCTTTCTCAGGAAGCACGCAACAGAAAAGGTTGGTTACCTTTCACCCCATCAATAGTGATCCAGCAGGAAGCAGCACACTTCGTTACAGTAATGAAGGCACTGACATTTGAGAAGGAGCTGCTCCGGGTAGCAAAGCGTTTAGACTGATCACCCGATTATATAGCCTCGGGCTCCAATCAGGATTGGACCAAGCTCTGCTACGGTGCAGGCAGAAACTCCTCAAAGGGTTAAAAGCGTATTTATTATACAGAGAGATGCCAGTGAAGTCATGCCATACCAACTGCGGATTGCTAACCGAGCCAAAGGTTCATCCCCTCAATTGCTACTGCTTGAAGTAGTCTGTCAATTGGCGTTAGGAGAGTTCAGGCTTTTCCCTGTCGTTAGACTCCCATCCTATGCATCTAGGTGACAGTAGAGGTCCTGGTATGTTTATAGTAGTATTGAGCAATATATCACATCACAAACCCAGATTACAACTTAACTATATATATAAAAAAAAACACAGATAAAGCTATAATACACGTTTCGACTATATAACACATGCAAAATAATTTGACATCTGGGACAAACTACTGATAATTTGTTTGCAAATAGCCGTCTCATGGGAAATGCTTTGGCTTCTTCTTTGTAGAGACAATTTCCAACCATAAATCCACAAGCAAATGAAGTATTCCCTACTTAAAACCTTCAGTTAACATAAGGTGTCCGGTGAAGTGGCCTTCTTCGATGACCTTGTAGAGTGACCAAGGTCGTGACCCTGGGGTCCACGGTCGGCCCACAATTAACAGTTAAGAGGTAGAACGGTATGCTATGGGCAGGTAGCCATCGCGCGACCCCCCCAACTGACTCATCGCTAATGATGAGCTCACATAAATCTTCGCTATACGGAAGACACACCGACATAGGGCGGGAATAGCCTGAGAATAGGCAGTGATGGTCATTTCTGGTAATGGACTGTGGCAGCATGGCCATTTAGCACGATAGACCTATCTGCCAGGGAGTGTCCTGACAAACCCCAGTGTATCGTTTTGCCTCGTCATAAACTACATGTATATTATTTTTAGATCCAAGTAACTAGAATATAGGTAGATATAGAATATGAAGGTTTCCGAACCACAATTGGGGAGAGTAACGTAAGACGATACCATATGAAGGTCTGATTACATTTTTATTTAGTGAGTTTTGACATTTTAAGGTGGACCCCTATAGAAAACATGGCTTTATTGAAGGCAGTGTATAGACCATGTAGACTGTAGAAACATACCTACATGTGTTCATGCACAACTATCCCCCACTCAGGGAATTCCTCTCTCTGTTCTTATGATACCTCCACCCACGACAACATTCCAGTACGAGGCTAGACCTCTGCCACCGGCATAAACCACCTCACCTTTCTGGGCATGCGCGAACAGTAAGAGGAGGTGGGGGCAGGCACTAGCAGAAGTCAGTCAACCAGAAACAGAGTAAAGCCAGTGGAGGCCGGCTTAAGGTTGCCGACTGACCACACTTCCTTTAGGAGAAACAAACAGCCGTATGGCAGCTCTGTACACGGAGCTGCTCAGAGTACCACTAAGCGCCCCTAGCACACCTATAAGGCTTTTTCCGCGCGCCGCGGGAGTCTGAAATGTCAGGTCGGAAGCGTGGGGGGAGGAATGAGGGAAAAAGGGAACCCTCCCCCCGCTAGTGCGAATATATGTCTGACCGAAATACTAAGTGGGGAAGTAAGTATTCCTCTGACTGCTTTGTTAGGTTATTATAGATGATGGTCCTTTTCCGGAAATAACAATTAAAGACCGGACCAGCAAGTATTCGGCAGAGACATGGATGAAGGGATGATATGTGATGTGGTTTAGCGAACTCAATACATGCACAACCAATCGCACCAAATACAAAACCACTGTGGTACGCAGAGTCTAGTTTATCGTGAAGTTTTTAAATCTGTCCTAACAGGCTCCAGATTTGGGCATTTAATGATACCAAATTATTCTCCATTCTGCACATCGTCTGTCTCATTTCCAAGATACAGACCGAATGACTAAAAGTCTGGCTTATACCTACCTCCTGACCCTGGCGTGATGCTACACGCAGACGAGGATTTGCTGAGTTTGCTGGCGTGTGGGACCCCGCTGTGCGCGCTCGTTCATCACACCGCACCCCCAGACTAGCAAACACCCTCAGAAGAGTAACACGGGCCACACTCCGAATGTCACGCCCGCCATTTGTCAGCCCGACCACCTCGTGCGACGACAGCACCCCTGGTGGGTGCGGATCCCGGCCCCGGCTGGGGGCAGTCACTGTTACTTCTCGCATTATCGCCCGCCACTCCCTCCCTCCGCGGGCGATCATTGCCTGCACTGGTCGGTCAGTTACCTCGACTCACCAAAACTATAAGGTTTTTTTTTAAACGGAGATAAAACCCCCTTCTGTGTGGACCACGAGGTAAAGGTATCTATATGTATGAATGTTTTTATGGGTTCAGCGTGTCGAGTGAATCGGTAGGTTTTTTTTATTGGTGGTGGCCTCTCACTAGCTATCCGCTATGCTATATTTGTTAAGAACAAATGTCAAATAAATCCTAGCATCAGTTAGACAGGGATCCATATGTTCCTGGTTACTTGCCGTCGGGCGAGCTGCACATCCACAAGACCTAATTTCTGCTGTGGAACAGTGCCGCTATAAACCTCAGCGCCCTTCCAAGTGGCCGTGTGGGCTGTGGTGACCTTTGACCCAGTCCCAGGTTAATCATGTCGCTAGGTGGAGCCGGCTAACCAGGTAATCACCAGTACCTGCCGGGCGTCACCTTACCGCCAGGAACCAACCGCTTCACGCTCTCCCTTACCGCCAGGTGTCTCCCAACAACAGCAGACAGCCCGGCCTACCTCTGAAGGGCGCCACGTGCCAGGAAGCTGGCCGCCCTGCCCTGACCACTACCCATATCGGGTACGCACCTTTAGATGGGTTGAACATGGTGAAGGCCACAAATGATGTGCAGTGCAAAGCCATGTCTAATTTGAAACAGATAAAAAGCTGGCAATAAGCAACTGCGTTAAACCTTAAATACTTACAACACAGGTCCAAAAACACTGACACAATTACTTTGATAACAGAAACTCAGAAAAAGAGTGAAAATGCTTGAACGCAATACTATTTCTTTTAAATCAATATGGAAAATTCTGACCTATACTAAGGTTTCTAAGATTGTGCTGTTTCAGCTGAGTCAGTTGTAGGACTTTTATCACAGTGCATACTAAATATTCTCTGAAGTTGAACAACGTCTGGCATGGATCTGGTACCCTGTCAGGATCCAATACCTCTAACATGGCGCTGCGAACGTTACTTTATCATTGGTCCAACATGATGACGAGATAGGCCGAGTTAATCCCTACCTTTATTACCCACCTAATACGGAGTCTCCATGCTAAGTCTATGGAGCCTACAGATCGCTACCAAGTAGAATACGGACCTCCGGAATCTCCTAGGAGAATACGGCCTTTTGGGCCACCTGACGGGCATTATAGGAACTATTTATAAACAATGCACGACGCTTGGGTCGAATTTCTAATTATTTACAAGATTTTTTTCCTAATAATTACTCGAAAGGTGAGTAATAAATACAACATTACCATGATTTCGATCTCTGTGGCCGTATTCTCCTTGTAGTTGACACTACGTAATACTCCTCGCTATCGCTCGGAGTTTTACTTCGCGTCAACTACGCGGAGAATACGGCCACTCAGATCGAAATCATGGTAATATTGTGTATATATCGCCCAACCCAGCGGGTGCTTGTGAATGAAATCCAGATACAAGTCCTGTCCTCAATATTTATCTCATCCCTGGTATTTTTTCCATAGACTTAACATTGGGAACCCAAGAGATATTTAGGAAAAATATCCAATGGGAGATTATGTCACAAATGGTAGCCCATTAGTCAATGTGATGGGTGAGATATATTCAGAAACCCATTCAAGTTTAGGGTCAGAGCCCGTTATCCATCTTGTTTGAATCGTGTAGTAATTCACAAGGCTAGTGATACCTCTCGCTCATAGGGGCTTGAACAGTCTGGTGGTTGTGGCTTATTCTTTAACGTTTGGTATCAAAGAATCACCCATAGGCATGGGTATTTAACAGTTTTCAAATTACCTGTCAGTTAATTAATATCATTCCACCCTTATTTGTCAATAGGAATAATATTGGAACGATACTTCAGCAAATCTGTCTGATATAAAATAGTATATTCCCGTAACTACCGAACTGGCCAAAATATGCGAATATCATTTCAAATAGTGTGTGTTGAAAATAATATATGGTAATAATTCTTAAACAGTGAGGAAAGTTGCCTACCTCCGCTGCGTATGAGAATCTCCAACACATCATCCATAGTTTCACTCTTGGAGGTTTGAACGTTGACGTTGTTAGGACTGCCATTCGCTAGCAGCTGGCTCTCAGCAGCAGTCAACAGATTCTGTGAGAAGGAAGAAAGAGGAAAATTTCAAATTTCATATAAGGTCATATAATGTTTTCTAAAGGTCACATCAGTCTCTGGACAGCTGTGATAGGGAGGACGTAGTCTCTGTCTGTGGTGCAGGCTGGTCTCGAGAAGTAGCTATGAGCTAGGTTCGGTATGTAGGAGGTTTACAATGTAAGATGTGATGAGAAAACTTGGTTAAAACTCAAGAGTAATATCCCGTGGCTAGATACCATGTCTTTTGAGGAGTTTAACTCAGACTCCATGTGTCTTTTGATCCAGGATAACGGAGGTGGATCGTTCAATGCTATGACTTGCTCCAACAAAAAGATATACAACTTCCTACTGAAAAAGGAAACAGTTGAATCTCCCGGTTTGAATTATTGGAAGGACAAGGCTAAGCAGAAAAAAATTTCGGATAAGGGGTGGGTGGACGTTTACAAAAGTGCTTACCGGGCCACACGGGAACTAAGCTACAATCTTTCTTTTTTAAGATTATTCATAATGTAGTGCCCACAAATTACTTCCTTTTCAAGATCAGAGTCTTATCTTCACCTGAGTGCTCATTCTGTCATGGCACCGACTCCATAATTCATTTCTTTGCGGAATGTCCTAAGGTAGTAATTTTTTGGAGGCAACTGAAAAATTGGCTGAAACTGTGTGCCAATATTGTACTAAGCATTGATCCGATTGAACTTATAATCGGGATAGGGCAAAAAGGCAGTCAGGCTGATGTAATTCACTTTATTTGTCTTCACGCAAAGTTTTACATTTTCCGACAAAAACTGTTCTACAACAGCGAATTCTCGATATATAACTGGAGTAAGGAATTTCGAAATAGCTTATATGTAGAAAAATATATATGCGGATTAATAGGAAAAAAGGAAAAGTTTATTAAATGGAAAGCGATAATGGAACACTTGATGTAATCCTAAGAAGCGGTTCCCCTGGGATAGGAGCAATGTGACTTTCCGGGAAATGAAAGGTTTTTATGCAACACTTTGTCAGAAGAACAGGGAGGGCTGGGGAGGAAGGGGGGAGGTAGGAAGGTCTCCGGTCCTTTCACCTGAGTGCTTACCCAAATAATATACCTAAATTCTGATAGTACGGTGCTATTTTGCCTTGTCTTGTCTGTATGTAACCCATTTGTAGCCCGTCTTTGTTTTTGTATACCGCCGGCTATATTTGGTTAATTGTTTTTTCCTTTGTGTGACACTGTCTAGAAATTGTCCAATTTGGTGTATTGTATTGTAATGTCTGTGTTTTCTCAGAAAAAGATGAAAATGGAAAATAGAGCCTCCACTGCTTGTGGTTCAGGTTTGTATTGTAAATAATACTAAACATCAAGGTAATGAAGGATAGGGTAAATGGTGCGTCCACTATCTATTGTATCTGATTATAACAAGAAGATGAGAAATATGTTAAATATAAGAGGCATTGACAGAGGTTTTGTAGACCTTACCGGTCTTGGGCCCAACCCTCGCTTACACATATGGTTAAGAGAAAAGATTTTCTTTTTCAATCACTGTTCATCGTTGGAATGATCAGCTGTAGCCATTGGGATATACAATTGTACACAGATGGAAAGTACCCTTGTCACTTGGTGATTGATTATCGTGTATCGCAATTCAGTTTAATAAATAGAGCAAGAGCTTGTGATATAAAAAAAAAACAAAAAAAAAACATGAGGTGCAGCGAGATCAAATATAGCTATTTCAATTTAAAAAGAAAAAAATCGTATCTTATTTCACTTTGTATATCTTTTTCATATCAGATATTTTAATTATAGATTAAAGGTATAAGTAATAGATGTCAATGCGCGTTCAAGGTTGACAAACCTGTACTTCTACCCAATATATGCATTCTCTATGTTGAACACTAAAGATTATAAGTATCCAGTGTTGTAAACAATATTTCCAGAACAACTTCTCCAAACAATTATATGTATATCATTATAAAGGGGATCATGTAACTGTGGATCTGTATTCAGAGACCCAAAATCGAGTAGCCACATGAGGTTAAAGAGAGATGGCAATGAGAACGAGAAAAATATTGAGGACAAATTTCCAAATCCTGGCTATCTCCACTTTTTATCTCTGATATACTGAAATTTTAGTATGCCATAAAAATAAAGAAAACTGGAAATGACCGGTAAACTGTCATCTTTGGGGGCCTTGTCTCTAGGCTCTATCTCAGATCACTAGCAGGTTACTGATTTTAGTTGTACCTGTTTGTTTTTGACGACCTCGTCGTACTTGGGCGGGTCCTTGCAGGGCAGGTTGGAGAAGAACGGGTTGGTGGCTGACCGGTGCAGGTTGTTGTGACCAACAGGCGACGTGGGCACAGACGACGCGCGGCTGTAGACAGAGAAAGACGGTAATTAAATTTGACTGTTTTTAGACAAACATAATGCTTAACAGGGTGTAAATACAGTTTCTATAAAAGGTTGTTGATCGATACAATCAGGGATGAAAGTCGGGAACAAATCGGAAATCTAAAACACTTAATAACATTATTCTGGAACAGGATTGCTATAAATTGATATATATATTCTAGTGTTGCCTGTGTATTTGAAATGTCGGAATTCAGTCATTTGTCGCAAACCTTGCATCCCAATACAATACAGGTATTCATAGCAAGCTATTTGACAGTCTATATGAATATTGAGTATGATCTTTATAAAAGGCAATTTTTAAAAAGTCATAAGAAAATGTTAATTATGATAAAACACCTGAATTAATAATACGGGTCTATTTTTGAAATTTTCCATTCTATTACTAGGAGGAGTAACATTAACAATAAACAGAATGAGCAAATGAACAACCCAGACACTGAAGAAACGACTGATTTGTCAATCAGCCAGTCCTAGACATCAGCCTATTTGGCCACAGTCCAGCAAAAGGTGTTTTTACTTTTAGCCTGCATTTTTCTGGTCGTGTTTGAGGACTTGTGAATGACCTGAGAACAACCCCAGTGGATGGTGAGCTGCTCACAGCTGCTGAGGGCTTGTGGTAAAGAGCAGACACTGAAAAACTTCACTGACACCTCTCTGAGCTGCCACGCCACACGGAGTGTTCTGCAGCTGTCCATGTCCTGCCTATGTCTTGCACACAACCTGAATATACCCAGCTTTCAAGCTGACAATAACTAGATCTTATCTCCATAAACCTTGCAAAATAACCTATCAATAAATGAAGGTCGAACCTGGATAAATACTACTTACTTTCTACAAAGGACTAGGGTATAATCTACCCAGAACTAAGTTTCTGTCTGCACACAACCATCTAACGACCCACGTTTCCATCAGCAGAGAACCATAATATATTTTAATAACTATCGAAATTCCTGTCTGTACAAATCAGCCTACCTGCCTAATTGTGCCCCTACCTCAATGACCATGTGTCCCTCCCTGTATGAACTAGTGTCCCTACCTGTATGACCTTGTGTGCCATCCTCTACGACTTTGAATCCATACCTTTATGACTAAATATTCCCACCTGTTGTTCCTGCCTGCCGTCTATTCAGCTACCTGTGACTCTCACTTGTTACCACTTGCCACCTTTTCATGAGCTATTTCAACCGCTCCTAATATTGTACTGACCAAAACCAGCCCCCTGTCATATTGCCTCTGACCCCAAATCGCCTAGATTCTAACCACTTCCCAACACAGACTGACCTCGCGCCAACCATAACCCTTTCTTCGCGAAATGTAATAGTTATAAACAGTTTGAGATCATCAACTAAAATATTCACACTGAATCAGTACCCGATGAAGGTATTTGATTTACAATGTTATTAATATGGTATATATTAAAATCATAACGCGTAGGCGATTTGCTCTAAATGACCTAAAACTAGGTTTTTAAAGTGCATGAGATTCAGTCAAAAGTGATCAAAACCTATTCAAATTCTTTGAATACATGTTGTAGCTACTAATGATCCATCAATATATTAAATGTATCAAAGTCTAAGGCGCTTGGAAAGGGTTAAGCTTGGACTGCCCTTTTAACCCACGGCCCCCCATGGTGTATCCATAGGAGGTGACGGTTCTTGATGAGCTTGTTACAGCGGTCAGCCAAGGGTCAACCCAGACCCAGCCTTGCTCACTTCCCCACGTGACATTCACTGCTTTCTGTTCCTCATGAAGAACGAGAACCTCACATGACTGGTTATCATCTATATTCCACCCCTTAGATAGCTAGGCCTTATTAAGTCAACATGGTAGGTTATTATTTATATCCAACCCCTCCCATAGCAAGGCCCTACTAAGACAACACGGGAGGTAATGCATTCCACCCCATGTACAGCCACACACATGAATAAGTAAGGTGACAGAAACATACGTGATCAGAGAGGTGCACAACGTGCATTATTAGGCTAAGGACATCATATATAATATTCTTGTATGTAACAACTTGCATTCTATTATAACGGTATTTGGGCACAAGTTGGACAAAAAGAAAAATTGGCTGATCGAGTACTCTTATAAAAATTTGCGCTAGTGTATTGGTTTAATGCATCCTGACCATGACATTACAATCTACCCGGGGTAATACAGTACCATTACACTGCCCCTGAATAGGATTGTTTCTCCCTTTCATCTAACCTGCACAGATCTCAATGGGAGTCATGTTAAGGTAAAGATGGCGGTAGCATTTTGAAAGTAGGATCGACTTCCCATTACACCTGAATATGACAAAAAATATCACCTGCTGAATATTTCCTATATATGCTAACTCTTTGCGAGAAATGTCGGTAGTTTAATAAATCTCTCTTTGTAAATATACAATATTTCGATAACATTCCCAATATAAGGAGAAGCACAAACATGGATTTTATGTAGGTTACTTATGCCACGTATGGATTTATGCTCTGGACGTATTGCTGCTGTACCATCGACCCATCACCATTTCGTCCCTGTGCCGCTAGAGGGAGTATCGCTGAGTACCGGCGCCACTGGTTGCCGACAGACTGTATCAGGTGAATTATGTGACCAGCGGCCGGTACCCTGCGGCACAGGCCGCTAACCCGGCCTCCCTGCCGGTTACCAGCCGTCAACTGCCCCTTGGTAGCGGGTAACCGCATCTATCAGGTACTACGTCGTCGGGCGCCATATTGGATGAGGTTCTAGGATATAAGGACTCGTACACAACAAGAGAATAGAGGAACTTTATAGTTATAAGGGGCCAGGGCACTCTGTGCTGTCTCATATGCGTAAAATCATTGCACGAACAAGACGTCTCTATTTAGAATATACTGTTGTTGGAACCTTTCCAAAAAAGGTCTTGTTTGACGAATGTTTTTTTTAAAGAACTGCACCTGAAGCATACACGATTTAGTCTACACTAGCGACTTCGTCGATTCGTATTTGGCTACCACCTACCCCCTCCCCCCTTCTTCCCGTTTGAGAGCCTGTGCGCCCTGGACACACCGGGAGGTACTACAGAGAAACAGGCTTACTGTTTCCGTACGGATAAAATACGCGGTAAAATCGGCGATCAGATGAACCGATGCCGGAGGCAGAGGTTCATCTGATCGCCGATTTTACCAAGTATTTTATCCGTACGGAGACAGTCAGCCTGTTACTCTATTATTATATACCTTAAAATATCCGATTTCTAACCTTGCTTTTGGGGGAGATTTTGGATTTCGCCGCCGTACATGCCCCATACGCCACATACATACCCCGTACGTCACCTAGGTGTCGTACGGATATACATACGACATGGGTAGGAGCGGGCCGTATGTGTAGGATATACTACCACAGGTATATAATAATACAGTCTACAGACAAAGAATGGTGCCACAAAAGGCGTGAGACACCGACTTAGAATGGAGCTGGTTACCTACCACTTCTACCAGAGTTAGGTCGTGGTCTCGGGAGGCTGAACTCAAAGTAAGGAGATCAAAAACCTACAGTTCTAAATTATGTTTTCAGTATGGCAAGAAATCAATCATCTGGATAGAAGTGTATCCGAGTAGAATAATACAAAAATAATAACAGGATTAGATTTAGCACTACAAGAGAATCTCACTCTCGTGGCTCCTCAGTCTCCAGCCCTAGGTCTGGTTCCTTCTGTCTCTATGTGCGGGACACACTCCAAGCAGATCCGACCAAAATTTACACGTTTTATATTTGGTAGGTAATCATATTAAAAGGATCAAAACTTTCATCCGCCTTTTAAGAATCAACACCTAGTGTCGGGGTGTTATGGCTGTGAGATGCTTATCCTCATATTGCCTCTCTTATCATTTAAGTCTGGTTCATGGGACGAGCAGCTCGGACCAGCGCGAAACATCCCCTGCCTGCAGTGACATTAGGTGTCACTCCCTAGCGCCACAATACAGAACTGCCCATATTGTGGCGGCAGTGGAAGTCCTGCTTAATGATGCGTTCGGTTCCCTTTGTGTGTGTGTGGTGGTAGCAAGAGGGGCTTCATGTAGGGGTATCCATAAGGATCAAATCTATGGAATTGTTCCATACATCATTTTAGCCACGAGGGGACACATCAGGCAGGTACACCAGACTGTATCCGGAAGCTAATAAGGGTTACATAGTCTTTACATTGAAAACAATTTCTTCTTGTCCAAATATCACATATCACGTAACTGAGCGGGCAGGACACCAGAGGTCAGCAGGAACGACGGGGTACCAGCAGGGTATATATACGTGCTAAGTGATGGGAACCGTCAGGGTGGGCGATAATACAGTAATGGGAATGTTAACAGCGTGTCTGCTCACGGGCCACGGTATGATATGAGTCAGGAGGGGGTACCTGACCGAGGGTGGAGTCTTCACCGCCAGACCACTACACCGTGCCACATAAACCATTGTAATGTACGACCTCTGTGTATAGAGCTGCTCTTTTAGGTATACTTATTTACCTGCTGATAACGGTGCTGTGTACGTGTGGGTACGACAGGATTCAGTAGTCATCATGCTATGCTGTGTATCCAGAATCTGGTGTATTCGGTAACACACTCTATGGTGCGTGTTTTGGGAGCAGCAGATTCACATATTTTAGTCGCAAATGAACGCATTTGTAACTCATCTATTGCAACGTCCCCATTGAAAATAACCATAGAAAACCACTAGCCATGGTTTTTCAATAGATTTAACCACAGTACGGGAAACATTTCTACAGTATAGAGGACACAATCTAAGGTATACCTATGTAACAAAATACTTTACACAGATTACCAGTCGCTTTGTTTATATGGTTGGAGTAGATCTTATTCATGGAGAATGGAAAAGTCCACCAGACCCCGATCGTATGATAAATGTACATGTAAATCATAACTTAGACAATTACAGCGCAATCGGTTTAAAAATCGGTGTTGATGACCTAGTATATTCGCTACACTAAACCCGTGTACTGCTACCCGTCAACACCTCAGTGTATACGATCATCTTCCTACAAATCCAATGGCTATTTTGTATTTATAAATGCAACCAAACTATTCAGCGTTAGAATAGCATACCAAAAGGTGGGTGTCACATGGAAAACGTTAAAATGAGTCCATTAAGATAAAAAGTACGAAAAAGTTTTATCATCCATCACACATTGCATGCCCCATGTGAATTCAGTAATCGTTGGTGGCTATTGCTTAATGGGTACGGGGCTATAGAGATAAAGGGCTGTAGGTTGTATAAAGGCGGGTGGGAGCAGATTGCGGCTCTCTGTAGGGAAGTGGGGTGAGGCAGTGACTAAGTGTAAGAGGGGTGTGTGTGTGTGAGGGTTTCCGTGCCCCCTACAGTATGAATCGTCCCATATTCCCGTACTATTAACATCTCGTCCTGCTCCGTACCTACGCCGGGGGCAATACGCAAAGCACAGCCGGGTTTACTGACCAAACACCTCACCTGTCATTTAACACCTGGCCACAGTCAATTCGCGATTGGGTGGGGCGGCGACGTTAGAACTGGCCGGGCCGGGGCGAGAGGGGCAACTGATTCGCCTCTAGAACACCTCTGTTCCATGTAAAAAGAACATCCGCAGTCCTCTAGGCTAAAGGTAGTACCTGCTGTCTTACCTAACCTGCTCAGAGCATGCAAATAGTTTTTTTTCCGTATTCCACAGTACACTACTCCAACCCTCTTTGTAACAATTTCTTCCCTTATGGTTTTGTTTTAGATCTCACCTCCAATCAACTGAGATGGGAAGGTGATGGAGGTCTGTTTTGGATACAATCTCAAATTACAGCTACAACTGAGTCTGTACACTGTTACTATGAGGTCAGGTGGGATGAATCAGGTTGGTATAGAACCCGCGAGTGGTGTGTCAAATGACTGGTAAAAGGTCAGTGAAGTGGTCACGGTGGGAGAGGGCTGTCAGGGGAAGGTAAACTATGCCTGGATTCAGCATACCTCCATGGCGGGTGCACAGTAATATGTATAACAGAAAAGCCAGTGTAGATTTTATAAAAGACTTTGGGAAAATATTCTGGATCCATCTCATCTCTGATATTCTGAAAATATAGTGCATAATTAAAATCAAACCCCGGAAAGCCGGAAATAATAAGAAAACTGGCATCTCTCCAGTTTCTCTCTATAATTGTTTACCTTTTACTTTATGTGAAAATAGAGAGAAGCTGGTAGAAAGATCTCTGTTCTACTACCCACTACTACTGTTCAACTGCCGCACCATCCCTACCCATCCTACTACTTCTACCTGCAATGTAACCTACCCTCACCCTACCTGTACTGCCATCCGAATGTGCCACTTACAAATCACCTCCCCCCCACCCCCATCCCCCACAAACACATACAACCATCAAGTGCATCTTCACATCCCCCATTAAATAGTGCTGGCATGTATCTCTGTCCTCCCACACCACCCCGATGTGTACCCTCACCTGTGCACTCACCCCGGATTGTACTCCCTGGTGCACATGTGGGGTGGTCACTCCAGGACACTATGAAAGTTACGAATCCGTCGTAAAAATGGTCGTAAAACAGTCATAACCAGGTCGTAAAGCGCCAGTTATTTCGATTTGTCTATTCTGGAGAGAGGCTCCACCTGTCGGCACAATGTCCAAGGTCACGTCACCCTATCTTCAGAACTCGGTTTGATACTGTGGTGCGGAGGAAGGTGTCTCTCGAGGTAACGATCTAATACCCGCCCGTTCACATTATCGGTCTCTGTGTGTGTAAGTCTAACGTCCCTAGCTCGCATACCTGACAAGAGTAGGAGTGAACGCTAAATACACAGGACACGTTTTATGTGTGTAATCACCATCAAGATATGAACCTAGATAGGCTCGTCAGAAAGGCGTAAAACAGACGCCGCCTATTTGTCTGACATGTCGTTATACAGAGAAGAGGGGTGCAGGAGAAAAAAGACAATGGAGACCAGGTGAAGACACTAATAGGTCCTTCCTTACTGCAATTTAGTTTTGAAATGCGATGGGCAGTCCATGTGGTGTGATCAGGGTATGGGGCGACGGTAAGATAAAGGGTACGAAAATTATATCACCTGGTAGATCAGAGATACAGAAGTTTTAATATGAAGAAAGTTCCTGTTCTTAATCTTGAGAGTGATTTTGTTTGATTCATCTTATACGAGTCCGTTTCCCTCACCCTCACCCATACCTTACGTGTAAGCTGGGGCAAGACACCTCTCAACGGGAGGCAATACGCCACAAACATATGCAAAGATGTTTACAGATATTTCATTATGAACTAAAACATAGTTTATCACATATTAACCAGATTTATAAAACCATAGAACCTATTACTAAATCTAACAGTTCAGATATATCAAAGGACGATCAGAATAAACCATGGGAAATAATATACTTACATACATCGTAAGTGGCAAGGTTACACTCAATACGAGGAAGAGAATGCTAATGATAAAGACAATTTCCTCCAACAGTCTCAAGACAGTCTAAAAGAAGATTTTTTACCAGAAAATGTTTATGACCCACACCAAGACAACATTCTATGTGGTAAATACAGCTGGGAATATCCCTTACTTTCGAACTGGGAATTATAAGACCATGTGACGACGGCACTCAATTTATGAGGCCTGGTGAGTGATGGGTGTTGGCAGAGGCGGGACGGTTATCTCGAAAGTGGCAACTTTGTAGCCTTTCCTCGTGTAATAATTACAGTCGCTATGTTATGTGACATCCACTACAGGGTCTAAGCAAACACACCCATCGTCACCTAATCAGTAAAGACTACGATTATAAATCTACTCGTATACATGTACATCATAATTCACATCCTCATCCAATGACAGCACATACTTTAATTATAAATCTAACATAAATCACAATTCACATCATCACCCAATCACTGTAGGCTCTGAGCATACTTACCATAACTCCTATCACCAACTTATCATTTTACAGAATATAAAATAGATGAAGGACGTTCTAATCATCTGACTTCAAGTATTCCTTGTGTGCAGAACATCTTTAATCTGTATCACAGCAGTAGAAGATACTGACGTCTGCGATTCACCTTCAGAATGAACTCTACATCTTTCCAGTAAAACGCTACTAGACCCTACATTTATACAAATTCACATAATGAGATGATAAATCTGTCCCTCCTCCAATTGGAGATTATTGCAGCACCTGATAAAACTGATAGCAACAAAAATGTGAGAGTCAAGGTGGTCACATATTTTACTGAGATATATATAAGTATATAAATGGCGGGTCTGAAGTACTTGATAAAAATATCCATCCTGAAAAACCTGGTAATAATTTGCGGTTGAAAAACTGTGAATAACTGCGTTGGATTATCTGATCTGACAAGCTAACATGGACGCTCGCATAGCCACCGTTAGTGGCTAAATAGAAACGGGTTGGACGACGTGTATACCGTCCTCCAGGTATGTTTCTGTACCTATTCCTCGAGCCGTCACCATTATCATGCCGCAGTTTCACAGCTCAGCCATGTCACTGCTCTCACTTGCACACATACATTACTGAGCCGGGTAGACCCTATGGTGAGTCGGAAAGAGGGTCTAACTAACTGTGGCTGTCCGCGGTAGGCCAGTAATAATAAACACTTGTTTCACTGATCACAGAGAATGTACTGTTTGGGGTGCGTATTTTTTGTACCCTCCTCTGCCTTCTGTTTCCGTGTGGCCCGTCATGGGTCTGTCACACCAATAAACCTTGGCTCTCTGTGTGGTGTATGTGTATGTGGCGGGGGGTCAGGGTTGGGGTGGAGGGGTGGGGAAAACCAGGTGTGCCCAGTGAGCATCTACTTTGCTACGCGCTAGAGGGAGTAGAGGTATAGACCATGGTGACCATCATGGATAGCGCCGCCATTGAAAAACCTGCAGAGGTAAGCAAGCCTGAGATACAGGAAGCAAAGAACAGCGGAATCTCGGCGCATTATATACGATTTAATTCTGAATCTTAAAACCAAAAGATACAATGTTCACAATACAGACTCCATATAGATCTATTTCTCTATCTTACATGTCATCTAATCAAAAGGCACAGGAGTCATCCATAAGGTAAAGTGGAGTGGGGGGGGGGGGGGGGGGTAGTACGCAATCAAGGATACTTTGCGTACATCACATCTAATGAGTAAAAGATAGTAAGACGGGCGGGGGGGGGGGGTTAAAATCTTGCGCCCAATAATCACAGCAGTGAGCAGTAGTAGTAGGAAACATGCATAACATACACACATAGGATGGAGACCTATATATTCTCACGACCCTCAAACGGAAAGAAGGCCTATATCCCTAGAGCGGATTATAGGCAGGCAGACGTGGCGGACAGGGTGCACGGTCCCATCATAATAACCCGTAAATCAGCAGGCGGTAGATGACGGCTGGTCACGTGGTCCTCTCTGAGGTGCGACGCGAATAAACTTTGTGTTGACAACGTCTATGTTCACAGCCGTGCACACATGACACTGACAGAACGCTGCGAATGCACTGGCCACCACCTGATCTACCCCACCCCCCGCCTACCTCTGTCGACCCAGGGTGTGGGGCAAGCCCTTATACTTTGATACCAACCCAGTTTGGACGTTCTAAGAATCGATTATGTCGCTGGTCAGGATCTCTCGAATGCAAATTGTACAGCCTTCGTTTCTTAAAGGATGTCTGTTTAGGAGGACAACAATTTAGCCACTGACAACTATATGAGCGGGAACGTGCAACAAAATGAGGTGGCTGCGTATCTGACTCCACACATGGCTTCATAGTTGGATTCGTACTTTGCTTCACACATGGCTTCATATGTGGCTTTACACTTGAGGAGTACATGTTGCGTCTTTAACTATGGCTCAATATCTGGCTTCTTATATGACTTATCTCATAACTTAATATCAGGCTTAGGATTTTACTTGTCTTGCTTCACATTTGACTACATACGTGACTTTGGCTTCACCGTGTTTCACTCTATATTGTGTTGGTGTGCCTTAGCATCTAGTTAACTGACGTGTAACAATTTTAGGCTACGATAAATATATCTATCATAACTGGATATCACAGTTACAGACTTACCACCAGGCCCATTACTGCTGTCATGTTACAACAATGAACGTCAAGAAGGTCATATTTCCATGGTTTAGGTTATAATAACAACCAGCTTCACATTACGAGGATATCACCTGGGATGACCAGAGGGCCCAAGGAAAAAGCCAATTACCAACACTCTCAAACAACGCCCACTCTTTCCGAATGTCCCAAGATCCAGCTTATGGATACACTAACAAGGAGACAGCAAGGTAAACTGGTACAACAAGCAGGCAGTTTGTCAGAGAGGTTATGAGTACGGGTGACTGGGGGGACCCATCAAAGTGGTCATAAGTGACGGGGGGCGGTCAACAGCTGGCAGGAGGTACCGGTGTGCCCAAAGGTCAGCCACAAACAGGTACCCAGCGTACGTCACAACATGCCTATTCCCAGCCATGGAGACGCGCCCACTCGTTCCCGACGTGTGTCACTGTCAGTGCACCAAACGGAGCCATTCTCCAAGCACTTTCTTTGCTCAATGATTAATAACAGTGCACGTACCAGGCTACGGGACTAGGCTTGGTGAGCATACAAGCTGGGGACCCCCTGTGAGGTGGGTCACGTGTGCGTGGACTCGGTGGGTGGGATCCCGCGGGTCGCACATAACACTGATGATCACCCGGTATTTGTGACCGCCTTTGTACGTCACATTCTCACATGCAAAGTTTGAAAACCTTAATGCCAAACATCACGGTAAATACTCTCAGGGACAGTATTAGGAAGACATATGGGTTGCAGGTTTGTGTTATCAGCATAAAGAATTTCTCCCTATCAGTAAATCACAATGATAGATCAGGGTCACTGTCATTACTATTCAATTTGTGACTTTCTATAGGTCAAACAATCTTTTGCAGATAAACTAGTAGAAAACATCTGATAAGCAAGTGAATTTGCAGGTTCCTCTCCCAATGATGTGAAGCAGAACTGACTAAAGCTTTTTATACTATTTTGATATCTACATTTTTACTGTAGTATTCTGTATGTTAAAGTGCAATTCTCTGTAAAGCTACGAACAGTTTTAGGGAGTAACCCACCTAGAAGGGCTGGGCATCAGAATGGAGGGACCACCTAAGGTAGGTAGTCCATTAGGAGCGGTAGGGCTACAGGACCTGCTCACACACAGGTAGGAGCAGCTCCCTCACCTTACATAAACAACTAACTCCTGCAGGCGAGCAGCTCGCCTCAACATGGAGCTGCTCACCAACGATTCGCCGAAAAGTGAACGTTCTGAGGAATCTGAAGTAACATGCACCCTGATGTGCATCTCTCTCTTCTGTTTGAATAACACCTCTACATAAACTGGTTTATTTCACAGGTACAAATATACACGTGCATCGTGCAAGTTCAGAATCACATCCCATTCCATACTACTTTGGAAATACTTTTATAAATGTCATACGAGAAATATTAGTCTGTCCTAAAACAATATATCTGCATAAAACAAACTAATATCAAATCAAAGATATAGAACAAACTCATATCAAGGGTCTGCATTAGAAATATACACGACTTTATTGGGCAGGGATGTCATTTAGGGTCCGGGAAAAAAGTGGAAATATTTTCATGTGAATATTTCTGCCTGAGAGAGATTGGGAAAACTTGGACAATATGTACTTGTCGGGCATGGAATGGGGCCGAGGGTCTGTGGGGAGGTTTAAACCTCAGGTTTATATGTGTAAATGAAGCCGAATCGAAAGTACATTTGTCTGAAACAAGGAAAAGAAATTACATATACTATATATGAAAAAGTGGATTTCCACGGAAAAACGGAAAACTGACATCTCTGATTGGGGATCAGTTTCTTTACTCCATTTCTGACTTCTAAACTACTTACTAAGAGAAGAGTCCTCGTAACTTGGAGCTGAAGCAGGAAGGTGTATGATAAATAATCCAGTCCCTGTTTTGTCCCATAGGCAGCACTTTGACATTTGAGGCAGATTCTTGCGGTGAACGCGGCGTGTCTGTGGTTTATGAATCAGCTTCCTGGGAGCAGAACGGGTTGCTCTGCGATGGGCACGTCAGCAGCTGTGAACGGCTCAGATGTATACCGAGGTGTACAAGGATTTCATCTTCGCTATATATGTAAGCTTTCTGAGCCATCGTAAAAGATGCATGGTCCATACCCTATACCACTGTCTTACAGTCTACCAGTAACCATCACTAATTCATCCGAGATTTTTAAACGGAAAGAAAACTTTTCGATCTTTTTTTCCCGACATTAATGTAATTATAGAACTAATCTATTATATGTGTATAACTGTTGGCAATTCATTATTTCTGAACGGTTCCTAATGCCAATATATTGGACATGTAGAAATATTAGTTGACGACAGTACTGTAAACACCCTATGATCTGATTTTTCTGAAAAACCAATACGTACGCTCTTAAGATTCAGGTGAACTCACTTCGCATACACTGCCACATGCTGCATATACCTGATGGCTTAACATCCACACTTCACAAACCTCATACACCTCCACCCCTACCACCAGCGCACCTTAGCGGCCGTCAGCAAGCCCACACCGCACCACTATTTAACTGTCTGCCTCCACTCGGTAAAAACCGCCCCCAGCTGATCATTTTTCTAGTCAAAACATGGTGTAGGCAGCCTCCAAAGAGCCTTTATCATTTCCCAACACAATCCTCATATAGCTGTCCCTCCTGTCTCTCTCATTGCCTCTGTCCTGGAGTAAAAGCCACTGAACTGTTCAATCTCAGTCCTCTGCTGCAGTACCACCTGACTCCCTTCTCCCCAAAAAATATACCTAGCTCAAAGCAGACACTTTTATTTGCTTTCTGAGTGTTTATTCGTAGTGGGAGATGCCTGGATCCAGATGTTTCATCGTAAAACGGCGCTTAAAGTATGGCGTTCAGTTAGTCATGTCTTCTATGGTTGACTTCACAATTCAGCCTCACTAGATCCAGGGAGCTGCTCGGAGCTGCTACAACTTAGTCTGTCTTTCATCAGGTATATCCCACTAGCTCTGCCCTAGCTTTTAATCTTAAACCAGAGAAGGTGATGGGGAGGGGAGGGAGAGGGTTACAGCACGATGGTGCACCGGATGGGTCGGGGGCTTTTTAGTGACAACGCAGACGCCGCGGGCACCTGTCAGCCGTTTTATGTACAGGGGGTTAGGCTGAAGGTAGGCCGGCGTGAGGCGTAGTGGATGGTGGAACATCAACATAAACACTTGCCGTACTGGCCGCCGTCTGACACTGCATACAGGGAAATCTAATTGGGAAGGCCACTTCCCAAACAAAACAAAGTTATCATATTCTAAGGACATGTACAAGGCCTTGAAATCCACCATCTGCCTTCCTCTATAACGCAAACTGCCTTTAAGAAGACTTTATATATCAACTCATTTATTGTTTAAGCAATTATAATTATATCAATTGCTATAAAACATTGAAACTTCATTCGAAGAGAATTATTCTATACCCAATGTTCATCTTTCAATATGTAATTACCCGAGGTATTTGGTTAGGGAAGTATAATGGTAACGAGCCTAGTGTACGATGCTATGCTCAATTTCATCAAAGCTATTGATTGTTGGTGTGGTATGTCATGAGCGTAATGCATACATTTATTCTGAACCGAAATTGAGGGATTTACATCCGTGTAAAAACAGAGCGCACAGAAAGACATGGATTTCTCTATATTGGTTTGGCCTTTGGAATAACTCATTTTAGTAGATACAGTGCAGGGGCGCCTGCTCCAAGAGCTGCTCAGTATGCACTGGCCTTTATCGGCACAATTCCTCCAGAAGGGTTCATATCGCTCATACCTGCTCACACTCCTTATCAAATCGGAAATTACAACCAGACCAGTCCTATTCCTGCACCCCTGGGTAACCTCTGCCACTGGTATTAGACACTTCTTGCGTGTTTAACATGAGTCCATAAGAAGAACAGAAATGCGGTGAGTTGACTGAGCACCTCGCCTCTTGCTCGCTCCCCTGCCCGGTCCAGCTCTGATGACAGCCCGGCGCCTGCAAAACCACCCGCCGGCTGAAAGCAGGTTAAAAAGAACAACCCAACACCAACAAGTGCAGGCAAGAAACGCCACCGGAAAAAAAGACACCCAGCCAACAGCTCCAGCCATGAATCAACAATTTTGGTAGGAAAATAGCACATAAGAGCGGCGGGGAATGTTTGAGCGATGGGTCGTCACATGACAGGTGGGTAAAAGGCACCCTGGTTGTCGACCAGGGCTAGCAGGCTGCCTTTTTGCTCACATGTTTCCCTGGTTGTGTGTGTTTTTTAGTTTTCGCCAAGGCACGCTCCTCGCTTCCCGACCTGCTCCAAGGAGCACCTCGCCTCCCGCGGGTTGAGCTGCTCTGTGGTAGACTTTGAGGTAAGAGCCAAGATTCCCATATAACACACATAATCTTCTTTCCACTCCTTCATGAAACACGTAACGTTTTAGTCTTTTTTTATAAGGAGAGCGATACATGATTTAAAAAGGGAAGAGAAACGTGTGTTGCTCCAAGTGGACTGTGAGTGCATGTTGGAACTACTCCGGCCTGCTATAATTTTCTCTATGTAAAGATATCTGTCGGCTTACACATACCTACTTTAAAGGGTTTCCTATAAAGGACAAAAGAACGGTGGAAGCCTTCATCATTCATCCAGTCAGTAGTGCATAGTATACGATGTATGACAATGATTTGGGCTTTAACACCGCATCAACTAACTGCACGTGGTAGTTTTATTGTGATACCCATATTTCTCGTTGAAATTGCTGAGAAATACTATGTTGCTGTCGGGTGGATGGGTAGTGAAATCAAAAGTAGAATGTCTTATAAACTATGCGAGACACACCCAGCCCGAGGTTTCCTTTTAGTGGTAGACAAGGCTCCCATTTACACATTTCCTTTAAGTGGCCCTTTCTAATTGTGTTGCTCCACGGATCCGTGTAGAGGACATGAGGGGGCAGTGAGAAGTGGTGGTGTGCAGTGAGACCAGAGACATGGAGTGGGTAGGGGTAGAGAGGTGGTTGTTGGTTAATTGGTTTACCTTCCCACTGGGGAGGTGTCCTGCTTATGATGTTAGGGAGGACAGGCCATACACTACCTGTCCGCTAGGGGTATTTATACAGCGGCGTGGGGGCAAAACCGACCGGAAGGGACAGGCTGGCCATCCATCAAGGTATATACATAGAACCCCCTGGTTCCTTATTGCCGGGAGGGGGTAACTAACCTTCCTTATCACCATTCATACAGACACCGTAGGCCACGTGACGAGAGGGGGGTATTGACTGTTAACATGAGGATTATGTGTGACACCCCACACAGCATTCCTTACCACTAAACATATTAGTTCACTTTGGGACACTTTAATTCTGGTAGTGTAGTGATCAAAACGTAGGACTGCTAAGCATGTAGTCCATGTTTTAATACACTAAGTTTGTGATGTTAAGTGTCGGAATATTATGAATTCAAGTTCACTGTGATATGACCTCGGCAGTTTCTATGAGTCTTCAACATCAACTCCTTCCATATACACTTCGCTCATTTAAAGACACCAGTGAAAGTCTGGCACCTATTTGTATGCTAGATATTTTCTTGTTTGCGACTTGTCTTTAATTCATACCAATTTCCGGTCTATTTTCCTATGTGCAACTTAGCGAAACTTTGCATATATAACAAACTTCCTGACCCCTAATAATCTTAGCTGTCTACCCTCTAGCAGGCTTTCTTTTTCATTGACATGCCCTGACAAAGGACTTAATAAGTCCGAAACACGTCGGGAAAGAAATCTGAAGTCCGAAACATATCGGAAACAAAAACCTATGACTGACTTATACTGCCCAATACCGAGTTAGTGAGAATATTTGTTATCAAACCTTTATCATTTTCTAGGTTTCCATTTCAGTGACAGTTCAAATTCACACTTCTAAATTTCCCCATGTTTTCACAAGTAAAAGGAAATGGCTTTATCTGAAGAAACTACCAGAAATAACGATCACGTAACACTTGCGTCACCCTAGTGTACTGGCCCAGCAATTTGAGGTGCTCGGTGAGAGGTCGTACCTGATTGGCTGTACCTAGTCACGGGACCCTCTGTGGGTGAGTAATTCTGGCGCAAACAACACCTCGTCTCCCCAACATGCCCAGTAATTATCCACACCGCAACCGGGAATAAAAACAAGCATTAATACTAGCTCCATCCCTCAACTGACAGGTTTATCCTCGGAGCAGATTGCTACCATGCAGCTCGATGAGCATCTCTGAGCAGCTCCACGAGCGGGTCTGTAAAGCAGGGCGGTAAACATGCCGTGTGTATTTAGTTTTAACCGAGGTCAGACGGCGGGCCTCTGGACTAGGTCTAAGGTCATGGAGAGGACGGCGGCCTGTTATTCCCTGATGAAGTCTGTAAACACGTTCCTGATGAATTGATCAGTGAGTCTACCTACTCGGCTCCTGCGCATTGGCCTAGTCTGGTGCTAGGGAGGTCGGTCATTACCCTGTGAGATGCTCTGTGTGGATGACTAATCCCATCACCTGACCTATGGCTTGGGAGAGGTGGTCGGTCTCACCTGATATTGTTTCTATATATCGGGACTGGTTCGGTTTACCTGGTGGTGAAAGACGCGTCCGCAAACACTCGTGGAAAGACCGCTTACCATCTCAGATGTAATAGCGGATGATTACGTTTCTCAATCATACCTTATAGGACATTCCCATCAAAAGTATTCCTCAATGACCGTAGTCTATTGTCAGATGAAAGCGTGTATCATTATTTTCTCTAAACACATACTTTTAGGAGTTATCTCCCAATTTAAGAAGAATTTCTTTCTACCAATCTAAGGAGAATTTCCTTGAGGTTACACCCATATCATTCGAATAACTGCCTAGAAATGCCAAAAATTGCTGCGTGTTGTAATACTTTTGGGGATATTTTGGACCGCAGGGATGAGCCATATAAATCATTTGGTGGGAAGGTTCTATGTCCACATCTTTTGAGGACCTATGTGTCTATGGTAACCAAATCATCCCCTCAAAGCATACGCTCTACATCTTGGCGGGTAGGGTACAGTAGGGATGGATGATATTCATGTTTACCCTCATTTAGAATTAGATGAAGAGCATCGAGGTTATGTATGTGTTTCGCCACTCATAAACAGCACTGACCTGTCACGGGTTTATGAAGTAACTCTTTGAAAATATAACTAGGTCTAGATACGTTTATCATCTGGACCTCGTAGATCTGCCTTTTTTAACAAACCGGCTACATTATGGCTTGCGGATAGGCTCTTAGAATATAATACTCCCTAAGTGAACGAGACTATAAACCATTTAAGCTACTTAAACGATGCGACAAAAATGTGACCGATATCAAATTATACTTTAAAGAATTCTCAGGTTTTGTATTACTTGTGGCGCCACTGCCATCATCCTTTTTCGTTCTTTGTGCCACCCATAGAGTAAAGAGTGCATTTCATTTTATCAATATACAAACACACCTTAGAAAAAATTATCTGAAAGACTGTCATGAAATAAAAATATATGTATATTTTTGATAATTCTTTGTGAGAATTCTTTTTTGTCAGTGTCTGTGTACAGCCTTTCCAATGAACACTATCAACAACTCCTTCCCGGAATGCATTGCGTGAGTCCCAGGTACGACTGTGCTGCCACCTAGCGTATTACAATAAACAATGCCTATGTAGACTTTCAACAGAAAATCTGGTCCATATGAGAGCCATACTCATCTGGTTCAGCCGCCTTGCTCAGGTCAGCAATGTGTTGGCTCCTTCAAAGCTCACCCTCTTCCAACACCCAGGATGCATTCAGCGGAAATACCCCAGCGCTGATACGGCATGAGCATGGCCGACTGTGACAAGGTTAAACTCGTTGTAATGGGTAACGGCCGGGCCCTATAACCGCCTCACCCATAATTTGTGTATTTTCATACGACTTGCCGTAAAGCCTCACCAGATGGTGCAGCGATTGTGGGGGAGGTGGGATCGGAGAGGTGGGCCGGAGGAGCCCGAGATGGGAAGGGGTGGGGGCTGTGCAGGAACTTCGAGGCTATTAACCCAAATGCAAAGAAGGGGGTGGATCATGAAATAGTATATTTCGGCCCATAAGACCTATAAGACATTGACGTGCTGATAGACCGTCCCCGATTCTATCCTGGTGGACGACATACAACATACAGCCATGGGAAAGGTAGACATGTGTCTATACACAGGGTATATAGACATTTGACAGGTGAACATGTGCACAGTACACATGTATGGTGGCCAGGTGTGAGTAGATCTAAATACACCTATAGGTTAAACCCAAAGTCAATGGGGCGTTGCGTGCCTTATCTGACGGACCACCTCGTGAGGGTAGTTCTCCACATGTAAACTGCCTGAATCCGTGATAAACACAGCAGTGCTATCTGACAAGGTTCAGATCTCTTAAGGCGTGCCTCAGATATGACCCTCTTCATCAGGTATTATTACGGGGTCTCATGGAGGGGTCGTGGGTTGAAGTCGGGTCCTGAACCAAGGTCATGGAAATGTGATACTACCACGTCAACTGCAGTCCTATATGGTTCACATCTATATATTAAAGGTCTACAGTACGATATGTTCACATCTAAGACTATGTCATCCTAGCATGTATAGCAGGATATACACGTATATGTATACCTACAATGTTCTCACATATAGATTATGTTTACATCTATAGCTATAAGGTCCTGATATCTATAGGAGGATATGTTCACGTCTATGACTAAAATGTCCTCGCATCTATAGCAGGAGAGGGATTGTGGGCAACAGTTTCTGAGAGATGGGATCTGGGCTCCCGATAATCCCAGTGGTCAATACCATCGTCCAAGGACATACTCGGAGCAACCGATTTAAAGTACTTTTCCATTAGCCTTTTTCTCGGCAGCAGTTCTCGCCACATCTTGTGATAACTGATATAGGTATACGTGTTTATGTGAGTAGGTTTGGCGTATGAGGTGTGGCGCTCGGTGTGTGGTGTTTGAGTGGTGTGTGATGGGCGGCATATTGCATATGGCGTACTCTGGTGTGTTGTATGTGGCATAAAGTGTATGGCATACCGTGAATCGTATACGGCGTACCGTGCATAGTATATGGTATATACGGTGGCGTATGGAATGCAGCGTATGTGTGTGGCGTGTGGTGTACCGTGTGCGGCGTGTGGCATACCGTATGTGGCGTATGGCATGAGGCGTACCGTGAGCGGCGTATTGTATGTGGCGTACCGTATGCGGCGTATGACATGTGGTGTATGGTATGCGGCGTGTGGCGTACCGTGTGTGGCGTGTGGCATACCATACGCGGCATGTGGCGTACCTTGTGCGGCGTGTGGCGTGCGGTATACCGTGTGCGGCGTGTGGTGTACCGTGTGTGGCATATGCCAAGTGGCGCACCGAGTGCGGCGTGCGGCCTACGAGACGGATCGGAGACAGGGTTGGGGCAAGGGTTGAGGGCAATTGGCATCCGGCCTCCTCCTGGACCGCCGCCCAGAATTCTCACCCGCCAGATGGCGCCATACCTGCCCGCCAACCCGAAAACCCTGCAAAAAGTTACCTCTGAACGCGGATTTGCCAGCCTCTGCTTCAGGACAATCTTTCAACACGTCCCGTGCTCTCCCCACCCCCTCTGACAACGCCCTGTTTCCTGGTAAACCACCAGCCTCACTCGGCCCTCGACACACATCATTCACATTCTGTGATTTCTTTAAATCCCCTTTTACAGAATCATGGGAATATGGCGATGGTGAACCAGCTGCAAATGCCGCTGATGGCATGGAACAGAGTATGAGGTAAATAGGGTATAAGGTAAATGGGTTGCGGTAGTGGTTGGCCGGGGAATGCAACTCAGATTTGTCCCCCTTTTTTTTAAAAACTTGTGGTGCGTGTTGAGCGTCTGAGGTATGGGTGCGAGATCATGATACTAACACAAGTAAAGATCAGTGAGCGTTAAGGGTATATTTCATAAGTCAATACGAAATGTCTAAATCGATAGGAAAGTATAGTATCTTTGTATTTGTATAAGTCAATAGCAAAAGTAAATAGGAAATGCCTACTACTCAGGCCAATACGATACAAGTTTGTGTGAATTAGTGGAGTATACACTAACGGATATTTGTAAATGTATACTAATGATAACCGTGCACGGTGTGCTCAATATAAACATACACTTGCATAATATATAGGACACATACAGATACATAGATATAAATACAGGGATGTTTGGTATATATCCAGGATGTGGTGATATGGTGTGAAATATGGGACAGCAGGTCCATTAGTAGAATACCTCAGGGATAGTCAGAGATGCTCGGGCAGGTTATATAGGGGTTACATTAAATCCCATAGGGCAACGTCCTGCGGAGTTCACAGAGCATGCAGTATGCGTGTGCCCCTCATTGCAGAGATACCTATTTCAAGCGGAACTAATGCATACCGAACACATATGGCCAAAGTGTACCGCAGGGAGTTAATCTTGAAATATCTAGAACTCTGAGTGGTGCATTGGTTGGATGAATTAATACTGGAATTGGAAAGACTTTAAAAAAAAATATCTTTCGACAGCAAACTTATTTTACTTCAAAGACAAGGCTAGATTTTCCTTGGAAAGCAGCTACCGCTCGAATGAACTCGATGTCTGACATCGGCTGACGTCAATTTATCTCTTAGCAGAGGCTACGGGCACTACAGTGCTTAGATTTTGGGTAGGAACATTGTCAGAGATTCAGTTACTGTAGTTTGCAGACCTAAAGAACACTTGTCAAGGATATTGGAACGATTACAGGAGATGGCATGAGAAGGGTTTGCTTAAGGAGGAGGTGGTGGTGGTGGTGGTGGTGGGTGCGAGGGGTCATATGGGAGATGGTTAAGCGTGGGCTATTTGAGGGTTCCTGACAGACCGGAAGTTATAGTGAGTGGTGACACCTGGTGATGACCACCCTAACCTACCCACCTGTCCGTGCACACAAGAGGCCTTCTCCCTAACCTGCACCTCACCTGTGCCTCCCCTGTATGTCACGTATAACTCCCCAGTGAGTGTAACTCACATGTGCAGAGACCACACTGAACATGTCCGTGTCGGCTTCAACACAAATTCTATTGCCTCTCCAAATGGCGCCTCCCCTGTGATGATTCTATATCCTTAACTTCAGCACACTTAAAATATTCCTTACATGAAGTAATTCTTTCGGGATTTATTTTGCTTGGCATGGTTAATGCTATACGAAATCTAATGAGACGTGGTACACATCTGTACATACCAATTCTCTGTTAAAAACCTTCAGGACAAAAAGGGTTTTACAGTTAATTCTATATGATAGAAGGGTATATGACGGGTTCATGATAATCACATTAGCTTTTACCTTTAGTAATGGTAATGATTATCATTGGTGTATATAAGTAAATGCATGTATGTTGTGAGCACACTCTATGTGGATCTGAGTAACATCAGAACACCTGCTTAAATGAAAACAGGTGACTTGACGAAACACATCACATACAGTCACAGCATCTGGAGTTACTTTTACCAGGATTCTCAACAGTGGTTAATATATGGAGGGAGTCGGAGCATGTGGTCGGTAGTCTGATATTTAAAGGTGTACCTGGCCGACAACCCTAAACTAGCCCCGCCCTTTTACCCAGAAGCCATCTGCTTCACTTCCCTTCCTAGGATTTCCTCACTGGTACCCGGCCCACTGCTGGGGCTAGATGTGGGGTCGCGCCGATAACCAGCCTACTCCCCCGCGGTGTGTCACCGAGCTGAAGGTCGCTGGTTCCCGTCCGTATATCAAACCCGGGACTTGTGCATTTCGTAGCCGTCGGACCTATCTCTTCTTTTTTTTTATATATATATATTTTTTTATATATATATTTTTTTAGTTCGTTTATTTATCCTGTAAGTGGTCTAGGCTCGGTGGCCTGTCTTCCTCGCACCCAGCACAATGTAGGGCTTTTACAACAGTAAGCATTAGGTCCTTGGTACAGTTGTTTGTACAGTTTTCAACTCAATACTAGTAAAAAATAAGAAGAAACATGAAACAACATCTGCACCACATATGTGCGGAGACTTGTTTTTCATACGGGATTAATGACTCGATTCTATCCACAGTCCCTATAGGTCAGAAAGGCATATTAGGGACTATGGTGGGATGTGAATTCAAATAGTGTTTTCCTCAAATATCTTATAGATTGACTTGTGCTGCATATCTAATTAGTTTAAGTAAGCATTTGTATGTATATAACAACTAAAGGAAAAACATTCTTAGAAATTATAATATCAAAGTACTGTATCTTTCACAACCAAGCCTTTTTTCTCCATTTTCCGCCTATTATGACAATGCTTTAATATATGGCAGATATCAAGAAAAGGGGCTTTTTGGCACTTTTCTATTTTCAATACAAAACAGTCCATTTTGACTTCTACTATAAGTACAACAAAAGGTATCAAAATGATTGTAATTGATTTAGGTATCAAAATGATTGTAAAATAAATCTCTACTTAATCAAACTGGGTTTAGATTTTGCTTCCACATGGAATTCTATAGAATCTTCACTCATATTCTAGGAGTCAAACATTTTGTCCAACTTTTAACATGATTTCTAAGAAGTTCATTAATTGCTGAGGGAATACGAAACAATCTCAACCAATCAATTATTATCAATAGGGTAAATGGTTTCCATATAACTGTTACTTCTCCGGTGGTAAAAGATGAAATAGCTAAATGCAATAATATAGAAAGACATGGTTAGTGTGGCCGAATGGAATCTGTTCAGAGATATTTTGGTCAGAAATATTCACCGAAGTCGAAGACTGAGGTGAATATTTCTGACCAAAATATCGAGGAACAGATGGAATTCGGCCACACTCACTATGTCTTTTTATTATTATATACTGATATTCGATTTAAATGCAATTTTTGTACTTACATTATCAACCTATTTCAACCTCCGAAATAAGTCACGTGGTACGGTGTGGCGTAAAAATATTTTACGCCACAGTGCGGCCGAACGGAATCTTTTCTGCTATCGCGTAAAAGTGAGACATTCGTGCACCGGTATATAATAATGCATGTTTCTGGCCCCTGGAGGCGGTCAATGATGGACATATATCATACTACATATACCAGGGCGGTCTGGGCCGCCTCATTATCCGAGTGGATTCTATGCTCTCCTTCCATCTACTAATCTGCCTTATTCTATAAACTCTCGAATCAAGGCAATAGAGATGACTGAGCTCAATATATTCATGATTCACCTGACTGCAAAGATTAACATAGGCAGCAAGAATGGTGCTATCGGGACTTGTTTTAAAGAGCTTTTCAGTTTTACTAATAATACATATTCTATTCTAGGCTGAATAATGATTCAAATACTAAATTTTGATTACTAACTGACAACTTACAGGTTGGTAATGTTCATTACTGCGGAATAGGATGGCATGCAGACCGACTCACACACAAAATACTTCGAAGACATCCACTACTC
The DNA here is from genome assembly GCA_950022655.1 of Alentia gelatinosa. Lineage (NCBI taxonomy): Eukaryota > Metazoa > Annelida > Polychaeta > Phyllodocida > Polynoidae > Alentia > Alentia gelatinosa. The sequence goes on from OX465579.1 coordinate 162,688,655, forward strand.
TGTCATGTCCTACACCGTATTCCAAAGGCACAAGAACATACAATTATGTGCAGACAAAATCAACAGTAAACCATCATTTTTAGGAATTTGGAGATGTCATTGCAGAGGAACACAAAGTGGATCAAAGGCTAAAACCAATGGTTTGTAGTTAGGAAAGTAGAAGTCTGGTGAGGTTAGAGTAATGTGGGTAGTAGGGGGCGGGGGGCGGTGATAGGCCGGAGTGGGTGCCTTGTACCATTCATTAGAGCCTATCCTCACCATGCTCCCCCTGCACAGCGGTCCCCCGCACGAGGCCAGATGCCAACCGGCGTTTTCTGGCTGAGGTTTCCTTGAGTTCTCTCCGCTCTCCATGCAGAGGTCAGGTCTGAGTGACAGGACCCTATGTGGTTGTCACTCTTTTGCCCTGAGCACCTCCATAGTTGTAATATTTTCCTAGATCTGCAACGGTGTTCGTAACAAGTCTTCACAAAAACCAGCCGCGAGCTCATCTTGTGTTCTGATGGGCACCACGCATGTCTTTCATTAACTTTTAAGCGCCCTGGTGAAGACCGATAGTGAAGGGATTTTGACCTTCTGTTTTCCTATTTGTCTCTCAACTGCCACCATTCCTTTTTATCTTTAGCACTTGGTGATTTTCTCCCTACTGCAACTGGGTATCATGTGTACATGTAGTTATGCAGTACTTATTGCCAATGCTTATTCTGACGTTATTCTTTCAAGAAGTCTCGGGAATAATTACTTTAATTACACAATTATACCATGAATATGGCGATAATCTAATCTAAACCTGTTCCATTGTCTTTCATTAAACAATTATACCGTAGTTCTTGCTACAGTCCAATTAAAACTCGTAACATGAACCATAAGAGACCCACGAGAACTGTTTACGAAAGAAACCCATCGGACACTTTCATCTATGGTTTCTTTACCTGTCCCCAAAAATAATTCGCCAGAAGAAATACATATGAATGTGTCTAACGAATACCAAATATATATTTCACAAAAAAACAAAGGATTGGTTTACTGCTGGAATAAGATGATATAATCAAGTTCCGGAGGGACACCAACAAGCAATTCAAATAAGTTGTGTCAAGTATAGCTATAAAATTAACCAGTGACTTACTTGTTGTTGAGGCCGTTGACAGGCAGAGTGAAGGTTTGCTGCGCCTGCTTGCCCATCGTGTTGGCGTTCTGGTCGGGCTGTGTGGTGAAGATGAACTGTGGTTGGGAGGTGTTGGGTGCGGCTGCCGTGAAGGAGAGCACCTTGGTCTGCCCGCCCACCGTGCTTGTCGTGAAGCCGATGTTCTGTGACTGCAGCAGGTTACTCAGGGCCGCCTTGGAGTCTGTGCTATTAGATAGCCCTGAGCATGAGATGGCGATAGATGGAATGGATTGGGTTTGCGCAGGCGGCACTGCCTGTAGGATTTGAGCCACCACAGGCTGCTGCTGTTGCTGCTGCTGCTGCTGCTGCTGCTGTTGCTGCTGCTGCTGCTGCTGCTGCTGCTGTTGCTGCTGCTGCTGCTGCTGTTGCTGTTGCAGTTGCTGCTGTATTGCCTGTTGATGCTGTTGCTGCTGCTGTTGCAGCTGGGTGAGCTGCGGTTTGGTGTCGATCGGGTTCATTAAGGTCTGGTTGGCGATCAGTTGGAACTTATTGTTGGCCACTTCCTTGGCCTCCAGTAACTGCTGCTGGGACATCTGCAGCTGACGGCGCAGGTCGTCAATCTGCTTTTGCTGCTGGCGCACCAGCTCCTCCTGTGTGATGACTGCCGGCTGTGCAACCTGCACCTGCACCTGCTGCGGCATCTGCACCGAGATGAACTGGGTCGCGCTACCTGGCGACGTCGCCGCGGACGTCACCATCTGTGGTTGCACTTGTTGGGTGGCAGGAGGCTCGATGGGCACCGCCGTGGCAGCGATCGGTGAAGGGGTCTGGCTCTGAAGAGGGGGAGAGAGGATTTTAATAGGAGCTACGCTAGCAGCATTAAGGGCAGCCTTGATTGCCTCCATACTACCTGCAGAAACAACAGTTCTTTGCTGCTGCTGCTGCTGCTGTTGTTGCTGCTGCTGCTGCTGTTGTACCTGTTGTTGCTGCTGATGCACCTGTTGCTGAAGCACAGCAATATTAGGGTGAGATCCTGAAAGATCCACATCCATAGGGGCAACTGATGGTGGACGTGACATGTTCTGTGAGTCCACCAACATGGGGAGTGAACCCGAAGAGGAGCTGAGTACGAGATTTTTTGGCACAACCTGACTGGCAAGGGAGATGATATTGGGTGGCGATGCGATATTGATGTCCATATTTAGGTCAGGTGACATCGGACCAACTGAGTTCTGGGAGGCGTTCAGGTCCACACTACTGCATGAGGGCGACACCGGGGGTGTTCCGAAGGTCATGCTTGTGGAGTCCTCACTGGGTTGAATGCTCTGTGGAGTTAGTGGTTGGATATTGATAATATTCCCCAAAGTCTGCATGCTCTGTGGGGACATCACGTGCATGTCTGTGAAATTACTCCAGCTACTGTTGCTACCCGGAGAAGTCAGTGAGGACACTGAAACTGTATGCGGCTGGGGCGAGCTGCTTGCACTATTTGGGTTATTCACACTGTTCAGAATGGCATCAGCATATGGTTTTAGCCGCTCGAGTAATGCAGGTTTTGGTCCTGACACAATAAGGTTTCGCTTTTTGCATTCGGCCTTCAGGTCTGCAACCTTATAGTCTTCGAGGGTCTTGGGTTTGATGCCACTGATGACACCTGTGATGGGCGGCGGGGAAGTGACAGGAGCAGGTGGTGGGGGTGAGAACACCTGAGGCAAGGATGTGTTACTGCTCTGATCAGATCCAGCAGGAGAAGGGGCCACAGGCATTGGTGTTGTAGCAGGACTGGGTCCTGTCGACTGACTCTGCGAGTCCGAACCAGCAGCTGCTGAGGCGGCAGCAGCTGCCGCCGCAGCTTTCTGTTGCGCAGGTAACATAAATATATTTTTCTGCTGGAACTCTAGCTGCCACTGCAAGAATAACTGCTGCTGTTGCAACATAACATGATATGGTGTGCCGTCTGGGGAAGTGGCATTGTTTAATGTTGACTTCACAGCATTGGGTGGACCTTTATACTCATGGAATTTGATAATTTTCGACTTTGGAGTGCTTTTCGGTTTCGGTTTCTTTAATCGTGCCGCTTTGCCACCGCCACTAGAACTGGATCCATTGTTACTACTTGTCCGATGGCTCGACCCACCACCACTACTCAAACTACCTACACTGGTGGTAGAAAGAGGTGATGAAGGGGAGAAGGACTGTGTGGTAATGGTTGGCACGGTTGTGGATTGTGAGGTGAACATATATGTCTTTCCCCCCACATTGTTCGAGTGCATTTTCTGCAGCAGTGGGGTAATGTCTGGTGGGGAGGGTATGTTCGAGTTGACCAGGGCATTGGCCACGGCCTGGTCAGAGTCTGAGCCCGACTGCACACCGAATGTTTGCGGTGAAGGTACTCCATCACTCGAATTACTGTCATCCTCGAAGTTGTACGCCTTGACTCTACGTTCTGCGGCAACTTCTGAGGTTTTCTGGAACAACAGCTTACCACCTGGAGAGGAGAGATGTTATGGGAATAAGATAACTATATCATATTAGGTATTTTCCGAATAATTGCGGCATCTTTAAGTATATAAATACTGTTTAAGCCGTTATAATCTCACATTTAACACTAATACTGGTATATCATTGATACAACGTATGAACTTATCAATCCTTTTTTCTTTAGAATTAAACATATTTACCAGTAACAATCGTTAAATCACTTTATCAGAACTGAACATAACGATCAGCATTACCTCTCCAGCCATATACTAATTCTTTAGGTCTAATATAAATTGCACGAAGAAACAATTGATTAACATTTCTAAAAATATCAATATTTCGAAAAACAAACCAATTGAATAGACCAATTAATTCGAACAAACTCAGTGTTATTTGAATAAAGGAGCAAACATTTATAACATCAGAGCAAAGACTTGATAGATGCGGTATAAACTGGCCACAGTACCCCTGATTGCATCTTGTAATTGAGGGTCAGTCTGTAGAATGTTTCCCTCAACCAGCTCGAGAGGTCCTGGGCGGTTGGCCAAGCGGTCGCTGAGACTGTCCTGCAGCCGTGCGCGCTTCAGCTGTCTCTGCCGGACCTGCAGGGACGGCGCCGCTGTGGAATCTGCAATATCAGTTTTTTTATATGAGCGACGTGGGTTAAGTACTCTACTTTCTTAACATATAACAATTATAGATCTCTTAATCTCAAATTAGCAATCAATATGAGGTCCGGTACTGCAAAAGGTCTGAGAAGTAGATGGAAGAATATGTACTTTACCGGATATTATGACAGTTTCTTTAGCATCAAACACAACAGAGGTGATTTACGTCGTTTTATGATATACAGGGATGTCAGTTGACCTTTCAAGTGGAATTTCCGGCCTCAGAAAGACCAAGAAAACGTAGAAAACATGTCAGCGTTGGCCACGGTGTGGGGCTGAGGATCACTGATTTATTGGCGCTAAATGAATCTTCGTTTATACAAAGAAAAGGAAAAAGTGGATTTTCATGGCAAAATAAAAAATTGCTAACTCATGTCATCTACATGTAAAATTATGAAAGTCATCTGACACAGTGTGAGGGATGAGATCTGTACATGAGCCTCGATGCAAAGGGGAGTGGGGAACTGTAGAAAAACGTACCCTCTAGTATGTGTTGTTGAACGAGTGCCTGTCTATCAGGTCTCTGCTGGATCTTGTGTTTTAGTAAGTCAGCATTCTGTAAAAGAATAAGATTACATGACATGAATTCATAAATCATAGACTAGTTCCAGGACATTGTATAACAAGAAATCTGTTGGGTGACAATCCTCGATGAGCAATTTCTGAGGACAGTAAATCTGTCTTTAAGTACAACTTTTCTCTCTTTATAACTGAAAAGGAATTCTTTCCTTGACTAAATATAATCCGCCGTCAGGACTGTGTAACTGCCGCACACTACAAAAGTATATGATCCTATATGCTTGCAATTTAGTGCAAGAAAACAAAGGCCATTTGCACAACCACCCGTCTAGCTGTAGGGGGTTTGCGTGGGTCTCACATGGAAGGCCCGTCTATGCCCGTCACATGGGGATAGGGACAGGGCTAGATTTTGACAGATAACACCCCGTGCTGAGGCTGTGGTCCAGGAAGGACAGGAGGCAGATAGGGGTGGCATGGCCAACACTGGTAGGACCCCAGTCCCCGTGAGGATGAAAGACAACTGAACAATCCCAGGTATTTGCCGCTGATCAACACATTCTTTACTGGCCCGTCATACTCAGTGCAACTGTTCTGTTATTATGTGTTTCATTGTAAATTTGATATTGCTTGGCCTAATGGGGTGTTTAGAAGCTCATATGTTAATCAACTTATTGATATAAGAATCAGCCATTCTCTTAAGCATATTTGATTTTTTTTTCTGTAAATGATATCTATGGAACAAACCTCTCACTCTTGTGCATAGCCTTAAACTATCAATAAACATCGTAATTGGAGCGTTCTATCAACCAGACTTACATAACTACCGAATATACATGATTTATAGGGTCCACTAACAGCCATGAAATTTTGATTCTGGGAGTAATGGATTCTGGGATCGACTAAAACACTTCTTAGGACCTTGTGGCATAACTAAATTAATTCAATACTACATGTACTTGATGAATGACTAGTCTTGGAGTTGTGAATAATGCAGTAGTCAGAAATTTTAACAAAATTAGCGGTCAGCAATTCATGGTTTAGAAAGCCATTTCAACAGGTACTATTTCGGTAAGGTAATTAGGGACTCACTAAGAAGAGAATGTTTCTAAATCTCATGTGCTGAACATTTAATACACTGTGAAAAACAGGAAACCGGAAAAATGGCAATATTGGTTTAAGGAATACTCGGTTGCTGTCACTGAGGCTGTTGGCGACCGATCTGCATTGTTCAGTCTGGGTCAGAGCAGCTCTGAGCTGCTCGGTTGACCAGGCCGTATCAGCTGACCGGGTCGTATAAGACCTCTAGCGCCCCGGCTTGTTATCACTCCACACACTACCACAATCAGGAACCAGCTCGGCAGGATGCTATCTGCCCTCCTGGCCACCTGGTGGCAGGCTCACGAAGCACGCAGTGCGCGTCTCACCGAACACAAACAGCGCCGTCTGGTGTCTTTTTGTTGTAACAACAATAACAGGGGGCGCCTCCGTCGACCCGCGGTGGGGTATGGGTAGGCGAGGAGTTAGTGTAGGAGAGACCCCCTCCTCCCTCACTTTACTGGCTCTGGAAAATCGGAGCACTTCCTGCTGATATATATGATAACCAGGAATAATCAACCTCACGTTTGGCATGTATATAGGGGGAGGGGTATTCTTCATAGTTCCACGGGAAAGCCAACACCCTTTCGTCTCACCTAACTCCCACAGTGAACTTTGGTTCAACAGTGTAACTTCATTCGGGAAAGCAAAAATGCAAACCAAAATTGAGAAATATTTCTTTAAGCCAAAATTAAATCCCCTGCAACATGTCCTGTTGTTTTTCCCCTTCACATTAGTCTCAAAATGGCATATGAAAAAATTGGGTTTAAGCAATCTCGGTCATGCGTCAAGGATGGCATCCAGAATTATTTCATGGACATGTCATTTCTTTTTTTTTGTCAGAGAGTAAATCTTTAGGAGCCACCTGTGTCGCCACCTGTCATCTGGTATCTACCATGAGTGCTGAGTGTCTCCGGTGCCAACTGGTTTATGCGTAGAACGTAGGGCGTAGGTGTGTGTAGGAGGAAGGGGTCGTTGGTAAGCCCACACCTGTGTTATCACTGATTATCGCTCACCGCTGCTTCCGGAGATCATTGTGTATAAACACCCAAGTCCGCCAGGTACAAGCTGCATAGTGCAGCACCTCATGCCCGGTGACAGCAGACCTGACCTCAATGTAGAGGTCAGAGCTATACGCATGCGCAGTTATACTGTGTCAACACCTTGTAAAGTCACGGTGAACTGCAGCATCTAAACTGACACTTGGAATTATTTCTGATCATTTCCTTGAATATATCTCATATCCCTGAATGTTAAACAAATACCAGAACACAGACTAAAGGCATAAAGGTCCACGGAGGAAGATTCCCATCTTTTTATTCATCGGGAATTCATTTTATTATGTCGGTGAATCGCGATTCAACCCAACGTGATGCTGCAACATGATTTCTTAAGTCACATGGCCTAATTTATAGATACATGTGTAGTGAAGCACGGCTTGTAATCAAAACCTGATCAATTAGACCCTATTGAGGTATCCCGTAATCCAGTCTGTTTTGCAAGTTCCGGTTTTCGCTGATTACCGACGTTATATGGTGATAGACTCGTGACCCGTAACCCAGAAATAATGCAGTTTAACGGTTTTCAGAAATCCTCAAATTGAAATTCTGATGCCAGAAATGGAAATTTCAGCTATTTCTACATAGAAATCCGAAATTATATTCAGTTTCTCCAGTTATAAACCAGAAAACTGTGGTTCATGTTGTCGTAGTGTGCCAAGTCTATCGGGAGCGGAACTTTGCTTTACCCGGGCGATAATCGGGAGTTTAGTAACCTCTGGAGGCTCTATATGATGTAATCGATTTCGGTCTCTTTATATCATGATCTTAGATGACTAGGGGATCCCTCAACCTACATTAGTACAGGTCGGGAAGGCTATATGGTATCCTGACGTTATTAGTTCGTGCTATGTGGTTATGTTCGTCAGAGAGGACGGGCAGGGGAGGTCAGAGGAGACGACTCGGGTGCAGTGTACCCGCCGGAAGTTGCTCAGGGGGAAGATTTTGTCATCGACGCCAGGTCACTGCCGTGCTCGGCGTTCCGCGTACTGCACCATGAAATGGTTGTCTTTCTATATATCCTAATCTTACACTGCAACGACTATATATATATACACACATATACATGTGTTATATGAATCGAGATCTCAATTTCTGTTCTTCCAAGTATATATATATCCTAACTATCTCGGAGGGAGTCCAGAAAGATATTCTTGGATTCTAATGCTTGTAGATGTTCAGCATAAATGAGAATAACACAAATAAAGAAATCATCATACGATATAAGCCTACAAAACCCAGTAGATTTCTCTTCACACCCTCTCTCTCGACTTCCGCGACACTGTCACTGACCGGTCCGATAATGAGTGATTGTCACATCTTCAGAACCAGTCCTTCACACAGCATGATCGAGCAGTACCGCGCTCTTCCACCAGATGTCCCTGCTGTGCGGTATCCGTCAGACGGTACGGCCGGCCAGCGGTGTGCGGGTGGCAGGACGGTGCTGGGTGGCAGCAGGGTGACTGGAGGCCATTACACAGTCGAGTGGCTGCATTATGAGCGATTTCCTGGCCGCATTCCTCGGCAGCGTTTGTTTGTGAACTGCTCTGGCTAACCCTGCACAACCTGCTCGCGTCCTGCTCGCCAAATGCTCCGGGCTGGAACTCCGGGCGCGGCGGGTACACGCTCTAGGGCCCGACTCTTCGCCACCTCCCCCTCGTCCTCTACTCCGTTTTGATCTTCAACCACTATTTCCTTCCCCCCCCCCCCGGCACTTTTTGCAAAGATGGGCGCATGTCCCCGGGCAAGCAGTGCACAGAGCAGTACACAAAGCAGTACACAGTGCGGGTCACAGTAAACCTTGGAGAGCAGTTCCCAGTATTGTTTTGCAAAGCTCACAGTGTACTTGGAGAACAGCTCACGGTTCGGTTCACAAAGCTCACAGTGAGAACAGCTCACAGAATCCTCACAGAACAGCTCAAAGGGAGAACAGCTCACAGAATCCTCATAGCGCGGCTCATAGTGAGAACAACTTACGGTGTTCTAAGAGAGTAGTTCACCGCGAGAACAGCTTACATATGCTCATAGAGCAGCTCACAGTGAGAACAGCTCGCACACCAGCTCACACATCAGGTGAGGAGCGGCTCGTGTATATTTTCTTTGTTGTGGGATCATCACAAGAGGCACTCAGCGGACCCTCTCAGCAGACCGGGTGTTCTGCATAACACATGTCCATCCACCTCTTACCCGCCACACATTCAATGCTGCCTACTTCCTCCATGCCCCATGACTGTGTCCCTGACCCGACGTCACTGTAACATCGCAAGTTCCCGTCCGAATTCCTCAGTATCGACGACTTAGATGTCCAAGTAAAGCAATTGCTTTTATTGTTAATTTCAACAGGAATATCTAAAGAGGAACGGTTTCTCCTTTTTGGACATGTGGATAGATAGATATACCTTGTAATCCCTTCCAAAGCCCTAAAAGATATTCACGAAATTTGTATTAAAATTATTTTTAGAATTTATATATCAGATTGTTTAATTTCAACGTCATCCATTTCTAATAACAGACTGTGTGCCTATCACAAGAGTAAGAGGGTCTACTGATGAGTTATAAACCAGCTCTCTATGGATAACCGAGGGAACATTCTATGTTGTAGAGCCTTCACGGGTTATCACTATGGAATACTGTTTACGGGAACAGGAACGACGAACAATGGGAATCTCATTGCTTATAGCCGGGTGGACTCTTTAAACAGACCCATAAAGTCAAAGAGAAGTCATGAGAGGGGTAGGGAAGCCACTCGGGAAGTCATGTGCAGAGCAGTGTACTGACGGTAAAGGCTGCACAAGAGTATGATGAAACGCCACCATGAAATGGAAGAACGAGCTGAATGCTACCTTCTTTCCCACTCCCCATTAAGGGAAAAGGCTTCAGTGAAATGTGCGTTTTTAGCTGGGGCTGGGGGTAGGGGTGTTCAGTTCAAACTGGAATCACAACATGTTGCAAGATAAGAGCCAGTGAGAGTGGTTTAAATTGTACAAAGAAAAGTTTATTCTTCCGGGTCAAGAAATCTGCATGAGAAGATAGGTCAAGCTATTAAGTAGGCCTGTGGTTTCCGGAGTCTTTCCAACAATCTCCTGCTTATATCAATTGGCCTGAATGAGGTCACTAGTACTTTTGTACACGTTACATCTTGATGTTATGTAGAGGGAGTTGCTCCTCATACAGGATCTAAATCCAGCACAAGCGAGCTGCTCGTTCCACCGAATTACAAAATCACCGACAGCGGGGTCAGGACAGTGCATGACTTCAGGACTCACTGTTTTATAAGAAGGACAGTGCTGTGGAGTGTGGCGTAAGGTGCGGGAGGGACTTCAAAAGTGTAGTCGTCATACTCCAAGCAGATCTGTTTCGATTTTAACTTAGTCCTGTACCATTGGTGGGATATACGTTTGAAGAGTGTAGTAGCATGAGCGCCGCCAAGTGGTGGGTTTGTGAGTGGGCAGAATGCCAGTCTCTGCAACCACCCTTGTACTCTGGAACGAGGGCACCCAGATCCAGGGCTTCGTCAATGTATACACCCTCTGAGACGTCTCGATTATATACATCGCCTGCTCTTTTAACGCATAATGCTTAACCATTACCTTTCGTAATCAATATCTGATTTAATCAGGATACAAACTGCATGCGTACCTTCGCAAGACACATCTCCAGATCGGTTATGACCGCCTGTAGGTTTTAATGTACCTTTGCTCATACAGATCCTTGTTCCTTTGAATTTAGTTTGAAGCATCTCGACAAAAGCTGAAATCATATTCGCTAATTTGATTGAGTAGTGTCTGTTTGCAGGCATTAATTTGTCTTGCACTTTTATCGGAAAAGAAATTAGTAAGACGTGGCTATGACACCTCTGTAAAAAAAAAAAAAAAAAAAAAAAAAAAAAAAAATTTATCGGAAAAGAATACAACTCACCTTCGCTCTCTCTAGTTGCTTCCTCTGTTCAGCATGTGCTGGTGGCGTTTTCAGTGCTGAAACATGAATAAAATATCTACATTATTTCTACTACATTTTTATAAATAAAACGTATTGAATCACATAGAATACTAACCAATGGCGTGTGCGAACACATACTTCTTACAACCTATACTATAAGAGCATAACATAATCTGAATTATTCTTACAACCTATACTATAAGAGCATAACATAGTCTGAATTATTATCAATGAATAGAAATCAAATCACTGCAGGGTTATGAAAAACTCTGTCTCGGTCTGTCTTTGCGCTTGACCCACATTGACGCCTATTCTTCAGGTTAATAGGCACATAAAACAAAGCGAACTGAAGGGGTAATTGAGACACGCAGAGATTTATCAACAGTTTCCCATTACTTCAATTAGTATGTTTTTTTTTATTGACATCACAACATCTGATTACAGTCAGTTCTTTCTGTTGTGATTGGTGTAAAAAGACAACTCTAGTATTCTCTTGGACATCGATGTAACATGACTACATGGCATTGCCATGAAAACCAATTGCACTGCAATTGAGGCAACTGCCCCTTTATTGAGTGACTAATGTATCCTACTATAACGCATTGCAAAATACTGTACTATAAATGAAACTCAATAAAGAATTCCTGGAGATAAAAAATTGATAATACTATTGATGATGATGAGATGGATATGAGTTGTACATTTAACCATAGCATTACTTGGGCACATAAGTAAGAAGGCATTCTTAATTACTCTTTTAAAAGCTGCCACTGAGTCAAGATGCTACGCGTGAGTATCTAAAGAATCCCATAGTTTCCTGCCTCTGTACCACAGCAACTTTTCGAATTTAGCTGATAAAAGGGTTTGAACTTCCCTATTACTCTTCAAAGCGATTAACGTACAAGTAAAAGATGCCTTGACCAGTCTACGTGCATGTCCCCTGGTGTTAAGCTTTCATGCTACTCATCGGAAGCTGTGTAAAAAAAATTATTTACACAGAGGGGTCTTTGATTTGCTCTTAGCATGAAATACGATCAGGAAGTTGTTGTTGAAGACAGTGTCACCGCTCCGAGCGGCTATGAGCAGCACAGTCCGGTCAGCAGGTCCCGTATTGTGATCTCTATGTCATGTGGTCAGGAGGCGGACGAATGTCAGTCGTATCCACTGTCTGGTTGGACCTGGACCCCGGCCACCACTCCACCCACCACCTGCACAACCCAGCCCGCCCTCCCCCGCAGCCGTTCTCCGAGCAGCCCCCGCCTCCTCTTAGAGCTGCTCAGAGCTGGATGTATTTCAAAGTAAATACACACAAAAAACCTTCCTTGCGAGCACCCCGTCAACGCCGAACCTCTTCTGGCATGCTGAATAACAGAGCACTCTTAAAACCACGATGCAGCCTTAGCTGGTGTGTAATTGATGACATATTTGATAAAATCGTGATTATAGGTTCGAAGCATTAAATGGAACAATAGTCTTATATATACTTTCACAAACTTGTGCTATGGTTGGCAAGTATATTTATAAACTTGTTCACATACACCTATAAAACATATTAAATCCCACTTGTATATCTCTTTTTATTTTTCTTTATCAGAATGTAATCTATAAATTGTATACTTGTAGTTCCGTAGGCGCCATTATTCAATAACCCTATATTTGCAGCCACCTCATTGTAGCAGACTATAACATACTACATTAATAATACATTTTTACCCCCTTCTATGCGTGTATAACTGGGGGACGTAACTCTTCCACTCTGCACACCCAGACATTATACATTTCGAAGATGTCTATCGCGCTCTCCCTAGTACCACTGCTCTACACCAGGGGGCATGACGTGATAACCTCTGCCATGTTATTTTTCCAAACACAACCCACGCGACCATGTCTGTCTGTGAGTGAGTGTTTCACGCCTCCGCCGTCCACCTATCTCCTTTTGTAAGCGCCATCTTTTATCAATGACCTTTGTTTTGAGACGCTCTGACCAGCGTCCGTTGCTTGGCAACCGTTGCTAGGCAACGGCGCGTGGCGGCGGTTGTCGTGGTAGGTAATCCGGGATTATCTGTGTTCAGAGACAACACGGCGAGCTTATCCTTGTGAGGAAGTGGCACGGGCTGCAGCGAGCAACACAAACACCGACCTGACCCCTGGTGGGGACTACTGGGCCGCGGTGCATGCCGGGTGCAGTCAACGCTGAGATTGGTCATACACAACATGACGCCCGCGGCTATTTCACATTTTGCGAATCGGGACTTCCGACTTGATTTCTCTCGTAAATCCAGTTACATAGCATTCATGAACAAAATTTCACACTTATTGCAATATACCAAAGAAATACAATTATACCCCCAGATGAAACTGTTTGTTGCTTTTTTCAACTAGGATAAACCTGATCCTTTGTCGTCCACCTACTAGGTTTAGGCTTAATAGACTTTTGGCAGTCTTGCTCTTGTTGTGAAGTCTGCTTTATTTTCCTTCATCCTGAGTGGTGTTATCTATTTATGCCCAGTATCACTGCTAGGGCAGGCATGTTCTTTTTTGCTGCGATAATCAAATTTCCAGATGTTATTCTTTAACCTCTATCGCATTATGGAACACTCCCTTCTGTGTCATGTTCACCTAGGCGTAAAACATGCACGAGCAGACGTTCCTTTGAACTGAGTGAATGAAAGTCGCTAACAACAACAACAACAACAACTCCAGTTAATACATCCCTTAAACACGTGTGTGTTAAGGTCTGATGTAATGATCGCGTTTCACACATATTAACTCTGGTTGTTGCATGTCTAAACAGGTGCCTCCTTCGGCCTCACATAATGACCGGATGTTATTTAATAAGGCGTGCTCCCACATCCCTATATCTCTGTATTCTTCTTGGCATGGCATCTGTGTTTCTTATTACAGTTATTTCTACAAGGTGAATCACCAAGTACCTTGCCACTCCCTCATACATATAGAGACCTCAGGTGCTAACTCACCTTTACAGCACACAGCCTAGGTACAAAACAGCAATAGCAGTCGAAACCACAATAATGTCCTAAATAGAGTCCACTTCCCTCACCCCACCCCGCTGCTGTGTGTCAGGATGAGATACGTGTGAATAGAGGTGTCTAGTTTGCCTGTTCACTGCTAGGGGGCTAGGTAGATCCCGTCCCCCGCTGGGGTCCTAACGGCTCCGGAGGAACAAACTACTTGGGTTCACGGGTAATATGGGTCAAAGCGGAAATGCCCCAATCATCGCCCTTACTTCCTGCACCCGTACTGAGACTGTAGATTAACAGCGAGGGACATATGTGTGATATCATATAAATAGACAATAATCGATAGTTTTGTAGACAGGTGGCGGTAAACCACGAGGGGTTAACGCGTTGTAATACACGAGCAAATACGACCTCGAGTGGTTTACAGAAACAAAAACCCATCGTTTGTTGTAAACTTCTCGAGTAAACTAATCCTATTAAAGAATTGCAACATTAACGGATATATCAATAGAATCTATTAAGACTTTTTGACTCTAATAAATAGCCTTTTTTTCCATTTTCCCGTATACAACGGCTTTAAGGCCGTGTACAATGGATAAATAGCTTTTAAGTACCATTTTCCCGTATATAATGGATTTGAATCCGTATACAATGGTCATGGTGTCTGGATGCTTAAACAATGGGTAGTGGGTGGCTCCCCATATTTTCAATGGGGACTTTGTATACGATGGATAATAAACTACTAGAGTCCCACCACCTAAGCATTACACAGCTGAAACTCCAACGACCAACCCCGCGACTTGCAGTCGCAATCTTGAAGCTGTGTTAGACTGCCTATAATTTGTATCAGCATCGCTTAGAAGTTCAGGGTCACTTTTAGATGCGGTGCGTTGTGTGGAAGGTAGACCACTCTATATAGCGCTACACACGATACAACTACACCACACCGCCGCCATGCCACCATCTCTGCTTAAACCTTGTTGGTTACCGTCTGGTATCCCAAAGCAGTCTCGAGAATTCTCCCCAGTTTCTGAGTAGATTTTCCTAAAGCTTGTTCTTCAATTTACTTAACTCTGATAGGTAACAATGAGATTGGATCTCAGTCACCACCTGGCACGATAGATGTGGATTTTTAGGGAAGCTGGCATTACTCAATTCCTCCCGACTCTATCTGAAGACATACTTCCGGAAGCGGGCACCATGCAGCGCTCTTCGCGCATGCGCTCGATCGCTCACCTCTACTGAGCACTCAGAAAGGCACTTGAGACGGGAATGAGTACCACGTGTGCATGTCAGAGATCCAAACAGAGGATCCAAACCTTGCAGCCTGCCGTCGTTCTCGTGTGTCACGCGGAGGGAGGGTCGCACAGACCAGCGATGGCCTCACAGCAAAACAAACAGGGTCAATCACGTTCATCCAGCAAATTTTCGTGCTCCATGATGGTCCTCAAACAGATTTGCTTGTCTTTTTGCAACATATATGGTTTACTACTACTACCTTTCTAAAGCCATGTAATATTTATTTCTAAAATGCTCTGTATCATTATTTAGTTCTAAGGACTACATTCTAGAAGTAACCAGTTTTATTTCTTTAAAATGCATTCTAATATTGGTTATTTGTCTGATCGCAGATAATAATTATGCAAATTCGAACTAGCAATGCAATTACTAAAGCTAACATATGGAAGGCATCCGTAAAACTACAAGCAAAACACCATCTTGAGACTATCCTCACCAAGTTACATTGCTGTTGGCTTACTGAATCCTATATGTATAGTTTGCCGGTGGTTTCACATTATTTTTTCAATCGTTGAAACATCCCTAGAACACGTGCACTTTGAGAGACGTTCAGTGGGATACTAACGGGCCATAGCCAATGAGTTACCCAACGTAATGCTATCCCATCACACCCTTCTGACTTCTAAGCATGTATGACCAACCTGGGAACGAGGCTGGACCCAAGTGACCTCACCCGGCGCCTTATTATCGCTCACAGTCTTATTATCGTTCTCCGGTGACGGAGGCGAGTTTTTGGTCACCGGAAATGCCAGGAATGCGCACTCCTCAGCGGTTTCCCACAATGCAGTGCGGCTGGGTGTTTTTGCCATACGGGACGGCCGCAGCCCCGCCCCCCTTTTACGTCATATAAACATGTATGGCAGTCTGAGTGTCTACATGTCAGTGACTTGTAAACACGGTATATATGACGAGCTTTCCCCTCAGCCATGTCTCTGCGCCGGCTCGGGGCCATGTGGGGGACCGGGGCATTATGGCCGCGTACTTTAGCAATAGTTGCCATTCCACTGGCATGCAAAGTATGGTTCTGGCCTTTTCCACTTAGCAGTTGGCAGGTTGGAAGTCTACATGTGGGGGTTGGAGGGTGACGAGGGTATGGTGGGTCTGTCGTGATGTTCAAGGGTTGCTTATGCAAGATGGTGTTAGTATGAATAAGGGTTATAAGCTATGAATACTGTGCACTTGTACATGATGGTCAAAAAGTTTCAGTTGTATTACAAAGCCGTAACTTCATTCTTATCCGGTTACTTACGACTAAACATAGATCATATGTGATGTCTCTACTCATACCATACAACCAACTGCCTTTCTACAGGAGCAAACTGATAATGTTATCATGTAGGTGCCCTCATGTAAGTATTACAATGTATCAAGGGTTGATAAGGTATTTTCAACATTTCATTAATCAGATTTGCATCAAGTAACTATGCTGCCAATGAAAAAAATGCCTGGTAATGGGACATGCAGGGAAGCAATCAGCAATAGTGTCAAAGCTTCAAATAAACTCCGTGGTACACAATGTTCAGTATCCTAGGCATATCTATATCTATATCTATTGCTCGCTAAACTAGGTTTGAACAGTTGACCCAATGTATACAACTAATATTTTAGCTTAGCTAGAATCATTTCCTGGTCTTCCGTCGTTGTCCGGGTTGGTCACATATAGAGCTGCTCAGAGTCGCTCAGGGCAAGCACCCTGTATGATAACACTGTTTACTGTCAAGGGAACCCCAAGCCTCCTTCCCGAATACAACAGGTTCAGCTCAGAGCGTAACTCACAAATTTTCAGAAATGGAAAATGGGAAATGGAAGCGAAGCAATGAAGAATTCATTTGTTGAGTTATCCGATCCATCAGTTTCAAGCAGCGCCCTTATAATTATGTCTGGTGAACGTTTTTAATCCCATGTATCCCAATGGGAAATCTATTTATTTCCCCTCTATATTTAGAAGGTTTAGAAACTAGCAAATGATTCATTAGAATCTTCAGACAGTTCTCAGACCCATCGGTGTCCTCTTAAAAGCAACTCCTACTACTGACCCAGTTCATAGACCAACGTCAGGACCGGTTCCTGAAGTTGTCGCTGCAACATAGGATTGTCTTACTGATAGGAATTTAGGGTTCTACACCCTGCGGAGAGGACTAGACTCTCTATATATAAGCATATATATTCTTATATATAAGTTTATATGTGTATTGATATCGCTGAGACCTTGGCCTAACCCTAGATCTCTAAGGAGCAGCTCTTAATTACTGACCTATATAGTAGTCAGTGAGCCGTGAGCCGCTCTCTGAGCCGTCGGTGGAGCCGTCCCGTCCCCGGCCGGGCTGCGCTGCTCGTTTCATCTGTGCATGCAGTCGCCCCGTCCACCTCGACCGTGCCCGCGTTGCCCCCGTCATGCCCCGCTGACGCTCCACCCTGCCCGGTTGACTCATGCGTGACTGTCTGGTAAGAACCCTGTGATATCTGTGCGCGGTGCAGTACGAGGCGGCGTACACACTGGACGTGTGATACGACGCCGGGAGTTTGTACAGAGAAAGGTCTGTTATCTGGGTTGACACGGCGTTTAGCGGAGTGCTTCCGGGTTCGTGTCGTCAGCACGGAACACCGCAACATGTTTCTCTCTCACATCATGGTGGTCCGCTGGGGGGCACATCCTATACCGTACCGTAACAGTATTCCCGACATATGTTGACACACATTCAACCTACCACTACTGCACCCCACCATCTCTAAGTGTATTGATACATACCCTCTTTGATGCCCGGGGGTATCTTTTATCTTTGTTAAATCACCATAACAGCATTCACCATAATACCATAATATTGAAAAAAAGCCCGGCCAAAACAGGATATCTTCATTCACATAAAGCAAACAGTTAGACTACTACCAATCTAAGCTTCCCGTAGCTGCCGCTGTAAGCACTGGTCCCATGAAACACGCCAGCGTTCCACCAGGGGGCGCTCTGATCGTTATTAGGTGGGCAGCAGAAAGGTCGAGCCTTAATTAGGACAAGTAAACACGATGAGTGGGCGCAGGTAGGCGGCGCGGTCAGGTGACCAAACGCAGAGCCACTGGTCAAGGCACCATTGTTTTCTCCTCGTCCTCTTTTTTTTTCATTGTTGTTTTTATTTTACTTGTTGATGGTTTTTCATATATGTTTTTTTTAAAATTATTACTCCGGACGACTCATCCAGCGAATCCCACTCATTAAGTCCGGCAGGAATCAACAGAACTTTAGGATTCCTTTAACAGTTGGAGGGAAAAAGATTTAAAACAAAAGGGGCCAGAATGTGACCAGAAGTTAACACTACACATAGGTTATCTTTTGCCTGAATCACCCTCCTCTTCTATGTCTGAGGGATAAAAGCCTTACTTTTTCTCATCTCCTTGTTAAAGAAAAGGCATTTCTCTCATTGTATTTCTAGTAAAAATCTTGAAATCTTTATGACTTTAAAGGACCTCTATCACGGATGTACTTGTATATTGGAAACCTTCCTGGAAGGAATGGGGTTCACGTTCGCTGTCTTCCAGCATGTTACGAGTAAAATCTAGCGCCACGCGCCGGGAACCAACGCCGTCACGTTATCCACTTCGCGGATCCCTCCTTACGCCCCCTAGCGGCCTGACCCAGTTAGGGGTGACGACATCCGGTGATAGGCGGCCGATGTCAGCGCCACCTGGTGCCACTTGACAGAGTCGTCCCCGCCTCGCACTGCCCGCCTGTGGTAACCAAGTCCCCTGGTTTTACACTCTACATGCATTTGGCCAAGGGAACCCGTGTAGGCCGAAATGTGCGTTAGTTCCAAGATGCGCCGTTAGAGGGCCATTTAGTGGTGCCGCCGGGACAAGTGTATCCTGATAAGGGCCTACATACACCATAAACTCGGCCTACAAACAGGACGGCGTAACATTCCTCACATACAGGTCAGTAAACCCGACAGGAGTAGTTAATTAGTCTAGTCAGCTGTCACAGCCGCCCTCTAAACGATGGGGCCCTCTGCTCTGGGCAACGGACAACACATATACCAGCATGTGACGTCATCAGCACCTTCTCTGATGTCACCCAAACTCACAAATGACATGCCACTTCTGAGATGGCTGGAGGATCGATCAGGTTTCTTTTTTTGTATTTTCTTTCGCGGGAGTTTCGTTGGCGGGAGGTGAGTGGGGCGACTAATGGCTTATCCCACTCACAGGTGGTGCTGACAGTTATTGCCCCACTTTATTTCTCAGACAGTAATCGTCATCAATATGCTGTGATCGGGAGATAATTGGTGCAATCAGCGATGAGGGCGAGCCGCACGGGTACGAAACGAGTTATAATTAGACAGCTGCTCAGAGCTGATCACAAAGACATGACAAAAAGACGTAATCCTGAGTGGCTGGAGTTAGGGTCACCTTTTCAGGCAATGGGAAGTTGAGTGATTCATTGAGTCACCCACAGGTATCAAACAAACCCAATTCACACCAAGAGATTTTGGTCCTTTTCGGTAACTTTGTCTACGATAACATACCATCACGTCATCACCGATAACGTACGTTATAAATGATCTCAATGCATTTTTACTCACGTGGATAGATGCCTTGATCGACCAGTTCGTTGACGGACCGGCGAAGCAGCAGCCTCCGTTTGAGAGCTGAAATCAAGGAAAATCCACGATAATAACCTGCTAATTAAAATTCATGAATATATCCATATTTAACAATACATGCACATGTACTGACACAAACACAGAATCATCACAAACTGACCTATTATAACACACAAATGTCATATAATACATCTATAGAGAGTCCACGAAAAATTAGATAAATTCAAAACTTATCTTTTCCTCGATCAAACTACGTTTGATTTCTACATCCTTTGACAGTCTAACCTTATAAGACACACCACCGTATTATTTCATTTATATATATTTGTTTTGATATTTCAATCAAATAACGCTGTCGAATCCTACATGAATCTTCGGTCCTATTAAAGCCCATATCATTGATAAGTGTGCTACCTTTGCCTGAAGCAATATATATATATATATATATATATATATATATATATATATATATATATATATATATATATATATATATATATATATATATATATATATATATATACACATACATACATACAAAAAACAACATCTCAACCACTTAATTGATATAAATAAAGTTATTGTTCTACTAACATGATATAATGATGATGTGTCAACTACTTCATACATTCTGTTGTATACCTAGCAATGAATTCTAAAGCCTGGAACCCACCAATGCCGATGCAGAATTCAGACCTTCCGATGCACCCAAACGCCCATTCAATTCATTGTAATTGTGCGTCCGAGAGCGCATCGGTGTGCATCGGAAGGCTGGTGGGTTCGCCCTTTGATGCAGACTGCAATCCAGGACATAGCCTTGCTATGATCTTCTTGTCTAAGGAAATCAATAATGCAACAAGAACGTTTTTTTATGGATCTAGTGCTTCTTACTATTTAAAGCTCTCCATATGAAATTCATATCAACTATGTAATTAGAACCTGGCTTCTGATCCTGAATAAAAAGAGGTATGCCTATGTATAAAAAATGAATAAGTAATAATACATAACCTTTCTACACCCAGTTTAATCACAACTTTTTTGTTAATATCTGTTGCTAGGCAATGCTACTTGGGTATACGTCACTATACATCACATTCCGGCTCTAATCTACAACTCTTTCACTGCGAACATCCTCCTCTAGAACAGCACGGTGAGCGGCTCACCTTTGAGCCGCTCAACGCGTTACCATCTATAACTGGGCGCCGCCGGCAGGCATCACGTTATAGCCACAAAAACCCGCCAGCATTCACTGCTTTACAGACCAGACCCCGCACAACCACCGGTTAACATGGCCGGCCAAAGGTCACCCTTCTCATCAAGTGGGCGCCTGCCGAGTCAGCTGAGCGCCTCCGCGTAGCTGCGAGCGACTATGAGCAGCTGTATACTGCTCTAAGCTACTCCAAGCAATTATGAGAAGCTCTTAGCGACTCTGAACATCTCCAAGCAGTGCCGCCCAACGCCGAGAAGCTTCAAGAAGCTCTGACCAGCCTCGAGGAGTTCCAAGCATGTCTAAATAACTTTGAGCAAGAAGAAGCTCTGAATGCTTCAAAAAGATCCACGTTGCTTTAACAACACCGAGTAGTTTGGAAAAGCTTTCGACAGGATAGAGCAGCCCCACTAATCTCTAAACATCCCCGAGAAGCTCCAAGAAGCGCTGTACAGCGTTGAGAGCTCCAAGAAGCTCTGGACAACTGAATGGCCTGGGGAAGCTCCAAACAGCTCCCTAATGTCACGTAAAAAATTGCCTCTCCTTTCCTCTAAAGCCCGGCTCTCGTCGAGACGTGTTTGGGGGACATTGTTGTTGTTGTTGTTGTTTGCTCCCTAATGTCACGTAAAAAATTGCCTCTCCTTTCCTCTAAAGCCCGGCTCTCGTCGAGACGTGTTTGGGGGACATTGTTGTTGTTGTTGTTGTTGTTGTTGTTGTTGTTGTTGTTGCTGCTGCTGTCAAGCAGTCACTGTAAGAGTTGCTCCTCGTGGTCTCTGTCCGTGTCTCTCGCTCTCGGCCTCCGCTAGCGAGGCCGAGTCGCTGGACACTTCCACGTTATCATGGCGGTATGTCTAGTGGGCAGAGAGTTGTGGAACTGACCGGACTGGTATGGAGCACTCTCCCTGTTGAGGTTTGGACTGAGACCGTGAATGATTTGCTCGTAGAGTGTGCATGGAGAAAAAGAAACCCTGCGAGTCGGGGGCAGGGGACTGGAGAGGGGGTATGGTGTAGTGTATGGTGGTACTAAGGTGTAAAAAAGCATCTGGTGTTGCAGAGTGTGGAACTCCACCTACTCGTGACCTTCACCCTGTTCAAGGTCAAGGACGACGTAGCGTGCGCGTAAACAGGAAGTAGGGAGCCCCCCTGCTCAAGCGCCTTATAAGGTTCAATGCTGACCTTAAAGATGACCTTAAAGCCGACCTGCCCAAATGGGATCCACATGGAAACTGCCCTCAAGAGGCATTCGGCCCCAGTTGGATTCCTGAACTTTGACCTTTTCCAACTCATAGCCGTTTTTCCCCTTCGGCTTTAACACTTAACTATTTTGTCATCTATGCAGTAACATCTGCAAGGGTAATATGATAATTAGATCGAAGCCGAGATGAGTACGACATGGGGTGACAGCAGAGTGCTGCATTGTTAGCAAACGGGAAACGAACTTAAAGCGTTGAAATCTCTGGTCAGTTGTAGGATATTGAGAAGAATGTTGGGGCAGGGGTATTGCGGAGGGTTTAGGCTGCAGAAGAGAAACGGGACTGACTACTTGACTTCTGCCAAAAAGCCCGCGTGTGGCTTGTATGCGTCCGTAAAGGGCCACCGGAAGTAGAGTCATTCTCCAAACAGGATTTCGGTAGCACTGTAAGGTGTATAGCTGAAGTCAACATGAGAGCTACTATTGGCAAGACCCTTAAAGATTATGTAACTACCCAGTGCCATAGTGTATCGTACAAAATAGTCTAAAAATTAAATATAAGTCCTGCCATAACACTGCAATTTCCCATTCTCGAAATGGATTTGGATGAATTCATATGAATATAACTATAACCGCATCGTCCTTGACAGGCGTTACCTACTTCACAGCGAGACAGAATACTTCTCCTAATAGGAATTTTCGGATCCTGCCTCCACCCCGCTTCAACTCTTACCGACCCCTCCTCCCTCCCCACCTCACGTAGCGGCCCGCCTAGTACCCACAATGCATTACGGCTGGTGAAGGCCCCCTACGACATTGACCACATAAACAAACCACGGCAGTCAATCGGTAACCATGGCAATAGGAGGCCATGTGCATCAGCTGGCTCGCTTTAGGCGGCTGGCAGGGGGCGGGTGGGTCGCGTAGGGTGTGTTATATGTATGGAGTGGAGGGGTGGGGGTATATACCCTTCTGTTGTGTATGTTACCATATGAGCGCTGTAGCCGCGTTTGGGACCCGTACGCCCACCGATAACCATACGAATAGGAATGTCTGCCCAGGACTGTTCAGATAAAGAGCCTCACCTTTTACCCCCCGGGGAAAAGAGCCTTTGTGATGTCACAAGACGCACTGTGATGTCATGTTAGGCATGGACCAATCAGGGACATGTTTACGTGTGGCCTACTTACGTATATGACACATACTGGAAGTGTCATTTACGGCTACACGGATTTAGGTCAAAACCCATTATTGGAGAGAGCCAAATCCTGAAGTATTCCAGAATTAATAAGTGATGCTTCCATGAATATTCTGCATTCTCTTTTAAACATCAAATACGGCTCATGGAATGATGAATGTACACATGACAAATTGTATTTACAATGCAATCATGAATGGCAAGTACTGATATGGTTTTGACCTTGAATTAATATACAAAGAAGAGTGGTACCAATGTGGCCATTGCAAGTAGGCAGTGGGGACTTATTATCTCTGCTTTTGAACTCTGTCTTTAAGGCAGTAGCATCCACTTTAGCCTCCATATTACAAGGTGGACTGAATACAATTAACGAAGATGCACATCTCCATACATAAGAGTGTAAACTTTAAACCACACAAAGGGCCAACACATCAGACAGGAGATTGAGGCAGTTACGTCAGCACCCCACCAGAGGGCGTGCAGACCTCATTACGCCTTTCGCGTAGAGGCGCTGGAAAGGCCCGTATGTACACCGCTGACCGGGTACCAGCAGGCACAACACGGCCGGCTGACCAAATATTTGTGTTGCCCAATCATGGGGCGCGGCGCCCACCCCAATGACGGTCCCACTGGAGGGGTGTACAAGAGGGTGGGCGAGGGATCGGGCTTCTAATCAGGAGTCGTGGGAGGGCACTGTCCACCCAAAAGGGAAACGGGAGAACAAATTGGTGGAAGTAGATATAATTGATCATTTGCAAATTGAACCAACCGCATAGTTTGAGTCAAGATCTATACAAAAGACGTCCTGGTGAAAATCATTGTAAAAGGTTCAGTAGTACCAACGAGTAAAGGTTGTTAATACGTACATGTATATAAAAATACACTGCAACACCAGTGTGTACAACCATTACATGATGCCTTTAGATAAAACACAATCATGACGCATCTCAGCACATGACGTACTAACTCACGTCAGCTACCGTGTATTCATACATCATAATTTATCAATATTATAACATATGTATATAAGTCATATGCTAACGCACATGGGGCCGATCAAAACATATGAACTAAAAAAGCAAAATATGAACTAAACAGGCAAGATGATTTGATGGCTGTTTTTGTTTTATTCTTATTAACTCATAGGGTCAGATCTACGAGATGATCGTAACAGGAAAGCAGGGTAACAAGCGTACTGGGAGTTTGAGATCTGGACAGTTGACGGCAATACTCACATTCAAATACATTTGAAATGCCTTACATTTATATTGTCAGCATATTGATCTGTCCAGCAGATACTCTGATAAATAGGCGTTCCATCCGGTTACCAGCGCTAGGTGACTTATGTCACGTGAACAGTGACGTCATAACCCACTTCAGCTGCTCGCCATGCCTGCAGGCAAAGCTTTTATGAAATGTTTAAGGAGCAAATCTGGTCATGGCAGAGTTCGTGTAAACTGTATATGACTTGCCTGGCTGTATGGCTGTCGAAGTCAAAGTGATAAAACCGGGTTAAAATGCAAGGCGCGACCTCGTGATCTCACTTAAACCTCTCCAGACAACACAATTTCTGATAGGCTTTTACATACTTTGCGTTTCTTCAGAAGCCACTTTCAGTTTAAAAACATTCAGTCCCGCTGATATACACTGACCATGTTTGTCGGATGTAACATGCACAATACTGGAAAAGTATACTTTGATACTGCCTCTACACATCGCTATTAATCACCTTTATATAATTCGTCGACGATTCTCTATATATCCCCAACACATGTTATCTCCATTTCTTCCGGCAATATACTTTTGGTATTTCTTCTTTTTTATCAAACATTGTTCATAAATTGTTTCCATTCAGGGAGGGCACTGTCCACCCAAAAGGGAAACGGGAGAACAAATTGGTGGAAGTAGATATAATTGATCATTTGCAAATTGAACCAACCGCATAGTTTGAGTCAAGATCTATACAAAAGACGTCCTGGTGAAAATCATTGTAAAAGGTTCAGTAGTACCAACGAGTAAAGGTTGTTAATACGTACATGTATATAAAAATACACTGCAACACCAGTGTGTACAACCATTACATGATGCCTTTAGATAAAACACAATCATGACGCATCTCAGCACATGACGTACTAACTCACGTCAGCTACCGTGTATTCATACATCATAATTTATCAATATTATAACATATGTATATAAGTCATATGCTAACGCACATGGGGCCGATCAAAACATATGAACTAAAAAAGCAAAATATGAACTAAACAGGCAAGATGATTTGATGGCTGTTTTTGTTTTATTCTTATTAACTCATAGGGTCAGATCTACGAGATGATCGTAACAGGAAAGCAGGGTAACAAGCGTACTGGGAGTTTGAGATCTGGACAGTTGACGGCAATACTCACATTCAAATACATTTGAAATGCCTTACATTTATATTGTCAGCATATTGATCTGTCCAGCAGATACTCTGATAAATAGGCGTTCCATCCGGTTACCAGCGCTAGGTGACTTATGTCACGTGAACAGTGACGTCATAACCCACTTCAGCTGCTCGCCATGCCTGCAGGCAAAGCTTTTATGAAATGTTTAAGGAGCAAATCTGGTCATGGCAGAGTTCGTGTAAACTGTATATGACTTGCCTGGCTGTATGGCTGTCGAAGTCAAAGTGATAAAACCGGGTTAAAATGCAAGGCGCGACCTCGTGATCTCACTTAAACCTCTCCAGACAACACAATTTCTGATAGGCTTTTACATACTTTGCGTTTCTTCAGAAGCCACTTTCAGTTTAAAAACATTCAGTCCCGCTGATATACACTGACCATGTTTGTCGGATGTAACATGCACAATACTGGAAAAGTATACTTTGATACTGCCTCTACACATCGCTATTAATCACCTTTATATAATTCGTCGACGATTCTCTATATATCCCCAACACATGTTATCTCCATTTCTTCCGGCAATATACTTTTGGTATTTCTTCTTTTTTATCAAACATTGTTCATAAATTGTTTCCATTCATCTTCTGTTTAGTGTATTATGTCATATTCATAAATAAACAATACTCCACTCGTTTGAATATGCCGTAATCGTTACTCGGCTTCGCCTCAATGACGATTGTGGCCCATTCAAACTCGTGGAGTATTGTGTATTTGTACTATTCTCGATGCAGTTCTATATAAGTACTGTGCTTTGTGCTGTGAGGTTTACTGCCAGGATACTGAGCAATATTGCGAGGTGTGCTGTGCGGTATATTGCCAGATGTACTGAGCTGTATTGTGAAGTGTACTGTGAGATATACTGCCACGTGCACTGTAAATTATACAGCTATATATGTTAATGGGGTGTTTTATGAACTCCTCTGAAATCTGTTCTAAGAGTTGGTCTATGGGCACCATGATAAAGTATTCTATGATCCGCGTTGTGGGCTAGTCTGTGAACAAGGGTAGACTGCTCTGTGAGTTATACGTTGAGTTGTACAGAAATTTCCCTTGGGCGGCTGTTCTGTTGCTGGTTAAGTAAGCGACTTTCTGAGCTGCTCAGAGCTGCTCGCTGATAGAGCCCGGGCCCTCTGAGAGAGATGCCGTTGGTATTTGACAGGGTGAGAAATGATACAGGTGTGTGGCCGTGTGGTCTATGCCTCTCCCTAAATCCCAGAGGCTGGAGAAGCCGGTGAGGGTTGGGGGTGGGGTGGGGAGGGAGTAGCGACTGTGCTCAGGTACCAGAGCAGGCAGGATGAACTCCGTTAACCCTCCCTACCACATGATGCATTATACGGCCCGAGTAACCAGTAATTCAATATACTCTGACATTCTGTCTTTATTAGATCTCCTCTCCCTTTTTCTAACATGGATTTGGCATCAGTCATGATTTCAGCCATCATGTCTCATTGGTATCCACCATTAGTTAACAGCACAACCAACACAAGAAGTACCTCATTCCCAACTGAAAACTCGAGCTGCTCCAACGAGCTCATACTAGGTATCCATGCACTACACCTTAGACATTGTCTCTTTAAAAAAGAAATATCAATTTCATCGGAGGCAGCCTTGGCAATATCCGTGAGAGTAAACATGAATACATGGCCATATACTTTATTTCCATGTCAAGTGTGACCATACATCTTCTGATTTAATTTGTCGGTGCTGTCAGTGGCTGCAATGGTTAAAACGGTTTTAGTCTTTGTTTTCAAGTTCTTGGGGGGGGGGGGGCTGGTGGAGGGACATTCATTGAACTGGGGATCGGATATAGCCTCGCCTCTCCATTAGATAGTTGTTATAAAGGTGTTGGGAGGTTTGTGCTATCAGGAGATCATCACATCCTCTATCAGTGACTTTATTCTTTATCAAAGCCAATAAACTGTCACCAGCTGGAGCCACCTGCTGGTACCTGTCCTCCAAAGGCAGTCCAGTATTGGTTTACCTGAAGAAAGACCGGGTACCAGAGCGTGGGCGGTGTCTTTCTGTGCGCGTGCGCTGTGCAGACAGACGCGGGACCAGTACAGACAGCGTCTCTGACAGGCGCAGTCTTCTTGTGGAACTGGCACCCAGCTAGATTCAAGATGAGTTTACCACGTCTCCCATCTACATATGCATGATCCAAGCTGAAGACACGAGGAGCCAATGGAGAACGCTTCATGTCAGCAGATACAAGGCTTAGTAAACCTAATCATATATGCTGAGACGGTAATCTTGGTAAGGAAAGAATCGGAAATAAAATCTAGAGGTAAACATGACTGGACAGTGTAGCGACTGGTATAACAGCATTCTCAGAGCTGTGGGATGTATGTACATGTATATAGATCGATTAAGACTCCGAAAATGACAATTAAAAAACGTCATATTTTGGCAGCTTATCTGCGGGCTCTCGCTGGCCAAACGCCGACAAGGTTTTGTCGGGGTATGGCCGGGACCAATTTGTAGATATCGCGGAAGTTTGATTACTATAAATGGAAATATCAAGATTTCAGATATCCGTAATTTATTGGAGTACGTGCATCTTAGCATAATCGGTAATAAAGCTTTGTCTTCTTCATGGAATTCTTATTTTGTAATGCTACGGGAGGGCTAAGATAATAGCTGCATGGCATATCAAAGTGGAAGGCATATGATCCTGCAGTAGCTTTTCAAAGAAGTGTCTTCAAAGCTATACTGTGAGTTTACAATTTAATAAGCAGTCCAGTGGGGAATCAACATTCTGAGATATCTACTGAGGTGATTAAATGTTACTCCCCCTAGAAAAACACAAAGTGGTGCCAACAGGAAGATCGCTTCAGTAACCAGATATGTGGGTCACAGAAGTAGGCAGTCATTGCGCTCTGAAGCTTGCCAGAGAGACGGGTCTCTCATAATATAGGAAAACACCTCCGGAAGGGCGGCGGCACTCATCAAGGGGCCATGGTTCCAGGAGGAGTGATGAGGTTAGGGAGCAGGAATTTTCTTCCTATCACCCCAACCCCCTCCCCTCCTGCGTTAGAAAACAGCAGGGTAATATTTTTTTATGGAAGGAGATGGTGAACAAACATAGCCGTTGGGTATGGTGGCGAAGGCTGTGTGATGTTTGACATATCCCCCTCCCCGATACCCGTCTACCGTGTCTTCGGCGTGCCTGGGGCGGACCTGATCCCCGCTCCGATCACCCTACCTGTTACCTTTTTCTTATTATCTTTATTTCTTCGCTTCATAGGGACCGCTCACTTCCACCCACGCCTGCTGACATACCCGCCCACCTCCACGTGCTACAAGTCTGGATTTTTATCATCAGACACAGCCCCAGGCTGGGGTACAGGATCTGTATATTTTTTACAATCCGGAATGACTTGATTAATCGCAGAACTCAAGAGAGATTCTATAGAGGCATAAATCCTTGCTGGATATTGCTGACTGATCTTCTCCTTAGCGCTTGCCCTCCAGCATTGCTACTGGCAACTGTCATGGCCGCTTACTATCGCCTTCCACGCTTTTACCAGCCATGTCGACTAAATAAGCCCAAATAGCACTCATTATCATTATGATAATGCAAGTAGGTATCTATATATGCAGCATATCAGTCAAATTTCTTATAAATGTATACATGC
This sequence comes from Alentia gelatinosa, assembly GCA_950022655.1. Classification (NCBI taxonomy): domain Eukaryota; kingdom Metazoa; phylum Annelida; class Polychaeta; order Phyllodocida; family Polynoidae; genus Alentia; species Alentia gelatinosa. The sequence continues at coordinate 162,718,065 of OX465579.1, forward strand.
ATCAATGCGCAAGTGTCGTATCTAGTATTTCATATTGTCACTTGACTTTTTGTTTTAATGACTGAGGACTTAGATACAAAGTATACATATATATATATGTGAAAGACCTCCTGTGAGCTCATTTTCAACTCTTATTTACCGGAGGTGAAACGTAACTGTCTGGACTATTATCTAAACACTCTCTATTGTGTAAGAGTTCAGACTTGAGTTCATGCTGCGTAGTCACAGTATGTAGGTCAGTGCTCAAAACTTCAAAGCACCGCGGAAGGTTCCTAAAACGAATATTGCCGATATCCTCACCACATAGATACCAACATATATTTCCATGGATGGAAGTCGGGACTGGGTGTGAATCGGAAATTTAAAACACTTATATAAGAGAACTATTTCTAACATTACTTTGAAGCAGAATGGCTATGAATCGATATATATTCTAGTGTTGGCGGTATATGTACGTGTATATACGAAATATCCGTCTTTGTCGGAAAACGTACGTCCCTGTATTTCTACCGGAAATACATACTAACAGGAGAGAGGAACTTTGGATTGTCACCGTAAGGGCCAGGTGGTCATAGTGGCATAGGGGTAGCCTTTGAAACATTCTCAGGTGTATTGTGAGTGGCAACCACAAGAAGCAGCCACTGCGCATACCTAGCGGCCATTTGTCCCCGTCATGCATCCTGCCACGTGGACGCAGCCAGCCGTTACGGTTGGCGGATGTTCCCGGCGAGCGTGACACGCGCAGTGCTCATCTATCAGTCTGCAGATCAGATAGGCCGTCACAAGCAGAGGCGGGCGCTGACAGCGGCGATTGACAGGAGGTTAAACTGGTGTCACAGGTCGCTGTCAACTCACCCTGAGCCAACACCTGGCGCCTGCCATCTAGTGGGGAAACAGGGAACTACTGCTGCCAGGAGTCACTCTCCCTTCTCATGGGGTGTTAACGAGCTGGCGTTCGACGCGGTATCAACCGCCAGGTCCGTATCAAACAGAGATCAAATCATTGAGTTGAGGATGGCGGGATGAAGTAAAGACTGCTTATCTTATATAAAAGCATCTCTTCTTACCCTGTATCATCCACATCCAGGGAGTTCAATTCAAGGTCAGCCTTTATCACGACGTCGCTGGAATCCCTCGGTAATAGCGCTTTTCCCTAATAGCATCGAATAACATTCTCTCTGCTTTATAGGGAAATGGGGAATGCAGAGAGTATGAGAGCTCGATGATACAGGCTATATCTCCCCGGGAGGGGTGAATGAGGCAGGGACTGGGGGATTTATATTCCAGACAAGGTGACTCACCGGTCACTGACCAGATAGATAATGTCAAGTGTAAGAGGGCTGAAGCTAGGTGGGGCAGATGGGAAAGAGCTATTGGGAGGTTACCAGATATCAAGATGCCGACCTGTAGGTCATTCCTGGCTTTAGAGGCTCCCCCCGACTTCTATGTCTTAGGTTGAATATGTGCTAGATGATGGGTGAGGTGGAGGAGAGGGTGGAAGCAGCAACCTGTTCTACATTCCCATTAGTGTTAAACGTTTATCAGAAGGAAATGTCAGTTAAGAGCTTAATCTCTGTCCATGTCCAGCACACCTCTCCACTATCACCAGACCGACACACTCTCTACACTCCCACCACGGACACACATGTAAATACATAGACACATACATTCACTCATAGTGAAAACATGCCCAGTCAGCATTCCCCGCCCACCTTTAATCACACAGACCCTGGTCAGGCCATGCTGGAGCCATCAGCTGAGAAGAGGCAGGGCACGGGCTGAGCTGCTCCGAGTGCACCTGAGCCTAGAGCTACTCCATAGACCCAACCCTCCTCTGCAGTTGTACCAACAAACACCCCGCCCTGGCCTTATAGGTTCGAGATCTGGGCTGACTAAAAGCCTCTTAGGTCGGCCATACAGTTTCAAAAGCATTGTTTAGGCAGTCTGAAAGCATAAATGTAACGTGGTCAAGTATATTCCAGTTTAACTCCACTTTGAAATGCTGAGATGCTAGCTTTTTAATTCAGGGAGGTCAGTTGGGGTCGAGAAAAGAGGGAAATATGTTGTTGGCACACATCCTGGTGAATTCTACTATGTGTCACCACATTCAGGTTAGAGTGGTATCTTCTATAACTAATAATGATCTAATTTGAATGAGCTCTTTGCACTTATTTTTGCTCATATAATTTGGCTGTGATCTTACATCAATATGATTCAAAATGTAACATTCTGAAAGATAAAGTTGGTTCAAGTACAACTCATTTGAGAAAATATGATCATCAAAAACAAACAATGAAAGTTCAGCCTACATAATATCGACATTGACCAATCACAGCCATGGACTGGTTTATTTCTATAGCTCTTACATAGTTTTGCTGCCTCAGGGAGACCAGCGGTGACATTTTATTGACTGAGGCTCACTTTCTCACTTGGGTACCATAGCAGTTTCATTTTTCACAAGGGAAAACTAACTTAGTATATACTCAGATAATGAAAACATGAATTTCCATAGAAAAATGAAGTACTAACATCTTTGATATGATTGTTGAGGATTTCAAACGGTTCAAAGAGAGGAGAAAATATTTGAGATGCCAATCACGATCGAAACCTTTTCAGCTCACCAGGCCCACCAAGGAGATGTAAACAGTGGAGTATTAATTGCTTCTATTTGTTCTTCCTTTCCACAGTAATTCCAGTTGCCCAACCATAGCACATCGCACCTATGTCCATGTAAAGTCAAAGAGGGGGAAATGCCATAAGGTGTGCCGATTAAAAAAAACACCAATAACTAGAACAACAGCCTCCGCTAGCTTCCGTTTCCGATCCCCATGCGCTACCTCGTCTCGGAAGCATCGCTTCCACTTCCTTGGCTCGACGTTTTTGGCTGTTGGCCTTTTAGGATTTGTTTTAGTATCTTAGTAGGGCACCTCCGCACATCTCCCCTGCCCCGCCTAGCTCCCTGTAAGGCCTTCCTCAAATGGAGCCGACCACACCTCCACATCCCTACTATTTCTACATATCCTCCGCACCTTAAGCTATTTTAGATAAGGTATCGAGCTTGGTCTGGGTTTCAATACAATGTGAGATTCCCAGCTCAGCTTGTGCCAAGCACAACACCTGGCCAGTGCTCACTCGCCAATCACAGTCTCCAAAAGGTCAGGCTTATCTGGGCGGCGCGTTTCTAGGCTCGGGCTGGTCCTGTATTTATGGGACTTACGTCAGAGACTGTGGCCTGAATGTGTATCCTAAAGAGGTGCCGAGTTTCTCAGGGAACTGCTCACTGCTGCTCGGTGCCCGTCCCTCGCCAAACAATCAATTAAATAACTCCTGTGTGAGTTTTTATGTGTCCAAGTTACTACGTAAAAGGAGGGCGGACCACGAGCCGAGACTGAGCATCGACCACAAAGTGGTTCTCATGTTGCAAAAAAATAGTAGAAATTACAAGCAGCATGAATGTTAACAAGTCTTTATCGTGACAAACGTTATGTACAGAATCTAGAGAGTTACCTCTTGCCTAAGGAAATCGACGTGAATTTATGTTATCAAGGTGCAGGCCAATTTACCACTTACTCAGATTTAGAAACAACTTTACGATATATGTATTACAACGGCTTGCGATACATATTGCCCTCTTTCTTTTTTAAACTCTTTCCCTTTTTTCTGAAACAGGCATCCGCAAACAATAGACCGGTATGAGAGCATATTCCAGGTTTTCATTGGTACATAATTTTCTGATTTTGTAGGATGTATACATACTTATGTTTGAAAGAAAAAATCAAACAAGAAGATATTCTATGAGTATTGTTCATTTCCTATCTTGGTTTTCCTTAATTGACAGAAATAAGGTTCGATTTGCCAACTGTTGTACTTCACAGTCCTCATACGTGATAAACGGGTTTTTTTAAACAAAAAAGACAAAATGAATTAAAAAAAAAAAATCAACCTGATGCAGGTATAAACCTTTTTCCAATACAAAATTCACCACAATGTTGAAACACTTAGGAAATAGTTCGGAATTCTAAATTCCTTTCAGTAGAATAACCTGCACAAAAACCATCACAAATTGTTAGCAATGAGATCAATCGCTACATTTATCACTTCATAGATCTGGGATTTCATGGAATCTGGTGGATAACGTCGTTTTTCCAGTGGCATAATCTCACACAGCCAGGAAATAGTGGTGTTAATGAGAAACAATGAGAGACTACTCATGCTTCTAATGGGAATAATTAGGAGTTCATCTGTCTGTAATTCCCTTGAGGAGAAACAAAGTAACAGTCCCAAGGTCATCAAATAAGTGCAATATAAGCCCTGCTTTTCCGAAAAAGAGAAATCTTCCGTAAATCGTCTACATACATATGTAGGGTTAGATATTTGGAACAATCTCGCGAAGGAAACACAGAATAGCAGCACAAATTCAATGAAAAAATAATTTCCTCAAGAATCATTACTGAAAATAAGGCAGTATCTTTATAAATAATCATATGATAGTTACAGAATCAGTCAAAAACCTGGACCAATTCTTTACCACTGTGCATACAGGTAACCGTACATCAATGTTTTTGCACTTGTCTCATCTGTATATCCGGAACGTGTGCATATATACTTGTTCAACCAAGATTATATTTGTCGTTGGACCTATACCTACCTTTGTATGAAAGAACGATTCCAAATCGATTACAAAGTATTAATGATAAAATAAACCTTCATCACGGAAAGGTAAATAATTATTTGGCAGGCCTCTTCATCGGGAGGCCCCAGTGGATGCATAATCTTAATCAAGGACGGGATTTCGCCATGGTTCAAAGCACAGTGTCATGTATGCACTAAGTGGTAAACACAGAAACCTGACCTATCTCTAAGTAAGGGGTGGGTCTGATTTTGTTTAAAGGAAATCACCATTAAAGTAACTGCATTGTGTCATCTTGGAATAAGTAGTAATTGCTTTAGGTCATCTTTAAAAGTTTTTTCTACTTGTAAAAAAAATATAATACGGATAAGAGATTACTACTCACATTCTTTGTTTTTATCCATGGCATTGGAGATTGAAACGTCGTCGACGCTAAGCGGGGATAGAGGCGGCAGCAGGCCGTGCAAGCTGGTCACGGACGGGGGCGCGGTCAGCGCGGGGCTGAGCGACGAGGAGGCGGTGCTTGCGGCGGCGCTGGCTGGGGACGTGGATTGTTGTCTGGAGGTTGGAGTCGTGGTTTCGTCGTGCTCGTGTCGTCGCTCCTCCTCCATTCTACACTCACGGCAGTAAATGCGGTGAATGTAGTTGTTGATGGTGTCACTGTCTAACTTAGTGCCGCCGTTATACGGTGGCGACCAAGGCGCCGACCCGGAGGACGACGGACTCTTCCCTGAAACATAAAGACAATCTATTAGCCTTTATTAATAATTCACGGCAAAATTCACATCTCCTCCACAGATCAGTCTGGACTTATTGTAAAAAGACCCAATGGCAGAGAGTAACAACTAACAAACAAACAAACAAACAACTATTTTACACATTCAGATAGTGGCAATATAAATGAAGAGAAAATGTACATTACTATGCCCCAAAAAATGGCAATTGGACTAAGTATCCATCAAGAAATGGCCATGCGAATGAATATGTACGGTAATGGCGATGAAAACGAGTAGGCACATTTACAAAACAAGTGGCCGTGTGAATGGATATGGACAAAAGATTGGTAGTGTAAATGATTATGTAAAAGAAAAGTGGCCATGTAAATGAGTACAAAGGAGTAGCAATATAAATGAGTATGGGGCCATCCATAAAGTACGTACGCAGATTTTCCTGGAAAATTGACCCCCCCCCCCCCCCCACCCCCCCTGTTGCACAACATACGCTTCTCATGGACCCCCCCTCATTGCGTATGTACATTTTCTGGACACCCCCCCCCCCCTTTCAATACCCGGAGCAGGATTTTAATGTAGGTATGAGGCAGTATGTAGTGTGAGGCAGTATAGTTAGGAACAGTATGGTTCAGGGGTGGTATAGTGAGGGGCAGGACAGTTTGATACAATTTGATTCAGGGGCAGTATTGTGGAGGAACAGTAAAGCTGAGGGTCATAGTCTTTGAGGGACAGTAAGATGAGAGCCAATATGGTGAGGGGCGGTACACACACACTTATACAAGACATTTTCATTGATATTGCGTATGCATGCGTATGGAAAATCAAGCCTTCAACCCCACCCCTCCCCCCCTGTACGCTTTTGTACGCATTTGGTCTAACCCCTCCACCCCACCTTGCTGCGTACGTACTTTATGGATGGCCCCTATGGGGCAAAAAGAATTGGGCAATGCAAATGGGCATTTACAGAAAGGTCGCTAGCAATGTAATTGAGTATATGCACTTAATGACAAGAAAACTGAGCCATATTGGTTAGACGTCCCCCTTTTTATATGATATGGTAACAAGTTTTAATAACATCTGTTCTAAATAACCCTGTAATATCCCCTACAATAAATGCTTTCTTGAACTACAAACAAATGGTGTTATCTGCTATAAGACATCTCCTCGGAATCTCTGAACATGAGCGGTAGTTAGAATCTTTATTATATATTCATGCAGTATATTTGATAATTACGTACTGCTCCTCCCTGTGCAGTATAAATTGTATACTGAACCCTGTGCAGTACACTGTTATATAGAATACGTTGAAACCTCAGCAGTGTGTGGGCTTTCACGTAGACATGTCTTCTATGCTAATATATGGTAAGCTTTCTTTTATCAATTTGGGGTATATAATAAATATAGAACGACCTACCATGCTTGTATATGCAACAAAACTCGATGGGAATTGAAATTTTTACAGAACTCGGCCTGGGGCCTCGTTCAGTAAAAAACAACAGCATGGTCAGGTCGTTCTATATAAGTACTATTTAATCATGTCAGTATGCAAGTAAAAGCATAAAGTACGGCCTCACCACAACTGAAAATAGTATTCATTTTATGCTAAGACATTGCACTTCTTGGATAGGCAAATATGCTGAGAAACAGGAATAGACATTAGAAATACATCCTCTTGTCTGCTTATGTCTTATGTAACGTATTCATTCAATCAGATATGAAATAAATCCTTTCTGTATATGACATGTTGAATGAGATGGGCGAACGAGTTTTAACTAATCAATAAGAATAAAAGAGAATGCGTCGGTCGACTGCCTTTTGATGCTAATTGACAGGAACATGTCTGCGAAGGATGGATTAAAAAAAATCCATCTTAATATCTCAAAGAGCAGCTCCACAGAATGCTCCCTCCGCTTCAGCAGCTCATACACCAAAAGTCACCCTCCTAGCAGCAATTTAGGTACACATATTCAGTAATAGTTAGGAGAGCACAAATCCTACATGATGACGGTATAGATTTTGTCAATTAGAACATTTAGTTAGTAATGACGTGCGCGACTCGGCTGTCGCAGTAGGCATGCCGCATACACCCGCGGGTCGTTATTCAGTAGGTCTATGTAACTATAGATGATGCATCATCATTTCTGAAAAAGACCCCCAGTGCCACAATCCCAGCTGCGGAAATTCTCACAGACACGTGCTGTGACGGTGTGCCCACTGCTCTGTGAACGTTGTGTGTGCCTGATAAGCGGAGCTGTGAAGAACACAAGGTTTTTATCCTTTATAGTCTGTGGTTGTTCGCACTAAACAGTTCTTATCATATCTCAATCCAACAATCTTTGTCCTCAACTGCTCTTCTCCCGTCCTTTAATCACTATGATATTATCAAATTATAAAGATTCCTAAAATCTAAATTCGGTCTATTAAGTACTTTTGATTACGATGTTTCTTTCTTAAATTGTCTCTTGCTGCCCTTTTCTTCTTTCCCAATATGATTACCTTTTTAACCTGTTTTCTTTTTTTCTTTATCTATCTTCCCAACAATATCTGGTGCTCATTTTTATTATCATATTAATCTTCTATACTTTATCCCCAATACTAAATCCATTATTCACGGCTTTTCTATGAATAAATTATCTGGGCGATGCATCAGCTACACATGGCCGAAATGTCAACGCTAAAATATAAATACATGTCCATTCAGTGTTCCATGTGTCATGCATAATTTAAGCTGCTATACTTTCTGCAAATAGATGTATATTCGAAATGTATTTAACATATTTTCCCACAGGGTTAATATAGTCTAGAGCTCGATAACATTTATATCTGCTCTATGATGAACTAGTATATATACATATATATATATGGGAGTACAAAATGTACATACTTATCGTTATGAAATTCGTGGATATGTGACATGCGCATTGGCCAGCTGACAATAACAACGACCGTCAGGCCATAATTGCGCACTTACAATCTAAATATTTACTTTATGCAGTAACGGAAGGTTGCGCATTAAACTACAGCGTTACATCTAACGGCTAATGCACAAATGTACGTAGCGTTGATCACACTGATCCGTGCTACGGTACGGAACTGGTAAGGACTGTCATCTCGACACAGGATGGTCGTGTAGGAGTGAGAGTTGGGGGCAGGCAGTGAGCAGTTATTTCCTATGTCTCTTTGTCTAAATCACCTCCCGGGGTCAGAGCCACGTTCAGCGGGACACGCTCAGTGGCGGACATTCATCGCGCCACAACTTCTCTCTCACCAGATGGTGATTAGAATGCGTTGCCATGGCAACTCTGCCAGCGCCGACGTCACCGCCGTCCAAAATAGAAAGCGACATCATGGCAACTCGTCTCTGTGTGTGTCTGGAGGGGGGGGGGGGGGGGGGGGGGGGTCTGCTAGTTACTGCCTTCAAGAGAAGCTAGCGAAAAGCTCACGAATAGATCAGTGCTGAGCCATGAGCTCAGACCTCAGGAATTTTAGATAATGAGTCTTATTTCAAGGACACCGTCATAGGACTTACAGTCATCACCACGCCAACATTGAATTAACTGAGTAGATTTCATGTGAATGTTTCTGTCGTACAAATGACCTCAGTTCAATATTTCCGAGGTCTAATACTCCATGTTACTAGTTACCAGACCCTATAGAGATAAACAGTGAGTAGTATAGGAATTGGGAATGAGTACATGGCTATGTATGTATACAGACGCTGTCTTTAGTTATATTGATAATTCACCGTTCCGATAGGGCGCCTGCTGCTATCTCAGCCTCCATGTTCCAGGGGCGGCTACAGTGATAACGTGACCTACTTCCTATGCGATGATGTCGGATTGCTGCTGCTGCTGCTCGTTGAGGTGCTCCATGGTGCTCCATACATGAACACACTCCTATCACTCATCCAGCACTCACCTACTTAACCAGTAACCCGTAAACTCCAAGATTGACAGCGTGTGACCCTCCTGGCCCAAAGATGCGACTAGGTCTACATACAAACACCTGTGTGAGAGTGTGTCCGTCCGGTGGTCAGGTGTGACGAGATGTGAGGGGGCGGGGCTGACAGCTACAGGTGATTCGCTGGCTGATAGGTGGGTCGGGGTGGGTGCACTGTCCTGTATCAGGTCTCCTATTCAGGTGAATATGGACTGACTGCTGAGGAATGCCTGTGTTATCTCTTTAGCTGCTTGTAGGCGGTACTGTGGTTGTCTGATTTTGGCCTGAGGTACTCGGAGCCGCTCACGGCCGTATGACTGTAAGAGCAGGCGGCAGGTGTCACCATGTCCCGGGAGAAGATCAGTCCACTGTACTTGCTGCTCGGAGCTACTCGGAGATGCTCCAGTGAGTCCCCGCGCTGACAGCTGAGTGTTCTCGCGTCCACCTGCCTTCCTCGCCCCGCTGCCCGCCCACTCACTGATAAGTTGAACTAGTCTCTGCTCATTTAGATATACTCTTAGTCTACCCATCATCTATGAAAATATCTTCGATGTACACATAATGCACTTCTAATTGTCCTACGCAAACATACGCTTTGCATATTGTAAGTTTATATCTGGAGCTATAATGTAAGATTATGTAACCTACCACAGAGAGAAACTCTCTTTTCACAGGGAGATATATAGGCATACATATTGTGTAAATCCAACCGTAGACTGTACTCACTATATCCCAAGTACGCCTCCATTCCGAGCAAACCTGTTGCAGGGTGGTTATTATAACTTGATGTAATGTTACCGGGGCTCCTCTGTACAATCGACATATTAATATTCTCTACCGAGATTTCTACAATATCTGTCAAAGCGTATTGATCTAAACTTTCCTACACATTTTATATGTAACTAGTTTAGAAATCATTTTGGATATATGTATATATATATATAGAAAACTATTACAAGAACGTTGCGTACAGTTCGCCTGGGGTCAAATGGTGAGACCAACGATGTTATAAATGTTTAGACAAGTTGGTCAGATTGAATTTAGGGAATAAGAGACACATGTTGAACGAACTTCGCCTACATATTAGCCACTGCACACGCCATATACATATCTCCTAACTATAACTCTTCCCTGGTGGGGGAGGTGGCACTGCCTCACAACCAATTTACTCTGCAACATATCTCTATGCTGGTGCTTGTTACTATATTCATTACTCATCGTGGTCTGTTGAAAGTGACACATGCCGTGGTGGGTTATTACGATCCGAGGTTCAACACGTTGCCACGCATCAATAGAAGGGGCCTGACTGTTATAACAAACGTCGCTTATTGGTCGAGTTGGATAGCGTCACAAGTAACCCGAATTTGAACCAAAAGGTCATGGCCTGTTTGGAGGAGTTCCTAATAACCCACGTCTCGATTCCGGTAAGCAAACGTCGCTAACGTCAACATAGACTGTACCATGGTGACAATTACCCAAAACACTAGTAAAACCCCTTTTACATATAACATCCTATTTCTGAGTAACAGTTAGGCGAAATAAATATGACTTACGAGAATCTAGGAATGTCAGTTGACTCAGAAAATAACTGAAAACATTTGGGATTTAATGCCTCAGAATTGAAAACATGTCAGTATCGGCTGCGTGGGACTAGGGTATGTGGCATAGAGGCTCAACTAATATGTCTGATTTACAAAAGAAAAAAAAAGATTTTAGATACTTAAAATGAGAAAGTGGACTTCAATGGAATCTCTTGATACTATGTTAAAAATAAGTCCGATGCGTGCGCACACTGTCTGATGCAGCGTAGAGGTAATTGAAGCAATACAAATATTTCGCATGAAAGCAACTCCTCTATCAATATGTCTGATTCATAACAAATATATCTAGAGTATTTTGATAGAATATTTCCTCTTGGCACTAAATACTTCTCTGTACATATAAAAGACACATACATATGAAAGGGAAACTGACTTAAGGAATGGATATAAGACAAACAGTCCTTCTCATCTAAACTCTAAGGGAATAGTGTCTGAACAGTAAATGTGAAGAGCGTTGGTTGGACTGTTATATACATGACTGTATTCTGATAACCAGGGATGCCAGTTGGGGTGAGGAAAAAATCCTACATAGGGACTGAGGCCAGTCTATGTATCACCCAAAACGCACATGCTGTAGGGGAATCCCCATCACTCTCCTAGCAGATCCTTGGATACAGACTGGCAGTATATGATATCTGGATATCTGCTCTGAGAGTGGGTCTATGTGTAGTTCTGCAGTAAATGGGGAACTCTTCAAAGAAAACCATTTAGAATAGATTACCACACATAATCAATTCTTTATTCTGCAAAATGTCTTTACAAGTTCATAAGGCATTCCTCTGATTTTTTTTACACTTGGTGAGGCTACAATAACTGTATTCTCACATGACACATTTTAAGCCAATCAGATGTCAGCATTCTGGTTTGCCCTTGTCCGTAGGAGCATTTCCCACAGGAATCCTACCATCCTACAGCTCTAGTTTGGGGCACTGGGATTCATAGGTTTTCTAACTGTGTGCGCTGTGGGTAGCTGAATTGAAAATTTTGAAAGATTACAAATCAATTTTATATTAGATTTAGAAATGCTGGAGTCTATATTTTTATTTTTTTAAATACAATTTCTTGAAGTTTCCATATATGTTTTACACTAGATTGAAAATCCTACATGTAGGCAAAATCCTACAAACTGGCATCCCTGGATAACATGAGAGGTCTAAAGATGTGGAACCATGTTACTTAAGAGGACAATTCGAGCCTGAATATCAGCATATATACTGCTCACTGGATATCTTCCTGAATACTGCTAAATTGACTATTTAGGAGTAACAGGGTATTGACATCATATCATGTCATTCAATAAGGTCATAGTTAGGTGACATTTTTCTGCACTCAATCATCGATTCTTTGTATTTTTACCCAAGGCAGGATTGCAATATCTGTTTGAGCTATTGGGGTCTCACACAGTGAGGAAGAATATGGAGCAATAGGAAACGATCTCAGGCGAAGCAGAGGGGGCGGCAATCTGAGCCTCTTCATGAGCACCTCCAGTTCGCCAAACAGTTCATCCAACATGGGAGCAATTCACGCCTGGTCACAGACCAGCTCATAAGACGGCTCAGGGAACAGTTTACTAAGCAGGCCACAAGACGGCTCATCCAACATCATAGTGAAACTCAATACACAAAGCAGCTCAAAGAAATAGCATGATACAACCCACAAAGAACCTTAGAGCACAGTACTCTAAGTAGGCTATAACATAGTTCATCAAGAAGCTCACAGTACAGTTCACAGAAAAGTTCACTGAAAATCTCTTAAAGCATAAATAATAGTATAGCCCACAGAGCATCTTAGAGCTCAGCTCGTTAGGTACGTCATGATATACTCACATAGCAGCTGGAAGTTGAGCTCATAGTGCAGTTTATAGAACAGCGCATAGAACGGTTAAGCGAATTGCCTGCAGCACAGTCCACAGGAGTATAACAGAGACAACTCTCTTTACTTTACTGACAAGGAGAGCTGCTCCTTAATTACCATCCTACTCTACGTGCTACTTTTTCACCCCTTACCTCTGATACATTTTCTTTAGATTCACTCTCACAGGGACATATTCTTACACATCCAGACATGCACATTAGCTCACAGCCATCACTACCATACAGGCCAGGGCCACTAAGTGCACTCCATTCAGCAGTGAGATATTGCTCATTATTGGCAAAGGTCACATTAAGCCGAAGCATACCGTATGTTTTTTTACAGTATAACCAGGCTGAAGGGACGTTCCATGTAAGGGAGTACCTTTGCTCGGAATGGTTCCATTTATTGAATGTTTGATTTCCCCTCTTGTTAAATGTCACAGTCAGCTCAGAACGGAGGTTGTCACCTTACGAGGGATTCTACTGCATTTGATTTTTTTTTTCGTAAGGGCATACGTAGACGTACGACCCAGTTATCAACTGTCAGTTTCATATTTCTAGAATACTGAATCCACAATATAAGGAGAAGTAGCAATGTAGATATCGATTCTATGCTAAAGCATCGTTTGCATATATATTGTGATAATAATATCTACAAAATATAGGTCAGCTGGAGGCTATACAGGCTGGAGCTGCTCACACTTTAATGCAGACCTGGTTTGATTCTGACTGCAGTCGGGGGAGTGTGTGTGGGAGCAGTGAGGTATACAGCGGGCGATGTGGAGATAGGCCACCTACTTGTAGATAAGGCGACAGGTCGGTGTATCCACGCCCCGCCCGGCGCGCTGTTCTCTGAGCTGCTCCGAGCTGCTCCACTCGTCCCCAGCCCCTGTTTACACGACTCGCTCCGGTGTCTACACACCCCACCCGACTCGCAGACACAGATTACACAAGTGGGGCGTAGGTCGCCTGCTCCAAGCCAGGATTTCTCCACCTATTTGTCTAAATACTCACAAAGTTATCACTGGCCGCAGTCTGCCTACCCATATATACACACACCCAACATTGTCTAAGCTTTGACACTGTTTTCCATGTCAATCATGTACACGGCAAACATAGGCCTCAGTCTAAACAAGTTCGGCTACAAAGCAAAGTCGTACAGGTTTTGCTTAAGCATTACACTTTACTCTTTGTAAGTACATATGCTGCACACTATACTTTGCATACACAGTGAAGGTCTCTTTTCATAAAGCCTGAGACTGCGTACATTCAGCTCTGACTATACTATATGCGTAGAAGTTCAGTCTGCCTATATTGTATGGATTAATGATATGGATAAATAGGAATGTACCCAGAACTTTACGTTATTTGAATTACGGGTTAGTTTTTCCTTTTATTCTGCTATAATGATTGAAAAAAAACCCGGCTATTCTTAAGAAGTTGATAGGAACTATAAAACAAACCACAAAGAGAGAAACCTATTTGGGTGAGGGTATAAAATAATGAAATAGTTTTAACATTGTCCCAGCAACATGGTGATAACCAGCAAGGTAGACGTGTGAAAGTTACAGTGTGGGATACCAGTAGCGGGCCACACAGGGCGCCCCGCGCGTGCCGCTCCGCCCGCACCCCCCCCGCTCTATTTGTACGACGGTCGCGTGAACAGCTAAACAATAGCTGCTGTGGCATGCGGGGCTGCGGCTTGAATTGCTCGACGAGGCGCTCCGAGCTGCTCGCCTTGCCGCCGGTCCGGACGTCGCGCCGCAACTGGACACCGCTGTGTACAAGCGGGCGCAAATAGCGAGCGGAGGCCGACTCATAAACACCGCCCCCTCCGGGCCGGACGGACCGCCGGCTGGACGGGCTGGACGGGCAAGCAGGCGGGCTGGCCGCCAGTGGGAGCCCACAGGCAGCGGGTGTTTGCAACCATTAAAAGTCTGTAGATAGTGAGTGTCTGTGGGTTATGACGGTACGCAGTCAAGCTAAAAGTCCACTAGTGTCTACGAGCAGTAAGTATCTGTAAGGAATAGAGGGAAACTATGTTCCGGTGAAAGGAAGTCAAAGTTACGAGGTAAGGCTTGGAAAAATTACTGCCCAAGGCCCTGGCCGCGGGCAGTAATTTTTCCAAGCCTTACCGAGTAATTTTGACTTCCTTTCACTGGTACTTGGTTTCCCTATTCCTATATACCTTCAAATGTGGTTTAATAAGAGACAATCTGATTGGTCTAAATGTCAACCTTGGGTAGTATACGGCAACCTTGGGTAGTATACCAACCTTGGGTAGTATCAGATAGTTACTCCACCCCCCAGAGCGTGGTGTAAGCATAGAGTGTACAGCCATAGGTATATAGGAATATGTGTTCTCAGCCGATGGGACTGAGCGCAGTGAGTTTAGACCATTAGTATTCTCAACCAATGAGTCTCCGATTATCAGCTGTATGCGGTCATTGAGTCTGAGACAACCAAGTGCCCGCGAGCAGTGAGTTCGAGACCAATAGCTGCGAACAGCCAATGAGGGTCCCAGACCGTTAGATATCTGCAGCCAGTGCATGTAAGATTATATGTCCGTAGCTGGTTAGTGTTCCTGACCAGTAAGTGTTTGTCACCTGAAAGCATGACACCAATACATGTTCTCAATAAATGTTCTCACCCCCACACCCTGCAAGCAGTTGAGACCAGGC
The DNA here is from genome assembly GCA_950022655.1 of Alentia gelatinosa. Classification (NCBI taxonomy): domain Eukaryota; kingdom Metazoa; phylum Annelida; class Polychaeta; order Phyllodocida; family Polynoidae; genus Alentia; species Alentia gelatinosa. Next base: position 162,733,500 of record OX465579.1, read on the forward strand.
AATCTTTGCAGGCAATAAGAAATATATAGTTGAGACTTCGGACCAATACAGTGACTTTACATGCTGTAACTGACTGCCACTTCGCCGCAGTTCCTGTCCCTGCGTCGTCTGCCGCAATCAGTATGTGGACAGAATGGCTTGTTCAGGTCATATTCTATCATAGAAGATGAAGATTATAATTTTCAGATGGGGGGGAAATTCTAGCTGAGCTAACTAGACGGACTGGGTGTCATATGTTGGGAACCTGCCGCATATGTTACACTGTATCATAACACAGAAGAAGGGCGACCTGTAAGCCATGAAGCTAACATTATCCTGCACCTCCACAATTACATGTCAAATTTCTCTGCTGGCAACATACAATCCCCCTTCTCACATACACCTGTAATTCAGACATGGTATACCGGTAGCACACGCAGGTAATATACCTGTAGAGTAGAGGTCGGCCGTCGGGCTCCCCTTCTGAGTGTGCCTACAGTGTTGGCACACCTGGAGGGTTCTGCTGGGTGCGGAGAGGGTGGGGTGGGGGTTGTTTGGGTGCGCGGACCTGGCAGCCTGACCTCTGTCTGTGTTACCCCATAACTACCTGTAACCCAATAACGAGCAGGTAACCCTACCCGCCTTCGCTCCCCCCTCCTCCTAGCTCCCTACAGCTCACACAAACTGCGACTTCTGCTCCCAGACCGCACCACACGTTTCCCTCACCGGTCCTATGTCTGTTCCTTCATACCCTGAAGAAGTTTAACAAAAAGGAAGCTTGCCAGACGGGAAGAGAGGTTGAAGGTTGGAAATTTTACCAGCTGTTTAGCTGAAAAAAGGAGAAACGCCCGACTTGCAGTTGAAGGTGCAGGGGAGGGTGGTATGTATGCCCCGTGTGTGGGGTCGGGGAGGGGGTATTTACCCCCAACACACGTCTGTAGCTCCTTCTGCCATATCCTCATTCCTCGGACAGACCTGGTCTACCAGCGCAGAGCGGCGGGCCAGTAACCCGAGCCTTTGTGTAAAGGCGGGCAAATAGGTAATTATGCCGATTGCTTCCGTGCGCTTCCGGCACCGAAACGTCTTGTCCGGGGTGGCCCAAGGCACATTACCCCCAACACCAATACACCCCCAACTTTCTCCTTCACCCCCTCCCCACCGACACACTGTCGATTGGGAACACGTGCAGACCCATGTAGCCAAGGTCGGATCATGAACAGGGGTGGGTAGCCCCCTCCTAATCCTCAGCCCCCTGAGGAACATCAGAGGTGCATGTCGGGAAGTCGGCCAGACATCACAGTGATAGGAAAAGTCTGCCGGAGCAGTCAACATGTCTTTCACATCCACAAAATGTCAATAATTATTACCGAGTAAGATGGTCAGATTCTGACTGTGAAATGTTAAGCCTGTGTCATAAGACGTATCTTTCACGTTCTGTGTGGTGAAACTCAGACTGATAAAAGACCGCACATACTCTCATTGTTAGCAATAAACAATTCTTTCACAGCCAAATTCATACCATAAAAGGTGATGGGTGAACGTTTGCATAATCAGGATATACATCTATCGGAACCACAGTTTCTCTCACTGTCGAATATCAAACATGTCCTTCGCAACCCCATACTCTCACCTTAAATGGTAACAGGTAAAAGCCTGCGTAATCAGAAAACACGTCTCTCGTGTCCATGGTAAGATTCCACTTGTGAATGGTAATGCGTTATCTTCTCATGCATTTCACATCACCACTCCGTTTGTATTGTTGGAATGAGACAGTGAAAGGCTAAGTCTGCATTAACAGCAGGAGCATATTTCACGTCCATAGTGTAATCTGTGTGGTCAAGCTTCAACTGCAAAAGGAAACATTTGAAACTCCCATTTCATTTTGAGTTTCTGCCTTGGACTGTTTTAACTCATCAAATCGTCTCTACCGGTGCTAGGATCTGACCTATATAACACTTACTACGAGCAGCTCGACTGTCACTTCATAGAGTCAATCACTGCCTTACGGAAAATCTAATCCTGAACCCCTACCTCAGACATCAAGGAAACATCTGAAAATCATTACCACGAACATGGGACTTGCTCGTCTATATAAAGCAGGCTTCTTTTTCATGTGATATGTAATCAGTCAAGTTAAAAGCTCTCGGTCCTGACAAGCGGTGAGGAGGAAAGAGGGGATTTATAAGCAGGGACCAGGGGCATAGAACACACTGACGTCGGTCTTCTGAGGGTGAAGATGAAGGATAATTCACCAGGTAAGTGGTTCTGGACACATTTAGGGCTGTCAGTGCGGGATTTCGATGTCGTCTTTACATGTCAAATTTCCAGGTGAGCTGTGTAGCTCACATGCTTCTTGTATGTCTCACAAGTAGGCTCTATAGGTTATATATTGTATAGATGAAAGAGCGCTTGTATGTTCAATGGAAGGAACAGAATCTATGAATCTATGAATTCAACCTAAAATCGCAATTCATAATTATACCATCTCATGCGTAATAGTGGGAAATGAATATATGCTGCGGAATGTACCAGCTAGAGTACTCCACCACATATCGTGAACGCTATGGTACTTAGCATGTCAAAGAGGAATCACCATCATCTCATTCATAGACAGACTTACTGCAATATTGCAAGGTTTGTCTTTACACGCAAGTAAAAGGTTTGAATGCGGCCATCTTTGATGGACATTTATATGCACGAACACTTCGGGAATTAAAAGGAGAAACACATTATCAATCATTTGTTACGAAGTCAGCTGTAACCAAGGCACAAAATAAATGTAAAATAACTTGTCTAGAAATATGTATCACTGGAGAAAGAGATCATATTTTTTAAGCCAATGAACATTGGTATCTCTCTTTTGCGTTATAGTGTTAATGTATGTGCAGGTATACGTCGACAGATGTGTATATACACGGAGATAGACGATGACGGATTGCGGGGCCCGCTCGGTGGAAATACCCCGTGAATTCAACCCACCTGGGGTTAGATAGGTGGCTCCCAAGGGTCTGACAGGCTCTGAAGGTCACAGTCACGGCTGGTTAAACACCTGTAAAACCACGTCGCGTTCAGTCAGGCCTGGATGTGGTTTTAAACGCAGTGAGGAGCCCCACATCGCTCATCAGACCTCTACATACTGTCTTCATGGGATTATACATGTACTGGATGCCCTGACATGTCCCTGGCACGTGCGACTTCCCGGGTGTCCAAGAGTGGCTTCACAAGTGGCTTCAATGTAACTCTTCGCATGTTACTTACTGCTGTAATGCATTTTACTATCAATTATGATTCTTTCCTTGGTCTCACTCATATCTCACTCAATTCAATGGTTTCCATACTATACCAGATACCTCGTACCATTGACGTCACTTGTCTCGAGATCTCAAGTAAACCATAATGATTATACAGCACACAATTGAATGTACTTATTTATTCATCGACCCTATTGAGACAGGTCTGTTGCACCGAACATAAAACCTCAAGTAGATTCCTTTTCATGTTTATCAATAGTTATCTCCTTCTTTGTCTCATATTTCCAAAAAAAGATCATTGATTTAGGCGGAGCGCTATGAGGCAGTCACAGAATAGGAAGACTGTGTCTTAGAGACATTTAATTCGATTTTAAATGTCCATATTCACGTATCGGCGACGCTACTAGCACGAGAAGGTCATGCACTTTAGACTGAACTACTTTTAGAGTGGTGTTCACTTCAGACACTTCACACTATACAACAGCTTCCACTAATACCATACACTTCAGTTTGACCCTTTATACAGGAAACATGCCTTCCGGCATCATTTAATGCCGAATGGTTAAAATACATTTTACTATTTACGAAATGTTCAATTTAAAGTATGATGTAGTAAAACTATAAAGAATATGGTCACTGTAGATCAAAGCAACTTTGTGAAACAACTATAAATCCAGAGAATATAACTTAGACAATGCCTATGGAATACCACCCGGCAACTTGTAAAGTGTTAAAATCAGAAAGGCCAACCAGAAAAGGGAACCATTCAGAGACAACCCTCACAAAGCCGCAGCCACCAAAACAAGCTAATGCTCGTGCTTTCACCTTAAATTGCGTCTTATCTGAGATAGCCGGGGGCCAAATGGGTTCGGCGGGGGCCGCAGTCAGATAAGATAGGAACATGCTGAGACTGGGATAGGGGCGATAACGAATACCCGCAAATGGTCAGAGGCCAAGCTCTGGCTTATTTGTACATTTGTCCTAACCCGCTCCGGCCCTCTGTATATTGGCCTTGACCTAGTCCTCTCCTGGCCTGTTCTTTATGCCCATCTACTTCTGATGTTCTTTCAACCACTCGTGCTATTAACAGCCTGCCTATTTCTTCAATACACCCTTGATACGGATACGCGATTGCCTTTCCATCTGTCTCCTAATTTGAGCACGTTGTGGTTGTTATTCCATTCAATTAGTGGTTTCATTCCCCCCTTCAATTAGTTTACATCAATTTCCGAAACAAGTTGAATTAGCATCATCTAAAGATGATGAATCTGGTTTGTGTAGCATAATGAGAGACATTTAAATAAATCCTCACATACAAAATATGAGAAATTACAATATAAAATTATCTCAAGCATTCCACGAATATGATTCACTGCCTGTTGGAATGTGCTATGGTAATCAATAACAGAGAGGATGCTGAGCATATGAGATCACGTTATTTTATTTTTTTGGGCTAATGTGCTGACAAAGTACCTACAACGAGTTGTACGCACTTTTCACTAAAACTGATCACAAAAGCCCAAATACTTCAGCAAAGGAGCAGGAATCCTCTTCGTCAGGCACTAAAGCCTCCAGACACGTTCCAAAAGACTACAGAGAACCCATATAGTGTTTTAACAGCAGTTCTTCAAACCTCACCCTTCCCTGCCCGCCTCTCCGCCTTCTGTAGAACCCCGTGCAAGTGGGCGGTGGAGCTATCAGGGTCCTGTCGTTACCATGGTAGCGTGCACCTTGTCATGGTTACTGGGCTCACAATGATACTCGATTATCTGGTCGCCGAGCTGCCGTGGTAAGAGGGCCGCTACAAGAGCCCGCTGATCGGTTTGTCGGGCCTGGTGGCACTCGCCGCCCCTTCAGGCTTACAACACCTGACTGGACGTATCTGGGACACCATCCCTCTTTGTGGTCCAGGCAATCTTTCATAACGATGAGACCTGTTCCCCAAATCAGCTCCGAGCAAACACGAACAGCTCCGAGCAGCTCCTATAAGTGCTCGTCACTCTCCAAGCAGCTCCTGAGAAGTTCATCTCTCCAAGCAGTCTTCCACTCTCCATACAGTTCCCAGAGACTCGCCATCAGCCGCGCCTCAGTCGCGAGCAGGAGGGGAGGGGGGAGGGGGAGCAGAGGGGGCAGATGCTTTATGGGGCAGACTTCACAAACTTTTTAACACCCCTGCCAGGGTGACAAGTGGTGCAGCCATCGCACCCTGACAAGCGCGACTATTTTAGTATATCTTTCGCTATTTCAGGACTATATCAGTTAGGCATGTCTTCTTATCTCGCACTGAATCAACTCATAAAAACTAATCTGAAACACCTTACCTGAGCTCAAATGAATTATCTGTAATCTCTATAATTCTCTAGGTTACATTCTTAGGACGTACAATAGAATAAGTATTGATGAAAATAACAATATCTGAAACCTAAATAGCATTCATCTTACCTTAAAGACAAAACGTAACAAGTGGACGAACGCCACTACTCTAACCCCTGCTCAGGTGGTAATCCAAGGGGCACACTATGATGATTCAGGTTTACGTTGATGTAGGTTTTAGGAGGAGCAGCTGGCGAATTATTGCTCAAACAACTCAGTGCAGGCACTAAGCTACCGACTCCTCACACCTATCCCGCTCAACGAAAACCTAAATTCTTATCCGTCTTGATGAATCCCTCTGTATCCACGTCTCAAGGCTGATCTATCCTGCTGGATGGTCTTACAAAACGCCGTGGGTATCTCTCTGATTAATTATAACCAGTGGAAGTGACCAGTGGGTACGAAGAGTGCAGACTTCTACGCGTGAATGTATTAATACTTCATCTCGTTCCAGCGAACACCTAACGTGCACATCGAAGAGCTGGTTATTTTACAAGTGCAATCAGCGCTCCTGATTACAAACGGGTTGTATGAGATCCTCTCTGGCAAATGCAACTTCTTAAATTGCCAGTGGTCGGTCACACTGAACCAAAGACTAATCAGTGGTAAAACCTAATGCAAACACATGGTTCGACTTTTATATCAATAGATAATCCGTGCTGATTGAAATCCAGTTATATGTCCATGCTTTATATCAACATCAAGGCTAAGTAGAAGTGCTAATAGTCATTTCAGTGCGTTATAGTCTCTGGCCTAACAATCACGACCTTTTCAATAGCGTCAATGGAGAAGAACTGTACGGGGTGATGAGGTGTTGTATCCGGGTCTCTTGAGTTAGTCTTCTGAGTCTCAGTTAGTTGTGAGAAGGTTGTGAGTAGTTTATGAGCAAGTTGGGAGCTGGTGGTGTGCAGGTGGCAGCCAGCCAGAGGCAGGCTACTGCTCGGGTTCGGTGTTCGCTCACTGCGCAAAGTCGCTGACCATGTCAGGGTGGGGCACCCCAGTACCAACGCCTTCCCCAGGTATCTGTACGACGCACAAACGCCAAGCAGCTATGAGCATCGAAGAGAGCAGATCACCTCACCTGAAGAGAGACACTGGAGTGGAGAGAGACACTGGAGGCCGTCCAACAACCCAGACCCGTCCTACCCAGTAGCTAAAATGTCACCCGCTCCGCCGCCACTGCCGCCTCAGACCTGCCCAGGTTTTTTTAAATCATGGGCCGGGCAGCTCTGATCAACTAGCGGCGAACAGCAGCAAACCGAGGATGCAAGAATAGCCACGCAAAATGCCAGTTGAGGACGACGCCAGAGGCTAGGACACAACAAGCACAAACACTTGTTTCTGTCCGCCGCCGCCACAACTGCTGCGTGGGTTCAAAATCAGGTGGTCGCATTGCTCCACTGTGGGCTGCTCTAATTTAGGAGGTTCGGAGATGTCCAGGGACTGTTACTGTGGTGGTATCCACATCAGCCATCGCAGAAAACCTCAATTCTTTTTATCGTGATTTTGTAATTCCGCATTTAGCACATAATGTGACCCTGATGGTGCATTGCAATGTGCAGTACCAATAATATACAAATGTGTAAAGTTTTATGGGTTTACACCAAACAGACATGCGGTATTAGCCTATGTGCGATGAGCCAACTTCGGGGTCATGGGACTTAGATTTGTGCACCCCTCTCTCTTCCCTAAAAAAACTTTTGTAGAGAAAAGTATGTAAAGGGTAAAGGTTACGCTTATCTTTCTCATGTATAACGTTTGTTGAACCATGTGCTATAGATTCCATCTTCCTCGTACTCAATCATCCTAAACCTCAGTCCCTACATTTCGACTCCTATGTTTTGTCACCCTCTGGTGCACCAGTGATATACTCACTATTAGTTCTGGTAAGGCATAGCATATATTGATAAATGAAATATGAAATCCTTGGCTTCTCTGTGATACAGACAGTTCTTATGCCTATTAGCGAAGATAATAGATCATTAAGACAATCGAGCTTAAAAAGAGACTATACAGATTTCCCTAACGCGGCCTTCGCTGTACACAAGGAGTAGAGTCTAGGGACTCGAAGAGATCATGATGAAATATCAAACACTGCTATTATAACACAGGGCAGGCTGAAAGGTTGCCAGGTGACTTGACATTTGCCGACGGCAGGCCTCACGATGCAGCCTCCCTCAGAAGGTGTATTATTAGTGAACAGAAACGTTTCTTCTACTTCTTGATATTTACCTTAGTGTTCTCCTTCTTACTTCTTTGTTTACTAACAAAATATTTCTACATCCAACTACTCCTCCTTAAGCACCCTGCAGGATAGGATGCGTTTAAGTTGTAAAGTGAAGGACATGTTTAGATGTCCGATTAAAATATTTTATGTCTCCCTCCAGTATTCCTGAGTTGAAATAACCAGCAAAGTGAAATACTCTTTGACTGAAGCGAAGTGAGGTGTGGCAGTTGAAAATTGGATAAATTCCTAATGCACTTATAAAGTGAAGCATGCATAATTTCAACTTGAATCATGGGATCCTAAAATGGGATTTGTGTAAATCTCCACAAAATAAACATTTAATTTACTAATACTGTTTTAATAATTCCCACCTGTTCCAGGACCAGAAGTTATGTTCATCGACCATAGAAGAAAGCCCTTGGGTTCAAGTATATGATGAGTTAATTTGTAAACGATAGTAAAATATGCACATTTATAAGATAGCATCGATCTGATCGAAAGTCATATTGCAGTATCAAGCGATTTAAAAATATTGACTGACCTTTCTTGTTTAGATATACACGAGTGGCAGAGTTTTACTCAGGAACATAATGTTTCACGATGAATATTGTTGTCGACGTTTTAGAAGGTTTTTTTTTAAAGAGTATGCTCCAGTTTGACGTGTTGTGTGGGTAAAGAAACAGCTCTTTGCTCGCCTTTCTGTAATAGACCTGGAGGTGAGCAGGTCACTGTAGAGTTCATCTACTCGTATCATGAGCCTAACTTTGTGAGTAGGTCTGAGAGCAGATGTAAATAAAACTAGATCTGTGAGATGCACTCTGTGAAAGTAGCCTCTTATCTTATACCATGCCTACTGGTCTGGTGTATGGGCCAGTAAGTCAGTGCTGTATTACATATGAGCAGCTCTGTATGATAAATAATGCCCTGGGTTATTCCATGCTCAGTGAGCTGGTGAATGAGATGGAAGTTCAGCGTTATACTCCAGCACAAGCACCTGTGAACGTAGTCCCATAATCACTCCATGATCAGTGAACTGGGCCGGTAATGCATTACTATTCTCTAACATACGAGCAGATAACTAGAAGTAGTCCCTTGGATTATTCAATACTCTATTTGGTGCGATATGAACTATCGTATTCCACGATTTGCGAAGTGTTTTATAAACGAGTGAATCGGCCATGTATCCTGCCTCAGCTTTGTAGAAGTAGTCCCTTGGCTTATTGCAAGCATTGTGAAGTGGTATATCAGCAGGACTGTATCCTGGCACCCTGAAAACACCTCTCTGCTGGCTCATACACTGAAGCAGCTCAATGAGTCACGTGATGCTGGGGCATACCTAACTATGACCGCCGCCGGCAGCTCAGCCGTCTCACCTCTCTAGGTAAGCAGATGAGCGAGAAAACAGCCAGAGGTGAGTCACTCACCACCCCTCGTACTTACACTACTGGATCAGTATATGGTTACTATACTGTACTGTACTGTACTGTACTGTAGACTGAGAATATGTTCGCTTTACCTCCACTGTAGGCTCAGTATATACTACGTAAATGCCAACTGAATGTTCAATAGATGTTCACTATATATACAGGGATGGAACAGAATAGCTATGAATCGATATAGTTGTTAAGAAAGCGAATGTTTAAGGTGCATGGAAATGTCGGAATTCCGTAATTTGTCGGAAAACTTACATCCCTGTGTATACAACTTTACTTTACACTTCTCTCACTATATATTCACTCCTTCCACTGAACTATCTTTAGTGTCCCTTCATTATACATGGAAAATCGGTTCACTGTAACTGTTCCCAATCATTTCCATCCTTTATTAAACACCAGATGTGCTGTACCATACATTCACTATATCGCCACTGCTTCAGGTCTACCAACAGGTACACCCCTTAACCAGTTGGGAAGACCATTTCTATGCTGATCAAGGCAGCTCTAGTTCCAATATCTCAAAGTGAGGAGCTCCCTGACCTATGAATGAATCATCAATGTTCTCACCAGCGACAAGGTATGCGTCTACAACAATCAATGAGCTTCACATTTACAACACTAGACACCAAAGAGTGATGTCAAAATGGTATCGCTTCAGATGTGTCAGTTTATACATCCTCACATGATGAATCTATCCACGGTTGCCATCTGTCAGTGGGGTTCTATACACCATGCTGGGCCTCTCATATAATGGTCTAGACCTGTTCCCCATATCCCGGCCATAGAATAACACTTAAAGGTCACCCTTTGACCATGGCCCACGCGGAGACAGTAACAGGCCATTAAAGCACTGTTCTTACTCCCAGGTGGGTGTTTTCATAGTAGACTGGCGCGACCTTCCTGCGGGGTAAAGGGGGCAATAAATGTGGGGCACCTGGCGAGGTCTACCTCTACCCCCAACTCTGGTGTCTGGTGGGGTGCCTCACCTGTGGAGGTTACCTGAAGCAGGGCATCCCTTCTACCTGGCCCAGTCTCCTACCTGGCGGCCTACACCTGGACAGGTACGGCTGCCAAGTGGGCCACTCTGACAGACACCCGGCGGATTTCCCTGCTTGAACAACTTCAGCTCAATACCCTCCCCCCACCCTTCCATGACCCTTGGCCGGCCGGGGGCCCACCCTCCAACCCACCCCTCTAATCCATCAGCAGTCGGTAGAGATTAAGTCCAGTGAAGATGAAAGTCGGGACTGAGGAAAAATTTGAGAATTTAAAATCGTTAAAAAGATAAGCCTTTATAGCCTTTTCTTGGAATACAATAGTTATGTATTAATAAACGTATTCTGATTTATTTTGATTGCCCTGTTGCTTTTAGCATTCAACGAGAAATAAATGTGAAACCGAACGGGATATGTACCAGTCAAACATTGCAATGCTGCAAAATAGGAAAAGTCAGAATTCCGTCATTTGTCGGTAAACTGGCACTCATGACTGATCATCCTGGGCCCTGTTCCGAAAATTTGACACGAGAAATGATTCCCTAAGGTAGCCATCTAATATTCACAATGTATGAAATGGAGAGTGAATTATCGACTCCCTGGTACTGTGTCTGCAAAATGAACTATACACAAGAAGACTAGAATCGCCAATCAGAACAGAGGGATAAATTGAAGGATTAGTTCAGTAACCCGACGGTGACTCACTGATAATGATTCAGATTGCGTTTGCGTCTCACAGCGGTGATCCACCAGACACATGACTATATTATAATCCCTGAATGACTGCACTACCACACAGGAATCATTGACAACAGAGCGGCCGGCCACTCGGCTTAACATTCATAAATAGATTATCAGGGCTAACCTTCTGTAGTGTTCGGTTTGTTCAAATCCGACGTGACGCTCTCCACTCCCGGCAACTTACCTGTGGATAGAGGAAGAGAAACTTATGAATAAGACAGGGACGATAATACAATGTTCAAAACCAACAAACACTCCAGATAAGATAAGCGACACCAGAATCAATAAATTCTTCATGGGGGGATGTGATGAGACCGGACCGGGCCTCGCACTTAGACCGGCACTTACTCGTGTGTTCTGCCGGGTGTGTGTTTGGATGGGGACAGATAGCAGGCCACACTTTGTCCTGACCCAATGCACTCCCTTAGCATGCACTCTCCAGTTTAACGTGGTCAGGCTGTATACTTTCCGAAAATTTATGGTCTCGGTGTGCGCCATAAACTAGGAGTTTTATTTTTTCAATGTGCTGTCAATAACCTGAGCATGGTGCGCGTGTTCTATGAAACAGGGCCCTGTGCTGACATCAGTCTTAGGACCAGTCTCCACACCAGAATATCTTGCCTTGTGATGGTAAAACCCTGCTCTGACCAGTCATACACATGATAGATTCTCAAACTAGACACATTTGAAAGCAACGTATTGGTATTTATAGCCATTGGCGTTAATCATATGGCTAAAGGTTATTCTCTTAAAATAATATACACAGGAATCCAATTTTCAAACATAATACTATGTAATTCAACCAAAGTAGCATAAAAAATCTTTCAACTTTAAACTAAATTTCCGGGTGTTTGTGATCATTGTGACCATGTTAAACCCCACATACCATCAATCATACGTCAGAAGGTGGGCAAGGCATGTTGCCCAACCAGTAGATGTTTGTATGAGCCACACTTTACACCCAATCAACCAAAGAGAAGTCGATCCTGCTTTTGTATAACATTGGACAACCAAGCAAAATAGATCCAGTCTTTGACAGGCGTATGTAGCCTCATGAGTTCAGTTCACCTATTGGTGGTTTTCCCTCAATGCGTAAACCACTCAATAATTTTTAAAGATAACAAATGTAAGTGGATGCCGTATATAATATGCTCTGGGAAGTGAGAATGTTCATTTTATGATGTCTCGAGACTGGTCATTAGGTTTTCAGTGCATTGCTGCCTGTATGAGTGAGTCAGGAAGTTGATGCAGACTTTATGAGTCTTATCAAGCATAGACCAGCCACCTCCTCAGAGTCTAGACACGTGGCTAAGTCTGTAAATGTATGAGTCTTGTTCGCATTGCACGCGGCAGAGTGGGGCACGTCATGTCATTGATAGGTCACAGATGCGACATGCCGGTTATGACGGTTACACCAGAGGAGCAGCTTATTTTGGATGGAGTAGAACTGCGGCGGCCTGCTTTCCATCACACTCCACACTTACATAATGCTGACCTCTCCAGAACAACCACCACCCTCCCCCATGCCCCCCTCCCCCCCCCCCCCCCCAGTTACCAGCTATTCCCAATGCCCATATGCATGTTTGCCATTAGCATTCCGCTTCCTTGCCTCCCAAAATATATACCTGCCCCCCTACTTTCCTCTCTCCATATATGCATGCTGCCTCCTAATTGTCTTTCCTAATCAGAATCATGCCTGCATGTCTTTCCCCTTTTTCTGAATACCTCCTGTTGGTGCCCTACTTGCTTTCCACTACGTGTCTCCTGGTCTCCCTGTTTCTCTGACTACCCATCTTTATCTCCCTTCTTCTCTTCCTTTCTCCTGTATACTCTCTCTTTTCTCCCCTCATCTCTTACTGCACGTACCAGCGTTCTCCAGTCAAGGAGACAAATGGCGTCGTGACGGCGCACATCTGGTTGCTAAGCGAAGACCACTTCCTGGCACGGTCAGTCCTGGATTGTGTCTGTGGTTGTCCTGCACTCCAAGGTCAAGGTTGTGCAAACGCCTTGTGGCATACGTTTGGGGTTTTTAGGCTCATGGTAATACTTCCCCAAATACTAACGAGAATAATCGCTCTAGTATATCATATATCAAATGCATCACAACTTTCAAGATGACCAGAATTAATGGTAACAGGCCAGTCAACAAAGATGCTTACAATTCTCATCTAGATGCCGCTGACTAATTCTGGATTTCTCTCGATCTTTATACACAATGCAGCATGCATCACATTGATCATGGGGAAGTTTTCCAGCTAGTCCTGCCCCTTTATACAAAGATGTTGTGAATGGCTAGATGTAGTGATAGGCTGATAGTCTCTCTACCAATACCAGCTACTGCACGCATCCCACCAGAAGTGCCATGTACCAACACGTGGTGGCAGCACTGTGCTGAATGACAGAAGTCACATGACTAAACTGGGGCCATGTTACGATAACAGGACAACGGAAGGTCATATGACAACATGAGGACTGGGCAGGGTGGAGGGGAAAGAAAACTCAGTTTGTTTTATTGACACGGGTTCGAGGGCAGCAGTGTGCACTGAGCAGCTCGCAGAGGTGACCTATTTAAACACGAGCGACACGTGCTGGGTGAGAGAGGCGGTTGCCGTGCTATATGAGGACGGGGTGTGACACGGCATACTCCAGTCACACCGTGCTGCTGCGGAGGTCTGCTGAGCAGTCCACACAACAGTCCCTGTATCCTACGGACACAAGATTTCATCACCAGCAATACACAAAAACTTGCATCGTCGTGTTACCAATCGGATACCCAGTGGCGCACTGGGTAATTAATGTCTTTACCGGGTACCAGGATCGGAGCTCCATGTCATACTGCGTACATGGATTGTAACTCCATATCATACTGGATGCCTGGACTGGATTAACGTACTGCACTAGACCTCTATGTCACACTGGGTACTGCTGAATCGGACTTCTATATCTTACTATGTGTCGTATGGATACATGGTTATTGCAATATTAGGTTTCGTGTAACTATTTTCTTTCAGTGCTTTACGTTGGGCCCGCATATTATGGAGTTGAAGGGATTACCTTTACGTCTACCACCAAAACACAGGTAAAACCTTGTCTAATTCGTGGAATAAGGGAACTTGCATTACTATGAAATATTGTTAGTATCTCTATATGCCATGTTCACCACGAGTAGCAGTCAGGTCAGGCTGGATGAGACTACAAACTGTCGTTGATGGCAGTGGTGTGTAAATGGTCACATGTTTCTTCACCTTTTGTGAGGTTAGAGTAGGAATCTCCCCTTAAAGCTAAAATCCAAGCCATCCAACAGTGGATACCCCAATGCAAGATGTAGAAACTAGATAGTATTAGTTGATACTCTATTTACTCTATACCCAGATACAAGAGTCCGACACTCAGTTCTCTACATCTACCCAGAAGTGTCTGATACCAGTCTATGATATTCAGTGCTCTACACCTTGATATTAGTATCTGCCAATCAGTACTCGATCCTAGTATCTGATATTTAGCACCATGGACACAGCATCACATCCTGCAGTATGATTTTTTTTAAATACATCATTCAACACAGCCTTTCATCTGCGCACTAGAATACCTCTGCTGCCCTATCTACCTCAGTCAGTCCCGCGTGTGTTTCTACCCCAGTTTGGGTGGCTCTCATCTCAGTCCCTGTGAGCCCTGCCCTCCTTCCCCTTGCCACCGGGCTCTTTGAAGTGTAACTTTCCTTAACTTGTGGAGAGTCCGTTATGGCGTGATCTTTTATATAGGACTTAGGCGTGTAAAGATTTATTTTCATGATCAACAATAACAAACGTATCATATGGCTACCCATCCTCACTCTAATCCTTGCTTTTAATTTTTTCACAGGGTAGCCCTGGAGGCTCCCTCTCATTCTGTTCGCATAGATTCCTCAGCAGTCGGCGCTATCAGTGAACGTCTACATGCCTCCAGATGGCACCCCACCCCTTATGGGAAAACAGCCTTCTCGGCGGTATCCACTACGCATGTCGGCCCGCCTCCCGCGGTTTTACCCAGAATCCCTCAGTCCAGCACGTGACGACAATATATCACTCCCGGCTCGCCGGCATTCTTCCCGGCATGCCTTAGCGCCGACCGGAAGTGCTCAGGTCAGTGAGGACATCTGGTGGAGGAGGGGGCTATCAACACTCCTCCTGGCGGCGAGAGTGCAGCGTGAGGTGTAGCGGGTTTGGGGGGGGGGGGGCAGGTTCTTTCCGGGGTTGTTTACATATATACAGGGTAGTATCAATAGGGCGAGTACAGCTTTGGTCGTCCAGGATATTACAAAAGGGATACCGCATTTTGCTGTGGCGTTACTAGATGTTCATCATCCGGTAAGGGCGCAGATTATTAACGCTACATCGACTGAGGGCAATCCCAGCGTGAAGTGCAAGACCTTTTGATGCAAACGAAACATGCGATATATCTATAGAAACAATATTGGTCAGAGCGAGGTTTTACGCAGGATAGGATCTCCCAGCTTTACCACCGCTCTAATCTGTGATATAGGACTGTAACAAGACCAATGTGGGATCGTCCTGTCAAGGTCTAAAACCAGACCATTCACCACGGGGCGGGGTGTTATCAGCTGGCATGCAAGGCGCGTGTTTTTCCAGCTCCCCATATTGGGATGTTTTACATTTGGCACTGGTCCTACGTGACAGGGGGCCAAGAGAGGGAGTTGGTCTGGTACCTACCCCCTACTGCCGTCCTCCTGCTCCATGGTCTGGCCCACTTCTGTAAGAGCTGGTGTTTTTTTACCACTGGACTATGAGGATAAACAACGTTACTGGGTAAATTAGTGACTGTGGAATGATATATAGTATCTGTACCCAGAGATATGACGTCTATAGCACGGTGGAATTATCTGAATAACACTCTGAAGAACATTACTTGGTATCTATTTACTGCAAAGCATCAATGATCAGTGAAGATGTGGTAGTACTGACGGCAGAAGATGTAGATCTCTTAAACGTATGGTGATGACCTTTTCATACAGAATAGCTGCAGTGCTGCAAGTATTATTGGAACTATTAGCATTACTGTTGGTTTTAGATATTAATGTACTAATACTTCTACTATTGCCATGATTACCTTTACTTATATAATCCACATCGTATTCGTTCTGTGTAGAAAACATACGCCCAGTTTATACAAGCGAACCTCAACACGCACCAGACGGCCCCACACGCCACTATAGTCCTGAGCGTTTAATATGGGTAAAATCACAATATCTAGTTCAATCAAATGCAGCATTTGTAAAAAGATAATATTTTCGAAAATTAAGTAGATAGAAATCAAGAGAACTTCATAAAGAATACATAACAGAACTTTTCAGGCCTAAGATTGTAATATTGTGGTGCCACCTGATATTTTATCAAAGAACTTTGGTCTAAGGTCATATTACTACTTGAATTACTGACATTATAAGTAAGCCAGTATGACTTGATTTTCCTTCAGTCCTATCTCAGTCAATATTTGGCATAGATACTTCAAATAAAGAGTGATTTGTAGATGAACCCCCACAGAATACAACCAGTAAGTTATCTTATTGATTAAATATTATTTAAAAGTAATTATTAGCCGTTTCTAGCTATGCCATATGATAAAAATGCAATAATATCAGAAAATCACGTTTTAGGGCACGTTTGGAGTGTTTGTCATCTGTCATAATGCTCCTGTATCTCAGGAAATATCTATCACAGTCAATCACATGACAATATAAGTATCATTTTAAATGTCTTGAAATAGCTAAGAAGATAATGTGTTTATTTCTATGGATCATCGTGATAGATTTTTCATTAAATTATTGTGAAGACAGAAAGGTAACATGTTTTAGTTTTTTTACCTAGCAAATTCTGATGTTCAATCTACGACAGGAAATCTTAGCCATATCACAGGTATATAAGATATACAGCAATCGATAGGCTCAAGTCTGAGCTTTCTAACAATGTTTTGTTTATAAAAATCGCCCCATTATTTACGACACAACAGCAATTTCCCTTCATCAAGTTAGAAAAAACTAGTTTTTTGTCCCATATTAAACGCTCAGGACTATAGGAACATTGCGTCTTTCTCACTGGTCACGGCCGCAGTTATAATGACTAGACTGACCAGTGGACTGGTGCCCTGCCTATACAGGCAGGTGGGTACATGGTGTACCCAGTACGGCGGGGTGAGAGTTGCCCTGGGAGTCGAGGTGAGGGGTAGGTGAGAAAAAAGGTAGTATCCCACACGTGGACAACATCAGCCCTGTTTACAACCCCTCTCACTGCTTACTCGCTCCTCATACTCACCATACTACCCCTCTCATTCTCAACACTACCACATACATCTTGCCATATGGTGTCATCAAACCGAATTTAGCAGACGACGCCACTGCAATCTCTGTCATCAACTCAGATAAACATATTTATCTGGTTGACTTTCATTTACAGAGCTATACTGTCGGCCACCTGGTGACTGGTTCATGAACTAACAATGGCTCTGTCCCCTATAAGAGAGCATTTCTTGTCACGCAGTTAACGAACACAGGCCTTTTCCATCTGTAGGAAGGGGCTGGCCAGGGAACGTGACGATAAAACCTCGCCATTTAGATGACCAGGTCACCGGAGACACAGCTAGGAGCGGCTCAGTTGTAGCCAGGCGAGCAGGTCATCGTGTACTTATACTGCAGGCAGTGGGCGTTGTCCCTACTCTGTTTGTAAACACTGCCTACCCCCCCCCCACACACACACCCATTCACCAGGCGCTGCCTCAACTGGTGCTGCTGCTACTACTACCAATCCTGATGCTGCTGCTTCTGGTAATGTGTTTTTGTCTTTTGTTGGTGATGCTTGTGTAGTAGTGTTTTCTTTGTATAGTGCTGTTGTTGTTTCTGGTGATTATTATCATGTTGGCGTTATTTTTGGTGTGGTGATATTTATGTTGTAGTGCTATTCATTTGTTCATGTTGGGCTTTCCTGTTCTTCTTGAAAATGTTGCTTTGATGGACTTTCTTTTATATAGTATTTGTTGATGGTAGTGTTGTTTTGAAGAAGATGATTTCTCAAATTCCGTCTACAAATTTAAATAGTTGTGGACCAAGTATATAAAAAATGAGTGGCATATCACACTACACTGGACATGACGCTAAGAACATCGTCCCACTGTAAGTCAGACAGCAGGACCAGACAGATAGTACTTAGTTATATACTGCTCTACTTATCATGTACTTCTGGTCATTCACTCACACAGGAAGTGATCCTGCTATCAAATCATGCAGTCAATTCATAACAACTTAAATATGCACCTCTTTTGACACTGAAGAAGGGAAAGTAGGAGTGAGGGTTGCCGTATATTGGCTGTATATCTTGTTCATAGCTGAAGCACGTGGGTAGGGGTGGCGGTGGGGTTCCTATCATCTCACCTGGTCGGTCCAGGAGTGAGACTACATCTAGGAGGGTTGTAGTGACTAGACCAACCTTCCCTTCTCTCACCAGGGGCGCTGCATCATGGTTACCAGGTTGAGGGACCTGACAGATGTCCCCACATGATGCCCCACGCACCACACATTCCCCACCCTGCACACCTATACCCCGTCCTTACCCCCTACAACTCTTTACCCTCTACGAACTGCCATCCATTCCTCCACACCCACACATTGCGCCCCTCCTTTCTGATGTAGGGGACGGCCCAGCTCCGCCTCCATGGTTTGATCAGGGAACATTTTTATTTTGTTTTCTAATGGAAGGGTGCGTAGGAGTGTAACGGTAGGAATCTTTTCTTATATCTGGGTCACTGAAAATTCAAGAGACCGGGTTCCTAAAATACGTCACAAGGAATTCTTAAGTAACCTCTGCCATTCCCACAGTCATACGTGCAATACCCAGAAAAGCCGTGAATAACACATTCTCCAAGTACATGCGTATACTACTCACTAGAACAGATATGAATGACATATTTTACTAGTGCATGTATATTCCTGCTCTGATCAGGGGAATCTAGGACAGATTGGAGAAACTTTCTCAAGGCCCAGAGAAGCTCATAGAGGTCTAGGACAAAAATACAATATTAGTATTATCATATAAGTTTGCATCATAATCATCAAAAGCGGGTATTTTGTTACAAGAGAGATTAAAAGATCTAGAATTTTGCATTGTCGATATGAAATATAATAAGTGATGTGGTTTGAATCAGTTGAGTGCAGCCCCACCAGGGGCCATTATTATATGTCATTGATTTTTCTGTTTAATAAAACTGGCCAAGTGATTAGGCCATACAGATTCAGCATTGTTTGGTTGTACATTCATTTCATCTCTGCTATCTTATATGTATGTTTATCTGGATTACAGTGACCATAATATGTCCTACTCTTATGTGAGGACGCGATGTTGTAGGTATAGAGACAGATCAGCACAGCTTAAGACACTACTGGTATCAGTCCCTGACATCGATATCTACAACCATGAACACGCCATAGACGCCATGTTGTTTACCTAAACATCATAATACCGTAGAGCCCTCTCGCGGCATATTGAACACCGTATGGCCTACTGTGTTTTGAATACACACTGCTGTAGGTATAGGGACCGCGCATGACAGACGGGGGTACATATATATGTGGAGGTGTGCTAGATGGGTGGGCTAGGGGTAAATACAGTGGTACAGTAAGGTCCCGGGAAATTTTCGGATTTTGCTGATCTCCACTATCTGCAATAAGATGAAAATTTAGAACAGTAAAAAAGAAAGACAACCGAAAAGCGGGTATCTGTATATATACGAGGTGGGCGGGCATGCGGTGTGTGTGTGGGTTACTGTCAGAGATGGGATCCTAGTAGAGATCAGTAGGAGCTGACCAGTGGGAGGTCATGCAGGGGGTTACAAGAAGGGCAGGGATCTGAGGCTGGGTGGGACGGTGAAGAACCGCCTGGTGTGGCGCCCAGTGTAGACAGTCACGTACACCTGACATCTGAGAGCACGACCCAACACACCTCTCTACCACACACCTCTCCCTGACACTCCCACCCAGTCTGAAATCGTTCCAAGAGCTGGAGTTAGGCCTTCCTTTTTGCTAAGAATTCTTTTCCTAGAATTTCGGAGTTAACTGCACTGTAGTCAACGTCGCCATGTTTATATCATGGAACTGTACCACCATCATAGACCAGAACTACTGGCTAGAGCAATGCATCACATCCAGGGATCACAGCTATACACTAAATCTATGGATCATAGCAAACACTATAACCAAATACCAACTATAGCCATATATTATAACCCTGGATCACAGTCGTGTGTTAAAATATTGCCCTATTCTATCACTTGAATTCCTTAGTCTATATCTCTATGACTTCAGATATTTATTCAAATCTATCTCAAAATACAGAAAAACTATCATTCAAAAGAACTTTTTATGAAACTTGAATCAGGGGCATACAATTCCAGTGCCACGGACCAGCACCAGTCATGTATTAGAATAATGATATCGCCCTACATTATTAATTGGAATAACCACTTCATCTCTAAAACCTCTTATCTATAACATGGGGAATTAGACTAGACCTATCCCGGAATATAGGGTAACTAGTATGAAAAAGAACTCGGAAACCTGAATCAGGAACACAATTTATCAATACCATGGACCAGAGGCACACTTAACCATGGATTAAATTCATGTGTCATTATTATGAGCCTCAAAACATTACTCTAAACATGTACCATAGTCATGTAGCATTACCATGGACCACAGTCATGTATGATGTACCATCACCATGTATTAGCCGCGCCTCATACACACCAAAAAACACAGCACAGCCGCATGTCGCCATCTCTCACCCCAGAGCTTAACTCGGCCTTTTGTTGAGTCTATGCTGGGATTTACATTTTGTTGATGTTACTCGTCCTTGCAGCCAGACAGACCAACGGCCTATCTGAAGCTACTCGAGTCCTTTTTCCCTACTTGCCTTATATTTAACTCGGTCTAATGTTTTCACTATGTACCTAGAAATGTCGTTGTCCGAGCACTGGGCAGCAACTGTGCTGTGAGAGTGAAGCTGGTCAGTGCTGCGAGAGTGTATTAACTGAATCTGAAAGTCATTCAACCTGTACTATGTGATACATTTCTAGGTTATTACCCATCCCTTGTTGGTAATGGTGCCAGTATTACAGTTCATTGGCATTATCACCATGATGAATTATTGGATCGTTTATGGAACATATCCCTCCATTGGCTTCATCCCCACAAATAATCAAATGTTCAATTATGAGGGTCCATCATTGGCAATTTCACCGTTATCTATCCAGTGATACAAAATGGGAATAGATTAGTTAATGTTGTTAAGGAATTGTCAGATATCTACATTGAGAGAGGCGTACTGAGTGTGTAACTGAATGGACGTGGAAGTGGGTGACTGAATTGGAGATGGTAAGAGTGAAGCTCAGTTGGCTCTCGGAGTGTCCCGAAACTCGATCAGCGAAACACCACCGGGCATGTTTAATGTTCAGTAGGAGTAGAATGTGGCTTTAATGGCTTCTGCGTATCCTGTCTCCTTTCATATCTGACGTTAAACCTCTGCCGATATCAAACTCAAGTGGAACCCGTTTGCTACATAGCGCGCAATGCTGCGGATGCTCTGACGTGGGAGGAAATGAGAGGTGAGGATGGGTTGAGCTGAGGCCAGGGCTGTGTTCAGTGGTCACGAGAACCGGTTCATCAACGTCTCCGTTTATCGCGCACACACGTCTGCAGCCCGACCAGCACACAGTTTCTGCGACCCCGCTCAGGTCACAGCGCTGGACGGCAAGGTGATGATCTGACCGCCCCGGCCCCTGGACTGCTCACTTACACACCGGCCAGGTGTGTAGCGGGTACCTGGCGGAGCAGCTCGCGCCATGGAGGAGCAGCTCGTGCCCTGACGGACGAGCCACACAGGGCGCCCTGACCGCACTTCCAGGCTGCTCCTATTCTGACCGAGCTGAGTT
This sequence comes from Alentia gelatinosa, assembly GCA_950022655.1. Lineage (NCBI taxonomy): Eukaryota > Metazoa > Annelida > Polychaeta > Phyllodocida > Polynoidae > Alentia > Alentia gelatinosa. The sequence continues at coordinate 162,755,473 of OX465579.1, forward strand.
CCTCTGATGACAAATACACACACTCACCCGTATTATGTATATATATATATATATGTATATATATATATATGTATATATATATACATATATGTATATATATATGTATACATATACATATATATATATATATACATATATATATATACATATATATATATATAATGTATATATATATATATGTATATATATATATATGTATATATATATGTATATATATATATATATGTATATATATATATATATGCATATATATATTTGCATTTATGAATGCGTTATTATGAACATAATTGTTGGTGTAATAAACACCAAAGCATTCTTTTTTATAAACAAAGCCAAACTGAAGGTTCTTTTACACCACAAGGGTGGTGATCGATCGAATTTAGGTAGAAATCTCACCCCTACACATTTACCGAGGTGAGAATTCTTTTTAGTTCACACACCAGATAGACATGGTATGGGAACGACTGGCCATTGATATAGCAGTAAATCTACCACTGCTTGGAATAAAGGAGAAGAGTGGCTGCAGTGGGACCCGACCCACAAAGTCCTACAACCTTGGGCTTACAAGTACAGTGCCTTAACTACTGAGTTAACTCCCCACACCCTGTTGATTACATTAGCTCAAATATACTAACTTCCAGATATGTATATATGCTAAAAGGGGCGTCTTTGCAGTGCATCTCTTCACCTTCTTTTTCTTTTCTATTGACGTATAATTCACCTGGAAAGCAGGTGGTATCCCATTATAAGATTACTAAGTCCAGGCTGATACACAAAGTTTCAAAGGTGATTATCTAAGTAACACAAAAAAGTTCCATGAAAAACATAAAAATACGTATGGACAGTTAACTTTAAACATGAGATTTGGTTTTGATAAGTTGACAAAAGTGTACACAAAAATGAGCAGAGAAGTAATCCAAGGGACACAGAGTAGAAATACAAATACTGTGAGGGAAATCTGGAAAGATTGAGATAAACCTGCAACAGGGTTTAGCGCAATCACCTGCACACCTACTATCACTACCACCTAACCCTTCCGTCTTCTGACAGGTAAATCAGCAACACACATACCCTTCTTGCTGCTCCCTGCCCTTATGACGCCCACCAACTTTAAATTCGCCAGACCTTGACCCCGACCTTGACCTTGACGTCCCCACCGGGTTTGGAGGTGAAGGAAGTAGGCTGTTCTCTCGTGCACTGTGCCTTATCTGTGCTGCTCGCGTACTCAGAGCTCTGCATGGTGTGAACAGAACAGTCTGCAGGCCCTCTCCAATACTCGGCAAGGATTCCGATTTGACTGCTTTCGCTAGATTTGCTCTTTGCCGTTGCCAATTTAGTCAAACTGTCGCGTGAATAATAATATGGGCGGATGATATCAATAAGAGTTCATGTCCATCTCCACCCTTATTTCCAATTTGAGAACAACTAGATACAATATACTAATACAGCTATAGGCCTAACTTACACAAAAATTAAATAAAAGCCGGAAATAACCGTGAAGGTTTCATCAGGCCTACCTTAAACAAAAATTAACGAAAAGCCAGAAATAACCGTGAAGGTTTCATCTCTGTACAATGAAGAATGTGCCACACACCTTATTACTTTAATATGATATATAGGAAGGATCCCATTTCCATCATTGTATGAAATAGACAAGTCATTTTTCACCTTGGGTGGCAACCTCTGCACTAGACTAAGAGTTAGCACAGTCGAGGTTAAATATCTGCAAAGAATTGCAAATAAAGATACTACAATGGAACCTGATGTAAAAACATTGATATGCTACTAATTAAACGCAGGTTCTATTCAGAAAACAGATCTACGGAATCTCCCTAAACTAGAGCAGGTTTGCTTGGCTAGGTGGAAAGAAATTCAAATATCCTTTTGAGGTGACAATGTGGTATAGGTGTGAATATTTCAACAGCAGTGAATGTATCGATGCCTCTTTCAGTATTACTGCTGCTGAGGGAGATTAGTATGCAACCAATGGACAAGGCATTAGTGCTTCTCACAGAGGGAACGAGGCGGTGTTCAGGGCGTATATATAGTGGATGGATGGGAGGACTGCATGTCGAGGGACATGCACCCCACCCCCTACAGAGAGACAAGGTGAAGGGCGCCCCTTATACAAACACCCTTCACGTGAGATAGAGAGCAGGTCAGAGCACACAGTGAGCTCCTCAATGTGACCCTGTATGGAGGGCGGCTAGACAGAGCAGCTACACTCTGCCTCAGCTCGTTTGTACAGATAATAGGTAACGACAGCTCCAACATTGTCTAAGATGACCGAAAAAATCCTCAAATAGTGAATAAAAACTTACTTAGTCAGCCCCAACAAGGAGATACTAAGGGCAACACATTTTACGAGCTGGTTGGATAGGGATGTCAGTTGGGGTCAGGAATAAAAGTGGAGATATTTTCCATGGATTTTGTTCTGCCTCAGAGAGACTGAGAAAACATAGAAAACACATCACTGTTGCCAAGGAATGGGCTGAGGGTGTGTGGGGAGATTCAAACCACTGTTTTATTGGCGTGAATGAGGCTCAATTTACATTATCTTTGTTTTACATAAGAAAAATAAATTCTTTAACTGGAAATGAAAAAGTGGATTTTCATGGAAAAGTGGAAAACTGTCATCCCTGGGTTGGACAGGAAAAGTAAAAATCTTCTCAGAGGTTGTACCAAATCTTGAGCTCTCAAACCTCTAATGGCACATTCCGACCACACCCACACGAGCAGGGAGCGTGCGGTCAGGCACCAGATGCACACGATAATCCCCCACTCCCTTGGATTATCACCCCTGCTGCAGATTAAAGCCGCCTGTTTATTTACAGACGGTCTTCGTGTGGTGCCTTGCCCGCTCTGTGTCACAGTTGATTGGGACACAGAGCTGCAATGGCCTTTGTTTATATATTCACACAAGCTGACTGGTGGTTTCCCTCATGCTTATAGATGCATGACGCTAACCTTGGCTACCAGTATTGTAAACTTTGTAGGCGTGACCTTCATTAATCCACGCTGAACCACGCCATGCCTCTGGGTCACTGCTACATCTTATACTGCCATACAAACCAGCTCACAGACCAACCTTCCTCCCTGAACCCTGTTACCTTTGACTCTCTACACGTCATTCCTGACACGTCATGCTAGGACGCAGGAATCATGACGTCGTCTGTGAGAGTGACCTCTAACCTCTTACTTCTCAGAGCGTTTGATCTGACCATCTTGGTCGTTGCGGGTGGTCGCCGACGGGCGGCGGGGGTTGGTCTGAGGGTGAGGAGAGGGTGGTGGGGTTGCGGGGTTAGCAGACATTGCGAATCATGAAAGAGCAACCATGATTAATCACCCAGCTGTTTTGAGATCCTTAATCTCCAATATTACGATATTGAGCCATGTGCTTCAGGCCTGAAGCCCTTATTAAAAAGACAATATGTTTGGATCTTTATATAAGCCACCCAATGTGCCTGCCCGAACCTGGTCAAAATCCAGTCTTTCTCAGTCCGTGTATCTAGGCACGTTAAAGCTTTAGCTCTCTCTATACCCCGCACTTACACAGTGCTTACCCATCCACTACCTGCCTGTACATACGCGTTACCTGTCCGTACATTCAATACCTGGATGGAGGTCGGACAGCTTAACCCGTGTTGGGGTAATATTGAAATTTATACTGCTTCTTTTTATTTCATAAAACTCCTCAGACTGAGTCCACTCTTCTCCCTGTAGACAGATTGCGGCAACTGGTTCATATCATGCGCGATCCTGGCGCTGGTTAAAGTCTGTAAATGAAAGGTTAAAAACAATGATGGCTGGCAGGGGAAACTGTAGCCTGCTTTAAAATCCACCAGAACCCATACTCCGCTTTCACAAGGTCACCCAGATGATCTCGCCTGAAAAACTCCCCCATCACAGGCTTGGTACCGATGTTGTGAATAGTGGGGGAGCAAGGTTGGGAGTGGAGAGTGTATCGGACGCGGACTGGGTCAGAGCGGGCACGGACACACAGACAGACGCGCGCGGGACGCGGCGGCACGTGCAGGACGCGTGCGCGGTCCCCCACCCGATACAACACTCGTACTCCATCTGTTCCCGCCGCGTTGCGCCATTAACCTGGTAGTGAAGGATCATGGGAAGGGAGCGGGGAATGTTTACAGCGGGATTAATGACTGGAGATGTCAACACGCGTTAGGGTGCCAGTAAATACGTGGGTACTGACTGATCAATGCAGACATGAGAACCTCCAGGGGTCGCTCTTTCCTATACGGTCACTATCTTATGCAGACAGTCCCTCGTATATGGTTGATTCATGGTGTTGTGCGCTGTAGGAACAAGCAGGGTTCTATCTTGACGATATCGAACCTATGATATGAGGATGACAGACAAATACCGTTCAAATAGAAAACACAGTGACATGGCTGAGCCTCAGACCTCGCATTCCCTGATCCAAAGGCCATCTACTGACTAAACTATCCGGCGCCATCCCTCTTATATGGTTTACCCCATATTATGCATTAGAGTAAAGTCTAATACACTAGAGTAAACAGTCTATCATCTCATGTGGTATGTCCCTAGGTCTCATATATTCTCAATATCTAATAGTCTCAATCTAACATACATGATCTAGAGTGGTCGTGTCGGTGGTATGTGATTTGTGATATTTCTGCCTCGTCTACTGCATACATGTACATGTATATACTAAAACTCTAGCATAATCCCTGTTATCATCAATTCCATTAACTCACTCCTTTCTATAAAGTAATTTCACCAATGCGGGTATTACGTCCAGCTCTCATAATACGGTCACATATAATTACCAAATATTCCATGTGCCACACACGGTGCACTGCGCCATGGCGACACGGCGTTCTCGGGTTCAGAGATTAGGGCAAGGGGAAATCTAATTTAGGATGTTATCAGGTTGTGGGCCATATTACTTGATCACTGACCCCCATGGGTGCAAAGCGACTCTAGGCAGTTCACACACGTGGACCTTATCTCACTCTCCCCATAAAGGTTTCACTCAAATTGTAAGCTTTCGCCTGCCACAGTATGAGGGAGAGGGAACAGAAAATTGGTTTGGAGAGGATGGATTATAGGGCTGCTCGTTGTGACTCACCAGGAGGCGCTGCTGTAAAAAAAAAGAATATGAGGGGAGAAAGAATTGACAAGGAGAAAAAAGACACGACCTCCTCACCCGATGTCTCCAAACAGGTGCCTGTGACGTCATCCCTGACGTCACACTTCACTTCAAGTATGGCGTGGGCTGTTGCATGTACCTTGACGTACATATGACGTCAGTTGTGACTGTAACGTGACGTCTGAAGAGAACAGAGCCAAAAAGACTCCATTTCCAATTCACTCAGAGATCAGACCTTCCTGGACGTCCAAACAACATAACAAGAACCACATTCCGAGCGCCCCGAGTCTAGCCAATTTATAAATACGGCCAAAGTTTATTCCTTCAGAACATTAAACGGCTTTTGCAGCACGGGCCAAGACCAATGAATGAGGCCTACGGGGCTGCCAGAACCTCGTGAAGTCTTGATCTCGCAATGATGTAAGCGAAACCACCAGCGAATGTTGGGACTGAGTAAGTCACGCCAGCCACAAGACGAATACGTGACCTACTTCCCACTTCCGGTCTTCCCATTGCCGGATGGGTTTATGTGACAGAGCATGTGTGTGTATGGATAATCCGATTTATTCAGGGGATAATCCAAACAGAAGAGAAACCATAAGATAGTAATTGCCAAAGATGTATTTGGGAAAACGTGTGAAAAATGAAGATGCTGGTGGGGAAAGGGTGTGGAAGTCCTTGTATAGGCATTATGGTAAACAGCAGTAGAAAGATAGCTATCCTGTGAGAAGTTCAACCCATGATTTCGCCATTTGGAATAACATTTGCAATACTTCTCAATACTTCCCGCAGAGATTGTCTGAGGATATAGCAGAGATTTGAGACGATCAGAAGACAGACCCTTATCTGTGAGATATGGGGGATTATATACGGTACACGCTATCTGGTTTAGCTCTGGGCAGTTTATGGCCTGGAGATGGATACGGAAGCTACCCCCTTCCTAAGTCTGCATAACTCCACCTACTTATGTTATAACACCTCATCATTGGTATCATATAGAGCAGCATATCCCTTAAACCTTCTATGCCGACATGGTCATTACACATTTAGAAGATTTTTAATCATGAATAGAAAATTACATTGAAATTTCCTTAAAGCCAAGAAAACTGTTTATATTTTCTATGGTTATCAATATGAAAACTGTGTTTCAGTCACTTGACTATCTTTCTACTTTTGATTACCTAAGTGTTCCAAACAATGTTATCTTTACATATATTCAATGGAAGTTTTCACACTTTTAGAACGGTTATCATATTCTATATAAAAAAAGGTCAGACCTCTGTAGTTACTATCGTTTTTTATAACACAAAATTATAGCAGTGCATTATCGTTCAGGGAAATCCTGCTACAGTCCTGAATCACATTTGCATGTTTCATAGATTTCTGGTGACAATTATGTATAGCAACCAGTATGCGATTGTTTTGCTAGTGAGCTTCAATCACCAGTTTTAGTCGTGGGGCTGGTACACCACCTCATTTCAGCATCACACTAGTTCTCACCGGGCTATGGGTCGCGGTGTGTATGCAGCGGGGAAGTGGGTGGGGCAGGGGTTATCACCCTCCCCTCCCACTCTCAACCCCCGCCATTCGTAATACGCTATGGCCGCAGCAGGGTAACATATGGAGATTTCGTACAAGATACGACTAGCCTTAGAAACGTAGGATTTGATGTTAAAAGTTATATTCTTAAATTCACCCTTTTTGCACTATATAGCTCATACCTTTCCCAGGGATGTCACATCGCTAATAAGACACATTTTATCTGTTCTTTATGTTTTAATGTTAAGCCTGTTTCCTTTTTAGTTTTGTGGGGAAGGGGGTTGCATGGAGGGGAGGGGGAGAGGCTATTTTTTCATTTTCTTTTTCAGCTGAGTCACCTGGACGATAAAGGGGTCTGCTGGTAAACAAAGCACCACCCGTCAGGTACAAGCGGTCGTGGGAGACCGGAACAAGCGACCCCACCTCCCATAATTCACGAAAATTCTGTGGAAAAAAAATGTTAAAAGTCATCGATAACTCTATATTATGTCCCTTCACACGATGCGTGGTTTCTACTATTTCAAAACCGCTGTGCTTATACTTTTTTGTTACGTTCAGGTGAACAGAATTGGAGGCTGGGGAATGCAGCAAATATGATAAACATCGCGGAGCAGATGATCCCACCTCCATGAGTGCTCTGTTATGATAGCGCTTTCCGCCAATGTTTGACCCTGAATGACCTCTATGACAGTGACCCTGCAGCGTGCTGACCTTGCTGCCTCAGTTCCCATCGCATCAAGTCCTTCGTTCACGTCATTTCCGCACGTCATTTTCTCACGTTATCCACACCGCGAGAGCGTTCTCCTTACAGCACACGCGATGGGTGTTGTACCACGCGCGGCCTCGATTCTCTCACCCCTTTGCACGTGCTGTGCAGGGTACGCGCGCCTATCGCAGAGATATGCCCGCGGTTACGAGCCCGCGGGCAGAACACTGGACCGCCCGCAGTGTGAGAAATGGGGCGCCGTGAGTCCTACTATTCCCCTGATCTGTGTGTCCAGCCTTCAATAAATGTGCGCCTGATTTCACAATATCCCCGTGTTTACAGTGCCAGGAATGCATCCAGTCTCAACAACTTGAACAAGTAAACGGAATCCACCGAGTTCGGAAAAATAAGAACATAATAATAGACAATCTTTAACTGCGTGTGATGCAGAACAGAGATTTAGGATTAAAGGCACAGTCAATCTGACTTATCGTCCCGTTCCTGGGAAGGGTTGGGGGGGGGGGGGCACTGATTGAGTCAAACCAGAGAAACTCGACGGGTAACTGGAATCAGGATATCTAAGGCTGAGGACTAATCTATTCGAGTCTGGAAAGGTCTGCAGCCTATGTTACCTCAACTCATGAGCAGAATACAGTGTTGTGTGGAACAGGAGTACCATAAAAATACTGTTACCCAAATGAAAGCTTTCACTTTGTTGATGTCTAACTTCAAGTAGTAACACTTATTTATAACAAACATCCCTTCACACAACCCTGACAATTATGTCGTGAGCAGATGCAACCAAGCAAGTTCTTAAAAAAAGGAACAAGGCACGACAGGAGGACTAACAACAGCAACCAGCCTGAGGGCTAAATATCTAAGAGCCCTGTTCAAGAGGGTACACCAATAAAAAAGAATTGCAATATTAAACAAAGATTATACATATCTTTACAAACAAATTTCTAAGTCAAAAAGGAAAATACCACTATGCACTTTCTTTTGGTTAAAGGCCCCTTTTTCAGATGGATTTCAAATCAGTCTATAGGATATGTTACGATCTGTAAGATCTTCCTAGTACTTACTGTAACTCTAGGATAAAGGTATATGCCAAGCATACCGGAAGTAAGCGGAAGGGTGAAGCTAGATATACACCCAACTTTTTATCCACGCATGTGTTTGAAACCACAGCAAAAAACTGCCATGTTTACAAAACCTCTTGTGACGATTACAACAACCAGTAAAGCAGCTAGAATTCAAAGTCAGCGAGTATATTTTTTTCCCACAGACTTCCTCCCACACACAGAAGCTCTTCGGGCATGAATGGCTGAGGCTGAGGGGTGTGGGTGTGAATTTCAGTGAAGTGGGCACTAAACGTAGGGGCGCGTGGCGACGGCCGCTGAGGCAGGGGCTTTCCCCTGGTTTATCTGACATGGTGTGGGCACTTGTCCAGCTCGAGCGGGCCGCAGACGGGGTCAGGGGCCGCCGGGGCCGCCTGTCTGCCCCGTCTGGCGAGCGAGGGTATGTGTAAGTGTGAGTGTAGGGGTATGAGGGAGGTTGATACCCACAGGACCGATTTACAACTGAATGGCCCGCCAAACGGCTTTCTACAGCACACACCTTCAGTGTGAGGGTGGGGCGGTCTGGTGCTGAGTGGAGCTGGGGTAATAGTACTACTACCACTACTATACTACTAGTGGTATAGCACCCCGGGGGTTGTATGGTGGAGGATGGGTTTTGTGCAAACAGAGTTGACTTATCTAATGCGTAGGTGTGGCCTGTTTCCCACCAGGCGGGAACTCAAGTCTACTTTTTACACTGATGTCTCACACATATGATAGTGTTGTATTTGTGATTTAATATGGAGCTAATCCTAAGGATTTATCCTACCCCTAATATAAAATCCCATAGGCTTAACATTGGGTTTCCGTATGCCACGCTGACTGGCATACAGAGTTTTATATGCCACTAGTGGCATACATCATTGTTTTCACGTAATATTCCAAAATCGAGGAGATAGGGTAGGATAAAATCAAAACCTGATTCGTTTTAATCTTGTCCATCGCATTCCACTCCTGAAGTTTTGGCTCCAGACTTCACTCGGCTTCGCCTCATGAAGTCACTTTACCAAACTCCAGTCGTGGAATACGGTGGACAAGATTAAACCTCATCCAGTTTTACGATAATATATGATGGTTTATGCTCTCTGGGACTGAAGTCAAATAGTTTATTCTGCTATGTTTTTGTCTTAGTAAAAGCAGTAAAAGAGAACCTTTGTTTAGCTTTACATAATAGCTGGTCAGTGATTGCTACTATCTTATAATCTCATTAACATTGCCATGTCTGCAACGATGATATTATTATTTTCTGGGTTCATCTTACACGGATTTTATGCAAATAACGCAAATTTTATCATATCCAGGCATTGACCAGTTGCTGTTCAAACTATACACCTTACACCTATACACCATGTATACCAGTCAATACACAGAATACACTATTACTACATAGGTATCTGTCTGCAATGGTCTACATCAATTACTTAAATATAACAGTGTGAGTTGACCTGGTCAGAGAGCAGCTGAGGTAGTGCGGCCTCGTGAGATGTTGCCCCTGATTGTCATCGCGACACGGCGCCTACTTTTCATATACTGCTCACACGGTCGCCCGCTCCCTCTGTCACCACAATCCATGCCGCGCCTACTGTCACCGAAACCACGGTACTTAAGCGTATTTTCACTGCGTACAGTAAAACCTCGCTTCTAGTACCCCCTGCTTAAGATGGCCATTTGCTCGGAACGGAAAGCCCCCGCTGAATGGGACACCCCGCTTAAGGGGTCAGTTTGCTCGGAACGGAGGTTTCCCCTTAGGCGGGGTTTTACTGTACACTGCGTTCTATATTTGGTATGCACGTTTTCCCGCCAACTTTCAGGTCGTAGATTTCCATGCATGATATATAAAATCGTACTTTCCAATGAAAACTCTAGTGACTGTTATATGACTAGGAGTCAGTTGACATAATCGTTTAGCACTTGGGAACAGGTACACTTGTTTATGATAAATTTTGAACTGGCTACAATGACAATTTCAAAGCATAAAAATGGCATACAAAACATAAAATGTAGATGGTGTAATTACAAAGGCATCGTTTACACAGGCTGGATGGGCGTGCACTTAGTTGCCCAAATACCCGCCATGCCGAGTGACTAACAGAGAGTTGGCTGACATGGCTTAAACAACTATAGAACCTCTGACTCACATAAGGTCTAAGTGACCAGGCAGTCATGGCTGGCATACTTCCCAGATAGACAACGGTTTCTTCAAATTGTATATGTGAGGCCAGCCTGTACCATCAGAGGTTCACTATTTCACGTCTAACCCGTGATCCAGATTCAGGGAGACAAGTGCCTTTAAACCCAAAAGATACATGTACATCCAACTTGTTACGGTGTTTTGGGGGTGAGTGTTAGAAAAAAAGTTCACTAGACAGTGTCAGGAATGCCAGCAAATCATGCCGAGAGCCGTGGGATTTGCAATATATAGATCAGATAAGGAGACTCACTCGCTTTCTGAAAATAATAAAATGAATCCGTTTATTCCAGCATTTCCCAATAGAGCACTCTATGGTACCAGTAATACTCTGGATAACCAACACCTGTGACCAGTTCAGAAAGTCAGCCCCCAAATATTCTGGAAAAGTTATTCGCAACTACCTTTCCCTCGATGAGAGATGGATGTCATTCAATCACATCAGAATACCAGGTCTACTGGATAATGTGTATACATTCAGGGCCTGCTTCAGCAACTCAGAGGTAGGACTAGTGGATTGAGTAATCCAGTGTTATCATCTAGTGTAATTCTGGCGATACCTTTGTGACAAAGAAAGAAGCAAACTACCCTACCAACCATACTTATGATACTAGGTGCAAATGGTAGATGGGGATTGACCTGAGAAGGTGAGGATAAGGTAAAGGGGTGTTGGAGGGTGTGTCTTTGAGGGTAAAGGAGGTCAGCGTATCTATGTACCTGTCTGCTGACCACCTGATGCACCGACTGACTTGTAACTCTGCCCACCCACCCTCTCTGCACCTGCTTCGTACTAAACACCCCATCGCTACCAGGTATGCCTTCATCTCGCTATCTTAACAGATACACGGGCGTGTCACTGACGTCCCGCCTGGGTCATAAAACGTGAACGTGATAAAAAGCACATTGGTAAAAATACCAATACTTCACATGCGCATCCCCCGTCCCATCCCACAAACAGTTCGCCCGGCCGTCGGGCGTCTTTCCAATGAGCTTGTTCGGTGCTTTTTGATCAGTAGGTGAAACTGTGATGGCGGACTAGTTCCCCGCAGTTTTTATTGCGTACATTTCGAGTCGTATTGGCTACAGCTGTTCTGCATCTAAAATCAAGCATCCCACCTCATGCATATGTCCTCTGCGAAACATGCCTGTACACATAAATCAGGCTAATTGGCCGTCTAATTAATTAGCCACGTGACTAGAGGGACACGACACGTGACCTCTGCATTATCGCCCAGTGATAGGAATGGCCTCTGGTTTCAGCGTCTACACGTTGCAATTAGCCTCTCCAATCACAGCGGCAACCATTCACACGGCACAGTTCCTTGGTGGTGGGAGACTGTGCTTGGAGAGTGAGGTAAATGCAACAGAAGGTTGCTGTGTGTGTATATGCTATGGACCCCTGCCTTGGAGCGTACCATATGTCTGCATGTCCAACCAGTCCGCCAACCCTTAGGGATTGCCTTTAACTTATCAGTGCAGCATGTTATCTCGGACTGAGGTAGCCGCCAACATCATTCACCAGATGCGCATGCGCGGGACAACTAACGAGGATTCAGTCAAGATAAGGAAATCAAACAGGAGGGCTGCCTTCAATCTCTATTACGTGGCCACCCTGGGGTCTGCAAACGAAGCGTATCTCATTATTTCCATTTAATTATATATGGACCAACATAGAGGTTAAACAGGGAAGATCCCTTCTCGGGACGATTAAGAAACAAAAAAACAAAGAAACAAACAGTAGAATGAAGACAAGGAATCTCAGTGTGGACCACACTACCCCAGCTAAAGTTAATAATTTCGAATCTCAATCTATATGTGTACACGTACACACACGTTTGGGAATATGTGCGTCCCCGTAAAGTACTCAACACCCTACCTCAACACCCAACCTTCAACAGTGGTTGTACTATAGAGAAACAGGCTTACTGTCTCCGTACGGATAAAATACGCGGTAAAATCGGCGATCAGATGAACCTCTGCCTCCGGCATCGGTTCATCTGATCGCCGATTTTACCGCGTATTTTATCCGTACGGAGACAGTCAGCCTGTTTCTCTATTATTATATACCTTAAAATATCGAATTTTTAACTTTGCTACTGGGGGAATATTTGGATTTTGCCGCCGTACATGCCCCGTACGCCACATACATACCCCGTACGTCACCTAGGTGTCGTACGGGTATAAATACGCCATGGGTAGGAGCGGGCAGTATGTGTAGGATATACTACCACAGGTATATAATAATACATTTTACACGGTTTTTGAGTGCGTTTCAGTACTGCACACTGATACTGAAAGTCGGGTGCCTGAGTGGTGAACTAGAGCTACGTCTAGGCCAGCAATTACTCTCAGCTGTCATGGTCACATGAGGACAAAGCGCTCTCGAAAAAAGAGTGAGTGCTGCGTGCTGGTGTCCCCGCATGAGACACACACTCACACCTGGCCTATATACACCTGTAAGCGTACCACCACCATCGTGAGAGCTGCTCCGAGCTGCTCACACATGTGTGTATAAACCTCCGTCCTGCAGTCCGGTGCCTGGGCGTCACCAAGCTGACACCTAGTCATCAGTCACCGCTCTCCCTCCCATCTCTACACCACCTGCCGTACCTCCTCTTGGACCTAAACAGGATTGTGACTGCCTTTCAACGTGTGCTGGAACACGCTGTGTGCCACAAATCTATGTGTGTCACAAATGCAGGGATGTCAGTTGGGGTCAGGGAAAAAAGTGGAAATATTTTTTATGTGTATTTTTCTGCCTCAGAAAGACCGGAAAAAATTGGATGATATGTCTTTGTTGGCCATGGCATGGGACTGAGGGTCTGTGGGTGGGTTCAAACCACTGGTTTATTGGAGTAAATGAGGCTAAATCAATATTATCTTTGTTTGATGTAAGGGAACACAATAACATATACTGGATATGAAAAAGTGGATTTCCACGGAAAAATGGAAAACTGACATCACTGCAAATGAAACGAAATTCATCGTTCTTATCATCGTTCTTATCATCGCCAGAATTGAAACAAAAAATATTCAAACATGCTTGGCTCGTGATTTGAAACAGGAAATCCCAGCAGTGGCATGATCCCTTTGTACTGGCCAACCTATTAGGAAGAGCACTGGGAAGAGCGCCAAGTAGTTATGACCAACTGTGCGTCTAACATGTACATGTACAGCCAGTGGTACACAGATTGACAGCAAATATGTACAATATTGATACACTAAGCATGTACAAATAGTGACCAGCCATGTCAACCAGTGCTAACCCAAAAGATTTGCAATCAGTCGTATATCAAACAGGCACAACTAGTGATATGCCAAATAAATTCAACTAGTGATGCACCAAACAAAGTCAACTAGCGATACACAAATATGTTTGGACGCATTATCGCCCACACCCCCTGATCCATGTGTTTTAAGGCGTGGTGATATCGGTAGAAGAGGGGTAAGTACACATAGTTCCGGGTAGATGTGTGGGCCGCACACACGACATGCCCGAGACTCTGCAATATTTATAGCAGGCCCTATCATACACCAGTCAAAATACGGCCTATAAACAGGCGGGACATGTAACATCCATAGCCCAGGATGTGCCTGTACAGTGCAGTAAGGGCAATATTCTACAGTGAAATGTTAACGTGCATATATACGTGAAATATTAGGATTGAAGTAAAGGAAACCTTGCTTGGAATCATGGGGAATGTCGTATCTACTGAAACCCAATTAAGTATAACGGAGCCTAGCAGTTCAAGGCCTAACTAATCACAATTCGCAATATATTCATGGGTTACCACCCAACACAGCATTCCATACGCATGCATATGAAACTGTAATACCCGCATGGGAACATTTGACTACTATGTCACCATGGGAATCAATTTAACACTTGAAACACAGACAAATGGTTACAGGGTATCCATCAACTTTTCAATGGGGTGATGTAACGTCACAGCATCTGTCAAATCCCAAGGAGCAGTTGACATTATCCGCTCAACTAAGGTAGGCGGAGTTTGTCATGAAAGTTCACCTATCCTTATAGAGTACAAATGGTGGATAACAGTAATTGAAGTGTGTATTGTGGGGTATAGTGGAGGTGGGGGAGTTGTTAGTTCACGGCGCGCCTGGTATCCGCAGCATCCCGGGTCAAGACAGGACGAAGATGTGTGCCCAAAATACTCATCCAAAATAAGCTTCAAAAGTCACCACTACCCTCACCATCTCCTCGTACAGAGCCATACATCTTTCCTAGCCCCACTAACATATAGATATACAGTCTACACACCATATGTGCCTGCAAATCCCATTATGGTGAACGTAGCACTTTATGGTTAGCACTACATGTATATGGCTATAATATTTACGTATTTCCAATCAAATCGGCGGGGGTTGGGCAATGCAATACTTTCAATATAGTACATGCAATTGTATTATAATTCGGATATCATGAAACCGTTTATGAACAACCTTACTGGAATGACATGCACAGGTTTCTGATGGGCATTGCATCTACTTCGTGACCTTACCAAGTAAGAGCCACTGTAGAGAATACTATATGGCGGGAAGTGGATTTTTTAATGCTCCGTTATAGCTATACCACCGAGCAGGCAAAGGTCACATGATAGCGCTAAAACCTTAGAATACAGAGAGAGTCTTTAACTAACCTTCGTATTATCGAGCTTGGAGTTAGTGTTGCGTTTGATTTTTGACGGAATATACCAATATGAATCAATACACAAACCGGACAATAAATATGACGGAGTTGTTTTGAAAAAGGGATTCTTTGCGGTTCCACAAAGACTATTAAATATATATATATATATATATATATATATATATATATATATATATATATATATATATATATATATATATATATATATATATATATAACAGACATTTTCTCCCTATGGCTTCCGTACCGGTGTTAATTAGGGAATAATCCATCTCGGGGGACACCGTTACACTCATACCGTTAATCCGCCTGGCTTAGCACGCCGACCGGGTCACCTTGACGACCCTGAACCTTCCCAAGCAATAATGACACCCCCGGGAGAGCCCCCCTCTCGTTGCCATGGTAGCGCAATGCATTTCCAGGCGGTTCCCGGCAATAGCGGGCGGCTGACCCGTTGCTGTGGTGACGCTCTTCCTGGATCACCAAGGCAACAGAGACCGGGGGTGGCGCGGGGGTCAGACAGTCATCAGTCAGCGCCGACCTGTGTGTTACCATGGCAACCTTACCATGGTAACCTTTAATTCACCGGCCGGCTTTCAGAGCGCCCCCTGGTCGTAGGTACATGCGTCCCTGAGCTTCTCATGAGCTGTGTGTATAAGGCATGTACCACCACCGTCCCACAACCAGTACAAATACATGTCTATAGAAACAGCATAGAAATGTACATCTAGGCAGAATGTACCACAACTGTCTCAACCAGTATGAAAATGGCTATTGTAACCACCGTTGATCCACAACCAGTAGGAATACATGTCTATAGTGAATACTACTAAATTGTACATAAGGAAGTATGCGCTACCACTGTCTCACAACCCATACCAATGTATATCCATTCCGCAACTGTAACAATAGTGTAAAAGACATTCCCTCTTCCCCCCAGTCCGACAACTAGTACAAATACATATCTACAGTAACTAGGATAACATAAAAATAATCGATGGTTTTCTGGAAGGCAGAGGTACATAACGAGAGGTTGACGTGTAGTAATAGTCTCGCTCACTCTCTTATATGTTCTGCTGGGGTGGACACAAATTAAAGAGCACTGGACTTGTAATCCCAAGGTTGTAGGACTTTGTTGATTCAGGTCCCACTGCAGCCACTTTTCTCCTTCACCCCCCGCAGTGGTAGATTTACTGCTATATCAATGGTCAATCCTTCTCATACCATGTCTATGTGGTGTGGGAAGTAAAAGAACTCTCACCTTGGTAAATGTGTAGGGGTGAGGTTTCCACCTACATTAATTTCATAGATTCGATCACCACCCGTGGTGTAAAAGAACCTTGAGAAAGTCTGGTGAGAACCTGCAACCCAACCCACAAACAAACTATCTTATATTACCAAGTAATCCTTGAGTAGTTTACAGGAGCCGCGTGTTCACATAACCATCGTTCATTATACATGTGTTTATTAGCCATCTTCATGAATCAATGAAACCCAGGAATTGACATATTATGGGTGAGGCCTATATCATCTGGGACTATCTTCTAGCTCGCCATCGACAGCCAAAGCATTGTACATACAAACAGATAGACTAGATATCTGATTAAGGAATTATTTCCGCATACAATAGATTTGAGATCTGTATATTGATATCAGAGACGATTTGTAATAATGCGAAGTGGTTTACGGAGTCTATATATTTTTAATGGGAACTTTTTATTATCCATCGTATTCAAAACTCCCATTGAAAATGTATAGGGACTCAGTAAACCACTACCCATTATATAAAACCTGTCAGATACCATAACTGTGGTATACGGATTCAAACCTGTGGTATACGGCCTCAAAAACATGGTATACGGGAAAAATAGTCCCTTTTGCTATAGAGCAAAGAAATAGTTCCTATTGTTATACGGCATTAATATGGCAATTACTGGGTTTAATTTATTCAAAAAGATGGATAATAAATACAACAAACGATGGTTTTGCGGACAGGCAGCTCTGTAAACCACTCGCGGTTAACCTCGTAATACTCTCGCTAGCGCTCGTGGTTTACGGCCGCCTGTCCACAAAACCATCGATTATTGTCTATGTATACGATGGATGATAAAAGTCAGTATGTGCCACCAGTGTCTCACATGCTGTATGAATACATGTAAATGGTCACTGTATGGGTCTGTATATGTACATCTCTATAATAACTAAATATCTATATGGCAGTACCTATGTACCTATGCCAGGCTTCCCAATCAATATATAGTTACTTTTCTATTTATCACAGGAGAGTATTCGATATTAGACATGTTTGTCTTCGTTATTCTGGGTCTCGATACAATTTAGTGTGTACCGGATAACACTTGATAAGAAAAGATAATGGAAGTATTTTCAAAAGCTCTGTAGAAGTTTTAGCTAATTCTTCCTTACACAGAGAAGCCTTGGTTAAATAGGTCCAAGTAAGGTTTTCATTGCAGCTATCGATGAAGAAGTGGTTAAAGCCTAAAAGCGGGCGTCCACCAACCACGACAAGGCTACGACAAGTGCTGACAAGAAAGTTCCAATCGGCGCTTGTCGCAGCCTTGTCGTAAGAAGGCTTTACGACAGCATTGTCAGGAAGTGCACGGTCCGCCAAAGTTTTCTATCGTAGACCTCTGCGACTTGCTCCCAACACACCATGACACTCCACGACAAGGGTCCAGTCGTGGGAAAAATTGAACATGCTCGATGTTGTCATAGCCTTGTCGGAAAGCTCCTGACAAGCTTCCAATCGTGGCCTTGGTGTAGACTCTTGTCGGGAACTCTGGGGTCCACCAACCACGACAAGGCCTCCAATCATAGGCCAAGCGTAGACCTTGTCGGGAAGCCATTGTTGTAGCCTTGTCGTGGTTGCTGGACGCCCCGCTCAACGATACGGTATAACCCTTACGTAGTACACATACAATATGCGACAGTTAATATTCAGACCAAAGTAATAGTAGTGCAATAGCATGCCATCTATATAATACATACAATAACTAGCTATTGTGATGGTATTGTAAATATCAATCCATGTATATCACTCTTTAGACAAAGAAGATAAAATTGCGCAGGCAGGCATAGAGTGGTTTGCAGCTTTGCAGTGTCAGTACATCACTGCGGGTATGAAACTCGAAGGTGCTTACTGCACGCTATGACATCCAACCCAATCCCTCTCCAACCTCGTATTGTTTTATAATATGTTACGTTGTCGGAACCATCAGTGGTATCCCGACGAGATGAGAGTGACCAGAAAGCAATATAGCACACCTGACGGGTGTGTAAGCAAGACTGACTCACCGGGAGAGGCGGAAGTAGCCGGCGAGGCGACAGGAAGTACTACTCCAGGTGTGGTCGGCGTCTGCGGCGTAGCCGGACTACGCTGGGGCGCAGCGATGGGCTGCGCCGCCACCAGGGGTGCCACCTGCGACGCTAACTTGCTGCGTTTCCAGAGAACAGAACTAAGTCTGGCGCGTATAAGGCGCGACGACTGCGCAGCTGCCGACTCCAAATGCCCACCGGAACTGGAAACGGTGACAGATGTGGTGACGACGCCGCCGGCGGTCGTGGTGGTGGTGACGGGTGGTTGGTTCTTGCCGGCCTTGGCTCCAAGCAAACTGTTGCTATGGAGACTGGTGACGCGGCTAGCAGTGTTGTTGGAGCTGGTGACGACGGTGGTGTTGGTCGGGGTCTGAGTTGTGGTCACAGTACCTGTGGTGTTGGTGACCGTTCCACTGCTCGTCCTCGGACACGTCGTCGAGACCGGCTTCTTGGGGAGTGCCGCGACAAGATGCAACCGCGCCTTCCCTCCCGCGCACTGCAGAAGGCCTGCCGCCGACGACGCGCTACTTCCGGTAGCGACGACGACTGTAGTCCCGGACGTGCGAGAGATGGCGAGACCCTCGGAAGTAAGGGTGAACTGAGCGTTGCTGGTTACACCTAACTTGGCAGCAGTGGCCGCGCTGACGCTTAACTTTGCACCTGCGACTGCAGTGAGGCCTAACTTGGCAGCCGCTGCACTACTGAGTCCAAACTTTGCAGCTGTTCCAACAGTTAATTTGGCAGCGTTTGTGCCAACCCCGAATTTTGTAACTCCTGGATTGAGCCCTAAACTAAGAGGTTCTGTTTTAATCCCTCCTACTTTGCCAGTTCCTGTGTCAAGACTTAATTTGGCAGCAGATGTTTTAGCTTCTAACTTTGCAGCTGCAACTGCTGCTGTGTTCACACCAAGCTTTGCGGCGGCCGATCCGAGTGCAAACTTTGCAGCTGATGCGCTGTGCTTGCTACTACTACTGGATTTGGAGGAGGCAGAGGTGTGCTTGGACGGTTTGTGGCTCTGTTTGGAGGAGCTGCTGCTTCTAGAGCCACCTCCCGATTTGGAGCCTGAAGACTTGGAGGCGCCCCCTAACGGGACGCTGTTTGCGGAAAGGACACCGCCACTGGTGCTCGGCGGGAATTTGAGGCTGGTTCCTCCCGTTACCTTAAGCCCGACGATGCTCCCATTGCTGACGGCTGATGACTTCCCGCTCGAGCCGCTACTACTGCTGCTGCTGACCTTACTGACCTTAGAGGCGCCTGAATTCTTGCTTGAGGACGAGCGTGCGCAGTGGGACGCCTTAATAACACCGTTCTTACTGGCCCCTGAAGTGACCGCCTTGAGAATAAGCGCCTTGGTTGTGGCCGACACGGACGCGGGACCCGAGCCGTTACTTCCAGTAGACGTCCTCGATTTCGATGCCGCAGGCTTGGCCGACTTTAAAGATGGCGACGGAAGGAGGGAGGCGGCGCTGGTCGCCGGTTTGTGTATGGCAGTTGTGCCGTTCACGGCGGGTGGCAGCAGTAAACGCGAACCACTGTCACCGGATGTGGACGGCGATGATGAGGAAGAGAGTTTGACCTTCTTGGTGGGCGAGCCGCCGTCTCCGGAACCGGAACCTCCGCCGCCGACGCCGGTACTGGAGCCCGCCGCGAGTTGCGCCGACGGCGGCGGCCGCGCCCGCTTTTTGACTACCTTCCCCGCGCCGCTACCGGCGCCGCCGGATACGGAAGTGGAACTGGTGCCAGAGGAAGTGCTGGCCGCCGCAATCTTGCCCTTGACTTTGCCGCCAGCAAATCCAATTGCACGAGAATTGTCGCAAGCAAGCGTGGTGGCACTAGAGGAAGGAATCGTGTTGGCGGTGGTGATAGTGAAGAAGAGACACTCTGTGTGGGGTCGCCGCTGCTGTTGCCGCACCCGCCGCTGCTGTTGCTGTCGTTGCTGCTACTGGAGACGGTGACGGGGAAGCCGGGCGTGGCAGAGCGTCTGAGCTGGGGTGACCTTGGCGACAACATGGATAAGTCATGACCAACGTGCCGTTCGCACTGCGTGGCGACCTATCATGGCCGCTGTCCCACTTCCGGTACAATCGATGTTGTGACAAATTGAATAGGGAGACTTTAAGAACCAGAGATTATTGGAGGCCCGTCGTCGGGAGAGCTACAGGCCCTGCTCCCTCCTACACACAAATGCTTCGACAGATAACTGCAACAACTCACGTAACACAAGTGAGCTGCTCAGGGTTGTCCACTCACTCATTCAACACTCCATGCAGTGACCGCACAGCTTGCTGCTGTACATAAATAGCGACCGCAGTGCTCACGGATGGCTTCGCGTATCCCCGGACAGAACCTGTAGGAGGATGACCTGGTTCCTACAACTCCTCCGGTTCGTCCTCCAGAGTGGTTTCGGCAGCTTCCTGGAGGGGCGGGGGCTCCTATACCGCACACACACACAGAGTATATGATGGAGGCAATAATCCGTGCACCGGCTGGTACAGGCCAGTAGGACTGCTGTCTCCGGGCCGGGCCTGGAGAAGGGGGACAGCCGAACCGTGGAGGCGATGGCCGGTCCCTGGTGTGGAGTGTTGCTGGCTGACTGCCGCTGGTAGGCTGGCTGGCTGGCCCCTTCCTCTGCTCTCCTTCTCTCTCTCTCACCCTCACCCTCCTCACTCTACTCCGGCGCGACACGTACTCCCACTGCTGAAAGTCCTGCACCCTGCGCGCTGCCTCCACTCCACCGTCTCCTCCAGTAAGCTCCTCCTGTAGACAGCCAGCCTCCCTCTGGCCCGCCACTCCGCCGGGCGTGTCCATGGCAACCAGGGGTGCCAGGAAGTCCAACCCGCCCCCGACCCCTCCCACACTTCTGGGCATTTCGCGGTACGGGTGTGAATTGACCCAGGATGAAATCCCCTTCCCATTGACACATCGCGTATCCCCGACAATGCCGAATTCCCGTTACCTTTTCAAATTCCCTGTATATCCCCTCTAAATGTCAAATTATTGTGGAATATCTGACGACCAAACGTTGCAGAGAAAGAGCATCACAGGGACAAACTCAAACTTCATTTGCTGAAGTAGCTTCAAGGAAATATGTTATGGACAAAGTCAGCTTTAATGGACGTATTCAGCGTGCGCTCTATGCTCTTAGATATATATTATAATGTAGAGAAGACAGAGGAAGCCCGGAAATCAGTGTTTTGTTTTTGTTGTTGATAGATCCAGGAAGGCGCCTAGAAGTAGGTCAGATGCCCGCCCTCCCCCTGCTGTCTGCCGGGTGGTAGCGCCCGGGGTTACCCCGCCTCTTCCCCCGGCGACGGCGGCTGGTGGCGGGGGGCAGGGGGGATCCCCCCAGTAACGGCACATACAGGCCGCACATCCCTCAATGTCAACACCTCACGCCACCCGCCACCCGCGACCATAAACAAAACAGTTAAAGCGGGCGCGCGGGGCTGCCACGGGCAATGCGCGTGCCGGGATGGGGTGGGGTTGGCGCGTGAAGGAGTGGGTGGCACACGCAGTGTGTCGTGTGGGCTCCAACAGTTTAGGAGATTATAATACCCGTCACTGTCTGCGGCATTTCAGCAGGCTCTATAGAAATGGGAATATGAAATCTACTAACTTTCAGCACTCGCTTAAAGTTATCCTTGTACGCATTAAAATATGCGTCTGTTTCCAGTTTAATGATGGGGAATATCATGCGGTCAAGAGCCAATGTAATGAACTCAACAAATGTACATCATATATGTACCATTCCTTGATACATTGAAGTCCGGTGCTGTTATTTTAATGTATCTCACAAAGCACGTGAATATTCAATAACCTGCTCTTTACATGCTGTTCTAAATATAAATACCTGGGGGTCATGATGGATCAAATGTTAACCTGGGAATCTCATGCCAAAACCATTGTGAAGACTGTCTGTAATAAGTTATTTAAATTTAGTAAAGTGAGAAACTGTTTAACGAATGAAGCAGCACGTAGTGTATATCTGAGTACAATTGTACCACACATGGTGTACTGCTCTTTCATCTATGGTAGCCTCAGGAAACGAGATCTCGGTATGATTGAAAAGCTTAATAACAGGGGTATGAGAATACTGTTGGGATATGACTCAAGGCGAAAATCAATAACTGAACTATGTAATCTATGTGAAGTTGATACTCTAGCTTACCGACGTGAGAAACAATTACTATGTATGATGTTTAAGAACAGAACACGTGAAGACTGGATCGATACTAAAACCCGAAGTACTAGATCACAAGGAAAGACACTGTTCAAAATAGGAACGACCAAGAGTGCGACTGTATTCAATAGCCCATATAACCGTGGAGTGAGGTTGTGGAATGAGCTACCAGTCGGAATGCAAAACTCAAAAGATAAAGACAGTTTCAAAACATCTTATGATGAATATAAACGCTAGCTGAATTGTAACATGGCAAATCAACAATCATCTCATCATTTTCCCTATCTGTTCTTTTTATATCTCTTTATTTTCTTATAATATTACTGTATGTAATGGGACGGAAAGCACAAATGTCATCATGTTGTAATGTAGTATCCAGAATTACGGGTGCCTGAAAAACTCGACTATCGTTGAGAGGCACTGTGAATAAAAAAAAAAGAAAAAAAAGGTCGGTTTTACAAATTTCCGTATCTTTTCTTCTGGGCAAAAAGGCGCCTCTAGATCGAATGATTATAGCGTATACATTTGTGTTTTAATTGTCACTCATTTAGACCACATTTGATGTAATAGCCCGAGGTCAAACCGGAACCCCTTCCGCCAGAAGAGGCCTTCCCCGCCAGGTTCTACTGCCCCCTGGTGTCATGAAGACGCACTACCCTCGCCCACCATCACAAGGGTGAGCTGCCCCATCTCGTGGCCAAAGTAACTGCGGTTAATGGAGCCTCCGCTATAAAGGATCTTGCCACCTTGGACGAACACCTCGTTCAAGGATATTGCAAAGCATATATGAAGAATTTACCTATTTATTATTTACAGGTAGAAGTGTGTTAAAGAAGAGAGGTTGAGTCCTGCTGTTCGGCTTACATTCTTGAATGATATTTGATGCCATGATGTTTGATGCCGAGGCAAATACCGGGAGACATATCAGTGTGTATAACTGTGCACCGTAACACTGTACCGGAGCATACAGACGTTGCATGGAGTATGCTCCGGTCAACGGCCTTGGAGTGGACTCTGCGCAATATCCTCGCATACGCTCGGATATTACTATAGCATTATTAAGCACCGGAAATAACAAATAAAAGTATCCAACAAGAAAGCAGCGACGGTTACCTTCCGACATACAACTCCCTAAGGAATACAAGTTATACATGGCTTTGTGCATGTGAAAGAAACATTGCAAACATACCGGTGGATTAAGAGTGATACATAAACTGATGATACATGAGTAGTAAGTGACTTCATGTTGGCAAGGTGCCTGGATATGCACACTTTTCATCCAGGGAAACCCCCCTCCGATGACATGTGCAAAACCCACCATCAGAAAGATTTATCGAACCGCTATAAAGAGTAAATTAGATGGGAAGGGTAAGATGGCCGTTGGAGGAATCCAAATGCGTCTTTCTTTTTCTCAGGGATGAATGTCGGGTCTGGGGAAAAATTTGAAAAACTGAAAACTTACGAAAGAGAATCATCTATTACATTCTTTTGGAATAGAGTGGCTATGAATTAAAATATATCCTTGTGTTGCCGGTGTATTATGATAAAACGAAGTTCCTGTAAACGTAATCATCTGGATCTACTGATGCTTACACGTGACAGTGGACGTTTATTATCCACTTAATACAAAGTCTCTATAGAAAACAAATAGGGAGTGTGTATGGAGGTACCCGGCGCATACGGATATGTTATATGCTCCAGGGGCGCATACCGAAAAATAGTGCGTACGTAAAAAATAGTGCTTAATTAAAACTAACTGATATAGACATGCCACTTGACCAGAAAAGGTGGATAATAAATACAATATAGACTGGTTTCAGATACAAGCGGTTGTATACTCGTCAGGTTTGACTATACGCAATATCCTCGCATACGCTCGGATATTACTGCGGGCAACTCCTTGGAGCCTACTTCCGCTTGTATCTGAAACAAGTCAATATAGTGTAATTACAGCAAGGTGTTTTCACCGAGCTGTAAACGTCCGTTTACACCGAGCTGTATACGTCCAGTGTCACATTTGAGGTACGTTTTATTTTTACAGGTACGTTTTATTTTTACTGTATACCTCCAAACCCTTCATATCATTTAAGATGTAGGAACCATTTTATTCCAACTTGGGCACACAAGGGTCGAACTGAACTTTGGGCTTCGCCCACACCGTGTGATGCGGCTATGACCTCGCCGTGATCTTCTCGCACAGCAACACTCCCTGTCGCTTGGAGACAGGCGGGAATCCAGCAGGACAAAAACAGCGATTGCAGTTACTCAACAACTCCATTTTTTGTTATCAATATTTGAAGGAATACATAACGTCGGCCATTTTGTAAACATGACTTCATCCCATTCGTTGACACCGTGAAAAGTACCGTGAATTTCTGCACACATGTGCAGTAATTTTAGCTTGCAGTGTGCAGTAATTACGTAACTTACGGCAGTAGGTTTATTGTAATATAATAAAAAGATATTCTGTAAATGTAATCATCTGGATCCAAACATGTGACACTGGACGTGTAAAAACCCAGCTTTAAACGATTGGTGTCACGTGTGAGGATCCAGATAATTACGTTTACAGGTACATTGTACATCATTTTATTTTTACTATATACCTCAGAAACATTCATATATTTGCCGTATTAAAGACGTAGTAGTAATTTTTAGTCCAATTTTGGCACAGCACAGTCAACGTGAAACGTAGCCATGACCGTGGAATGCGACTGTGACGTTCTCAACTAGCAACAGGCATAGCAACATGCCTAGCAACACTCACAGTCACGTGGAAACCGGGAGGACGAAAACATAACGGTTGCTCTCCCACAGCCCTCTCGATTTGAGTGAATGCGATGTTTATTCACCTTATTTTTTTATGTACACCGATGTACTTATACCGATATCGAAGCGATGAATGATGTTGGCCATTTTGAAAAAAATGGAGTAATCCAGTTCGTTGACACTGTGAAACGTACCGTGATTTTCTGCACACCTGTGCAGTAATTTTACATAGCAGCGTGTAGTACTTGTGTCAAGGCAGTAGGTATATAGGAAATGAAATGTCGGACTTCCGTCATTTGTCGGAAAACCTGTATCCCTGTTTTCTAATCGGAAAAAAGCAAAAGAGAAACATGATATGGATGTTAAATGAAGTAGAGCATCTGAGGAGCCGCAGAGCAGACAGGTGTGCGGAGTTAACATGAAGGTCTATGCATTTTTCCTGTACCTTCCACCATTGGCACTTACTCTTAGCCGTGAATCCTTCACTTATTGGCCCTCCTGATAATGGCGATGCTGAGATAGGTAAGCAGGCAGCCTGGCTACCGTTCAACTACCTGGTCAGTACCTGTCGTCACCGCTAAGGGGGCGCAGCTGTTGGCCCATGCTGGATACTATCCTATCCTATCGGTCGGCTACCCGCGTCGCTGTCGTCCCCCTTTTCACCTGGCCTGCCACGCACACGCTCTACCGTATAGGAGGGACATCTGTTATCCATACTCGGTATTATTTTCTTTCAGATCCTGTCACAGAATAACTAAAGGCTCCTGATTAACAAATCATCGACAAATCCCTCGTGTGCTAATTTTGCTGGTCCCCAGCCTGCACAAATTTCCGCCGCGTGCCTTCCCTTGTTGCTGGCGTGTTGTGACAGGCGGCACGCCGTTTGCTGATACCAACTCATTAGCGACCCGTCACTTGCTATACGCAGCGTTCGTCGGTTGGTAGCCAGCAGGTCGGTGGAGAATCTCGTTTCTCGTTAATACTTTGAAACTTTCCTCGTTTTCTTATGTTACAGAATCTAGGAAGGGTTGTGATTTTTTCGCCATCATCATTGCATCTAAAGACTTTGTAGCGCTTTTATGTTACAATCTATTTTGCTTCTATGTGACTATGTCAGTATCCATAAAATGAATGTCGACAGTCATAGACTAATATATAGTTTTATAGCTGCATTTCTATGTATTTACATTCTACATTGAGAGTGTACACTGAAATAATGAGGAGAATACCTGCGTAGTTATATTGCTTAGCCCATCGAAATCAAATTCCTTGTCTATATTCGTTGTCAAACCTAAAAAACCCTAACGATGAAGCGGGATTTCCTTGATTTATCGACCAGCGTTTATGTAGTGACATCCTGTGCTGAAAAGCTGCCAAATTACATCGCATGCAAGTTGTCTAAGCAGCTAGACTTTCTCAAAACAGCTTAGCTCTTGTAGCCCCCCTATTACGACATATTGGTCGAAGCTTTCATCCGTAGAAACTGTGATACCTCAGTTCAACCACTTAAAAGTGTGTGTCAAACTAGGAAGCCACATGTGGAAATCCATATTGCAGCTACCTGCGCGTAAACACCCGACCACGGAGCCACCTCCCCCCACGTCTGACCTGGCTTACTCAGAAGCCACTTCGCGAAGCCAGCTCAGCGGTAACATTCCGCCGACTCCCAGCGCAACAACGTTTCACCATAAATCACGCTGCATGGTGGCAGCACCGGGGGCCCGGTTCGTTGTCACGGGTCACTACCCAGGCCAGCTCATTAATGGCCAAATACTGGGTAACCATGGAGATGGGCGGGGTGCGACAGGTGTGGTGGCCCCAGATAAGGGACACTGTTTGAGCTACCTGACCATCTCTACCTTGTTCACCTGGCGCTTTTCTTTGTGCGGCGGTGTATATTATTAGTAACTGCGGACCGGAAAAGAAACATGACGTATTGACTAATAGCTAGTCACCTCCAGAGAAGGGCAGAGTTCGCCGGAGAGGAGTGCACTGAGGGTACAAAAACCAATATGGCTTTTTGAAGAAGTATTCTCTTAGATAACAGTTGAGATCCCCCCGCCCCTACCATCACCGCCTTCTCCCCAACACCCACTGCTCGCTGGAATGGTGTTAGAAATAGAGGGAAACTATGTTCCGGTGAAAGGAAGTCAAAGTTACGAGGTAAGGCTTGGAAAAATTACTGCCCAAGGCGTAGCCGCGGGCAGTAATTATTCCAAGCCTTACCGAGTAACTTTAACTTATTTCCACTGGTACGTTGTTTCCCTATTCCTATATACCTTCAATTGTTGGCTAAAATCGATAAAAAAACGAACGTCTTTGAACGTCAACCTGGGCAGTAAACGTCAACCTGGGCAGTAACTTCAACCTGGGCAGTAAACAAAAGTTATTCCACCCCCAGCAGCGTTAAGTAATCATAGGTCGTTCGCTCATAGGTATATAGGAATATCTGGAACTGTTATAAGCTGATTATTGGATAAGGTGTACATCATTTCAGTCCTGAATTTGTCGCAGGTCATTCATGGCAATAGTATCTCCTGATTAATGTAAACCTGTCTGTGTTTTTACGGAGAATGAACCACAGAGACTAATCTGTTTTTCAATGTGTCTAACAACTGATGAACTGGCTAATCCGAAAATTACCCATTGTGATAATACACTAGAAAAAAATAACAAAAAAAGACCACCATCACCAAAGCCACCGCTATACAGACGATCGATAATATATTGGAACG
The DNA here is from genome assembly GCA_950022655.1 of Alentia gelatinosa. NCBI lineage: Eukaryota > Metazoa > Annelida > Polychaeta > Phyllodocida > Polynoidae > Alentia > Alentia gelatinosa. Next base: position 162,783,847 of record OX465579.1, read on the forward strand.
GATTTCATTTATCAATTTCTAGATTCGTGTTACTCATTACAGCTGGCACCATTACTAGAAAAAGTATTCGTACTATAGAATATCTACTGTATGTGGATGTATGCATGTCACTTACGTTTCTTCGTAACGGACCGTTACGTCAGTTGAAGTAAATGCGCTCGCGTATGGCTAGGGCCTCGTGTACTCACCTGAAAAGTACAGTAAAACAATGTGTAAGTTTGACCCGGGCAACGGCGTTTACAATGACATACTGGACAAATTGTGTATGTAAGCAATAAGAAAAACCTCTCGTCTGACAAGGAAGAGAACACAGCTGAACTGAAAAAGAAACGGCGAAACATGACCATCAGAAAGTAGGTGCTGAATGGATCACATCGACACGTACACGTACTATTTGTATGAAACAACTGTATATTCGTAAGTTATTTTCCTCGTCTTATCCATCTATTTTTCAATAAAAGGAATATCTATTGGCAATTTTTGCCATAAAAATATTCAAATAAGGTACTACATAATATCTACGTATAATAATATATATCGAATGCTTAAAGGTGGTTTATTTGAAATAAGTGAACTAAAGCATTGTAAATTGTGAACTAAAACCCACTGCCGAAAAAAGGTTATTATTGGCAGATGAATGTCGGGTGGAAGCAAGTATCGTCACCCATGTTGCAGGTTGGAAGCTTGGTCCACTCCAATAACACCTCCCCAACTCCCGTTTTGTAAAACTCCGCGTCAGCCACTGGCATGGTACTGCTCTTAGGTCTATTCTTTATGTCCATCACATGTTGAATGTATAGAGAATTAGCATCAGTTACTTCAAGATTTTACTAAATCTGAATACATCACAGATAAAACTATTCGTTTCTCCTGTTGCTGTCAGGAGATGTTCTCTGTTTCCTCCAATGGCCTCCAAGAGGTGTGGCTCTTTTTTTTTTTTTTTAAATCTGTTTATTATACTGAACAAAATAAGGCAGTATGCCTGTTTTCAATTTGGCTCAGTGCTTCGTACTTGGCTTGATTACAGTACTCTTTATGATTCGGCTTGCACAACTAGCTAGCAGACAACATTCTTAACCTTAGTGATGGTATTTACAATGATACATCAACCTTCATTAGATTCATATTCAGCAATAGGCTCGTTATTAATTTGTCAAAATACAAAGCAGATAGACAAGTTATGCACACTTAACATAGATTCAATAGTAAATAAACATGCATGTTCTCCTATTAGTGTAATAACAGGTTGCTATTTGTACTCGTTCACAACTAGCCTATATACATTGAGATATAAGAAGGAAAAAAAGAACCAAGTTGACAATAAATCCGATCCCAGCAGTATCCCTAGCCTCCTATCCCCGACCACCAATCCCGCAGGCAGGCTTTAAAGTGAACCTCACCAATTTATACTAATAGTTTTGACGGCTATTAAACAGTATGGTGCGTTCTTTATATTTAAACCTTGACGTCCGGCAATGCAGGCATATGTCTTGTTCACATCAGTGGAGGTGCGTGCACATCATCGGCATGGTTCTCCTCACTGAGGGTCCAAATGCCGCATGTTATTGATTATAGCTACGAAAACTGCCTTAAACACCGAGAATTGTTCAAATGACCCCCTGTGAGATGTAGGTCACGTGGTTAGGCTTCCCGGCACGCCTGGGAATTGCCTTCTTCACGGAAGCAATCATGGGTTCGGGTAAGGTTGCGCTGGGTCTACCCGTTTGAACCTCACTGGGCCATTTTCCTAATACTACCAACATACTGAAGTCGGCCTCGAAGCCTCTGACTGGCGAGCAATATCCAAGGTCACAACACCGTTGGCTGAATTCCCAGCAGAGTCTGAGTGGGATGGTTCATACATGTATGTGTCGCACCCATGACAAAATATCTGCTTGGAGAACATCAGAAGAAAACGGGCCCCAGCTGGTTCTCGGCAAGCTGAAGCCATCGGTTCTGCCCGGCTGTTTTGCACTGCTGGTACCTAAATGGGGACAATCGTGGAGGGGTAACTAGACTGGGAACCGATGACCCCTGAGGTTAGGTTGGATCTTAGCAGAAGCAGGTGTGGGGCAGGATGATGCTGAGAAGAGTAGCTCTGTACAATCCTCTCATGTCTATAGCTCAAGGGATCCTTTGTCGTAATACCTTTATCCTACCCCTAATAAAAAACCGCCATAGACTTAACATAGGGAAGTTTTATGTGGCAGACCGTGACATAAAGTGTTTTTTATGCCACTAGAGTAATAACAATATTGACCAATCAGAGAGCAGGATGTCAGCTACTATGAAAAAGGTTCTGTTGGTCGTTGACTCAATATTTATCTTTTTAACAGTAATACAAAAGCATAGATGGGGTAGGATAAATACGAAACCGAACTCGAGTTAGACTTGTCAATGTCTATGCCACTCTGGTCGGGTCTGCTCCTCACTACACTCGGCTACGCCTCGTGTAGTAATACACGACCTTCCCATCGTGGCATAAACATTGTCAAGTCTAACTCTCGTTCGGTTTCTACTAATTAGAAAGGTGTATAATAAAACACACGTTCTCATAAGGAAATACAGCTTACTACAAGTATACACAGCATCGGATCGCTAACGGCGTTACCTTCCTGCATCACTAGATGACAAACGGCGTTAATGTCCAGCATCGCCAGATCGCTAATGATGTTCCAACATCACCAGATCGCTTCTAGCATTAGCTTTCTACATCATAGCATTGATGATGGTATTACCTTTGTACGTCATCGGGTCCTAAATGGTCTCACCGTTCTCCATTACCAGACGGCTAATGGCGTTATCATTCTGTATAGATCCCTTACGCCTTTATATCAGCATATCGCTAATGATGCTACCATCATTAAATCGCTTATGGCCCAATTCAATTTACAAATCCATATTAATCTACAGATGTTATTGTTTAAATATGTCCCAAATTTACCTCTAAGCTGATGACCCGCCTTTATATCAATATCTATTTCTATAGGGTGCATAGCTGTGAGCGAGTATGTCGACAGACCGCCCGGCGCAGAGTACGCTAGGTTCAGGAAGCTATCTCAAATATTCTCCAACTGTTCCCTGGAATAACATTCGTCCAGTCCCGAAAACAAAATGAAAACAACATTTTGAAGAAAAAGTTGCGTTGATATGAAACTGGATCCAGGTTCCCTGGGGTGGGGGAGTTTGATACAACGCTATTTGCCCCTTACTACCACGATAAAAAGAACGCGGCCAAGAACCAAAAACATTGGAGAAGTCTTGCACTGAATAGCAATGGAAAGGTTCCGCACTGAACAGCAGCAGGTGAGTCCCGCGCTAAATAGCAACGTAGAAGTCCTATACTGAATAGCGACCATCGGACCAGTCCGACCTGTGACAGTGTGTGTTATACAGGAGGCCAGACAGACACCGGCAAATGTCAACCCCCTACGCCAAACACACCCAGGTGGGCCGCGCATCAGGAAAGAGAAGTAACAGATTAGTTACATGTAGTAGACTCTAACCTTGGCTAACAAAAACCTGCCCAGATAGAGATCCCTTCCTCTTCAACCCCCCCCCCCCCCGCCCCCTACCTTTTCTGACCTAGGGGATTGGAATAAGTTGCAATCTTAGCAAGATTTATTTGTTTAGAGGTATGGTCGCTAGTTCGTACGCACTAGATCGCCTAGAAAACAATACGTCATGGTTATAGCGTTATTTATCTGCGACATGAATGTGTTCCGTTACTGAGATAACATGCTGTTCTAAGAATACCTTACATACCTGATCTACAGAAAATGCCGGGGATGTGAACAAATAACTCCAGTTTAAAGAAGGATGGGAGATCTCTCACTCAGCTCATTTTTCTGGTGCAATAAATTGCGAAAACTATGCTCTATACTCTTTTCACTGCGCGTGTTTTCTTATCCTTTCCGTATTTCGTTGTCTAAGCATGTATAAAACCTTCAAAAGCTTTCAGATATTTCAAGATGGGTAAACTCAAGATCACTGAAGAAATCACGACTTTTGACAAAGTTTGGGAGCAATTTTTTTTTTTTTTTTTTGATAGTTCTTTATTGCCATTTGACAAATACAGGTCGCTCTTCCAAGCAATTGACAGAAACTTAATACTAATTCTTAAAGACTATACATGTGTTGTTGTTGTTACAAGCATATCAGTACGTTGGTTGAATATAAAGTGTGGTCGTTATCATTTGGGGAATACATGGTACATTGTCCTTATTCTTTACAGATTTTTGACTATATACTAGGACACGATATATATATTATTACTATGCAATAAACAGTTTTATCTTGTCTTTTACCTCCGATTTAAACAATGCTTTTGAATCGCTTTCCTGGACACTCATGGGTAATTGGTTCCAAATATGTGCCCCTATGTACATTGATAAAGATAAGCAATGATAAAGATTCATTACAGGATTCTACCATGGCCAGGAGTTCAGCGGTGCAAATACTAGAACAACAGTTTAACACAAATCTTACAATCAAGTGACATAGCAGTTTACAAACAATAACTGATGAAAGGATGAAGCAATGCAGCAATGAGCCAACAATGCAAATAATAGGTCAGATGTGCATGTGGATACTTTGGGTGAATGGGGTCGGTACTTACAGGAACAGACGGAGTTGGTTTTTTTAAAGGTTTTTATTTATACTGGAGTTGTCAGCTTGGGTATTTGTACCCTATCTTCCACTGGCTCCAGTGAACGCTTCATCGCATTTCCTCCCAATGTCCTATATAGGAGTGTCGCAGAGACAGGGAGCCACCTGCCATAACCACAAAACAGCAGCGTTACCAGTACAGTCCTTCACAGACTTGTTCCTGGCAAATAGTTGCTGCAGGTTGAGTCTGCTCTCTGCTCCTCTCTGTCCTCTCTCAGTTCTGTCCTAACGCATGATTCTCTCTGAAGCTTCCTTCAACCGCCTTTTTATTTCATTCATTCAGGGATGTCAGTTGGGGTCAGGGAAAAAAGTGGAAACATTCTTCTTGTGGATTTGTTTTTGTCTCAGAGAGACCAGAAATACTTGGATAATATGTCTTTATCAGCCATGACATGGGGATGAGGGTGTGTGGGGAGGTTCAAATCACTGCTTTATTGGCGTAAATAAGGCTAAAACCATATTATCTTTGTTTGTCAATAGAAAAGCTATTACCTTTACTGAAAACAAAAAAGTGGATTTCCACGGAAAAATGGAAAACTGACATCTCTGTTCATTTCAATTGTTCTTGACCATCCACCAGTCGTACTTCACCACATCCAAGGGTTAGTTTGGATAGCCCTACGCACTGGACTTGGATCTGACCCCACACGCAACTTTGTCACACGATTACCTCTAGTCTTTGAGCGCGTCCGTTTTGCTGGGTTATCCTTTATCCATTGTTGCCCTATATATCCGTCAATGCCTGACATATCCGGGGATACTTAACCTTATATATCTGACGAAAGGCCTTACATATCTGATGATACCATACATGTGACAATAAACATATACATGTTGATGTTTACAAATAAGTTAATATATTCCAATGCATTTCACCACCAGTCCCACGTTGGCCAAACAAAATCTAAACGAAACCCTTGAACGTTGCATTACAATATCTCTCAAAAACATCGTAATAATGGTATTTTCAGGTTTAATGACACAGCAACAACCAAGAACTATAGCAAAGCGAGATGGAATCTGTAAGATGGGCGACAGGAAAATATCGAAGTGCAGAGGGAGTGGATGAGAAACATTCACCAGCAAATGAGTCAAAAGATTTCAGAAAATGACTTTGCCTCGATCTGAATAACTGTTAGCAATGTCAACTTCTAATCCAAAATGTCCTGCCTGCTGATAGTTTGTTTTTGTCTATATTGCTCTACAGTCATGTTCCAATAGCAGGAATGCCAGTCATGGTTAGAAAAATCACAAAAAACGTCGGGGGGGGGGGGAATGACAGTATTCTGTATATAAAAAAGCCGAGATCTTTCTGAACATATAAAAAAAAGCCAAGATCTTTCTGAACTTATTTCGGACACTTATCTGTCTTTCGGCGGCTGTTAAGTTATTCGGTCTGAGTCTACTACAAGTAACCACACTGATGCTAGTTGGGTATGGCCTGATAGGACCGTGTATCGTCGTCCTTCGGTCCGGTTTTGAAGGGTGATACTGACTCTTAGATATTGCAGAATTTACCCCCTCTCCCAATCTTGTACGCAATAGAACAAAGATTTTCCAAAATAGAACGCAGATTTTCCAAAATTTCTGACCCCCCCACCCCCATCGGTTCGTACGTACTTTATGGATGGACCCATACCTGTCTCGGATTTTAAAGAACCTACCCCTACCTACATGCACGGACTGGTGTTCTACTAGCGGGCTCCCAATCATAGTACTAAATCCGAGTATCACTTCACAGACCCGGGTCTGATCTTCTGTTGTGTGCATACTCATGCACGTTTGTCGGCTCATAGACATAACCTACGTATCAGGTATTGCCCTGTACTAAGGAGTATGACGATGTTGATGTTGCCAATGACGAGGATGTTGCTGATGATGTGATGATGTTGATGATAACATGCTCGACCCAACAGAACCTCCTGAGCCCTGATGAAGCTGTGGGTGTTGACTGAGACAGTCTATCTAAACACGAACCCTGTTTATTGTACCCGAAAACCCCGACCATCAATGGCCGTGATGAACGCCAACTGCTGGTCATGTGATGTACGAGTCTCAGCAATAAACACCCTGGTACATAGCACGGACATTCCCACCCTGCTTTGCAGACTCTCCAAGTAATATATATATATATTCAATTACATGTATATTTGGCCTGAACAACAACACTTATCAAAGTATCATTCACCCTGACACATTTACCGTGGTGAGTGTTCTTTTACTTCCCACACCACACATGACACTAGAATGAATGACCTCTAATATAGCATAACGTCTACCACTGCTGGAGATGACGGGGAAAGGTGGCTGCAGAGGGACTCGAACCCACAACGTCTGGATAACTAGGCAAGTGCTTTAACCACTGAGCTAACCCCTGAACTTAAGCAACATTTCAGTATGAAGTGCCAGAGCATTATCTTGGTGTCAACTATGTAACCATCCGTCAGTGTATTTAACTGATTTTATATTTTGTTTGTCTGCGGATTGTATGGAGAATAAACAGCCTGAGGGGTCATATAACCAGACCTTTCCATCCGAATTCCACTGCATGGCCCAGTGCATTACCCTTTCGTTTATCAAGTTTTACCCCCTTTAAACCCACAGTAAAAGACTGTACATAACACCGTCAGCACTATAAACACGTTTTACACAAGGCCCTTTCCAAACCCGTGAATAAAACCTAACTACTAAGATCGAGTTCCTCTGTGCTCAACAAGTTTCTACACAGCGGCCATCTTGAATCGGCCATTTTGTCGCCGTGTTTTTGCTGGTAACCAATCAGCACCACCAGAAGGGGCCACCTGACACACCGGGTCGCAGCAGCAGCTGTCAACATACCGTCCGGGAACCAGCCTAAAAACATCCCTATGGATCGCCCCTTTTTCTCCAGCGTCTTTTTTCTGTGTTGCGAGGAGGAGGAGGAGGTGGGTATGTGGCTGGTGGTAGGGTCGGGGTTGGTTTGATGTTTTGACGAGACCAGCTATAGGGAGCTCTGGCCGACATGCACGACCTCTAGCGACAAGCTTTATCTTTATTGTGTGGCGGAACATACGTGAGGCACAGTGTTGGGACGCTGCACGACCAGTGGTTCCTGCAATTTGGGCCTATTGCCATCAAAGCGATGCAGGTACCGCCAGAGAATCGTAAACTCTAGACAAATATTGGGTGATCAGGTCTGTCTCTGGCACACTCTGGACAGCTCCCTCTTCTGGTGTATGAGTCACGTACTTATAAACACAACTTGACCTTAGGACCCTCCATCAGCACATCATGAACTATGATCATAGCAAACATTTTTGTTGTTATTCATAATACAAGTTATGCTTTTTCTCTTGTTAAGACCTGGTCATAACGACGGCGACATAGGTAAGCCGTTATCAGCTACTTGTAATACCTCCTGCGAGTAAAGTGTTATTTAGCGGTACACATCAAGGTAGAGTGTCAACTACTGATATGATAGTAGAAAACGAAGATAGATCTTATCACTTCCCATTTGATGGTGCTCCTATATACTATGCAGTGTACACTGCTAAATTTCTTTACCTTGAAATTTTGATAGTAAACAGATACATGGGTAGATCAGTGATTTGGTGGAATTAAACCTGCAGTTCCTTTTACAGTCGTGGTACCATGTGACGCTATTATCCTCTTATAACGCACCAACCATATTGGGTGGTAGTTCAATATTGATGTTGTTATAAAGCTGAGCTGGGACAACACTGGGACAACAGCTTCTGAGATTTTAAAAAGAGAAAATACTATCATTTGAGGCGCCTAAAGCGGTTACTATATTCCCCACTAACTAAGCTGATTTAAATGTGACGTCAATTTGACTATTTCTGGTTAATGAAAGGCGTGGTTCCATAATAGGTATTTTTTTGTGGTTTGTCTATGACGTACATATATGTTATTCCCTAATGGCAACAGCGGTTCTTCTCTCTTCAACTTTATCTGTTAACGGTAATCAAACCAAAGCATAACTTTTTCACCTGTAAGGTCTACTTCTCGTGTGTCCACTAATTATTTTTCTGTGTATAAAGTGTTTTTCTCTACAAAGTACGCTAAAAAAACCTTTCTCGTTGCTCGTCAACCAAAATAAATTAGGCGAGATCTCACATTTCCAGTGATTTCTCTGGGATCTAGGCTGAGAGGTGGGTAAGTGGTGTGATAGTGTGAGTGCTACCTGGAGCCACATCTCTACATGTTTTCACTACCGCAGACAGATACGGCGAGAGGATCCCAAGAACCGCGACAAGAAATAAGAACATTAGAAATGTGGTGACAGCAAAAGATAGAATGATTTCTATTAATACACCTCAGAGGTAATTTTGTGCTGAGCAAACTTATCAGGGGTGTGTTTTTCATGATGAGGACAGAAATACAGCGCCAGTCGCATAGAGTAGTCGACAGTCATAGAGCAGGACGAGCAATACAAATGTTTGTGAGCAGTATGACTGAGTAGCTCACTCTACTGTCCGGGTAAAAAAGGACTTTTGTAAAACACAACTAGACAAAAAGGTGATTAAAGTTGTCGATGAGGAAAATGGGTTTAGAAGGAAAACACATGAAACTCATTTGAAAAATGCGTTGATAATATGTGATTGTGATTTCAAATAGACCTGCCGAAATATATATTCATTTCCCAAATTCATTGAATATGATACTCTCAAGGTTTTAAATGTGAAAATTTGTGTACCATCTGTCTACCAGCAGTCACAAGAAGGCAAGACTTGAACAACCATCCCATCCAATAGCTGGGTTTAACCAGCACAGTCTTTGTGAAATTCCCAGAACAGTTATGCGGCACCGACACGCGTATATATACAGCACTTCCTTCCGAGAACCAGTTCCCAAAATATCCTTCTTTTTCCCTGGGTGATCATAAGCAGTAAGATAAACCACTGTGAGTCTTATTCGTCAGCTTTTGGTGCATTCAATACCACCTTTATAGAGGCATTTTACTCACTTTAAGAGCCTCTTTCTTCAGTTTTAGTAGGAACTCCACACCTTTCATATAACCAAATTCGTGTCATCAAGGATATTTGTAATGACCGCCGTTGCTGATGGTATAACGGGGTTTTCCTATATGCACGCAGAATGACAATTTGAAGTGGCATTATCATGTACATGGTTAGTCACGATTCCTGCTCTATAAACTAAAATTTGTTTTAGTTCAGGTTTTTCGATACAGCGATATAATGACATTTTCCACTATGTATGTTAGACTGGCGGTGAGGTGTAATTTCGTGCACTTTACTATATACTTCCATTCATAGTATCTAATTCTATTGGAAATCTGATTAAACATTCTGACCCCAAAAAAATCAGTTAAACTTACATTTCAAGTTAAACATAATTTTTTTTTTTTTTTTAGTTATTCTTTATTCTGGAGTCTCTACTAGGGTATTAATACCCTATTTTCAGTAGGCTCCAGGGCCATATTTGATCATGTTAGACTATTCCAGTAGGTAAATTGAGCAACATATATACAATATAAGTGTGCTAAGCACATCCCATATTATATAGGTAAGCTAGGTGTTTTGAAACTTATATAGGATGATATATATACAGCGAGATATAAATGGAATTAACATGTGACTATAATTTAACAATGTGGATGTCGGTTGGGTGGAGAATCCCTCTTCAGTAACCAGAATACATGAAATTTTAGTAGGATGTTCTTAGGGCAAGGAGTCCATCTTTGGAGTATGTTTTAAAGGCTTCATGGTCTATTATTTGTCTGGCCTCACTTGGCAGGTTATTACTGGTTGGACAAAATAGACTGACTCAAGTTTAAATACAAGATGAATTTTGTATCACTAAAGCATCTCTCCACACGAAATATACAATAAAAATGAGTCAGTCGAGAGTGATAACCTCTAGTCTAGGGGTGTTTTTTTATATCTGTATCTTGATACATGATATCTGTTTCAGGGTACAGAGGTATTCCCTAGGTGGACCGGATTTTTGTTTTTACTCCTGGCCCTAGCTGATCTTGTCAGAAATGTGTGTGCTACCTGATGGCGAAAGCTGGAGACGTTTCAAAGCAACCGGGCAATAAATTTAGAGTGAGTAACTCGAATTCAAATAACCGGACATTGCAGCACTCTGAGAAATGTCCCAATGCAAGATTTGAAAATATACATATGAATTACATAAGCACATCTAATGGACGGTCGATATTTTTGTCACTGATATCAGTGGAAATTCAAGTCAATGTAAACAATGCTTGTCTTATCAGAACACCAAACCCATGGCACTTTAATATCATATTTTAAACAAACATGTAGAACAGTAAGATCGGGATTAGCCAGCACTGAAGATGTAGCAACTTTCAGAGTAATACCACGGCGATATGAAATATAACAAATACCATAAACTAAGGGGAAAAGGAAAATGTTCCACATTCAGAACATATAGCATGGGATCACATATTATGAACTTGGGGAAAACTTGCTACATGAATGATAAGGATAGAAGGGCATATATTGCTTCATTCCTATGAATCACATCTTTCTCAATACATTTTTGTAACGCTCACTTTACGTGTGCTTCACAAGGTGCCATGGCGTGATAATCCGGTTATGATACGTAAAACTCCAGCCTAGCCCTATAAACAAGTAATATCCCATACACGCAGACTGAAGGCAGATCCGGCGATCGCACTTGAGCTGAGAGATTTGCCAGATCTTTGCCGGTTAAGTTCAGCAGGATAACGGCGAACATGGAAATCCTGGTTGAGAAGTTGGATAAGTCAGGAAACACGAAGGAGCTGTGTCGTAAAGTGGTTGCCACGAGCTGCAGTAGTAAAAATATGCACACATACACCAGTCCTCACGCCGCTCTACACCAGGTGGCGTTAGTGTGGCAGGCCCAAGGGAAACACAAATCGAGGCAAGTTACAAGGTGTATCAATGGGTGATGCTCAGGTGCATGCAGCATGTACACATAATCTTAAATGCTATATCAAAATGAAACGGGTGTCCTTAGATTATAATAAGATAGAATCTTATAATTGCGTCTATATGCATTTTGAATGCCCGCATTGGACAGATGACATGTATACATATTTGTTTTTCATCAAGAAGTATATATTAATGACATATTTACCATATTCTCCCATACATCGTAACAACTAACAGCACACACGACATGTATTTTCGAAGTCACAGATAGAAGGAAATATCAGTGATAATAGACGGTTAAGAACTCTAAAACAAAAAAAAGGCTAAGCGCTTGAGGAAAGACTGGCGCGAATCTTCTCTGCATGCACTCTAAATGCCCGCATTGGGCAAGTCTCTCTGCGATAATAAGGAGAACTTATAGGGGTGGTGTATGCTGAATCAGTGCAATTGCTCTCTTACATCTATCAGGTTTTTTTGTCTGCACGATAGTCTATGACCAACACCCCCACCCTCTCCCCACCACCACAAATACTCAAGCCTGCGGTGTTTGGCCGTGTTGACATCCTACGTGACGTCAGTTGGATGTCTCCATGGTGATACACATAACAAACATACCCCGGGCTCCTATCACCACCCGGTCCTGACACAGACGGCCTTGGGACCCCTCGCCTGGATCCCCGAAGCAGCTCACGACCCTCCGCTCCCCAGAGTGAGGTGCTTACTGCGCTCTCATAACACCTGTACATGCAAACCTTTCTGAGTTAAGTGAGCTACCTATATGCCTGTGAGATGTTCCTGTCAGATGCAACACAACAGCTGATCATGCACAGCTCTATGGGTTAATGTTATGTTGTTGAACACCAACCACAAACTTATAGATTGTGAGTCTTAGTTTTATTGACCCTTTAACAGTGGTACCATTTTTTGGACTTTTTTCTAGCCTGTTCTTCAAGGCCAGGTATGAGTTCAGTTCGCAACCTGCTCCTGGGAGATGTCCTACTACTATAACACAACACCTGCACATGCACACATCTTTCAGTTAAATTCATGGTCTATTATTTGTCTGGCCTCACTTGGCAGGTTATTACTGGTTGGACAAAAAAGACTGACTCAAGTTTAAATACAAGATGAATTTTGTATCACTAAAGCATCTCTCCACACGAAATATACAATAAAAATGAGTCAGTCGAGAGTGATAACCTCTAGTCTAGGGGTGTTTCCTGATATCTGTATCTTGATACATGATATCTGTTTCAGGGTACAGAGGTATTCCCTAGGTGGACCGGATTTTTGTTTTTACTCCTGGCCCTAGCTGATCTTGTCAGAAATGTGTACGCTACCTGATGGCGAAAGCTGGAGACGTTTCAAAGCAACCGGGCAATAAATTTAGAGTGAGTAACTCAAATTCAAATAACCGGACATTGCAGCACTCTGAGAAATGTCCCAATGCAAGATTTGAAAATATACATATGAATTCCATAAGCACATCTAATTTTCTAGCCTGTTCTTCAAGGCCAGGTATGAGTTCAGTTCCCAACCTGCTCCTGGGAGATGTCCTACTACTATAACACAACACCTGCACATGCACACATCTTTCAGTTAAATTTGCTATCTGGTTCTGTGGTAAGATGTCCTACTATTATAATGCAACACCCATGTATGCAAACTCTAGAAGTTAAGTTTGCTCCCTACCCCTGGGAGGTGTTCCACGATTATAACATAAAACATATACATGTACCCTGTAATATTTTATTCCACTGGTATAACATTACATCTCTGTTATTTACAGTTCTACCTGCCTCTGCATCTATTATAACACAAAGAGTACATTGTTTGTTTTTATTTTATTTTTGGTTTGATTTTACGTCCAGTCAACCATTATAGGTCCTTTCCAGACTTTCTCAAGGTCCTCTTACACCACTAAGGTGGTGATCGAATCTATGTGATGAATTCAGGTAAAATCTCCCCCTACACATTTACCGAGGTGAGAGTTCTTCTACTTCCCACACCACATAGACATGGTATGAGAAGGATGGCCTTTGTTATAGCAGTAAATGCAAAGGGTACATACAAACTTCTTTTAAGTCATTAAGTTCGCTACCTGCCCTTGTAACATCTCCCAACGTTATAATAAACGGTTCCAAATGCACGAAATGTTAGTACAAATTCTTCCATGGTTCAGCGTTTCTCGCTGGTTTTATGCCCTAGCACAATATACGAATCTATAAGATGGATTCAGGTAGAAATACCACCCCTACACATTTACTAGGGTAAGAGTTCTTTTACTACATAGACATAGTATGATAAGGACTAACCTTTGAAATAGCATAAAACCTACCACTGCTGGGGATGAGTGAGACAGCCGGCTGCAGTTGGACTCAAACCCAAAACTAGTGATTACTAGTCCAGTGCTAACTCCCCCCTCTATTTCCATTCATGGTAATACATCGTGTCGATTCGTAATTTTTATAATTTGATAAACCGGAAAGAAAAACAAGATTTTTTTTTACAAGTGGAAAACTGCCATCTCTGATAAAACATCCCTATATAAATGCTATATGGAAATGAGGGCGCACATTAAAAGAATTCGCGGTAATTTTATCGATCAGATATCCGAATGCCGAACAGGGAGGGATATATACACAATATTGACTGGTTTCAGATACAAGCGGCCGTATGGTCCGAGTAGTTGACGCGTAGTAATATCCGAGCGTATGCGAGGATATTGCGCAGAGTCAACTCTGAGGAGTATACAACCGCTTTAACTGAAACCAGTCTATATTGTATTTATCAGCCACCTTTTCTGGACAAGTGGCATGTCAATATCAGTTCGTTTTGGTTATGAACTATCTTTCCGTACGCACTATTTTTCCGTATGCGCCACCCGGAGCATACAACATATCCGTATGCGCTGGGAATGCCCATACAAACTCCCTATATGTTTTCTATGGACACTTTGTATTAGGTGGATGATAAACTTTCATAGTTACATAATGCAATACACACACTTGTCTACAGACGAGCCCTGCGTACATCTACCTGCGATGACGAAGGCTGTGTTTAACAGAAGAGTAGGTAAAACACGCACGTTTCAAGCAGAGTCCTGCTATATGCGTCCGCTAACTATGTATCATAATTTGGGCGGGCGACCGTCTGGCGTGCGGCTGATTTGGGGGAAATAAAACCAGGACCACTTGTTTCATTATGCTGTGTATATTTTTGTGGCTCGCCTTCCACGCGCCGCTGGTATCTGGTAGCTGCGCCACCGCCGGTCCCCGCGTTATCTGCCAGAGAGATGAAACGCCATCTGGTGCTTATCTTGAGAAATATGTATGTTAGGTGCGTGGTGCTGGCAGAAAGACGGAGATAAGGCCCAGGCTTCTGTCACTGTACCACGTTCTCCCTTCTCTGGGGTGTGGGAGGTGGGGTAGTCATCAGACAGGGTGTGAAAGGTTGGGTAGTCTTTAGACAGGGTGTGGGGGTTGAGCAGTCATATGACAGGGTGTGGGAGATGGGGTAGCCATCAGAAAGGGTGTGAGAGGTTGGGTAGTCATCAGACAGGGTGCGAGAGATTGGGGTAGTCATCAGACAAAGTTTAATATCCGGCGTGAGTGAGTGAGTGAGTGAGTGAGTGAGTGAGTGAGTGAGTGAGTGAGTGAGTGAGTGAGTGAGTGAGTGAGTGAGTGAGTGAGTGAGTGACTACAAGTGCTTGGACGAATAAGTGCATGAGCGACTGATTTAATGAGTTATTGAATGGATCTTAGCCACTGCGCGACAGACCAAACAGGAAAATGAAACAGGGTTGACAGCAATGCCCAGCTAGCCAGCCACTAACCTACTCAGACACATACACAACTGTTTGAAGGTTGAACATAAGCAAACATCAGATAAGAACTTCGGGTTATTGAGCGACACTAAACATATGCAGCTGCTTTAATTCCGCTGGTTTAGCATTTCGCGGCCATCTTGTTATTGTTGTGCTAGTCTAAGAGGCACTTCCCGGAGCTGTGTGGGTGTGTGTGCGTGTGTGTGTGCGTGTGGGGGTGCCACACAGGTTGTAGCTAGCTGTCTGGCCTCCCTCCTCCAGGCCCGTCTACCTGTACACGATTCAGGTATCTCCAGAGAGCTCCAGGTGGCCCAGTTCCTGAGGCCGTGTTTAACGTAACACACAGGCATGTGATACGGCGTTCAGGTAGCGCCACCTGCCGACCTGCTCTGAGCAGTTCCATAAAGCCCCCCCCCCCCCCCGCCCCGCCCCCCCACACACACAAACACAGAACTTCGGCCGGGCATACACACACGCTCAAGCCCGTAACGTACAGGCACCAGACTGCACTAGTCTGTGTCAGTAACCCGGTCTGGACTGGTGTTTATATAGAACTGCATCGAGAATCGTATAAATAGACAATACTCCACGAGTTTGGATGGGCCGCAATCGTCATCGAGGCGAAGCCGAGTGACGATTACGGCCCATTCAAACGAGTGGAGTTGTGTCTATTTATGATTCGAGTGCGGTTCTGGATTTATCTCACCCCTTTTATTCAAATCAAATATCATCAAACTATCGCAATAATTAGAAAAGACTTCTCAAATTCACTACGCCACGGCCGTGGCGTAGTGTTGTCACTTTACGGGGGTGATCGTTGAGTATTTTTTTCTAATGTTATTCCTATGGCTAAACTTGTACCATGGGTGAGATAAAATCATGATACGGGCGGGACCAGTCTGGCTTGACCATTGACCATCTAGAATGGTCGCGAACGCAATCCGGCATCTTACCTCCAGTATAGATCAGTCTGCATCAGGCTAAGGTGATCATCTCAAATTTTTTGGCAAGATTGAGAATCCTCGGACGCCTGGACTCCTACAGTCTTGATTATGCTCGATAGACCGAACGGGACATGACTGGACCAGACCAGATTGGGCTACAATAGTCTTATTGGGTGAAGTCCGTTCAATAACTTTCATTGTGAATTGTGCAGGACACCTCTCCTCTCTTTCCCCCCACTTCTGTGCAATGTTATCCAACTGCTACACTAAACATGTCAGCAACAGTCGGGCCATATCGATTGTGGTATCTACACTGAGTTTGGATCCTAAAGGGGGGCGTCCACCAACCACGACAAGGCTGCGACACGCGCCGACAAGAAAGTTCCTATCGGCCCCTTGTTGCAGCCTTGTCATGAGGAGGGGAACTGTCGTGAGCACTTGTCGCAGCCTGTCGGGAAGTGCATGCTCCACCTAAATATTCTATCGTTGACCTCTGCGACAACCTCCCGACACGCCACGACAAGGCTCCAAAATCAAACATGTTCGATTTTGTCGTAACCTTGTCAGAAGACCCCCGACATTCATGTCGCAGCCTGTCGTGGCGTTGTCGTAACCTCTTGTCGGGAACTAGGGTCCACCAACCACGACCAGGCTACGACATGCCTTCCAATCATAGACCTGTCGTGGACCTTGTCGGTAACCCATTGTCGTAGCCTTGTCGTGGTTGGTGGACGCCCCCCTTAAAACGTCCAAACTCAGAGGCTATCTGTGATCTCACAAGAGATGTGCCCCATTCTAACTAAAGGTTCTAGTAATTCCCATTAGCATTCATAAATACACCCGCCTTCCCACCAGTACTAGTTCAGTGGACTTGGACACGAAAAACAATGGCATCAGGGCTATGTTGAACGTCTCAACACACCCCTCTCATAAGTGGTATTCTGTACTCTCACTGTGCTCTATGGGAGAACAATTCTTAACGAACTAGGCTTAGAGACTTGAGAATCCACTTGCCTGCCTCCCGTGCTAAGTACGAACATCAATGCAACCCAAAGATTCCTATAAACTGAAAGATGCCACCTAGCAGGAATACTGTGTGTCAGTGGATTCTCTAGGCTCTAAGCCTAGTTCGTTAAGAATTCTTCTCCCAAAGAATCCTCACTGAAATCACTATGGTAAATGTTTCACAGGTCCTGCGACAAGAACCAATATTTGTGTTGGCCTAAGACGCGTCTCACCGTCTAGAAAGTTACGTGACATATTGGTCTTTGGTCTTTGAGGGTAAGCCCCCCCCCCCCCCTCCTCTCAGCCTTGCCCCCCCCCCCCCCCCACACACACACACACACACACGTGGTTGGTTGGCTGAACGCTAGGCGACCTGAGAAATATTTACTCACTTGTCAACTTTTAAAAGATCTCAGACAACTACATAAAGATTGCAGTGTCAGCCTCTTTCCTCATCATTATTTCTACTCGCCCCTTTCCATCAGCACCAGCTATTTCGCTTTTTATCAATCCAGGAAGAGAGGATACTTTATTTTTATCAACGTCAGTAGGCATTAGGTTATAGCTGCAGCAGCAAAGGATTAATATGAGTGCCTGGAACCTTGACAAAACCTCACCCTAGACCTGAACATCTGCAGTATGTCTATACAGTTATTTAAAGGCTGCATAACATCATAGCCAGACGAGGTAAATGCAGCTTGCGATAAGGAAATTATAAATATAAGGAATAAAAATGACTTTGGGTACTGGTAAAGTATATAAGCCTGGCAACGTATGATGCATATGTAGTTGATTCAGTTATTACCTATCAGTAAACACTGAAAGACCAGTGCCATATACAGTAAGACCCCGCTTAAGGGGAAAGCCTCCGTTCCGAGCAAAGTGCCTCCTTCAGCGAATTTCCCCTTAAAGCGGGGTTAAAATGAACTAAATAAATATTTTTGTTCCGAGAAAACTGTCCCCTTACGCGAGGTGTCCCAGAAGCGGGGTTTTACTGTAGTTAGGATCACAATCAAAGAACCAGTAATATTTATCATCTTATATGCGCAGCCAACTCCCGCTAAATGCCCTAAAAGGATGGCCAACAAAAGTAAAAACCCAATTCAAAGAGCACAGGGAAAAGTCGTGGCTTTAAGAAGAGGTCCCCATATCTAATACAACAACATATTTCGGAGGTTGGCAAAACCTTTTATAAGTTCTGTTTTAAGATTTAGGAAACGAGGCAAGAGCACCTCTGTCATCAACCGATAAAAAAAGTTCTGTTTTAAGTTCACTTGACTAAATCGATGAGTCAATCCATCCAAATGATTTTTTTACTGTAAAAAAGGTTGGATTGAGTGAGAGGTGTGCGAGGGGCCAGCACCTCATTGATGAGTGTTATGCTTACAAATGACCGTTGTATAACTGTCTGTACATTTCACAGACATTCTGATATTTCAACAATGCTAATCACGATCTAGACTTTCGTCATGCCAAAGCCGTCATGCCAAAGCCGTCATAGGTGGGTGCCTCAGATGACGTAGTACATGACGTGGCGTCATAATGACATTGCGTCATGCGCCTCTGCCTACGTTGTTGATCTTGTAAACCTGGCGGTACCCGGATCTATTTACCCCGTATGTTGTGGGTGACTTCCGGAACGCGCCTAATCTGGGATCTAAGGGATCCTGCCAAAGACGCCAACATGTGTCACGTAGTTAAGCCTCATTCCCCTACCACTCGCTAGGTGGCTGATTGTGGGTAATCCGGGTATTTTTAGTAAAATTATATAGAACTGCATCGAGAATCGTATAAATACACAATACTTTATTCATACGATTCGAGTGTGGTTCTGGATTTATCTCCCCCCTTTTACTGTTAGGGACGTTTAAATCTCTTGTTTTGTCTTGTCTTTTCTCTGAAATCCTGGCCCCTGATTGGTCAATCGCCTATGACGTCATCTCATATTCACTACTCCACGACCATGGCGTAGTATTGTCACTCTACCGGGGTGATCGTTGGGTATTCTTTTCTAACGTTATTCCTATGGCTAAACTTGTACCAGGGGTGAGATAAATACATCTGTATACTAGGTGGCGCCATGATCGCTCGCTTGTAGGAAACGATGAATCCTGGGAACAAAGTGTGAAATCATATGCTAATTTATAAATTCACAAAAACTCAGAATTACAAATTCTAAAAAATATCATATGCTGAAGTCTGACTAATCTAACTATCTTTTTGGAAATAAAAAAACCCGGCACCTTTCAGCGCCCTATTGGATGAACCTCAGTTCAACCAAGATTCGTCCAGGGTACGGCCGGGTGAGACCGATATGTAGGTATTACGAAATTTGAATATTAACTGGTTTCGGGCACTTGTGGCTGTGCTCCCCGAGAAATTGGCGCGTACTTATATCCGAGCGATTGTGACGATATTGCGAAGAGTCAACTCCATGCCGACCTTCTGACGAAGACCTTCTAACGCACTACTTTGCATGCCAAGTGGAGATTATGACCACCCAGTCATCTTGTCAATTACACACATTTCCCCTACAACACTCTGGGTTATCCTGGCTAAAAGTTTACTTCAACTTACCAAGTACCCAAATGTCTACTTACATCCGTAATGTATAGGAATACCTGTTTCCCCAACGAGTACTTCGAAACACCCCTGTAAAAGGCATAACCTTCGATTAGTCTGCACATACCTAGAGGTTACATTCATATTTAAGGCAGATTCTTGATGAAATGTTATAAGGTTTAGAATGTGAGTTAGTACTATTTATAAATTCACCGCCACATATGTGTTAAGTCTAGAGAAGGTATTTATTTTCACAGAGGACATATGGAATGGTATTAGGGTTGGTCCGTCCCTATGTATGTCTTATATCTGAGCTCACTGCGTGGTAAGCATTGGGAAGGGCGGTGGTCGCTGGTGGTTGGCCGCATCAGGATGAACGCTCTGGAGACCCGGATGGAGGTATCTCCACCTGGTGGAGGGTGTAAGAAACAACTACATAAGTGATCCCACACCGGCGTCTGGCAGCGCCGCGCGGCGGCACACTTCCGTCGTCGGCCTGCTGGGATGTAAACCTGTTCTCCCGCTACCTAAACAAGCAGTCCTGCTTATGGCCTCCTGCGCCGGGGCCCACTGCACTATCTACAGACTGAGCTGCAGAGTGTGGGGAAAATACCATTATCCTACCCCTAATATAAAATCCCATAGGCTTAACATTGGGTTTCCGTATGCCACGCTGACTGGCATACGGAGTTTTATATGCCACTAGTGGCATACAGCATTGTTATCACGTAATATTCCAAAAATCGAGGAGACGGGGTAGGATAAAATCAAAACCTGATTCGTTTTAATCTTGTCCACCGCATTCCACTCCTGAAGTTTTTGCTTCGGACTTCACTCGGCTTCGCCTCATGAAGTCACTTTGCCAAACTCCAGTCGTGGAATACGGTGGCCAAGATCAAACCTCATCCAGTTTTACGATAGTATCGTAATGTATTAAACAGGGGAGGTCGATGGTAACGGTAATGTACAGTGACCGGGACATAATGATGAAGGATGGTTCTTCGTTGCTATCACGCGCAGAAACCTCAAAATTCCTAGATTTCCCCCCACCCTACCCATGTGCATTTCCCCCGATCCCTAACAAAACTAGGCAATACCTAGGGCTCAAATCAACAGCCTATTTCATAGACTGCACATCTAGTGATTCCTGTAAGAGATGAATATACATATATATGTCTTGCTTGAGATCCATGACTTATTTTCTGATTTAAAGGTGACACCACACACTTCATATTCAACGACCGAAGTGTGTTGCCTGACATGTATCATTCTACTTAACCGATTCAAAGTAAACCAAAACACTATACTACAAAACTATCTTCTTTCTCTGAAAAGTAAGGAGGGCATCAAAATCATGCTTACTGAACTTCTAGCTTCGAAGATGAGTTTATCTTCGAAGATGAGTTTGAAAAGAACACTGAATCTTTTCCTTAAAAACACCAAAAATTGAAAAAGAGGTTTCCGAAGCTATAACATGTAGCAGAAACCTATCCTATATCTCAGTAAAGTGTCGGTGGGGTTGCTTCGGCAATCTTGACCTTGAGTTCTGTACACGTGCCAGAAGGGGAGGGGGGTTGGGGTTGGATCCCGGTGGAGGATCCAAAGATTCGGTGGGTGGGAGGAGACCCATTCATCCACTCATACCCCGCCTACGCTATCAGAGCCTGGCGCAGGATCAAGCCAGATCCAAGTTATTGTGCTTCCGGTGGTCGCATTCGGGAATTTTGTGCTTGCTCCGTGCCACAATTCTTCACTCTTATATTTTTTGTAACATAAATTTTTTCGGGGTTTCTTTCTCCCAATAGCCCACGCAATACGTGCCTTATTGCTGTGAGATATAAGGATAACAATGCATCTCGTAGGTGTAAGCTGAACACTGCGAACTTATGAAAAAGTAATTCCCGAACACAGCCATGCCGTTGGGGATTTCCAATCTCAGCTGTTTCTACCCAAAACACAAACCCCTACAACCCGGCCGCAGGTCTGGACGTCACCCAACTTTAGTAAACAGGCCACATATCTATATGATGTCTGGGCTACAACCATGGCCCTTCCATCAACAGGCCTGCCAACACAGGGCACTACTGTCTGCATCGTGAGCAACATCAACCTCTACAACATAATTCTTATAATTCAGAATTTGTTTTGTTTGGTTTAATGTCCAGTAAACCATTATAAGTCCTGACCAGACTTTCTCAAGGTTCTTCTACACCACAACGGAGGTGATCAAACCTATGTGATGAATTCAGGTAGAAATCTCACCCCTACATATTTACCGACGTGAGAGCTCTTTTACTTCCCACACCACATATACATGGCATGAGAAGGATTGGCCTTTGATATAGCAGTAAATCAACCACTGCTGGGGGTGGGACTCAAACCCACGAAGTCCTACAACCTTGGGGTTACAAGTCTAGTGATCTAACCACTGAGCTAACTCCCCAGCCCCCATAATTCAGGAAACTTCACATCTATGATATTTTGGGAATAATTGCACACGCTTAGGTTGACAGTGAACTTTTGAGCATGATTTTATAATATCAAGAGGCACATTCAAACCTGTACTAAAGGGATCATCTTTAAGTGATAATCCATAACTATAACCTGAATGTGAGCAACGAGTAAAGAGACTATATACTATACTCGTTGATGTGAGTCAGATTAAGTTCTACCACAAAATTTGGACACCTTGACGGAGATGTTTTTTAAAGTGTCTGCGCAGTAAATCTGACTCTGCTTTCATCTATTGATCACAGACATTCAGGTTGACATTATGTACCTTCTTCCCAGTGCCTCAGATCAGGGCATCCTGTTTGTTCGAGCAGACTCTCACCAAACCTACTCTCACACGAAATCTCCCTACCTGAGATGCCTACATGTTGTTTAAATCAGCTTCATCTTGATTTTCACGGGAAGAAATATTTCATGTATTTCAGGCCGGTGATAAACCCGTTTGAGATGATTCAGAGTTAGACTGTCGGAGGAGAATGATTCAAGTGGTGGGCATGTAGCCTCTGATCTCCACCACATGCTACTACGCTTCCCACCTCTAAAGAAAGAGTAAAACTAGGGCAAGAAATTGGGTCCAGTGGCAGGACACCTGTAGCACTGATTCAAAAGTCTGTTAAATTATCCTTGAACTGAATTGAGTTGTTATAAATCATTAATCATGCAATCCCATATATACCTCATCAGAAACACGAATACTGATGTCACAGACTTCTTTTTTTTTCTTCTTTTTTTTTGTTGAAAACTTTTATTGTGGGTATTGTTGTTCATAAACAATGTACACCAGATTCGGCCTAAGGCCGTTCTTCCATCTGGGCCCTTTCAGGGTAATTCTGTATATACATTTTGGCATAACACTACTCACTGTCCTTGGGCTTCTAATAGCTTATACATCAAATCCATGAGCTTAATGTGATGAAATGGGATGATTTAGATGGTAGCCAGACCTATTATCATTGTAAATTACAGCATGTACAAATAATTATATCTCTACATGATAGCTAAGCACAGTATTATCGGTATTCAATCGTATGTTAGTTCTTCGGAGGAGTTTTTCATTATACAAGATCTTACTTTGGAGATTTATCATTTGTAACTATCACAATAAACAAGAGTAAGTTCACACTTTTAATTTTATAGCGTAATTTCTAGCAAGTCAATGTTTTATCTTAGTACAATTAGTCATATTCTGACAATAACATAGATTAAATAAAGACCTTCACATAGTCGTTTGTTTTTTTATCCCTACTTGTAGGATTTTGAGATTCTGTTTAGGTACGAATTTAGATTTTAGAGAATATTTACACCATTTGCAATCACAATATGGTGTGTAGGATTACCTTATGCCATTTGCAATCACAATATGACACTCATTTCTAGTTATCTATAGGATTGAGATTGTATGATATTCAAAACATGTACCCTCTTACTTGACTTCTCGTACATTAGTTTAATGATATGATACTCCCTCGGATGTAAATAGTTCTTTCAATAAGCTAAATCACATTAAGGGTTGGACTGGGGATGTACTGACCATGCCTCATCAAGGCGGTTAATGAAAATGGCACTGCCAGTGAAGGCTTGGAAACGGCGTCAACAATTCTATCACAGAATGCATTGCTAATTAAAGTGCCGCAATCTGCAGTATCACTTACTGTGGGGCTCCATTGAGCCAATCCTTGTTCTCCACCAGAGTTGTTCTATCCATAATCGGTGGTACTGCTCAATTAGCGCTCCACTGTTTTTTTGTTTATCTCTCCCTGATCGGCACTTGGTCGCGGCACCAGCTCCACTGCCAACCGCTGGTGCTCCATTAACGCGATCTCAGAGATACCCACGATCGGGCATCGACCCTCACGCTGCCCAGAGGACATTGTCCGCACTATGCGCAACAAAGGGAGTTCAGTCTCTGGGGGGCGGGTCAATCGATCTTGGTGATTTTCGTCGAATAGGTAATTATCCGAGTACTTACCTTGGTTAAAGTATGAAGGAGAATTAAGGTTCTTGCGAAGCCTAGGTACACTTTCGAAGTGTCCTAGGGTACCAGGGAGACCTATACCGCGTAGTAATCAGTCGTGAGAGCGCGAATACCTAATTATTGTTGGAATAAATTTATCTCAATAGAAGAAACATACCCGTGATTATATTTATCTTAATTTTGTAAATATTTCTTCATAGGTGGCTTTTTTAAAGAAAATTTTGTAGGGGATGGAAGCTGGGTTTTCTTGAAAAGTTTCCCTCCCTTATCCACCTCTTTCAGGGATTCCTGTGCGGCATCCCCAAAGAGAAACTCATTGTCGATTTTTGCAGTTATAATAGTATCGGCATATTCCTTTGTTAGCTTTCCCCTGAAGGCCTCTCTTCTTCTTCGCACCATCGCCGTGTTGGCGTAAAATGCTAAGCGCATCGCATCGACACTTCCTTGTGCTGCCTTATTAAGCTCGGCATCGTCCTCGCCACGTGTGAATGCGAGCTGTATCATTGGGCTGAGAGCTGTGAAAGCGGCCATCATGGCCTGGCTCGCGAATACCATTTGCTGGTCCGATTTCTTAATTGAGTTATCAATTTCTTTGTTGTTCCTCATTGTGTCCTCCATGAGGGGCACCTTCATATTCTTCGGGTTTTCTGGAGGTGGGTATTTCTCGATTAACGTTTTACCCATCTTCATGTCCGTAGTCTTATTAAGGAATGAATCGAATACATTGGCTAGTTCTTCATTCAGTGGCGCTGACGCCGGAATTTTGTGAACTTCTTCGTGGGCAGTTAAGGCGGCTGCCATGATGGTTCCTTGTTTTGCTTTCGCAAAAGGTTTTGGTTTCTCTTTGTCTTTTTCCGGGTTATCCACTTCCGGTTTGTTCAAAACTGCCGGAACATTATCTTCTATCGTGCTCATTTGGGTATCGTCTTTATCTGAGCATAGAAACAGGTCCAGATCGTTTGATTGTACTGTGTTCTGTTGTTGGTTAGTCTGGAAAGTCCAAATTTCCGGGTCAAAACCCCCTTGGTAAAGAGGGGACGCCAATACGGTCGCATCAACATTCATCTCAATTCCTAGTGAATCTGCTCCGGAATTTGGATAAGTACTACTGGAGGTAATAGTAGACGTCTTTTTCCGTTTACGTTCTAGGCGTCTCTTCTTGATGAGAAGTAATTATTCTTTGTCAAGCGGTTCGTCAGAGTCCGATATTGAGTGCGGAGCTCTGCGCGACTTCTTTGTTTGTTTTGATGAGGCGGCCATCTTGGAAGGCTCCTTCTGTGCACACGTTATTTCTTCTTCATTCTGACTTAATATTTTCTCTAGTATCTCAGTTTGTTCTTGTAATGTCTTTGGGGTTGCCATAGTGGTGTAGGCAGACTCCAATCTTAGAAGATTCGCTCTCGGTTAAGTAGTACTTGTAACGAGAGCGAGTGTGCGTATATCCTCCGTAACGGCCAGAGCCCGGAGTCCCGGAGTTTAAACTGCAAAGTACCAAAAAGTGAAAAAAGGTAAGTTTTTTGGTAAATATGGTACTCAGAATTCCCCGCAGGGTGAAATACCAAATTGCAGTAAACAACCAGGTGAATTACAATTAACAAATCCGCCAAATAGCGGTAGAAAATGGATATTTACCTTCTCTGTCACTCTGTCGCTCAAACACGTCCGTACTCCTTGGGTATACGCGCGGGACTGATTACTACGCTGTATAGATCTCCCTGATGCCATAGGACTGCGAAGAAAGTAGTTCCTACGGCGAGTAAGAACCAAATCAATTTATTTTCTCTTTTATGACCTGAATCCGGCCATTTGGGCGATTATTTGCTAAGCTTCCTGAAAAGTTTTTTTGTTTTTTTAATTAAATCAAAACTCTGTGTTTTCAAGCAATGCCACCACTAACGGAGTGCCGCGGTGTCTGCCATCTTTGAGTTTTATGGGAAGATGACAGAGAACTCTTCAATTTCTGCTAAATCTTCCCTTGGGAGGGTCAAGGGGAATCACCTCTGAATGGGGCGATGGTAGGGCGGCCAATGAGATAACAGGTCAAGAACCATTAAAGAATCAGCGGAGATTGGGTACCGATGGTGTGAAGATCGGCTGCCGATGATCGCGGCCGTAGCTCCACTACAGCTCCACTATGGCGATTGAGCACCAATCGACCAGCGACCACATAATCGCCCCTCAGTTTCCACCCAATCGCCACAGGGTCGGCTGCAGTCGAGCATTGCCTTTAAAGCACTCGTTAAAAAAATATGGAACATATTATCCATTTTGTCCATTAAGTTTTTCAAACAAACATACATGAATAGGAAACATATAAGCAAATATTGCCTACACACTTAATGATATACTATTGCATTGAGGGTCTTCACTGTATAGTCTTGTTTAGTGGAATACTAATGATGAGTGTGTGTGGATGAGCTAAGGTAGTGGAGTGGGGCTGTCTCCTGACAGCTGATGTGGATCCTTAAACAAAGCCAGCACGGGACCAAATACATTTCACCCACGCACAAAACTGCCAGCAGCGTAAGCTGTGTTGTCATTCTGACACAGCGCTACCAAGGCAAATCACCTCTCTCGCCAGTGACCAGCGTAGATGACGTCATCACAGGAAGCCATTAATACAGGTGTTGCCGTTCAGCGCCGCCTAACGGCCCACTGCCTAGTTACGCGGCCGCTCGGACAAACCTGGCCGAGTCCGGCTATATGTGTATAGAGAACACAGTAATCACACCTAAAGTGTGAACGGTGGGTGTGATTGGAGGAGTATTGTTTTTTGACAGATTAAATTGTTGGAACAAACAAGGGTATTGTACCAACGAGTCTGGGCTGTCTCAACTTCGTAGTTGATAATTATCTTGGTATAAACATGGAAAAAGATAAGCATATAATAGCTAGGCCTGCCAATGTATTATTGTGTATTCAGTTTCGGTGTCCCTGTGTTATCTAAGCTATATCTAAAGCATCATTAAGGTGATATACATGTATGATACATCAAATTGTAGCTGGAATACCATAGAATACAATGCAATCACTCTTATTTCCCTGGAAATAATGTACACAGGTATTATGAACGTATTACGCTCATGCACTCAGTGTTCCAGTGCTAAAGTATACGTTGCCAGGTGAATGTTTGGCTTCAGCTGTAGCGTAGCTAAGGAGATAAGGTGCGACACCGGCTTACGGAAAAAGGCCTATTAAGGGTCGTGTGGCTGAAGTTTAGAGACACGGCGTTCGGTCAGCCATTTTGGTTGGACGGTAGGCGGTGGTCTGTTTCTG
The DNA here is from genome assembly GCA_950022655.1 of Alentia gelatinosa. Lineage (NCBI taxonomy): Eukaryota > Metazoa > Annelida > Polychaeta > Phyllodocida > Polynoidae > Alentia > Alentia gelatinosa. The sequence goes on from OX465579.1 coordinate 162,811,519, forward strand.
TTACCTCAGACCTCAGAGCGGATTGGGCGACGACTTTGTTGTATGGGTCTGTGGAAATGTCCACTCACAAGGCTGGTTGTGCATGTAGAGTAAAAAGATTACAATACATCAGGCTGCGTTGGCTGAAGGGAGCGGTTCTTACCCCAGCCATAAGGCGGTGGTGGGGGAGGGTAAATGAGCGTTTCAATAACGTGTTACAGTAAATACTAGCTTTCTTCCAATTTCATTTAATGGTTTTCAATTCACAAGAATAAAAAAAACGTTTCTTATATATATAGTCAGTCTCTTGTTTATAAGAGCAACGATATCATCGTTGATAAGCGCAAGTTTTATCATTGCTACCACGAATATCACATTTTAAACCCTGGTAAATGTAGGTATTTCCTGATTCCAAGCGAGTAGTAAGGCAAAGAAATTGCACCCACGCATAACGTACCACCAGGCTGCTACACTTCCCTGGGTTTGATTGTCAATGAATTGAATTTGGAGACATTATTGGGTTTCACGTACTCCTCATTAATCTTGTATTTATCATAGTTGAAGTGGGTTTCGTCACAGAACAGGTGCACTGATTACATCATGTACGTGGTGTACATGTTCGTATACAGAGGAGGCACACCCTGGGCATGCACGGCCACCAAACACCCCTCAACCCCCACCATCTATCAATGAGAAGAAAAGAAGTGAAAACCAGGTCTGTGAACCGCAGCATGTGGGCCTTGGTGAAGAGGGTGGGAGGTTAGGGAGAGAGGGGGCGTGGCCAGTTCCGTTTAGTTTATCTACCTGAGGGCCCAGCGTCCGTCAGACAGGTAAGTAACCCTGTCTACCTCACCTGGTTGCCATGCCAACACGGTTCTTTGATGTATACCGCCCCGCGTGGCAGCTCGACGAGGAATGTGCAAAGTAGGCAAAAAACGCTGTGGTCCACTGCAGCTAGTGGTGAGCACCCACCACCACCCTCAGCCTCCATCCACCCCCTCAGCCACTACACACCCCCTCTTCCGCAACTCACCACACGGAAAACGTGCACCACACCACTGCCTTTCCCTGCCAATCTACACTACTTTCTCAGATACCCCAAACCCAAATTCTATCCCTCTACATGTCCTCGACACTATATTCTAAAAAGAAACTATTCTCAAACGTTAGCCTCCTACAATATATTCTAAAACACCCGATCTCAAAACTTAACTCCCAGGCTCCCACACTATTTTCTAAAACACTCATCTTAAACCATACCCTCACACATGTCTTTTCGGTATCTGGTATTATTTTCCCCACCCCAGCCCCAACCATATCCTCCTATTAATGCTAGGTTGCCTATAATATAAAACACCTCATCTTAGACGCTACCCTTTTGTTTACTCACATTATTTTCTAAAATACCCATCTCACACACTACCATCATAGATATCCCCATTGTAGCCCGCAACATTTACAAAACACATTTCAAACACTATCCTCTTAGACGTCCCCTTCGCATGAAGCACCACAATTACCTACATCGGTCAAATAAACCCGTAGGGGGGTTAATTAGACCGCTACTATGAGGGCCACCCTCCTGTCCCAGACTAAAATGCCCAAAGTTCCAAGTTTAATACTGCAAAATCAATATGAAATAGGGGTTTAAATTCCAAGCAAAATTATCCCAAGCATGGTGCTCCCGACCCCTTCAAGGGGTTCCTCCACCCTAATCAGGGCTATACCGTAGCCGTTCCAATGACTATACAGAGATGAACGACAGCCAATCACTTCGTGATCTAATGGAATTCAATACCCACCCACCTCATAACCTACCTTTCCTACTATAGTATACTAAACTCCCCTAAACCACCTGTACAACACATTACCCTACGTACGCCACTCACCGGCCTTACCTCACCACCAAGCCCAGTGCCTGACGTGCACTCTCCCTCTACATGGCTTCGAACCTAACTCCCACCAGCCGTCATACAATAACGGCACACATGAGTGTCCAGTACCCCTCGACAGATCCCTGCACCTGTCCCCACCATCCCTCCCGTCCTCACCACCCCTCTCAGCCCTGAAGTAATTTCCCCCACCGGGGACGTTTTAAGTAGCTCAAAAGTAAGTAGGTCAAGGATGTTATATCATTCATGCAAGCAGCTCAGAGGGAGCACCTGTAGACGGTGAGGCCGGCCCCCTATGCCTCCTCCCACCACCTGGACCAAAGTTTCCTGTGTATATATTGTTTGTCTTAGTATCCAGATGCAGCTGTCCTTTTTCCTCCAGCAGGAGTCTCTACCCGCCAACACCGCCCCATCCTCTCCACCATCCTCTTACCCACTGAGCAATCCACTATAGTAAATCATCCCTTTATCCCCCTTTAAGATGTATTACCATAACTAAGGCGTTTATGACTCTAACAAATCACAAGGGGAACTGTTTATCCCATGGGCACATCACTGAGGGAACTCCCCTTTTATTTTCCTGAGCAATTAACTACAGTAACTGTTCCTTTGATCCCTTTCAGCATGTAACTGCAGAAACGATTATTTTGGACCCTTTTTGTAATTTACAATAGGTTTTTCTCTTTTTCTCTTTGAACAAGATTCTAGAAAAACTCATCCCATTATACCTGAAAGATATATAACTATATCTATGTATATCCTCTCTTCATGTCCAATAGTAACTGCAATTTACGCCTTTATATAGCCACTATTCTAAATCACCTCCCTTCCCCTTCATGACTCCCCTTTGTCCCTGGGGCAAATCAGTATCTCTAACCTGTTGTCCCCGCAAGAAATTCACTTTTGTAGTTCATCCATTTCCCCGTAGTTTAAAATAAATTCACTTGAGTAATTTAACCTCTCCCAATCCACTATAGTTTTTTTTGTTTTTTTTTTGGTCAACTTTCTTTATTTGCATTTGGTTACATACTTACAAAACAGTTGTAATTCATCGATTGATCATAAAGAGGGTATACTGGTCAGCAAGATTTCGCTGGTTTCCACCAGTTCCCTTAATAATATTGTTCACATTGTTTGTCGTCGGTAGAATAATTCATTGGTGCATTTAAACATCATGCACAGGTATATATGCCAGTCCATAACCTGTATAGAGAGACTTTAAACATATACAAATGTTGTGCTAATTCAGTGCTAGTATATGATACATTTGGGCAGCAAATGGAATGGATTAGGTAGGTATGGATTCCATCATTATCTTTTTTGTCAACCTTTTAAACTCTTTACATGTAGGGGTTGATCGGAGCACTGGTGGCAACTGGTTCCATGTCAAGGCCGTCAGGTACTCAATACTTTTCTTATACATTTCAAGATTAGGTTTAGCTATTTTTAGTACTTTGGCAGTATTTTGTCTGGTTCTGATTTTTTTTTGATCCACATTTTTGTCATCCATTGATCTTTTATATGCATAATTTAATAAGTGTGCATGCCTTCTCTCTCCTAAATATGGCATGTTCGCAATATTGTGTACGGATTCAACATGGGACCTCTGATCCAAGCTGAAAACTATCCTCAAATATTTATTTTGAATAATCTGTAGTTTTTCCAACAATCCCTTTCCAGCAGAATAGAATAGGATGTCACCATAGTCCATATATGGGACTATAGTCGTCTTATATAACAGTAACATTGTAGTCGGTGCAAGAAAACTTTTCATTTTGGTTATCTGGTACATTCTGTGGGTCACTTTTTTTAATACATCCCCTAGGTGACAGTGGTAGCTCAATGTCTGATCAAGGAGGACACCCAAGTATCTGTATTTGTCTACAATTTTCAGCTCAGTTCCAGTTAGTATTATTGATACCTTGGGCTGCCTCTTTATCTTTCTATGCGTACCAAAGTACATGATTTTTGTCTTTTCCGAATTTACAGTAAGCTTATTCATGTCACACCACAGGGCAAAGTGGTCTAGCGCCGACTGTACATCCTGTTTAAGGTCTTCAACATTTTTTGCTGATTTATAGATTATCGTATCATCCACATATAAATTACAATATAAATTTGGGATAGCATGATCATATCATTCACATATAACAGAAAGAGGGTTGGCCCAAGGTTTGAGCCTTGTGGGACACCACAGACCACTCGCTGCGGGCTTGACAGAGAACCATTCACTTTGGTGCATTGCGAGCGATTTTCCAAATAATTTTTGAGTAACCTAAGGTTTCTATCTCTTATCCCATACAGTTCTAATTTCTGTAAAAGGAGCGGGTGGTCCACAGTGTCAAAGGCCTTCCTCATATCTATGAATACACTAACCATGACATGGCCCTTATTAATACTTCTGAGAATATTGTCAGTGACAGTTGCTATTGTGTCTATAGTTGATTTTCCCTTACGGAAACCTCCCTGAGCATCAGTGATAACTTCATGCTGGTTTAAGAAGGCTATTAACTGATTATTGATGAGATGCTCAAGTACTTTGCCAGGTAAAAGGACCACAGATATAGGCCGATAATTGTTGCAGTTTCTACTATCACCCCCTTTGTATATCGGTGTCACTGTAGCTTGCTTCCACACAGTGGGGATATCCCCATTTCTCACAATATTCACTAGTAGGTGGTGAAACTGTGTTATGAGCCCTATTAACGCTGTTTTCAGTATACGCGTTGGTAAATCCTTTATACCAGATGGTTTCGATATCTTAACATTTTTCAGGATCTTAAGGATATCGTCCAGCGAGATCTCAATATCATCCATTTTCTCATTTGTGGGTGTGCCCAGAAAACGCCAGGGTGTGAATTTGTCCTTTGCTAGTTCAGGGCCAATACTAGAGAAAAAACAATTAATGTAATCAGGGACTTCATTTTTAGGTATGGGGTTTCCATCATAATTGTTTATAATTACTTCATTGGTTTGTGTTATGTTCTTATGACCTGGTAAGATACCTTTAATTTCCCTCCAGAATTTACGATGATCCCCATTGAGGCGCTCTATGTTGTCTTTCACATAGTCTTCTCTCGCCTGTCTTACAATCCCGTTTACAAAGTTTCTCATTTGTTTTGCATTTTCCCTACTCTCTCTGGTATTGTTTCGTCTGGTTCGTCGCATAAGTCTATTTTTGTCATATATTAGTTCCATAATGTCATTAGTAATCCAGGGTTCCCCTTTTGTTTTTACAGTGTATTTCCTTAAGGGACAGTTTCTATTTAGATTATTAACTATAACCTTCTGTAAAAGATTCCATTTTTCTGTTGAATCAGTGGTTGCATAGAACTCTGTCCAATCAAGGTCCCTTAATTCCCTAATAAAGTTTTCTTCTACATAGTTATTATAAGTTCTTCCCCAAAATGTCTCTTGAAATTGTCTTGTTCTTTGTTTCCTCCTATTGACAAAGATCAGCTGATGGTCACTTATTGCATTATCTAGCACACCCACAACTGCCACATGTTTACAATTTGTAAAGACTAAATCCAATATAGAACTATTATCAGAGTACCTGGTAACATCCTCAATGTACTGGGCCAGACCATATAATCTCATACCATTCAACAAATCTGTTACATTTTTGTCACGTTTATTCAACACATTGATGTTTAGGTCACCCATAACAAAGATTTCAATATCCCCATCTCACAGGATAGTTTCAATCGTGTTACACAGTATTCTTATAGTCTCCGATATAGTAGCCGCATGTTGTCTATATACATTTAGTGCAACCATTTTCTTGATACCATTCCATTTCATGGATACCACCTGCATTTCAAGATCTTTATTGTTTTGATTTAAATTTCTATATTCATCGATGTCTGCTGGGGATGCATTTTTGACTAAGGTTAATAAGCCTCCTCCCTGTTTTGGGTGGGGGTCAGATGGATCTTCCTTCCATTTCCTATCCATCCTATATGATGTTTAGCCTGGTAGGGTATATGAGGTCACCATATCTTGTTCCTTTAACCATGTTTCTGACAAAAGGATATAATCAATATTTGTACCTACAAATTCAGCCAGGAACAAGTTATACCTTGCCTTTATACTATAGATATTCAGATGTAGTAGCTTTATACCCTTTAACCCATTTGTATCATTTATACATACAGGATTATCTTCCATCATACACGTTCATATATGCGATTTCAACATATACCTGATTTGAGCGTATCATGCACTCAATATTATTATTCACCAGAATTTCATTTGACATGTAGTTGTACAGCCTACAATTTTTTTTATAGATATATGTATGGTTAGTCATACATAGGTTCAACATATTTACAGGACATTTTACTGCATCTCCATTTATGCAACTGGGGCCCTGGAAATGCATGTCTGTCAGAAGGTTTTGCATTCGATTTCAATGCTCCCTTTTTTATTTTCCTAACGTTTATATTTTCTTCAATTTATATAAGAGGACAGCTTTTAGAAGAGAGATCAAACATAGTCTAAGGTCTTTTAGAGGAGAGAACAAAACATAATTTAAGGTCCACATTAATCATCTCATGTACAAGCGCTGTGGTAATTCATTATACCTCTGCAGGTCAGTGCTTAAAAGTAATGCATACCTTATCCCCATAGGGGAATTATTTCCATAAACTCATCTTTTTATCTTCCCTTGAGTTATCCACTAGAGTAATAGATCCTTTTATTTGTCCCACACCATGAAGCTCCAGTAGCGAGAAAAGAAAGCAGCCGGCAGTTGTATTACAGCGCAGCCATGTATTCCAAGATGGCTCCGAGAAATACGACAAAAAGGGTCCAGTAAAATGCACCCGTGCCTGGATCTCGGGACCTTCTGTCGAGGGCGGGTGGTGGGCAGGATTTGTTTTTGTTTGGATCTCTCTTCCTCTGTTGTCGTATTTTTACCAGTCTCAGGGGACAATGATCGAATGACACGTTTACAACAACTCAAGCTGAGGGTGGGGATTATGAATGGTGAAGAGGATAAAATCTAGCAAAGTTTTACAACTTGTGCCAACGACCTAGCAACAGGAGTAATATATATTCTCTTCTCTTTTGTTAGACAAGCTGCCAAAAATGAAAAGTGTTGGCAGCGTGCAGCAACATGGGGTGGTATGTCGTGGCCGTTCTCTGATCCTTACCTCATCCTTTCTTTCACCCTTATCCATCTGCCCCACACCCGCTACCCACCTCCCAAGATGCATTTGACACCCTCTTCCCAAACACAAGCCGCTACCTTCACTCTACATTCTACTCACAATGATGCTACCTGAGCACAAGGTGTAACATCAGCCTATGTTCACAACCCGCAACCGTCTCCACCGACAACCCTTAACTCTGCAGTATTCTCATCGATTGCTCTCATTCCCAGCTGTCTGGAGGCCTTCTCGTGGTCTGCCTAGAAACAACACTGTTCACGCTTCCAGCAAATACATGCATCTGTTACCTAAAGTGTGAGCCCTTCAAAATGCTGTATAGCAACTCAATATGGATCCAAACCTATATCTATGTTTATGTGTAAAATTCTTTCTACTGTGTGCATACAGTGATCTGGCGGGATCTGTGTCGACTTCCCAGCAGTCGCTGAAGCTGTGCGCCTCGTCTACCAACTCTATATCTATGTTTATGTATCAGAAAGCAATTTACATATTCCAAGATTAGGGGATTAAATAAAGAGCACTTACAGCAGGTCGTCGAATAATATAGACAAGGCTTTTAATAAACGCGGGGGTAAAATCAGTATATAAAGTAATTACTGGAGCACACATTAAGCTGTGCAATATCTTCCACTCGGGGACACTTAAGATCCATGCTAGAATTAATGTCAGAAACTATGTCAGAAGAATGTTAGAAGGCAATGTATAAACAGTCACAGTCATATTGGAAGACATATCAGAGGCCATCGGAAATGTTGTGTCAGAGACCATGTCAAAAGTTGTGTCGAAAGCCATATCAGTAATTATAAATGGCAAACGGCGAAGCCAGCAGAGACAACTGCGTTGTTAAGTATCCATGCAACTTGCTTGAGCTGCCCATCAAATGCACGTGGTTGAAAGTAAAGACAGGGAGCTGGGCAGGGAACCAGTGTTACTCAGAGTCGGGCTCAGGATAGGGCTTGGGGTTGGTGGTCGTTCGGCCCCGTCCCTTCACTGCACGTTGACAGAGATATTTCAGCGGGCACTCCACAAATGATTTACTGTATACAGGGAAAGGTTTGTATCCCTCTGATTTGGTTATGATGATATTTTTTATAAATCACACATTTTGGATGCCATTATAATATCTAATGCTAAGTTTTATATCATACAAAAGCTGGTTACGCTGCGAAACAAAAATTCAGTTGGAAGTAAATTTGTGTGTTTATATTTTCTTTTAGTTTGGTTCAAAATGAAATGATTATTCAATCAGATATAATTCGTTCCTGCTTATAAAAACAACTTTTACCAACTTTTACCTTGTTTTACAGATGTTCGCATGATAGTGCATCTTTATTATGAACACAAAAATATCTCCAAAGTTTTTAAAAATAAATTTTCCACAACATTTTCTCTCACTTCATAATGCAAAGTTTTGTTCAACAAAAACCTACGCATAAGATTCAACTACCACTATCTAGAAGTGATATCTTATCTGAGGTGTAGTACAAGGTCTTGGCATAATTTTCCTCCTCTCTAACCATGTCCACCAAAGTTTCTACGAAATAACAGGTAAAAAAATACGCGCCCCTGCACATGAGAGGCAGATTTGGGTCGGCATACCAGACCCTACAGGCCTTGTCGGCCATTTGTCATTTATAGGTTTATACTTCTCGGGTAGAGCAGACAGAGGGAGGGACCCGGCGTGTACAAATAGACAGTTATCACCAGCGACGGCAGCAGCGACGTGATGTGACGTTTATTAATGGCGGCACGAGACGCGAGACGTTTCTGAACAGACCCTAGGCTTTGATCCCTCACACTGAGGCAATAAATTCTCAGTATCAACCTGAGCCGACCTGATTCTCGCTGGTCACAACGACCTACGAACAGGTAAATATTCCAGCGTGTTGAGAGAGGAGGTGAAAACCACCGTGAAAAGCGTGCCCTTATAGGGTTTCCTATACAAGCAGTACATCGATTATTCAAATCGGAAACAGTTTATTGTAGATTGTATTGACATGATTAGGGACTATAGAGTTTAAACATAGCTCCTTGTCTTTCGAGGGAGGCCAATGCAGTCAGTACAACCAGTCCTGTCCCTAAACAGGGCTGGTTTGCTCCCATGCTGCGTGCGAGAGATCTTCGATATTTGTTGTTGCACAGACTTGACGTGTATGAAACAAATTTACGATAAACAAATATATACCAATTTGTTTCTGCAGACCTACTCTTACTTTATAACTGTGAACTTAGAGGGAGTTTTCTAGTGGAGCTTGGCTGCTTCTGAAGGCCAGCCATTTCGTTCATTCTCTCTCGCTGGTTCCCTAACTGCAGAGTGCTTCACATGTTGTCATAGAGCACCCTCAATATAGATGAGGGGTGAATACTTTACCTAGGGCCAACATAATTTAACAATACAAGGCATGTAAAATACTGAAATAAGTAATAATGCTAATTAACAGCACCCAATTCCCCTCACACAGCATCACACAGCAGGCAGCGTGCATTTCTATTGCATGCACCTTGACCCCAAAATGTCATTTATCAAACTTTTATGGAAATCATTTATTATATTTTATGGAGATCAAACAATTACTTCTGCATCTCTCACAATCGGTAGATAATCATCAATGATACATGGGGGGCATCTTGGTGCGACTTCCCATGCAATGCCTGGAGGCATCATACTGCGGAGAAAGGGTTTTCATTCTTTTCATATGGATGATGTTTTGATAATGATGTCACATTGTGCTCTAGCACCAACCGCAATGGAATCTACGAGTTGAGACTGAGATCCATGGCCGGTGTAATTATCCATGGCAGTGGTTGTGCAAATGTTGATCAGGTTATCATCTTACTGTGCTGAATGAGAAATTGGGGTATGAGATCCTCCGAATCCATATTACAGTATTTAGTTCAAAGGGTCTATCATCCACTAAAATCTAAAAGGGTCATTCCCATCACGATGTTCCTATCAATTAATGATTAGGGACCCTTAATGTGGCAACACATGCTGAGCAGGTCGATAAATCAGTGCGCTGAGGGATGAGGTAGCTGAGAACCACCCTGTAAAGCGTCGTCTGCCAGTATTCTGCACACAGACAGTGTAAAACACGGGCTGGTAAAATGTACACGGCTTAACAACCCGCCATGAGTCTCTGGCCCGGACGCTGATTACAGGCACTGACTACAACATACCATTTCCCAGGGTGTTTCTCCTCTAGACAGTCAAACGTCAACACAGCACAGTGGGGAGGCAGTGAGCTATAGTGGGAACCAGAATGTAGAAGAAAGCCCATGACAGCCTCCTGCCTCTTCCCCTTCTTTTCCACCTCTCCTGATGTTGTAAGATAGGCCTAGCAGTTGGCACAGCGCTGAGAGAACTCAAGTGGCGCTGTCCCGGCCACAGGTAAAATGTGGCCCCTAATATCGCCCAGTGACTAACTGCCATAATTCGTGACGGGTTCTGTAGATTACGACAGCTTCCGCCCATTGTTTGCCTGTGGTGCCCCCTAGTGAGCATAGACGTGGGCTGGGGCCTGGTGTGCACCGAGCTGGTAAACAACAGCCTGGGGCTCTCAAGACTTATGTATGACGGGCACCAGCGAAAAAGTATGCTTACAGACCGCAATTTATGACAGAGCAAACAAAATCATTTTCGGATTTGCCATGTATAGTTCCCTATCATTAAAACAAACTAACCTTACTATAATTAACTTAGGATACATTAATACTCCTTAAACGAAAATCGTCACTTCCCTGTAACAAAATGAGCCCTTATTTACGATCTACATGGCTATTATGGGTCTGTGCCGATCAGTTGCCATTAGAACATTTTTAGATGCAAATGAATCATCAAGAACGTATTCTTTTAGCAATATTGATATATCTTGGAAATGTTGTGTTATATCTCTTTTTTTATATTATATAGGTTCTTTGTCATACGCTTCTTTGTCTTTGCTGACTTTTATGAATTAATCTGGAATGCTAACAAAATATTTTGAATGGAAATTTTGATGGCCAACCTTTTGTGTGGTACCAGTATGTGGTCATCAGGCATATTCGTTGTAACTTCGTTAGCTGTTTTCAACTCTTCAAACTGTCCCCCGAATGTGTCTCTCGTGTTAAACCTCCAGGTTTAATCATGTTTATACAGAAAAAGCCAAATGAAATTAATACATTGTAACAAAAATCCTGAATTCAAAGCCCACATGACTCGTTCTGAAATCCCTTTCTTTCTCATTTGGCATTGTTTAAAAATGTAATGAAAATCTGTCACTGATTTGCATTCCCCCGATTCGCCCTAATAGATCTTAAGAAACAAAGCTCGAAGTAATTAAGGAATCTTGCCATTTTCCCCACGGTGTTTCCTACGTTCCATTTGCTGCCTACGCAATGGCGGTTGCCTGGTAGAAATCTAAATTTTTACTCTGTTGCCTTAATGATTTAATAAACTTGTTTTCATAAAGATTGGTATGGGAAGTTCTCGGATAAATTGTACCATCTCTATTCTAAAGCAGTCTCCCTATTTTAGTACACATGGACATGCATTTACTAGTACGATCTAAACATGGCTACAGCGAATGTCCTGTGTATGGAGAGTGAAGCATGCAGGGACCATACACACCCAGTGCACTCCTCCAGCAGGCATCAGCCACATTTTTGCTCCAGGGTTGCCTGGTCGGGTACCCTTGAGGCTTCATCAGTGGATCTTAGGATAAAGCTTACTTCCACCTAAAAGAGTCAATAACTTCTTATAAACACATTGACTTGTTGCATGAATGATTTATACTTAGTTACTATTTCCAGTAATAAGGTAACGTGGATTTCAATACCATATAAGTAAATAAATATATGTCAAACAAATACATATATATCTGAAATGGTATTTTAATATACTAACCCGATTAGCCCAAGTATCCATTTTTGATCGAAAGATTCCCTAAAAAATGAAATTATTAACATGGAATCATTTTCTTCTTCCCAATCACTGTATTCACGGTCAAGGACGAACCTATTTCTGAAAATTAATTCACAATAATCATGTCTTTATCTGTTAATGTAACGAAGGTAAGAAGTAAGCATGTTGTTCAATAATTGACCAAGGATTGGTACCATTGTATGTATTTATTTTCATTTGTTTAAATTTCATAAATTGTATATTTTAAAAAAGTTGATGAAGTTCTCTCTGAAGCCATGTAAGTCCAAAAACTGGACAGAGGCGAAACAAAAACTTTTCAACTGGAGCCAGCGGAGGATAGGCATTGCATGGCCAAGCTGTTCACTCCAGTATAAATAAAAACCTTAAAAGAAATATATATATAATCACCACCATGTTTAATATCTACCTTAAGCAAACAGTATTTACTCTAAATAAACAGTAAAATAACATCGTTACATAGAGCTGATGACCTAAGTTAGAGTACTGAGCAATGACTCCCTAAATAAAAATTAGATATCTACTTTTTGGCCGCTGTAGATTTTCTGGTTTGTATGTATGACGCTATAGCAACAGCAAAGGGTACATAAAATAGCGACCATGATTCTGTGGGATGAGGTTGATAGACAGGTGGTGCAGTGTAACACCTTGGAATGGCCAGAAGTCTAACCCTGGATCTTTTGATCTACTGTTCAGTAGGACGCAGGCTTTGGCACACTGCTAACCATTACACTGTTACACAGACAAAAGTCATGGTAAGAAAAAGGGCATTGTATGTAGGTCATTAAAGGAAATGCTCTCGCTTTCTGAAAATAAGAAATGCAGCACTTTTTGACACCTTTCAACACATTTCGCTTGAGTTCCGGTATGGATATGGTCGATTAGATATTGCCGAATTTTGATCATTATGAATAAAGGTCTTGAACTTTCGGATGTCAGTAATTAATTTGAATACCTCCATCCCTGAATGGCGGTGTTCAGTGTTGGCTTTATGCAGGTAAAGTAGATTGTGAATGCACACACCCTGGCCTTTATGTTGATTGGTGCCTGAAGTAATCCTTTCACAAATTATGTCTAAATGTGACTTTATTAACTATAAGCAGACTAGAGCGGAAAGTCGTCTGCTAAAAAGCAACCTGATGCCGCGTCGGCGTTCTAATGACCCGTGAGAGAGACGCAGGTCAACGGGCCGCGCTTTCAAGCTAACCCAAGGCGCATGCGTCGTGGGCGCCTCCTGGCGGGCGCTACTTTGGAGAGCTAATTCCAACTGTTACATGTGCCTTATGTGAGAAGCCGTGAACTGCAGGCCCCGCGGCCCCGACCTTTACGCATTATTAACATGGCGCTATTTGAAGATGACCTTTCAGCAGAAGGGACACCTTCCCGCTATCCACCCTCAACCCTCTCTGCACTGCAAGCTTACTCCAGTATGCTACAGACGGCAGTCTTCAGGAGAAGGGGGAGGGGGAAAATGGTGCACTGTGCACCACCTTCAAGCAGAATGACACCACTGCCACCTGTCGACAAACCCTACAGAGTATTTTACTTTATAATCCCAAACAGCATACTTCTGTGCAATTCTATATGTATTCCTTTAAAATGTTGTTTATGATTAGTATATATGTTTATCTAGGGGGTAAGGGAGTTGAGTACCCACCCCTTCTTCAGTAATGTGCCAATCAGTGAACCGATACTCCCCGCACATTGGTATGACGTGCATATCACAGGGAACCAGGGCGAAGGTTTAACACCATTTTGTGCGGGTTATCTCTAACATTTGGACTGTCAAGAAATATCATTCGTTTTCAATATATATACCATTAGTCAAAAGTTGGATGCTGTGCAACTGCTCAGGTACGTTCTTCCGTCAAATGACAAATGATCTCCATAGAGCTGAGAGTTGTTCTAAAATACAACAAAAGCGTTTTTGGTCTACTTTCTATTTGTGTGTGATCACCAATATTTTGAGGCAAAATTTTTTCATGTGACACCTCCGGGTCGGCAACGGCCTTAAAAACAATTAAAAAAACCCAAAATCCAGATCGGTGAAAAAAATAAGATACACACCCATGAACTCCTTGGGAAAAAGGCGTGTTTTCGTTATACTGTTCCTGGTTGACTTGAATCTTGTGGAACATTTACATGAAATCCGGAATAATCAATCTGGAGTAAATTTTGGGTTCTTGAAAAAAAAAAGTAGCGTCGGCAAAGGTTTGGAATTTTGTATGGATTATAGTTCTTAAGGAATGACTGGGTTGAAGCTTGATGAATTTTCCATGTCCTTTCTCTTTTCTAAAATGTATTTTCTTCTCTAATATTTCCTGAATTTTTGTTGTTGTGAAAATCATCATGACACGAACCATGTCTGGGTCTTGGTAATCATTTCTTACATCCATTAAACATATCATAGATATCTTTTTTTGAAACCGACTCTGGTACTAATCACTGTTTTATCAAAAATCACACATCCACTACTACGTTACCCATCAACCAAGGGCTCTTTAAACGTGATACCGTTGTGTTTATTATCATATACCTGTGGCTGTATGAACTACGTATACTGCCCATGGTATAAGCTCCTACCCATGGCGTATTTATACCCGTACGCCAAACTGTGACGTACGGGGTATGTGATCACATGACCAGGTAAAATTTCGCCATTTTGAGGTATATGATAATACTAAAACAGGCTGACTGTCTTCGTACGTCAAAATACTTGGTAAAATTCATCCCTCTGCCTACGGCATCGGGATGTATGTGATCAACAATTTCACTGCGTATTTTTGACGTACGAAGACAGTAAGCCAGTTTCTGTATAATACAGTGGCAGCCATGCCCCACGTAGCTGTAATCTCATAGCCCTAGCTGTATACCTTCACCCTGAGCGCCAATACAAGTAGCCTAATTGACTGGAGAAAATACCAGGACAGTTTACCACAACACATACTTTTTAGTATTACTTCTCAACTAAGCAATAGATGAATGTATTACTTTTCTGATTAACTTTCCTCCTTCATTACAGGTAACCTCAATAAATTATCTATGTTTTAAGTAGCTTATATATTAGTTTACTTACTTCTCAGGTAACCATAGAATAAATGTTTTATATAGTTCTGCCGCTTCTCAAGGTCTCGATAGGTAAACGCTTTCATTTATTCTGCTTTAATCTATATTTCTCTCAGGATTATTCGATCTATTCTAAATATTTTCCTGCTATTCTTAGCGAGGCTAAAGAAGAACGTTTTATCTGTTCCTTATGTTTTACTGCCTCCTACTCAGCTAACATAAAGTTGGTTGTTTTGTCTTTTCAGAATACTTTTCTGCTTCATCCTAGCTACCCCAAAGATGAAGGTTTTATGTGTTTCAACATACAAGAGGATTTAATAGCGGTGGTTTAAGTAGGACGAATAGAGCAGCTCTGAAGGCTTGCGCGAGTAGCTCTGACCAGCTCCCAGCAGCGCAGCCCTCACCAGGAACCACTGCATGCTGTGTATCTATTTGTTTACAGGCGTCGGCCTGCTTTTTACGCTACGTGCAAATGACCTGGGAAGGTCGGCCTGAAAAGACTCTGTGTAGTCTGCTAGGAGAGCAGTGCAGACAGCAGGCTCAAGAACGTGGATTGGGAGAGTGTTTGATAAGCAACTGGGGGAGTGACTGACAGAGAATGTGTGTCATGAAGTTGGGAGAGTGTGTGATAAGAAGTTCAGAAAGGGACAGGGAGCTGGGAGATTGTGTGATATTTATTTGGGAAAGTATAGACAGGGAGTTGGGAAATGGGAGAAAGGGAGTTTTGTAGTGTGTGACATAGACTTGGGAGAGTGTGGAGAGAGTGTTACAGGGAATCGGGGAGTATCTTAATGATGTACTCAGTCTATGTATTCACGTACACAGAATACCCAACACCATTACTACTTCTCGGAATAAGCATATGTATGCGCTCCAAAGGACCAATTCGTGTACACATCAAACCCCATTCCAGCTATGGGTTATTTATTCAGTGTGTTAAAAGGAGTGGGGTGGGGCTGTCAGGAAAAACTGGGTTCGGGGCGTGGGGAGTGGGGTAACAGTTGAGTGGTGGGAGATGGGATGCGGTGGTGGGGTGGAGATAGGAAGTAGATGGGTTGGGGGTATGCACCGACTGATTGCTTTTGATCTAAGCACATTCCACAGGTGTCCTGGTACCCTGGGCAGATGTCAGTTTCACAGAAGGGACACGCCCAGGGAGAACTGTGCTGTGCTACTGCTGCCACCTATAGGTCAGGAAGGCATATTAGGGACTATGGTGGGATCCAGATTCAAATAGTGTTTCCCTAAAGATTCTTATATATTGACATGTGCTGCATATCTAATTAGTTTAAGGAATCATACGTTGGTAAATAATAACCGAAGGAAAAACATTGTCTGAAATTATAATGTAAAAATATTGCATCATTTCCAACCAAGCTTTAGTTTTCTATTTTCTGCCTAACACAACAATGCTATAACATATTGCGCATATCACAAAAAGGGGCTTTTTTGCTACTTTTCTATTTTGATAACAAAACAGTCCATTGTGACTTCTACTATGAGTAAAATAAAAGTTAAGGTATCAAAAAGTTCCTCAAAGAAATCTCTACTTCATTAAACTTGGCTTTGATTTTGCTTCCATATGGAATTCTATGGAATTTTCTCTCATATTCTAGAAGGTCAACATTTTGCCCAACTTTTAGCATGATTTCAGAGAAAATGTGTTAAAAATGAAAACAAATAAATTACCTCAATAGATTCAAAATATAAATGACAATAAAGCCCATAATCTCTGGTTTAATATGGTATCATTTGTAAATCTGTATCTTTTTTACAGCCTAAGTTATGAGAACCTGTGTATAGCAAGTGAAAAATAACTAGTTTTCAGTCCCCAATATGGTTGCGAGGCCTATAGCAAAGGTGGCCAGAGACACGGGTAGGGTGCTGCCAAACGTGCACAGAGGCCCTAATGGGTATTCATCCTGTTGTCTCAAACCAATATTGGAAAGAAATACCTAAACCTATCGTGAGATCTCGCATCTATACTCAGCGTTGTTGGCTCTTTGGATAACAAATGCACGACTAGGGCAGATTAGTACAGGAGCAGAACAAATTGAACTTAGAAAAGATTTGCTGAAACTAAGTCGATAAATATGCTAAGAAATTGTTATATCTTATCTAGATTTTAGGGAATACATTGGGAACTACTACTAATGACAACAGGAACCAAGATGGCAGTCACATCGGATTTTACTCATAAAAAGGTGTCCTTTCAGCAGGATCTACTTGACGTTTCACCACCACATAGAAGCATACCAAATCAGACACAGGCTTAAAGACTGAAATATCAATCTTGTGTAGAAAAGCTCAAACCAGCTATTCGTTGGGTGTGTCACCTAGGGCACGGTGCTCTGGCTAAAATATTTGGCTGTTGGAAATATAGTGTGGGTAGGGAACCTGTATATGACAGCACGTCTCTTTTATTGACACTTTACATAATATTTTCTCGCGCCTTGGGACGGCTCTGCAGTCGAGAGTTGACCTCGAATCTTAGGGGCCACAGCCACCCTCGATAAAAGCACCACTAAATTGCTGTATGTCGTTCAATATACCCCAGTAATGTGTAAAATGTAAGAAGGAGAAGCAACGAGCAATAGCAATAGTTTAAGAGTGTACTCTCCTATCCGACAAAGTGTTTAAACTGTATACCCCCAAACTGTCTTAAACATAGTACACTAAACCGCCCCTTATTCTACACTGCAAATAAATTCAAATCATAACAAAAAAAAAATGGATTATACAATTTCGTATTATATATTAGCTGTATACCAGACCGGATTCTTACAGTATGATAGGGAATTGCTCTCGGGCTTTCTAATATCAAGATTAGTTTCTCTAGGAAGGTTTCAGAAGCTTTGGGAACCATCACAAAACATTTCACGGGTACCCACCTAAATCACACCTTTCCCAACACCCACCCACATTCACTGGACCCCTTGCTGACTTGAAGTCATGTTTTTAAGGAATACAAGCCAGGTTTTAGAAACCCCCACCTGCACGCCCAGACCAGCAAGAAAACCTTCCATGTCTGCATCTTTAAAAAAAACTCTCACCTTAGGTGTATTTCTTTACCGATTTGTAGATTTTTGTGATGGAGATTTATGAGTAGGATTGAAGGGGTTGGAAAGGGGTTTTTTTCAGCCGGGGCCCGCGGTCGGCGTGGTGTGGGTGGTGATGTGTGTGTGGGGGGTGGGGTGGGGTGGGGGGGGGGGGGGGGCGTGTATAGGTGAGTGCAGCTGCTAGGTCCGCTATATGTGCGTGTGTGTGTGGGGGGGGGGGGGGGGGGGGCTCAGATATGGTCTAGGGTCTGCATGTGTGGGCTGTAGGCGTCATGTCATTGTAAGGTTGAAGTCTGACCACACACTATATATATATATATATATTACTGGCCCTGACCAGTACCTCTGAATCTGGGGTATTCGGATTTTAGTAACTCACATTAGGCTTTTTATCTTCAAGTATTGGTTACCTAGTTTTGCTTTCGAGGCCTTCAATGCGACCTACCCTTTCTAGCGTCAGACCTATTGATTTTAGTCCTGTTCCTTTTGTATTTTTGTTTGGTTTTCCTTTAGGTTTTTTTCAGTTGTAACAGGAAGGCATAATCCATGTACTTACAAAAAGTTTATCTTAGTCCTGGGTCTGAGGCGTTCTAGCCTTTGGATTTGATAGTCTAAGCTTGCGAATTAAGCTTTGATTGCCAGGCTTTAAATCTCGAGTTTCACGCCTGGTGATTCCTTGTGATTTCACCCAAACGTGGATGAAAACCAATGAATGATATTCAACTTGAAGATGTATTTTTATCATTACTTTTTAAGGCGTCAACTATTTTGCAGTAAACAAAATCAACAATTTTAAATCTAACATCTTTTGTAAATTAGTATATTTCCGGCAAGGTAAAACGTAGAACCTTTACTTGAAACGTTTAGCCTTTTAGGTGAAGTAGTCGAACTATCGAAATACGTCGCCACCGTTAAAAATGGCAGATTCTTTTTATTTATTTGTGATTTAGACCTTTACTGCAGCCAGCTGGTGTGACGTCACGCGCTGATCTCTGGTGTCGGTGTGACGTCACGTATAGTATCGTCTGGTGGCTTCTGAGCATCCTTACACAGTCAAACGAGGGTATCTAGAAATGGTGTGCTTCTAGAGATTTTGTTGTGCACTAAAATGTTTGAACCTTAAAAATACTTTATTTACTATCCCAATTACATTGCCCCTGTATTATCAAAGGCTAGATACGGCACCGCGCTACCTATGACAGGAATACACCTTTCAGTAAGTCGTAAATGAGTACACAGTTTATGTACTTAGAGGAACCGCCCGACGTTTATGGACGGATCAGACTCACGCGCATGCACTTCACGAGGTCACGTGGTGGTCACGTGGCGGTGACCTCAGCGTCGCCCTGAGCACTGTTTCAAAAGTCGAGCGAGGTCTCGCCAGCGGCACGTCGCATTTCAAAGCGAGAGGCCGGCAACAGCGAGCGGTACTTTGAATGAAAGCGGCACCAAAACCAGTACCAACAGTTTCAATACAAAGCGAGCTCTCGCTGTAAGTGGCACGTCACTTTCGCGGTACACGAGAGGGTGTACCCTCTCGCTTGGCTGGGTTCCGCCTGTGTAATGAGTACTTACTCTCTAATTCCGCCGAGTCCCCTAGCGGATGATCGGGGAACCAGCGTACCCTCTCGCATATATATATATTTTTTTATTTATTCAAAAATTCCAACATCTGCTACAAAGCAGTTCTTCCTATGGGGGTCCTTTCGTCAATAATTTCGTCATATAGTATCAATTTTGTCCCACGAAATGGGTTTTGTCCACAAAATCCACCACGAAATCAATTTTTTTGACGAAATTAATTTCACTAAATATTTACGCAATATTCCACTTTCACAAAACTATTTTCCTCCACGAGAACAATTCACGAAATATATTTCGTCCATGACACGAAAACAATTTACAATTTTCTGGCATGAAATGACTCCACAAAACTCATTTTGTGATTCACGAGATGACTTTCGTGATTCACGAAAATCATATCGTCCATTTCTCTCACCAAGGGGCGACAATGTGTCCTTCGCTGTACCAATGTCGATGAACCAATGCTTGCCAATGCAGACTGACTGATGCTGACAGACTGATGCCAACAAAATGATGCCGACTGACAGATGCCGTGATTCACGAAATGAATCACGAAAGTCATTTCGTGTATCACGAAAGTCATTTCGTGAAGTCATTTCGTGCCAGAAAATTTCGTGAATTATTTTCCTGAACGAAATATATTTTATGAATTGTTTTCGTGGACGAAAATGGTTTTTGTGGAAGTGGGATATTTCGTTAATATTTCATATGGATATTATACGACGAAATTATTGACGAAAGGACAATGTCCAGAACGGCCCCCCATACTCGCATGCGGTCAGATACTTGATACGTGAGGTGCCGCTGTACCGCTTTCCTAATAAGGGAGCGGCACCTCCACCTCGACAGCGACGCTAGTTCTGAAAGGAGACTTTGGACGGTCTCTTCAAGTGCAGTTGCTAGCTCTCGCTTTGCCCGTGAGTACTCTCGCTTGGCACCCTCCCGACTTTTGAAACAGCTCCCTGGTGGTCGACAAAAATAAAACTAGAATGGGCGAGCAATAAGGGTTAGTGTGATTTATTCCCATAGGACTAGATAGATATATCTTATGATCATTAGGAACATGGTCCATGGTTGAGAAACTAAACACAAATAAAATTGGGAAATTGTCCAGCACCTCTATTTGAAAATGTTTTCTTTTTAGGAAAAGACTTGCTCTTGATAGTATAGGCCGAGCCTGTTATTATCATTACATCTGTGGTTATCTTCCTGGGCTTTGCACCAGTCGATCTATTAAGCTGTTTAAACACAGTTGTTCATGGTAATTAGGATCACTACAAACATAGCTCTTACCATACATGCCATATGTAGACAAACTAGGCTTCTCAGATAAAATGCTCACCTGCAAAAGACAGAAAATCTCAGATCAAATACAGAACATTTAAATCAATGTTAGAAATATGACAGAAACACGGAATTTAATACAGCATGTGAGAGATATCACAGATAATACAGGAACAAACGTCCAGTAATTGTTATTAGACTGCTTACCACAACAGTACCTAGAGCTAGTTCTTGGGGTAGCAAAGCTCGGAATTTCGATAAAAGCTTTATGCCTGAGGGCAATACCTTCAACCTAATATAAATCTTGAGTGGTAGGGAGCCTCCCTAAGCTGATCTTCCATAGAAAATATTGCAAATTTCAAGACCTTTTGATCCAACTGCCATACAGGGAAGCTTTTTTCATAATGTGTACACAATACACTGGGCCTTTTCTTCAATTTTTAAACCTTTTATTTAGACTGACAGTACTCAGCTAAGTTTTAGCTGGTTTTCATGTACCACCAGTATTTGATAGTTACAAATTTCAATAGATGGTTCAAACATAAAGTTGAAGACAATGTATATACATCGATGTTGTTACCTACTATATCTAAAAAAACTATGATTCTGGTAGGTTCCGCTTGGAGCTGCTCCCACACATAGAGACATAGTGAACCAGACTCAGGCCTGGAGACTGAAGGGCCACGAGAGTGAGAATCTCGTGGAGGGAAAAACTAAAACCTCTTCTTCTTTTTTGTTGATCTATAGACAGAAGTACCTTTTCTCTAATGATTCATTTCAAGCCATGCAAAAATCAAAGTTTAGTAATGTAGTATTTTTTATCTGCTAGTCTCGAGAGAAACCGATGAGACCACAACCTTGCGCTGGTGTCAATCCATACAGTTCCAAACGCCGATGATAAGCTAAGTATTACGTTCATCCGCTTTCACATCAAATGTTGGCGCCTGATTTCAGGCTGTAGCACGTTCAATTCCCTAACGGTTGCTCTGGAGACCGAGGCCTGTATAGACTGTAGTATGTCCTGTTGTCACCAGGGCCAGGGCGCTCAGGCTCTCAAACTTGCAAAGCTGGATGCGGTTCTAGTTGGACTAAGGCCTGTAATGTTAGCTGAATACGAATCAACGAAGTCGCTGGTGCCAAATTGAAAAAAGTATACCAATACATCCCTATAGAACGGACATAGCACATGTTATAGAAAATAAAGTTCATGTTATCGAGTAGTGGTGAGCAAGCACTGGCTCAAACAGCTTCGGTTTGTTATTCCTGATTTAAATCACTAGTCAATCGCATCTTAAGTTGAGTCTTAAATGATTTGTAGGATTGCAGATTTCTCACTTGCGTTGGTAGATTGTTCCACAGTTGTGGCCCATAGAAGTTCAGGGAATTATGGTAAAAGTCACAGTTAGGAAATTCCTGTTTCAACATAATTGCATCATCTGACCTGGTTGTATGTGATTTTACTACATGCCTCGAATGATCACTGCTGAGCTTATACATATAGCAATTTACATGGAATTCTCTTCTCGCTACAAGGAAGGGTAACTGTGTACTCCTATGCAATATAAGCCTTGGGAATCTGAATGCACGTTATAGATCACCCTTAGCACTTTATTTTGAATAATCAGTAGTTCATGAAGCGACTCCCCATAATGTCCCCATAATCCAGTAAGGGAAGTATCATGCATTAGGCATTTATAAATTCGGACAGCAGCTTCTATAGTTAAATAGGTTCTAATTTTCTTGAGAATGTAAATTTTGTGGGAGACTGTTTTAATCAAGTTCCGCATGTGGTGGTTGAAGTTCAATTTGCAGTCAAGTATCATTCCCAAATATTTATAGGAGTGCACTTGGTGAACAAATCCATTACATACCATTAAATATCAGGGATGTCAGTAAGGGTCAGAGAAAAAAGTGGAAATATTTTTCATGTGAATTTT
Source organism: Alentia gelatinosa (assembly GCA_950022655.1). Classification (NCBI taxonomy): domain Eukaryota; kingdom Metazoa; phylum Annelida; class Polychaeta; order Phyllodocida; family Polynoidae; genus Alentia; species Alentia gelatinosa. Next base: position 162,834,412 of record OX465579.1, read on the forward strand.
TTTGCTTCACAGAGACTGTGGAAACTTGGGTGACATGCCCTTGTAGGCCATGGAATACGCTGAGGGTCGGTGGGAAGGTTCAAACCAATGTTTTATCGGAGTAAATTAGGCTGAATCAATATTTTCTTTCAAGATGCAAGGATAAGAAATTACATATACTGAATTTGAAAAAAAGTGGATTTCCGCGGAAAAATGGAAAACTGATATCTCTATAAATTACAGGTTGAGGCAGACAGTGTAGTAGCCTTCCTTGCAGAACTATTTAAAACTGCTTTCGTTTTCTTAACATTAATTGTAGATTTAGAAAACGTGGCTAATAACACTTCTGACCCCAACCGATGCTACCTTGAAAAAAAAAAAAAAAAAAAAAAAAAATTAACATTAATTGTAAGAGAATTTCGGGTACACCACTGAACTAGATAATTCATGTATCTTTGGAGTATAGTTTTAGCAGTTTCAGGTGAATGATGGCTTACATATAGTACGGTGTCATCAGCATAGTGTAGGCAACTACTTTCATTTATAACTCAGTGTGGGATATTAATATATAAAATAAAGAGTAATGGTCCCAGGATTGATCTCCTGTGGTGTTGAATAATCGTCACAATATGAAGAAACTGGAGAAAACATAATATCATAAGATGCTATAGGTAAGACCATGGGGATGAACGACCTCTTGGTAGCACAGCACAGAAGGAGCCAGGTCTAAGCCAGCCAATATACCACACAGGTCGTTAATAAGCGGGCAAGGTGAGCAGCTCCACTCTCCATCCAGATATTTGGCTTCGATTAGTGTCTCCTTTATACTTACAGTGGACCGCCTACACAACGTAGGTGTATGGAGAGTGAATAAGCCCGTCACCTCTCAGCCCTGACTGAGCGCCTCACCTGGCGACCAGCTCACCTGGCGGTGGAGGTCGGGGTGTGTGGGAAGGGGGGGGGGGGGGGGGGGAGGGTGCATGCCGGGAGGTAGGTGCTAATGGGTTTATGGAGCAGGACCCAGCAAATAGCCGCATTCCTGTCCACCACACGCGGCTGCCTGCGCGGGGGTCAGCCCCGCAGTCATACCCGCCTCTAGTTACTTGACCTCTATTATCGCCCATATTGATCCCAAGATTATGGGCTTTCTATATCCCCGATTATCGCTCATCCCGACTCAAATTCGCCGCTTTCGATTCGTAACTACTACTTATAGTGATATCAAGGAGATCGTTTCGCCAAGGTTGGCTTTAGGATATATGAAATGGGTGTGCGTATTATAAACCTGCTGTATACGCCGCTGCAGTAAAATGCTCAATGATTGGGACCTGATCATGTGTTAGGTCGAGTTTCGGTGGTTTTCACAACAGTTTATTAGATCCAGGCTGATCCTGGTTGTCAGAGGCGCTGCGTGGTGAACTATATGAGGGTTTTGGTTGTTAATATGAAGACCCTGAGCTCTACGATTGCTGGTTTCTATTTGTGCCCTGCATCGTGTGTGCTGCTGATTAAATCACCTGTCCAATCAAAACACCGTATTAGTCCCACGTACACCTACCAATTGCTACCCTGGCGGTGTCGGGATGGTCCTGCCCGCAATGGACTACACGAATGCATGATAACACTGGGGTGAAGGGTGTGCATGAAAGTTCTGTCTTCAATCTCTATTCAGTCCACTGTGTTTATACTGTTCTTCATATCGTTATTACTGACGTTGCTTCTTGATCATTCAGAGTATTTTAGTACCTTAAAAACCTGGTTATGGGGACACACCAGGTTGTGTGCTTTGAAGGTATAAAAGCCCTCATTCAAGAAGAACACTCATGCCAAGCAGGGATGTCAGGTGGCACAGTAAAAAGGTGGAACTATATTTCATGCGGAATTTGTTACTTCAGAGAGACTGAGGAAATGTGGAAAATAGTTCGTTACAAGACAGAGCATGCGGCTGAGGGTCTGTGGGGAGGTTCATATCACTGTTTCATTTGAGTATATGAGGTTCTATTGATATGGAAAGGGGGATTTTTTTACAATGAAAATGAAAACATGGATTTCCATGGAAAGGTGGAAAGCTACTATCTCTGTATGTGGAAGTGTTTGCTGTGAATCACTGCATGTGTGAAGTCAAAGGCTAAAAGGCTAGCTAATCTGCAGACCAAGCAGAGGAGCTCCATGGGACTGTATGAATGTGTAGTGATCTGCATGTGAAACTTAACTTTTCTTGTCATTGTCCATTGCATTTATTCATTTTGTGGCTTTTAGGTCTATTTTCTTTATGTATTTGCCTGAAATGTGTTATCAGATTAAGGCTATATGTAATAATCGCTATTGGTTTGTTTAACAGAGGCAAAAAATACAATATAACCATTGAAAAGCTGAAAACCACCGGAACGACCTGTCTTCTGTTGCTAGTAGCGCCCGTTGAGCTTTTTAAATAATACACCAGAAATTAGTCATCTGAGCCTAATTCGAATCCCACCAGCGAAACTAGCCAGAGAAGTACCTTTTATCCATACAGCTATTCAATTTTTCAAATCATATTCTCAATGATATTTCTTGTTACATTTCCTTTATATTGCTATTTAGGATTGGCCTACTTCTAATATTTTTAAGGATTTCTTCTAGCGTCCTGCCTTGGCATCGCACCAACAACAGTCCTGGCTATATCTAAGTCCGAGCCGTTACAATTGATTAAAAGCAGCTACTCGGGAGTTTTATGATGATATTTACATCATTCTCAGCACTTTTTCCAGCCTCAGGTGCTAGTTAACAAACGGTAGTGTATATTGAGATAGAAATGAACTGGAGAAGATATGCCACTGATTTACTACTCTTCGCTCGCCTTTGCAGGTCTTTTTATGACACAGTTGGTCTGAGGTGAACCTCACTATCAGGTTTATTTGAGTATTTCAGCATATATTTTAGCTTCAATTTTTTCGGTTGAGTCCAAGGATCTTGAAAACAAGGATTACGTTTTTTTGGCTCCTGATTTAAACCCAGTAAAAACACATACAGAGCTTTATCTTCAGCTTATACCATATTCCTACGGAATTAAATATTCAGACTCATTGTAACATAATAGTGCAAGTCTAATACTCGATGTCAAATCATCTGCTCGTAGTGCGAGAGAATGCACCTTTTTGTTATGTGAACGAAATAAAAATTATGGGTAGAATTGCTTAACACTATATATGTATCATCTATGCCTCGAGTAATTGATAGCACACCTATAAGGGATGCAATTGAGGTAAGAAAAAAGTGGAAGTATCTTTCATGTGGAATTTTCTGCCTCAGAGGGACTTGGAAAATGTGGAAAACACGCTAGGGTCCGCCATAGCATGGGGCAGAGGGTCTGTGGGATTGTTTGTCTGCTTGTGGTTAACATTCCAGGGGACCCTGACGGTATATAGAGACCATCAAAGATAACTTTTCACTTTTGTAGACTAATTTCGGTCAATTCTTTTGGCCGTTTTCAAATATTTAATAAACAATCAAAGAGATTAGTCTATTTCAAAAACGTTGATTATATCTTTATTTGGAATAGTCTCAAACAAAATGTTCATGTTGTTTCTATTTTTCAAGGATTTTCTTCTATTTTGTTGAATAGTTAGAGGTACATTGTAGGTATTCATGTGTAAGTCTAGAGTGACATACTGTCAGATGGGTCAATTTCAATTGTTCATGAGGATTTAAACCTCCATAGCCTTTCCCCCCATTCATGGTTGTATGAATGGTATGCAATTTGCATGTTTCAATCAGATTGCCATTTGCTCATTGTGAATTCTCTTATTGAACTTTTCATCTCAGTGTGTGGAATTATCCTTGTACCAGGGTGCAACTTCAGAGCTTTCTTGGCAAGTCTATACCACTATTCATCCTATTGGTGTAATTAAGTCTCAATTAATATCTGTTGATATTATCATCTTTGTCTTAAGGGGGTGTTCCACTGGACCGAGTTTCTTAAGTCTTTGGTAATGGACATTTACCGATCAATTATCATCAGAATTAAACACATTACAACATGTAACCTTCCTCTTAAAGGCCCAGGAACACAAGGACAAATAATTTTATATACTGAAAATAAGGAAATGGAAAGGTGTGAAGCGGTCATCCCTAAATGTATGATAGACGACTTATTGATGACAGTGCTAGTCGCCAAGCCCACTTTGTCTTCCTTTTTCTTTTGGTTTTGGAGGGGGAAGGTGCTTAGTATTATGTCCGGTTCAGGTTGGGGATACAAAAATCTGGTTTGTCGCAACTAGAAATACTCATGATGAATTCGCTTCCTTGATAAAGTGCTACTGACAAAATATCAGAAACAATCGGCCTTACATATAACAGGTTTTCCGCATCAAGTGAATCATATCTATTTTGTGACTAATACGAGTATACAGAGATGAATGAAGAGCGAGGACACCCGGGTAAAAATGTGGTGAAACTTTGCTGTGCGACTCGAGAACCAAGAGATGCCAGTGTAGTCCAGAAAAAGTGTAGCTGAGGAATATACGAATCTACCTCATCGCCACTCTTTATCTTTGATATGATAAAAGTTCCATACACCATTAAAAGAATGGAAATCTGAAATTACCGGGAAAATGCCATCTCTGCAGGGTCGTAAACAATGGGTAGAACTCGCATAGAAAACATGTCGTCCTCCTTGTATAACAAAGCCTACCCCCTACATGCCAGTTGCGCCAGCAGGACCCGCCTCCCCCATAACACAGCCACCATGCCTCCTTCTCCATACTCCTCACCCAGTTTCAGTTTCACCTTATGTAAACGCACCATCCAAGATGGCCTCTTTTTGATGCTACTTTTGGCCCTTTCTCAGAGAAAAATTGCTCATATCAAAAGGTGATTCGATCCACTTGAGGCAGAGATAGCAGGTATATTGTGAAGAGTCCGGTGACTGGGTTTATTTGGACGCGGAAGATTCACTACCTGATATCTACTATTACGTACCCGTCCCCCGTCTTGTTATTATATCACTGCATGCTCACAATAGGTAGTTTATTAGTGTAAAAACCGCCTGTTTACATTGCTACAGTTTGTGGCTCCCTACTCCTATCTGGCTGTAGATGATAAATCTAAGGGAAAAAAGACGATATGGATGCCAGAGCATTCCTGAGAAAATATCAATAAAAGAATCCTGATGAAACAGATTATGACACTATTATTCCTGTTATAACTTATTCAAATGCTGCGAGTGCTTTACATGCCTTCTTTTACTAAGACGCACGGCTGTGCTATACACAAACTATATGAGATGTTAATTGAATTCCTGAGCTTAAAAAAATAATGGGCACTAGCTAGCTAGCAATAAACACAACTCACCGTTTTCGTTAGATATTAGGCAGTGAATCTGTGAATAGGATGGGTGGCAATGATCATAAGAAATGTTCTATTCCCTATGGTACCTAAGGTTGTGAAATAAAGGATTATCTTGATGAGGATGTTTTAGCGTTAAAGTGCTGTGAAACGAATTGAGTAGCGAGGACAGGTGAAAACAACCTCCACTCTCCTAACACAGCCACAGCTCTACACCAGTCATTACCTTAGCTTGGTAACTGGCGCCCATGTTCCACCAGGATACTACCCCCCAGCCTCAACATTCCTCCACCCCACCCCCAAAACCCACGTCAAACAAATAGCCTCACATTTAACCAGGGTTTACAAGCCATCACCGGAACCTATTTAAACGACACATCCCTGAAGCATTTCACTCCGTTTCCGAATCATTTTCCGATGGCGCCGCAGAAATTGGCTGACGGTAAAATGCCTGTGGGGCTTTGCCACAGAAGTTACCGATTAGCACAAAGGTTATCTACATAGATTAAAGAGATATTGGAACAGGTCTGGGATCAGTGTCAAGACACGAAAGATTCTTGATGAAAATATTGAATCTCGGAACTTCATATTCCCTCATACCGGGGACACACCAAGCGAGTGAAGGCAGCGATCTCTGGAATCGCCAACACAAATTGGCGTGTATGCGAGATATACATATTATTTCATAGGATTACCTCCTGCCTATAATTTAGCATCTTGGAAGCAATAATCAGGTGAAATATGAAACAATAGCTCACATATAGGCCATTTTGTGTTGGCGATTACGGAACTCGCTGCGTTTTTAGATTGGTGTGTCTCCGGCAGAGTATACAACATATTTTTCTATTTTATCTTAGCAGGTACAAATATACAATATAGTGCTGGGCAGTGCCTCCCGTAAGTGGGGTTTCTATAGAGTGCGCTGAATCATGTAGTGTTGACAATAAGCCTAGCAATGGGGTGGGGCCACATAAGTGTTTGAAGCTCCATCTTAAGGCTGTAACCCACTGTGCGATATATTTCCCTGCGATATTGAGACCCCCCCAAATCGCAGGGAGGGACAGTTCATCGCATCAGTGGGGTGTGCTCAAAGGGGGTGGTACAAGAATCGCACGCGTTTTCTGGTCCACTGTGCGATTTTTCCCTGTGACATATCATACCTTTATACAGGTTATACCACAGTATAGATACAATGTTTTATCTCACCCCTGGTGAAGGGTGAGACAAAATCAGAAATCCATTCAAGTTTGGGGTTAGAGCTTGATTCTATCTCGTTTGAATCACTACACAATTCATGTGGCTTCACCTTGTGAGTTACTACACATTTCAAACTTAATGGGATACGAGCTGTGACCCTAAACATTCATAGGTTTCCTCTATAATACCCAAACAGACACCTACCTGATGCCTACCTGATGCCTACCCAGGCCGGTAGACTGGTGTCTAGACAATCAGACAACAGGCAATACACACCATAAACTAGGAATCAAGATACCCTGGAGTGTTCTCCCCACACCGCCCAGTCATATTTAATAAGGTGTCCCTCTGAATTGTCCACTTACATGGGGTTAAATAGCTTTTCATACCGAAATAACTGCCTGTTATCCCGGGGTGTCTGCTTGCGCAGGGTGTGTGCTTACACAGGGTCAAAATAAACATCTAATACAGAGATATATTTCCATTCCAAGCAAAACTGTCCATTATCGTGCGGTGTCCATTCTACTGTAATCCAAAAACCGTGGTATTCATATCTCTCTTCCTAACTGCCTACACCTATTGTCAAACTATGGTACTTGTCACAGCACTTGTAACACCTTTTCATATAACACACAGTAAAATGAGTGAGATATCAGGAGGTTAGGATCAAAGCCATCTTTGATCCAGCAAAAGGAAACCGCCCTCGTCATATTTTATATGGCTTGGTGATGAGAAACAAGTGGCTTTAGATGTACTGACGAGAGATCAAAATGCAAGTCTGTTGTATTGAAATTAGATACACACATGACACGATGGACAATTTTTAGAACAGAAGTGATCAGCCAATGACTTTCGCTATGTACAACGTAAGAATGCTTATCAAGTTGGAAGATTTGCACAAGGGCGAATAATCATGAGAAACCACTATCATCTAAACGTGTAAAGATTTATTTCTTAAGAGTACATTTATGTAAGAACTGGACTACGACTATATAACTATGTGAGACATATTTAGGTTTACCCTCTGAGCTTTGTTTCTGTCCTGTCTTATTTGTGTCTCGTTTTACTGTCCTGTGCATTTATTATGTAAATTGGTAAATCAGTCTAAAATGCAATAAATACATAAAAGGTTTTATCCGTTATGTAGAAAGTGTTCAATGATATATAGCATTGATACCATAGTCATAGCAGGTATTAACGGCCTAAGGAGAGTCTAACTTGAAAGTAAGAGCTGACTGAGAAAATTTTCCAGATTGATTTTAGGAAACGTAGCCCTGTTCATCGGTCTGACATCACTTCTCTCAGCTCACATCTCCATCAGCAGCGACTTCCCTCAACACACTCACATACAGGCAAGGTGGGCAAATGCTGATCATTTCTCAACCACACTCCGACCTAGTTTATGTATTTCTCGGCATTTTTTTTGTTCCAAAGAGTCTTCCTTTAGATTCCGGTATGCATCAGGTGTTCAGCAGGTGGCTTGAAGAATCACGTAATCCTTACCCCACTCAGATAAAGAGAAATAGAAGGATCGATCATACTGTAAATTATCCACAAAAATGTTCTTTCTGCCCGCGCTACGAAATAAATACAAAAAGTAAGTGAGTATGAACTATTCCAACTAAAAAGCAACACATGTTTTATATATTCATCTCCGACTGTAAGCATTTCGGTGATGACGGAGTCTTTTCTGATGAAATAAATAATTTTTAGAGCAAAGAGTGGCGAAAGATATACACGTATAATTCACTGAATACCATTATATAACTAGTAACCTTTAGATATCGAAAACAGATAATGTAACTAATCCTACATCTTGTGAAAAGTGAAATATTGATCAAAGACCTTTAGTGTGTATTTTCACTTTTTTTTTGTAATTCTGAATATTGATTCGTCGTATGAGAAAATAATCACCCGATTTGTGGAGATGAGTATTGGGGTCCAGACGGATAAGTTACATAATTCCCATACCTAAAATCTGTATTCATGCAACGTCATGAATTTTGTCTATCAAACTTATAACATTGGATTGGTCCTACAGAGAGGTGTGGGTGATAGAAAGTGGTCCGAAATGCTATGAAAGGTGTACGTGTGGAACATGAGACTGAGATAAAGAAGTACTTTAATTGGACTAGTGCGATTTCCACCAAAACATAGTCGTGGTGTGAATTAAGAACGCTGTCCACACGGAGATTTAAATTGGACCTTCTACGGCTTATGATATCTCCCCGTATATTAGCAGTGATATTTAGTAACCCTCTGTTTTTCCATATGCATTTATATCTGCTCAGTTGGTGACCTTGTTTTAGATATGCAGTCTTACTATATGATACGACCCCACTGAGATATTCTACAACCAGAAGTATCATCACCATCATTACAACACGAGTTTCTACATCAACGCTCTTATATTCAGCTAATAGTTTCTCTGCTCTATGCTGGTGGTTGCGAGCTGTGTAGATTAAGTGGTTGGGTTTGTACCGTGTTTTATCCAATAAAGCTCCCTGTATACCAGCATACAGAGGGCAGGATAGATTGTTTGGTCGATGCAGGAGCAGATGCCCTCCCTCCACGAGCCCGGAGATTAGCCGGAACAGGGCTTGAGAGGCGCACAGTGCTAAGTGCCTTATGTTCAAAAACAAATGAAAAATACGTAGATAGTGCTTTCCCATCCCAAAACACCATCTACAAAATGATGTACTTGTGTACGACACATAAAGCACCCGTATCCATTAATCTCCCCCGTGATATTTTCGCTCCCTGTGAAGTGTTTTTGGCCATGTAGCGGTAACGATATATGTAATGAAATAGTCTGCATACTCTGTGCCAGGTTTTGTCACTGTCTGCGGGAAAGGTTAGTGAAGCTAAATAATCAGATTAGCTATATAAAGCCGCACTTGAATGTTTATGATCCTAGGAGCGGGTATGTTGACATATATGCATTTAGCTCGGCAATAATTAATGCAACATGGCTATTACTCTTCAGTAACCCCCCCCCCCCCCCCTCCAACTCTTATTTGTCTAGATCTAGTAGTAGAGGGAAACTATGTTCCGGTGAGCAAAAGTTCAAAGTTACGAGGTGAGGATCGGGAAAATTACTGCCCAAGGCGTCAGCCGCGGGCAGTAATTTTCCCGATCCTCACTGAACAAATGGCGGTCTCCACACGGGAATGTCTTTTAGTAGAGGTGGTGTCTACCTACTACGATTTTACTCCGGACCCGCTATGATGGACCCTATGACGCGCCTCCTGACGCGCAAATCGAAGTCGTGGCGGAACGGTGGAGCACGACGTGCAGTTAGTCAGGTTTTTACAATGGGCCCTACGGTACAAATATATAGAACTGCATCGAGAATCGTATAAATAGACAATATTCCACGAGTTTGGATGGGCCGCAATCGTCATCGAGGCGAAGCCGAGTGACGATTTCGGCCCATACAAACGAGTGGAGTTGTTTCTATTTATGTTTCGAGTGCGGTTCTGGATTTATCTCACCCATTTTTATCAAATTAAATATCATCAAACTATCACAATAATTAGAAAAGACTTAGCAAATCCACTACGCCACGGCCGTGGCGTAGTGTTGTCACTTTACGGGGGTGATCGTTGAGTATTTTTTTCTAATGTTATTCCTATGGCTAAACTTGTACCAGGGGTGAGATAAACGCTAATGCGCTACAATGCAAAAATCTGCATTGTAGGGTGTCTACAAAATATCTGAATATGTTATGTGTCGGCGTGCGTCGGTGACGCATTTGGCCAGGAAAACATGTAAAATACTCAACAGAAGATTAAGAAATTTACAGATTACCTAGATTACATATAGATAATTCTGTCATGTATGGTGTCATTGATGAAGGCTTAGTGTCTCAAATCAATAATTTTATAGTTTGACTTAGAACCGAATTTTTGTCTGGAAAACAATATGACATTTTTTTCGGATAAACTTAAAAAAAATCAATTATAACTATGCATGATTTCTGTCTGGCAGAGGACACCTTCAAAGCAGAATCAGGCCCACCACACCATCTGTATGAGTGTCGTGACGTCTAGGACAATTTCCGAATCTAAACTCTCCATCTCTGATATGATAAAAATTTAGTACACCACACAAAAACTCACGAAAGTGGCATCTCTGTGTGAGCTACCACTCACCACCCTGTACCTCCCCACCTGATAAAGTACACAAGCCAGGTTTCAGAAAACGTTCCATTTCCCCATCCTGATATCTGCACCGTAACTCCACCCCCCCCCCCTCCCCCCCCCCCCCCCCCACAAAAAGATAAAAGCCATCTTCAGCATGAAGTGAGCCACCCTAAAAAATAAACCGAATAAAGGGAAAATAAACAGACCTGCCCGCGAGCTGCATGGCATGAGAGAGAAACGTCATCCGGCTTCAGGGGTATGACGTCATCCCCACCTGTTGCCTACGTTCCTACCTGGACGTGCACACTTGGTTGTCATGGCAACCCAGACTGGTGACAATTAGCGGAGATGGCTGGATTTTCATGTAGAGCGAAGGGGACAGGTCCTCTCTAGTTGCCGCGTTTAATTGAGACCAGAGACCAATTTCTGTTCTGTCGTAGCGGTTTACATCTGGCTCCAGTGGCTTGTGTGCGAAAGGTATCGTCTGCGCAGGCGTCAATCAGGTGGGAGACAAGTGCGCTTTGAAGCGGTTTGAAGTGAGTGACAGTTTAAAGTGAATGACGGAGCGGAGTGGAGGTCGGGGTTGAGAGAGGGCTTCATGTTAACGACGGATTCAATCACACGTCAACTAATAAAGAACCGAGCACTTACTCATTACAGGACGGGCTGTTCTGAGCTGCTCGTAACGCTTAGGGACATAAGCACGTTTTCTCCGATTTTCACATTTTGGACGAATTAAGGATAACAAATTGAATTTAATCTCACCATAATATTAATATGGCGGTTGCTGCAGCATATAACGCCATGAACCCAACTACATAGTCTATGAATAGGGGGTATGGGGCCATCCATCAAGTACGTACGCACTGTGGAGGGGTGGGGGAATTCCAAATTTTTGGAAATTTTGCGTACGCTCCTTCTTTGTTCTATTGCGTACAAAACTGGGAGGGGGGGCGGCAAAATTTTAGAAATTCTGCGTACGTACTTATGGAACTGATTCCTAACCCTACAGTTAGCACGTCGACAATGGTGCTCAACTTGTTTGTTTTGGGTAGTTAAACGTCCAATCTCGCCTTTCCCTCAAATATTCGGTAAATTAAACAACTAATTTAGCAAATCAGTACAATGTTGTCTTCTATAGCCGACATCTAACACCAGGGAGATTGGGCCTTATCTTTGAGCTATTACGTCTGCCCTGTCTTTCACAGGTGAGAAGGTGGCTAGGTTGTGATTAGACTCCTACTCCCCGGCCCAACAACACTTGGTTCCCCAAGAGGTTTGGTCTGTTGGTTTGTATGACATCCCAGTGGACCCTGCTGATATACTGGGGCTATCTCAAGCTTCAACCTTTGTCACTGGTTTTACGTCACATGCTGGCAGTGATCATATCTATGAGATGAATTTATGAGGTTACATAGATATGGTAAAAGAATGACTGGCCTTCGATCTAAAAGGATGTCTACCACTGCTGGGGATGTTAGTGAAAATTTGCTGCAGCGGGACTCAAACCCAGAACCTCATGATTAATAGTCAAGTGCTTTTACCACTGAAGAACTCCTCACATACTGTTTCTCAGAGCGACAGGCGCCAGTCCAGTGGCAGAGTGGAATAAACATTCAGCTTTTACTGTGCTGGGTGGGCTGGGACACGTGGCAAGGAACACAACGAGCACTGCAGCTTACAGCGCAGTTTTTTATCTCACTTTTTCATAATGAAACAGTCTTCGTTTGTCTCTCAGTTCCCTGAAAAACTGACATCACTTTGAGGGGTAACTCAAAGGGCACCCGTTTTATATACCCAAGATTGGCGTTTTTACATATTCTTGTTTTATCAGTTCTCAACCGAAGTATCTGTTTAATGGAAGTCCGGAATGCCAGAAAAAAGAACCTTCAGTTTTTCTTTGGTGAATGGGGAAGCCTACTCTAGCTATTTACCTTCTAGCAGTTTTTTTATTTATCCTTCCGGTCATTTCTCATATATACAAATGGCAAATGTGACGTGCTTCACAAAGCCAGTTCCATGTCTCACATTGGTAGTCCAGATACAGGAAAAAGATGGTAGAATAGCATATTATTACATACCTATGTGCGAACGTCAGTGAAATACTACCCGCTCACGGGGGTGTAGTATATCGCGACTACGGCCCACTATGGTGCGCTTCGTCGTACTGCAATATTATAACGTGCATCGAGCCTAGTCTGTGCTATTCGATAAGCGTGCGTAATCGACGTCATCGCGACCAAAAACAACATGGCGAACGTCGTCGAATCGCGACTTTAAACTTGTGATACAGGCCCCCCATAACAACTACAAGTTCCTAATGACCAATCGTCGAGGTAACTAACGATTGGGATTCACCAGTCACCGTTTAACTAGCTCAAATATCCAAAATACATCGATAACAACAACACGATCCGCAGCGGGGGACGCACAGACACGCTTACGCTGGTTCCCGGTATGTCCACCTCCATACATGCCTAACGCTCTCCAATTGTATCTTCTGTTAACTGCACGCCTACCGAATAGCAACCAAACATCTGTTCGGCGAGTGACGGTATTATCGCGCATGCGCAAAGCGCACATCCTGCACAACTTCCGGTTCGTAGCAGACAGTGTCAACATGAAGCGATTGTCACTCGACAACACGATAAATGACGTCGTTCTGATCGAATAAAGGTATGTAATAATAAGAAAATGCCCTGACTGGCCAGAACTATGTCTTAGTTCTCGGTCACCTATCGCCGATGTTCGCCCCTCCGCCTGCGGCGTCGGGGCGAACGTCGGCCATAGGTGACCGAGAACTAAGACATAGTTCGGCCACAGTTAGGGCATTTTCTCCTAGTATTCAATGTGTTTCCATAGTTACTATGTTTTCTAGAAGCGTCCAAAGCAGTTCATATAGGTTTATATCGTAATGGCTTTCTTGAAGTCAAGTACATGTTCATGTATATTGTTAAGGATTTTCTGGTGTAGCACTTAACTGTTCTTTGGAGTGTTCTTTGAAACCAACATCTGCTTCTTTAATTGAAAAATATAAGCATATTATACATGTTTAAACTGTTACTGAATTAGGCCTTCGCAAGACTACATGTACATGTCGCTTAGCGAAACCAGACAAATACAATAATAACTCCATAGATTTATTCCGACGGGCATACAGCCATAACGATCATCTGAAGAGCCGAGATACACGCCCATGTAGAACTACATAGTAAAACGTGGCTAGACACAACATACATCATGATATCCGCGCCAATTTGTCGCCAGCGCTTGGGTTTTTGTGTGTATTTATGTAAATGATAGCTCTGCTCACGGCAAGCAGCCTGGCGGTGAGGACGTGTATATTTGAATCTTATCGCCGCTTGCCTCCCAAGCCGCATGCCTGCCTCCTCCACCTGTCACCAGGTGTCGCGTCAACTCCGGCTTGCCTCGTGACAGATGTTGGCTGCTTCTGGGTTAATATGACGACTGATACTTAAAGCAACAGATCGTCAATGATGAAAACCATGGGAAGTCATTGAAAAGTCGGTATTTTGGTGTATTGGAAGCGACGACCTTAATCATTTCTTCACGCCTATAATGGTTTGTTGTTTTATTTTCACATGTTCAGAAAATCAGTTCATTTAGTAAGGGACACTAATACGGGCATCATGGGGTGCAAAGTTAAGTTTCCCACTGCCCAGCTGTCGTTCTCAACTCATAGATTAAATTTTACCGTGACATGAATCTTAGCGGAATAGACCACACATAATCGACTCTCTATTCGGAAGATGCGATACAACAAAAAGCAGCGCTTTACTAGACTCACTTCCCACATTCTATCCTCCGACGGACGTGATTACTAAGTTTTAGTTGCTCATATGATGTGTGCATGAAGAAACCCAAAATAACTGAATAAAATATATTAATGCATTTGTTGCTACAAGCCGTCTGCTCTTCTTTCTCTCTCAAATGTCAAGGAACAATCACATTTCTGTGCGATAGCAATCTGTGTTCACTACAGAGTGTAGATAGTTTTGTCAATGTTGCATATGTCTGTGTGTTTGTGGGTTTGATTTAACGTCCAGTTAACCATTGTAGGTTCTCACCAGACTTTCTCAGGGTTCTTTTACACCACAAGGGTGGTGATCGAATCTATGAAATGAATTTAGGAAGAAACCTCACCCCTACACATTTACTACACACTACAGTTACCAGCTTTCTTGGTTCTACGCCGTATTTGACAGATGATCTATGGAGTGAAAAGTACAGGTAAGCTGACAGAAGTCCTACGTGGGGAAATGCATTTAACTTAACCACTTTGCAATGGGGGCAGGGCTGTTTGTTGAAACATCTGGAATGGCGAATATGAAGAAGCATGGCGCCCAGTTGTATCATAACTTCACTGTGTTTCTACCCACTCTCTTTTAACTAAAGTAACGTTTTCTGTATAACACGGGTGGATATCGTTGTTATTATAACTAGATCTACATAAGTAATATCACGGACCTACATCCACATCCTTGGTAATATGAAGTTCAACTCGGTTTTGCAGGCAGCTTTTGCTCGTACAGGAATGCCCGCCACCTCCTATTTCATGTTAATTTCCCATCCGTTATGTAGAACAATTCACTAAATGAACTTCTTTGGTCTGGAACGAAGGGGTGGGCCACTTTATAACAAGTTACTACCCTACAATGAAGTCTTAAGCAGGGTGTATACGGTAAATGCATTTTCATCCCCCTGCTGGCAGTGCTTCAAATCAAGGCAATAAGATCATGATAATGCTTTCCCAGGTTAGATGATCTTATTGATATATGGCATTTTATATTCTAGACAAAGGCGATACCAGGGCAAGGTCGGACATGTGAGTTGAGAATGATAAGGAAACACTATACGTATTGACTATCGCTGATCTTTTGATCTTCCTGTCTCTAAATTTCACTGTCTGTAAACATAAGCAACAAAAAGTGTATATATACATGCATTATATATATACACACACATGCAAGTACTGTTAACATAAAATATTGCTTAACCCGAGTCTCCTTCAAACGAATCTTCCCACCCGACTAAATGTAGTATGTAGCATTTTTTATTTTCAAGTTTAGTACGAATGTTTTCAAGCCACTAATGGGGAAATGTTGGGCAGAATAACACTAAACATTTTCTCTGAACATTCTTTTCGCTGTACATATTGGCCCCTGTGTGAAGGAGCAATCTGTTCTTACACGTATTAACCTACAGTTATGCTCTAAGTGTTACCACAGGTATTGGCTTTTCCTTTGATGACGTCACGAAAATAGTTCCGTCATCCTGCACATCCGCCACTGTCACTAACTACCGCCAAAAACAACAGGTATAACTGCACAAGAAGTAGGCCCACTGGAGTATCTATCAACGTTAACTTCTAACGACAGGACATGACGCTAAACCATAACAACCAAGTACAGACGTTGTGTAACCCCCCTACCACTGCATGTATCTACTAGCCTTCACTTTCCTGGTAAATTTAAAGAAAGACAACTCCAATTGAGGATCCTTATATAAAGAAGTATACTTAAGAACTGATATCAATAATCTACTAGGATATCCCTCAACATACCAAAGAAAGCCAAACATGTAAAACTTGTAATTTTCACCAAATTTAACTCACTTGATTAAGACACTCCGAAAATTATGCTTGGAGAATGGAGGAGTGATGAGGCCGTAACACCAAGAATTCCTCCAGGTGACTACAAGGATACTACATAGCAACGTCAGCCAGTAGCAGGAGGAATTCTGGTCACAATTACCGCCCACTAACGGAGACACGAATGACTTCTTTTTTGCATCAAGTAATTCCCTAAGTTCAACTACAGGGATGTTAGATGAGGTCAGGGAAAAAAGTGGGAAAATATCTGCCTGAGAAACTGGAAAAACTTGGATAATATGTCCTTGACGACCATGGCATGGGGACTGAGGGTCTATGCGCAGGTCAAAAACACTGTTTTATTGGAGTAAATGAGGCAGAATCAATATTATCATTGTTTGACGCAAGGAAAAGGAATTACATATGAAAAACTGGATTTCCACGGAAAAATGGAAAACTGACATCTCTGTAACTAATATCAATAACACAAAGGTCACAAGATAGGCAATTAGTCTAACAGTCAATTCAAACAATATATCATATAGAAACTACATGAATTTAAATGATATCAATATACCAATATCACTAGCTCTTGAATCTAATAAAGGTTTAACTATCGATTAATAATCGTGTAAGCAGATTGTAATCGCAAAACAACAAAGGTTAGGCACCGAGCTAACCCAAGAAGTCCTGCGAGTTATTTAGGCACACTCGCTATAAGAAACTGAACTGCCCAAAATCTTCATGTCGTAACAGCGGGTAGAGTCAAAATCAGAGTGAGATCATATATATATATATATATATATATATATATATATATATATATATATATATATATATATATATATATATATATATATATATATATATATATATATATATGCATAAAACAGATTAATTCAGTGGCACAAAGATGTGAAGTGAGCCATGCATACATTATAACATCAGGCTAACACTTCAGTCACTATGTCACACACATATCCTTCGTTGATAAGCTGACAGAGCTACCGGTCAAGACACGGACCGGGGTGTTTATAAATTTATTTAGAGCTAAGCGGTCCGTTCAACAACTAGTATCGCTTCATAAAACGAGTCATGGAAATTGTCTTTACTCGAGTACAGTGAACAGAAAAATACGGTTCGTATTGATTAATTATTGTAGATTAAGATGCGAATTGATGTTGTGTTAAACTATATTAGAATAAACATTGAAAACTGTTAGAGTATCGCAAGACACAGGCATTTATCACAGGTTCCTATACAACTACGACGCATAAACAATGTGTCGTATGTGTGTCATGCAAGGTGGGTTCATGCAATAGAAATAGATATTGTGTTAATTATATTGAAATATATGTTATCGACTGTCTGAGATCATTATTCTCCTAGGGAATTTCTAAAGATTGTTTTCTTTCTCAAACTGGGCCTAGCATCAGCAACGTAGAGGCCTGACGCAGACGGAAAAGTGAGCGGTCCCCGGTCTGAAGATGAAGGATGAAAACAACTGGCGTTTTTCTGCTCAGTACTAATTATCTCGTCTGTGTGTGTGGGGCAGCTTCCTGTTGAACAATAACTCCTGGTTATCTATTCATATACATCTCATACTTCCGCACTTGTCTTTCCTTATTTTCTTCCGGGGAATAATTTCCCATTATCTGCCAGTATCCATGATTCTCACCTTCCTTGACCAATTTCGGACACATATCTTGAGGTTAGCATCCACGTTCTAGCCACCCCCCCCCCCCCCCCCCCACACACACACACACCAATTTTCTCCCTAACTTCTAGAATCAGAATTAATTGCCCAATGTATGTACAAAATATTATGAAGGAACTGATGTTCCTACGAGCCTAGGACATTACGATGCACGGATAGGCCTGTTGTCCTAGGGAACAGAAAGAAGAAGTGGAACAAATACGTCTGCTTTACATGCATTTATCATAAATGCAATACCTGTCTTCTGTTTCATAACAATTCTTAGCTTTCTCAAGATAGTCTTGACAGGAAAGGATGCGGTGTTAAGTACAGCTCATTCGATCATCTATTTTTCTCTTCTATAGGACGGCGCCTTGTCCTATATTGATATCTATTTTTCTCCAGGTTCCGAGGGTACGTTTGTTCTTTGTAAATATGATTTATATGAAGCTATTTCTTATTAACAAAATCTTCCCTATACACTTCCAAAATCTTTGTTATTTCGCTGAAAAAAACATGGACATTTAAAAGGATGTAGTGCAGTTCAGTTTCACTGCCTCACCTTATTACCGAAAAGGATGATCGTCACAAGGTCATTTCATATTGAGGAAATAAATCCAACTTCTCTGCCTATTTTTACATTGCTCCTGGTTAACCGGTCTAACATATCGCTCCTTCTCGCGCATTCCACCTTTGAGCTGATATATTTCAAGCGCATGCAGAAAGAAGAACGACTAGTACAAATGCAAGAGATAACCTATATATCACCTGTACGAAGAAGCGTGCTAAAAATAGACCGGGGTGTAAAGGCCCTCCGGAGTAAAACATATGGTAAAGCTTGGCGATATATGACAATATGAAGAATATCTCATCCACCAGCAAATGTGAGTGAAAAAATCCTACAGAAGGTGCTATGTGCGATGACGGACGCTCGACCCGACACCTACCCGGAGATAAGGAGGGCGCCTAATAGCGGGCAGCGTGCGGGGAGACATGGCGTGTTCCGTTTACTGCTGTCACCTGTAGCTGTCAATCAGCTGTCAACAGACTGTCAATCACAACCTCAGATCAGGCTCGGCTTTCCGCTACCTGAGCCACTGGAATGGTGGCTCAGTGATCATCCAGGTAGGAGGAGCATGGAGGCTCAAACCTACACACATCTCTATCGTCTTTATACTTCTTCCTCTTCTAACAAAATCATTTCATATCCCCCATCCAATTCATCTATAGAGACATAGTATGGTGCGTTGCCTTCACAGCTATTCGAGTCAATATGAAGATAGATGGGTGTTTAAATCATTTGTAGTTCCTGTATTACTCATCCGCATGATAAAAATCAACCAAAAACCAATCTCACGCTTGTACGATGTTTTGCAGAATGTGATTACATAATGAAATTAACATAGAAGGTACTTACCTAACTAATATAGCTGTCATTTGAAAATGTACCTCTTGGCAAGATAGGATAAAAGGGACCATACCTGTAAAAAGAAAACAATCAATTATTATTATTATGCTGAGGTAAAATGGACAGTGATCAGTAAGAACTGAGACAATTCTAGATGCGAGATTCAGAACACTAATTCTCCCTGGCTGCCCTAGGGCTATGAAGAAAGTAGTCCCTATGGCGAGTAAGAACACTAATTCTCTGACACTGAACAGTCTGCATAACTTTACGTTTAGTCAACCATTATAGGTCCTTTCCAGACTTCCTGAACGTTCAGATGTTCCCACTCAAAATCTATACTTCTCTGCCTCAACCTCCATAACCTTTAAAAAAGAGTGGGTTAAGCTAGACCCCACTGGTCATATGTTTCTATAAAGGCAACAGTTCACGCAAAATAATTCGTTAGATTTATTACTTTTGGCCACCTCCATATTTTGAAGGCCGGACCTTCCCTAGCGCTCTACTCCACCACGCAATCACAGAAACCGGGACTAAGTTTCCCCACCATTTACATTTGGAAGAATCCCGTTTCGGAACTTGCTCACAACGAGAGTAAATATAACATATGTGCATATATGGTATTAATAGATCTTTTATATAGAAAAGATATAATTAAACATAATTCATTCCTGAATACAAAGCAAATGCATTTCACTTGAGAGATAGCCCACCCATAAATATGATTCCATGTATCAGGATTTAAAGAACGGAATACACAACCAGATGTTCTCCAACAATGAAAGTATAACGAGGAATGAGACCGGGGGGCGGAAATTGATTGGAAAAGAAATAATTACTGAGTTATTATTTCAAGCTTTGTAGTGTGCCAGGCAATATTTTCCTGTACAATGAGGCACTGGCAGTAGGTGTGGAGAGACCCATCACCATCGTGTACGGCCTGTGCAAACAGTGCCACCTTGGGGTAATCGCGCCGTTATTGCTGGCTGGGCTCAGGGTGCAATGTTCTATAGGATCCAGCCTCCGTTATGCAAAGTCAGTATCTGTGATCGGCGGGATGAAAACATTACATAAGGCGACAAGAGAGGCCTGACGCACACATACCAGACAGCGGGCGGCCGGCCAGACACCACACTGAGAATCATGATATTCATAGTCGCGCCGTCTTGTTTTTAAGCAGCTTGTGTTCTGCAGGCCCGGGTTATAAACGTATACGCTGCCCGTCAGCCTTCCCGGCCTGCCTTTCTGTGTGCGTGGGTCTTGTTTGCACCCGGTGGACGCCAACTTTTAAACGTATCGCAGGTGGCAGATTGACGGGAAGCCACTTGGGAAGCCACTTAGGAAGCCACTGTGAAAAGCCCGGCGGATCCTGTACGGGAACCACAGCAAACAAGATCAAATGAATAGAGCCGTCCCCGATTTTCACCTTCAATACAGTTAATCATAACTTATGTATAATCGGATTTGTAATATATACGGGGTCATATATATTCTACATATCAGGTTTTTTTTATCATCTGCATGGGATTTGGAGGTTTTTATGTGAAGAGCAATAGGATAAAACACCCTACACAACATTGACGTCGGATACAGTAAAACCCCGCTTAAGGGGATACCCCCCCCCCCCATTCCGAGCGGGGTAAAATAAACTGAATACAAATTTCCGTTCCGAGGAAATTGCCAACTTAAGCGGGGTATCTCCTTACGCGAGGTGTCCCAGAAACGGGGTTTAACAGCTATTCAGGAAGTAAGAGACTCTTTAGAGGCCGTCCCTCTAAAGTATGATATTTGCCATGTGGAACGACCTTATGAATCATATACAGGAAGATAATTACGGATCTCAATAGAAGATCTTCTGGATCAGAGGGAGTCAGCAAAATGTCCAAGATAGTTTCATAGGATTGCTCCAAATAAAAAGAGTTAACAGCATCTTATACGGCGCCTTCCTTTCCCTAAGTCTAGCTGCATATCAAGTACCACTTCACAATAACAGCGAGTGCACTCCCAGAAAGCCATAAGGATGTAATGCGAGGAATGCGCATATAACATCATGTGACTACCTTAAGTGCCAATTTCTTGTGCTATCACCATTCCTCGTTGGCTGCGGGTGTGCATAATAGTCATTCACTCGTCGCTGTAGGTTTCCCCATGTGTGGTGAAGCTGACAGCAGTTCTTCAAACTCCAGTACTAAACCATTTCCCGAGAAAGGTGTGAGAACATAGGGTTATTTGGTAGTCGGGTCAGGGATAGTGGGGATGGGGGGTCAGGGAGTCCCCCTTTGAAGCAGATCAGGAGAGTGGCTTCAAAAGCCACACGCAGCCAACATGCCCGTCACATTAAGGATGATGTACAGTGGACGCCCGTTAGGACGTCCCGTCGGCGGGGCTAGTACAGTACATCCCCAGCCAATCAGAACACAGAGCGCCCTATCATTCTACACTCTGGGTTGATGTATGTGGTTTAAGGCCCGGCCCCACTGGTGCGATGCGATTGTCGCAAGTCAATAAAAAGTCATAAACGGCGGTCGAGGGTCATAAAAACGGCGCC
Organism: Alentia gelatinosa; assembly: GCA_950022655.1. Lineage (NCBI taxonomy): Eukaryota > Metazoa > Annelida > Polychaeta > Phyllodocida > Polynoidae > Alentia > Alentia gelatinosa. Next base: position 162,856,318 of record OX465579.1, read on the forward strand.
GCCCGTCGCATCGCACATCATGAAATGTTCATGATGTGCGACCGATTCGTCGCACGGGTATGGAGTATTTCCTAGATTTAACAGGAGAATGTGGCACTTGGTTTAAACATTTATGTAATTCACCAGGCGGAGATTACGGGTGGCCGCAATCCCTAGTATATGTATCTGAAATTAGTTAATATTGTGCATTTATAATCATGTCAGAGTTTAAGTTCATTAGCGCATATGAACCCCAATATAATTATAAATTATGAAAGAAGGTAAATTATGAACAGTGATTGTATTCCAATTGTTGAAGTCAGAAGCATTGCGATGACTTCATCGCACCAGTGGGGCATACCCTCGGTTTTCCATGCGATTGAGTACAATAGATCCATCGCACTTGGGGCCATAAATACCGCGGGCTGGCCGTTTATGGCCCCATAAAACATGTGCGACGATCGCGTCGCTTCTGTTGGGCCGGGCCTTAAGTCATCGCCATGGTATCATTTTGTATAGTTTATCTATCTTGATATATATATATATATATATACAGACCACTTGTAAGAAATTCGTCGAAAATTGAAACACCCATTAATTTCGGAAACCTCTCCCCACTCCTCAGGTAACACTATATATTGAAGTGTACAGCAAAAAGCCGCTGGAATGACAGTCCCTGGACTGTTATAGGATCTAGCATAAGTTGTACCCATGCCATGGATGACTTCTAGGTAATATGGTTAATCTCAATTTATAACCATGACCAATTGTTGTGTTCAAATCTTTTTCGTTTATTTGATATTTCGAGAAAATGAACCCATGCGGGAAAAGCAAAAATTGGCAGTGGTATCTACCCTTATCTTACATTTTAATCCTAAACCACCATCCACACCCAGCCATAGCTGCAGGTGCCCAGCTAGTAACAAGATGGCCTTGTGATCGTTGGAGTAGCGTTGTCACCTCTGGGGTCTAGGTCGGCAGAGAAAAATAAATCCCGTTTAAGAAGATCCACAAGGGGAGTCTTCAGACTTCAACAAGCGGGGTGACCTGACCACCACACACATTCCCCGCGGCTTCAACACATGCCAATGTCTCCGTACCGCTTATTGGTTTGTAGCCAGCCATGAAGAGGTGGTCAGTGGCCAGGAGGGCCACCTGGCCCTGCCAGCCAGGCCGGACACCAGGGGGCATAAAGTACATCCGGTGTAGATATTACAATCAGGTGGAGGAGGGTCAAGGTGAAGGTCAGGGGGCGTTTACGTAGAGACTGATGTACTGATGTACACACAGGATTATGTCCAGTCCTCCAACCCGCTGTCTCTCATTACTCACACACTTACATATTTCTGTGTTAATAAAACCGGGCACACCTTCTGCTTACGATGTTTAAAATAGCACCAGATGAACTTCTATACAGATTCCCAGATGGCTCCTCCCCTAAAGGTTTCACGAGATTTCAAAAACAGAACCCACCAAAAATATCAAAACTATGAGAAGTGATATTGTAAGGTACAGAATGCTATTTATGGTGATTGTCGCAAATTATATTACTATAGGCTATTGGCGTGATTGAGGCTCAATAGATATGAATTTTATATACGGAAAATGAAACCGTGGATGTGGAAAGCTGCCATCTCTGTGTTTTGTGGTCGTATCAATTCTGCAGTAGTTCTATAAGCGTCCTTTCTTTCGCAGACAAAGGGAATGAAGAAGCAGATATGTCAAATACACGCGGAATAGAATGACAGAAATCACGGGGGAAAAGGAAATAAGGGGAAGGATGAAAGGAACAAGAAAGAAAAGAAATGCGACGGAGGGGAGTAAAAGGACGGGGATGAAGGCAGAGAAATAAGAAGAAAGAAAACAGCGGTATGTGCAGGTATTTTTTGTTAACTCTTTATTGTCATTCGACATATACAATTCGTTCTTCCATGCAATAGTGTAAACGCTATGGAGTCTATGAAATGAATGGAAAAAGATAAAAAGTGAAATACTGGGGAAAGACAGGTGATAGGGGAAGAAGAAGAAGGGAAACTAGGTAAAGAAACCGGTTGTGATGTATTTTCACCTTTTCCACCTTCCACCTCATCATAAATGCCAATATATATCACCCCATCTATGGAGAGGAAAACAGACAAACACATTAAGACCAATAGGTGGCCCACGCACTCCTAACTTTCATGTAGGATTCAGGAGTTTTGATTACCCCAAAACCATGCCCCATGTAGAGGAATGCGTGCTCAGATAATCCGTAGAGCCGTGTTGGATTATGAGTGGTGATACAGTGAGCGGGTATGAGCACGACGTGGGTGTTATACCCCATGCTGGTATCACTTGTCAAATCAGCAACTCAATCTCTCCTCCAGATGGTCTCCCCTGCCCTCATTTATTCTCTACCTGCATCAATTCTCCCCATGTTATTTTCCTCCTCCCCACTGAGCGTGGTCAAAACAAAAATTGAAATACCAGATATCACCCAAAAAAAGGAAATCATAAAAAGATCGTGCAACCTATGCCTATCGTCCAACAGTCATAATAACAACATGACCTCCTGTTGGTGTGCTAAATGTAGGGCCCTAAATAAAGGATAGTGTATAGGCCTCAGAGAAGGAAAGAGTATAGCCTCAAAGGAAGGACAGTGTATAGCTCGAAGTGAAGGGCACCATATAGGTTTAGGTGAGGTGTAGTGTATAGCCCTCACTGAAGGATAGACTTTATAGGAGGATGGAGCAGAACCCTAAAAAAAGGTTCTAAAAATAGGATAGTGCATAGCTATGGACTAAGGGTAATTGATGAATACAGTATTGTGAGGAATAAGCTAGAACTTAAAGTAAAAGGAGGCTGAGCCTATAGCTTCATGCCGCAGCGGATCTCTTTTGGATCCTCTGGCCACCTCCTCAGGTTTTGAATGAGCAATAGCACCGTCACGCCACCTGCTAAACACCAGTCGAACTAATCATCTTCGGGAGTGGAAGTGCAGTCTCAGCTCTCCTTCTCCACTCACAAACAAGGCCTTCTTACACACGCCCTGATTATGGCACGTGTGATTGTATGGGATCAAATCACTAGAATTACAAACATCCATACCCAACTTCAACTGAATAAAACAATTCCATCCTTTTGTCTTTACACTGAAACTCTGGAAAAGAAGCAGTGAAAAAACTCGTCCGAGCGAATGAGTTTCACTGATCATTTCACAGTATACCTGTTTTCGTCTAAACATATTTTCATAGTTCTCTACTTTGAAAAAATAATAATATGGATTTAAGGTGGGGTCGGGGAAAAGGGTGGAAATATTTTCATGTAGAATTTGCTGCTGAGAAAACTGGAAAGGACATTGATGTCAGCTACAGCATAGGGCTAAGGGTCTATGGGGAAGTTTACACCTATGTTTTATTGACATGAATGTGGCTCAATTAACACACCAGTTGTATTTACTGAAAATGAAAATAGGATTTTCAATGAAAAAGTGTAAAGCTGCCATCGTTTTGGGGATAAGCACGCAGTCTCTATTCTGTACAGATACAAATATACGGATGTTTTAACACCCAGCTCATTATTTCACTCCCCCACAGGGCTCAGAGCCAAATTTACCGATACCCGTGAAAAATACATAACCGGAAATAGATAAATAACACGATGAAAGGATATATGCGTGCAAAAGCGAGGTGTTGCTAAGGTGTGCTGTGTATGTCTGCGTTATCGGGACTATGTAGGGCAGGTGAGGGTAGGGTTGGCGATGTTGGTCTCTCAACCCCCACCGCAACCCCCCCCCCCCCCCCCCGGTAAGATTAACGAGGGGGGCAGTGGGAGAACTGTTCAGAGCAACTCCCCTGCCTACAGGGCTTTCACCCACAAAGCCTCCTACCACAACATTAGTTCACAACTCCCTCTCTCATCTCTGGTTTTTACCTTCAGATCTGGTTCTTACCAAATTGGGCCACGGCCTGTTGTGCAGATTTCCACAAAGTGTGTGGTGATAAAAGATTATCAGATCGGTTTGACGGCAAAGTCAAATGATTGCGTTATCGTGAATGAAATTGTATACTTAATGAAACATATTATTGTGTTTCATCCTTCTTTGGCGATAAAGAAGTTGATCGATTTAAAAGAAATTAATATCATCAATTCATAACATCAACAAAATTCAAACTGCATCTATACAATTACATATCATTTTTCGTTTTGTTTTTACACTTTCCTTTTGTGTGTGTGTGTGTGTGGGGGGGGGGGGGGGGTGGTAGTTTTTCTCTACTAGACGTCGATATACACTTTAAACTATGCTTTAGTTGCATGGTAGTGTGGAAAGTCAAGTAGGCCTGTCTAATCTTGTCACTAACGACAGCAATCAAGTAGAACTGTCAACCATATTGGCTTTCTGTCAGTACGCAATCTTCACTAAGCCATAACTAACCCACTCACCGACCCGTCCACATGCGACCCAAACCTAACCATGCACCTTGGCTGCGCAGCTGAAAGCTTCGTGTATTCCAAGCTACAGTCTTTCAAACCACGCATATGAGAACTGTTGTATATTTTGAATGAAGGGAAATTTTTTAGGTGGGGTTTACTCTCCGAGAGATTGAGAAAACATGGAAAACACATAAAAGTTGGCCAATGAATAGGGGTGAAGGTGTGTGGGGAGGTTCAAACTTCTGCTTTATTGATGTCAATGAGGCTCAATTTATATAATCTTTGTTCTGTATTTAAAAATTACTTCCATAAACTGGAAATGAAAATAAGGATTTCCTTCGAAAAGTGGAAATTGCCATCCATGAACTATATCCATGATAAATCGCACCAATATGACACGATCGGGTATTGCTACCATGCTGATTGAAATTTGAATATGTGAACCGATCTTAAACGTTCTCTATACTTATTGTACTCATCACATGAATATGAAAGCAATCCCGACACACATGGAAGTGCTGGTGGGTGTGGCGTTGTGCAGGTACAATATTATGAGGGAGCCAGACACGAGGGTAGCAGTGGCATAAGCAGAAAAGCCATTGAGGTCTGCAAAAAGAAACAGGGTGTGGAGAAAGAGAGGGGGGAAAATGGGAAATGCCGTTTCTATATCTCCGTAATGGTGATAAGTTGATATACACAAAGAAAATGAAATTTGAAAATAAAAACCTGAAATAATCGGAAATCTAGGACCCTAGAATAACATCGCGTCATGCTGGCGCCAGGAAGCAAGAATCTGGTTCAACGACGCTCTCCATGCTTGTAATGATGAACACATGGCCCCGATATAATATGCTGAGGTTAGGACAAGCTCATAAAGCCCCAACTTAACACGCCTGACGCGCTATGAGCCGACCGCAGCAGCTCTGGGCAGTTCCACCAGCCATAACTCCACTCTCTATCAGCACGTGACCCACCACACGTAACCAACTCCGAGTATGATCTGTTCAGGTTCCGGTTTGAAGCTGAACTTTTTAATTACAGCTGAAGTAATCGGGGGACCAATTATGAACTCAATGCAGTCTACTTTCTCAGTTAGGATTCCATGTATAAGGGTACATGTATACAGACTGCATGAGATCTTAATACAGTACAACTTCTGCTCCACATATCAAAGCTTAATTTCAACTCAATGAAGTAAAATTCATATTAGCTTCCCTAAATCAGAAAGAGACCGAGAACAGAGAGCAGAAGATAGTGTTATTTCCTTTTAAAGTAAGGAAAGCAGAAGCTTTCGAGGGAGCGTTTATCTTAAGTTTCCCAACTTAATGAAATCAGATAAATTTACTTTCATATCATATTAGATTTAAAAAAATGATCGTGTGATACACATTTGTGACGCCACAAGATAAATGATATCACGTCAGCGTATCTGCATACTTCAGCTCAGCGTGTATCATCATAGCCGAGAGATACATCGTAGTGCACTTCTAATCCTGTGTGTACTTCTCATGGGTAAACACTCAGATTCCCAGCAGTCGCATAAAAAAGGGAATAGAAATAGGACTGATCTCTTTGCTTACATTTCATGACAAAAATTAGAGACATTCAGAGAGCAGACAAGGTCGGTGGCGACAATTAAGAGATATGTTTACACATAATGCATCAAATGGGTCATCAGATTCGTTTTTTTTTATTTTATCTTATTTTTGATGTGGCTAAAATGTTGATTCCTTAGCAGCTCCTACTTAAGTGAGCTTGAAACTGGGATCAAGCCGCGTCACACATTCGTTCATCTAAGAAAATAATGATAATTAAAGTAATATGTTTTTTATATCATGTTGTAAATAGGCCTTTGATGAAAGAGCATGTTCTGAAAGATCTACTACAATGATGAGACAGCACAATTCATCATTAGAGAATTGGAAAATCCAATATTCAGCTTCATCTTGAACTCACAATCGCACCTTGGTGTAAAACCCTCATGATGAGAGATGAAAACGCCATATTAAAGAGATATCCTACGTTGGTTGTTGTTGGTTTGATTTAACGTCCAGTTAACCATTGCAGGTTCTCACCAGTCTTTCTCAAGGTTCTTTTACACCACAAGGGTGGTGATCGAATCTATGAAATGAATTTAGGAAGAAACCTCACCCCTACACATTTACCGAGGTGAAAGTTCTTTTACTTCCCATACCACATAGACATGGTATGAGAAGGATTGGCCTTTGATATAGCAGTAAATCTACCACTGCTGGGGTGAAGGAGAAAAGTGGCTGCAGTGGAACTCAAATCAACAAAGTCCAACAACCTTGGGATTACAAGTCCAGTGCTATCTACCACTGAGCCAACTCCGCACCCCAGTCGCTTTTGTTATGTTTGTGTGCAAGCATGTCCGGTCTGCACCTCGAGGAGGCAAGGGGACCAAGAGGGTGAACAGATTGGTAATTTGCTATCCACCCCAGCAGATCAGGTATGGGGGTTAGTTAAGGGGAAGGTATTATGGAACAGCCATCACATGGGTTCAGTAAATACGTTTTCTCTAATTACAATACAGGGTATGGAAGATGGTGATGGGAAAATGCAGGGTATGGATGATAATAAAGGGGAAGGTACTTTAATGCAGGTTATGGGGAATAGTGATGCACGGTCGGGGATAGTGGAGGGGAAGGTATAACATTGCATAGCTCAGTTGGAGTAATTTGCCCTGTAATGTTTACTGGGCAGCAATGGTCAGGGATGAAAACTGGCATTGCCTGGAATCTGAGGCATTTGTTTAGGTTGGCACCTGTATAGGACCTCTTCTCTCTCTCCGCCCCCATCCTGGCCAGACACCTCCTCGAGCTTCTCTGCGTATTTCTACATCCCCCTCCCCCTCTCCTCAGTTCCAGCCCCCCCCCCCCCCCACCCTTCCCGCCAGCAGCAAGTGGTTGGTGGCGTGCCTAACAACGGGCCTCATACACTGCGCAGAAAAACACCCCGACACCCCAGAGATGTGCCTGTCTGCTCATGTAGCCAGTATGTTGCATGTATCATATACAGTATATATCACACATGGCATGTATCATCTATAGTATATATAATACATGGTGGCATAGAAAAAAACAGCATCTATCATACATGGGATATGTTCACACTGTGCATAAAAACAACATCTATCATACTATCGTAAAACTGGATGAGGTTTAAACGAATCAGGTTTTGATTTTATCCTACCCTCTCCTCGATTTTGGAATATTACGTGATAACAATGCTGCATGCCACTAGTTGCATATAAAACTCTGTATGCCAGTCAGTGTGGCATACGGAAACCCAATGTTAAGCCTATGGGATTTTATATTAGGGGTAGGATAAATGGACTATATCGCACCTCACACTGTGAAGAAAAACAGTATATATACTAGACAGGATATGTATCAGACCTTACACTTCAGAACTTGGTATGCTCGTCATTGATAAATGAGTGTTGAATTATAAAAAAATAAGAATTAAACGGTTTTATTTATATTCAGAACAACCTTATTGCCTGAAGAAGTCCCATCAATAGGGACGAAACGTTGCAAAATAATTTATGAATCTCCCCTCCCCATTTCGATGTCAAATTAATCCCACAATAAAGTTTTAACACCAAACTCAGCTTGTCTGGTTTTTTGTGGAACCGTGAACTAATTTGATTTATATTCAGTGTATGGGTCGTTTTCTGTAAGTAACCCACTTGCACCCAGTCACCTTCCATTTTACAACTGCATTTCTACGATCCAAATATAATAAGCACCAGTGGGTCAATGGGGTATTTCGGCCTCTAGAGATTGGTCATGGTCAGCTGGACACACCTCTAGGACACTTGCACACTGGCTCTCTACACCTTTCCCTTCGTCAAATGGCTGACACGCAGATAGGGCAGATTCATTCTTTGCAGCAAGGTCTATGTGACCACTCTAACCTTTAGGCAAAATAAGAGCGTGTGGCCCACGTTCGAAAACATGATATATCATACAAATTACATGGTATGTATCACTGTTCGTCGTTCTTCTCATATAGCCCATATCATAGCATATATCAGACATGGCAGGTGTCATATATGTTATGTATTACACCTTACAGAGACACTCTAAAACTCTAAATATATATATATATATATATATATATATATATATATATATTGTGGCGGTTGGATGGGCCTGGGAGAGAGGGGGCGGCCGTGCCCCGGGGCGGGGCGCTCGTGGGGTACCAGCGGGAGTCTCGGGGACTCTCGCGGGGGCCCGATACTCGGCGTGAGACGTCGTCACTCGCCGGGTATTTAAGTGAGCGCACCGCCCCGGGGCGGGCATTCTGGTTGTGCCAGCTCTGAAGCGTGGCCACCTCTCCCTGTCAGACCCATCTGAATCCCAAGGGGTTAGCTAAGGAACCGCGTTAGATAATTGTATCCGCAGGCTTGTTCAATAAAGACCACAACTTGTCCGTTGGCACTCGAATTACCGCGTCTGTTGATTATTACATTGGTGGCAGCGGTGTCGTGCTTCTACCGACATATGGAAGGTCTAGACCGTCTGGGGGCCGGGGTCCGGGGCTCCGTGGTCGAGCTCGGGGAAGAGGGTCTCCTGCTCCGGCGCCCGGGCCTCCTTGTGACCCCGGAGGCGTCCGGCGACTGGGACTCGCCCTCCGGGGTCTCCGGGGCGTTGCCCCCCCCGGGGGGGTCAGGAGGCCTGGCGGGGGCTAGGGTTCAGTCCGCCGGGGAGGGAGTTAGGGGGCCTGTGGAGGAGCTTTCCTTGGACCGCACCCGGGATGGCCCCTGTGCTCTGCCGGGGGGTCCGGAGGAGGGGCGCTGGGGCGGTCGAACGCCTGGGGCCCGGGGCGACTCCTCACCGGCGGCGGGGTTGTCGGACTGGAAGGGTGCTGGGACCGGGCCCGGGGACTTGACCTCCCGGGGCGCTGCGGACTTCCGGGGCCTCGTTCTCCCGCCCCGGGACCCCCGGGGGGGCCCCGATGCCTACCTGGCTCCCCGGAGGGGTGCGGAGGAGGGCCCCGGGGTGGGCCATGACTGGAGGTTTGGAGTCGGCGGGGGGTCTGGGGAGGGGCCGGGGGCACCGAGGCCCCGGAGCAACCCCCCACTGCTGGCTGGGATTTCTGACTGGGGGGTCGGGGGAGCGGCTGGCCCGTGGATTTCGGGGACGGCAGCTCCGCCTGTGAGCCGGGGTGGCGCCGGGGTGGCGCTCCCTGCGTGGCCCTGGGCCTCCTCACGAGAGGCAGGGGGGGAGTCGGAGGTGGTGGGTCAGGCCCCATCCCCCGACATTCCCGCCTCCGGAGGGGATGGGATCGTACCCCGGGCTGTGGCCCCTAAGCCAGTGGTGATGCCCTCAAAATACGACGGGACCTCTAACCTGGAGGAGTTTATTGCCCACTTTGAGCTGTGCGTTGCGGCCAACGGGTGGAACTCGGTCCAGGCCGGGACGTTCTTGGGGGTCTCCCTCTCCGGGCTGGCCCGCCGGGTCCTCCCCGGTATCCGGCCTGGGTCCCCAGGGGGGCTTGACCGCCTCCGGGAGGCCCTCTACAAACGGTTCCAGCCCAGGAATCAACAGGAAACGTACAAGGCACTCCTCCGCAACCTGGAGAGGTCCTCGGAAGAAGGGCTGCAGCTCTTCGGGGAGGAAGTGTGGCGTCTAACGAGATTGGCGTACCCGGAGGCGGATGCATCAACGATCGATTCGATGTGTCGTGATCGATTCGTTGAGGGTCTCCGGGACGAGCAGCTCCGCCACTGGATCTTCCAAAGCAAGCCCCGGTCAATGAGTGACGCGGTATCCACGGCCCTAGAGGCCGAGGCGTACCTAAAGACGGACCGGGGAGGGTCCCGGCGGGTAAGGGCGGCCGGGGGCTCCATGGCGGAGGAGATGGCTGCCCTTAAGGAGGAGCTGGGCAAGCTGCGGAGCCAGATGATGCAGGTTCCGCCCAACCCAGGCCCCCGTAAATGCTTTCATTGCAAACAGGAGGGGCACATACGCATAAACTGCCCGTTGCGGAGGCCGGCGCCGGAGTCGTCGCCGGCTCCTCCGGTGCAGGGGAGCTCCGGGTCCGGGGCGCCGGAAAACTAGGGCCGACCTCCGCCGGCGGCGGGTTGGAGGTCAGGGGGGGGAGGACAGCCGATTGCATACTGCAGGGGGAGAGGGAGCGGGGGGGCCCGGGCATCCGGGTGGAAGGCCGTGTGTGGGGAAGGCCGGTGTGGATGCTGGTGGACACCGGGGCCACGGTGAACCTCCTTTCCCTCGCATGGTGGCAACGACATGGGCGCCCCGGGGAGGTGACGGAAGCCGGGGGGCCGCTCACCTGTGCGGATGGAAGGCCTCTAGCTATAACGGGGAAAGTCAGGGCCACCCTGGAGTGGGCTTCCCGGTCTACCCCGGTGGAATGGGTGATCGCTGATGTGGGGAGCGACGCCATCCTGGGGGCCGGGTTCCTCCGGGACCAGGGGATGTCGGTCGACGTGGGCCGCTGCAGGCTGACCTGGGATCCCCCCGCGGAGTGCCGTCGGGTGCGGAACCTCCGGGCGGCTGTGATCCCAGGGAGGTCCGAACTGGTGCTGACGGGAGAATTGGAGGGATCGTTGGGGAATTGTGGGACCGGGGTTCTGGAGGGCCGGGACCGCCCGGAGTTCCGTGTGGGGCGGGGCTTGGTGGAACCAGAGGGGGGCCTGTGCCCTGTCCGGGTCCTCAACCTGGGTCCTACGGCTGTGACCGTGTACCGGGGTATGGTGTTGGGGGTGCTGGAACCGGTGGAGGGCGCCTCCGGAAGAGATTTCGATGGCGATACCTGCCGGATAGTGGAGGCGCTCCCCGCCGGAGATTGTAGAGGAGGGGAAGTGCTGGACGGGCTGGTGGACCACCTAAGAGGGGGGGAGCGGTCGGCTATGCGGGCCCTGTTGGGGCGGCGTGCGGGGGCCTTCCAGCTCTCTCCGGAGGACCGGGGCCGCACTACCCTGGTTCGCCACACTATTGACACAGGGACAGCCGGGCCCATCAGACAACCGCCCCGGAGGCTGGCCCCACATAGGCGAGAGACGGTAGGGGTGGAGGTAGAGAGGATGTTGAAGGAGGGGGTCATCGAGCCGTCCCAGAGCCCTTGGGCCTCTCCGGTCGTCCTCGTCCGCAAGAAAGACGGGGCAGTGCGGTTCTGCGTGGACTATAGGCGTGTAAACGCAGTCACGGTCAAAGACGCCTACCCGCTGCCCCGTGTTGACGACTCGCTGGACACGCTGGCTGGGTCCAGATGGTTTAGTACCCTGGACCTGGTCAGCGGTTATTGGCAGGTGGAAGTGGAGGAGGCGGACCGTCCTAAGACCGCCTTTACTACCCACCGGGGCCTCTTCCAGTATCGCGTAATGCCGTTCGGGCTATGTAATGCCCCGGGAACGTTCGAGCGGCTAATGGAGGTGGCCATGCAGGGCCTGCAATGGGCAACCTGCCTGGTCTACCTCGACGATATTATCATATTTGCACCGGACTTTGAGGAGCACCTCCGGCGCCTCGATGAGGTACTGGACCGCCTGATACAAGCAGGGTTAAGGGTCAAGCCGTCCAAGTGCCAGCTGGGCCGGAGAGAAGTCCAGTTTCTGGGGCATGTAGTCTCGGAGGCCGGAGTCGCGACTGACCCCGCGAAAGTGGAGGCGGTCAAGGGGTGGCCGGAGCCCCGGAACGTCTCGGAGGTCCGTAGCTTCCTCGGGCTTGCGGGGTATTACCGTGCTTTCGTCCCGGGGTTCGCGGAGCTGGCTAAGCCCCTGTCCTCCCTGGCGGATAAAGGTCGAGTATTCGTGTGGACCCCGGGCTGCGACGCCGCATTCCGGGGGTTAAAGGCCAAACTGACAGAGGCTCCGGTCCTGGGGTACCCCAGGGAGCATGGGAAACTGATTGTGGACACGGACGCTTGTGACGGGGGGGTGGGGGCAGTACTTTCACAGGTGCAAGGGGGGCTGGAGAGGGTCCTGTCCTACGCTAGCCGTACCCTCACCAAACCAGAGCGCAATTACTGCGTTACGAGAAAGGAAATGTTGGCCATCATGTTCGCCCTCGCCAAGTTCCGCCACTATTTGGTCGGACGGCCTGTCCTGGTGCGGACGGACCACGCGGCGCTCAGGTGGCTCCGGAGCCTTCGGGAGCCGGTGGGCCAGGTAGCGCGGTGGCTGCAGATCATGGAGTGCTATGACCTCCAGATCGAGCACCGCCCAGGACGGCAGCACGGTAACGCTGACGGTTTATCCCGGGTGCCGTGCCGACAATGTGGCATGCAGCCCCCCGTACCCCAACGGTGCGCTGTGGTCACAAGGTCTCGGGGCAGGGCACTGGAAGCGGAGCCTCCCGGGGACCCGACGGTGTCCGGGGCAGCCCCGGACATCTCGCCCCGCTCTTGGGAGGACGACCAGGGGAACGACCCGGACCTGCAACGGGTGAGGGAATGGCTGGGGGAGGGAACCCCGCACCCACCGGGGGAGGGGGATGGCCCGGAGATACGCACATGGTGGGCCCAGAGGGACCGACTGGTGCTCCAGGAGGGCCTCCTGGGGCGCTGGTGGTACGTACCGGGGGGCGACAAGGTATTTCAGCTAGCGGTGCCACGTGAGCGGCGGCGGGAGATCCTCCAGAGCCTACATGGCCCGCCCCTGTCCGGCCACCTGGGTCGGACCCGGACGGTCCGGCGCTGCCAGGCCAGCTATTATTGGCCGGGGTTCCGGCAGGATGTTGCAGTTTTTTGCGCCGCCTGCGTGGCCTGTCTCAAGAGAAAAGGGCCCCCGGGGCCCCACCGGGCGCCGATGGGCCATGTAGCCACGAGCGAGCCCCTGCAGAGGGCCGCCCTCGACATCATGGGTCCGCTGCCCCGGAGTGAAGGGGGAAATCGATATATCCTCGTTATAATGGATTACTTTACGAAGTGGGCGGAGGGGGTGCCCCTTCCCAACCAGGAGGCGGGTACGGTGGCGCAAGCCTTTGTGGAACACTTTGTGTGCCGCCTGGGACCCCCTGCTGTGCTTCACTCGGACCAGGGCCGTAACTTCCAGTCGGAATTGTTCCGGCGCACTACGGAGTTATTGGGGATCAGTCAGACCAGGACCTGCGCATTTCGGCCGCAGAGCGATGGGTTGGTGGAGCGCGCTAACCGCACCATCGAGAATCTGCTGGCGGCTGTCGTGAGGGAGGACCAGGGCGACTGGGACCGCCATCTGCCCTTCGTTATGAGCGCTTATCGGTCCTCCGTGCACGCCTCCACCGGGGTCACGCCTAACCGGATGATGTTGGGCCGGGAGACCGCAGCACCTCTGGCCCTCTTGTACCCCCCGTCGGAGGACCGGGGCGCGGCCCCGGAACCCCCGGAGGGGTACGTAGGGCGCCTCCGCGAGGGAATGGAACGGGCCCACGATTGGGCGCGGCGATGCCTGGGGGTGGCGGTGGCCCGCCAACGGCGGAACCATGATCTCCGAGCACGGGGGGCCCCGTTCGAGGTGGGGTCTAGGGTCTACTACTTCCACCCTCAGCGCCGGGTGGGAGTTACCCCGAAGTTGCAGTCATGGTGGACGGGGCCCTGGGTAATCACGGGGAGGATCGGGGAGGCGGTGTACGCCATCGAAATGGGACGGCGCAAGCGGGTAGTGCACTTTGACGCCCTGAAGGGGGAGCCACCCAACCCGGATCGGGTGCGACAGGTGCGCCCTCCCGCGGGACCAGGTGGTGTATACGCGTCAGGACAACACCGCGGAATGTCGTCTGGATACTTTGCAAGGGACCGGTTCCAGGCCGACGCCGGGACCACGGTCAAGTATTCTGTGTTGCCCCCGGAGGGGGGAGCGCAAGGGGGGAGTAGCACAAGCAATTGGAGGAAGAGGGCACGCCGGCGGGCGCAGCAGATAGCAGCGGCCATCAAAGCAGACTGCGACCGACGCCTCCGGGAGGCCCCGGAGGCCGGGCAGCCCCCACGGCGAGTTGTCGTGCTGCGCCGGACACCTCCGGGGCACCGCCTCACGGGGCCGGAAGTTGTTTTACCATCCCGGGTGACGTTCGCCCCCCCCGTACAGGAGAGTTCCGCGGATCTCGGCAGTTCTCGCGGCGTTCGAGAGATCGCGAGATCTGAATCAGAGCAAAAGAAAATGGCGTCGGCACAACACGACTGCGCGACCTGCGGTGCAACCTTCAAGAGGGCGGACGGCCTGAAGCGCCACCGCGAGTCAAAGCATGAGGACTACTGCATGGGGTGGTCCTGCCCGGTTTGTGACCATAAATTCCAGAAAAAGAGAAAGAATGACTTCCTCCGGCATCTAGAACGCCACCACCACCCGTGGGGGGGGGACGCGACGCGCATCCCGGACGCGGTCCATATGTTCTTCCCCCCGGCCGAACGTCAGCGCTCGAAGTCGCGCATCCAGTCCAGCAGCGCGGGCTCGGCGGAGTCGACCACTGCCGTAGAGAAGGGACAGCGGGGGGGGGTCCCGGGTGTGGCCCCAACGACGGCAGTATCGTCTTGCGGGCTGACGGCGCCGCGAGCCGGGGAGACCACACCGCCCCCGACCCCAGCCACTCCGACGGTGACGCCGACCTTGTCAGACCCGGGCATATCGATCGGCGAGGGGGAGGACGCGGAGCTCACGGAGGCCGCCGGGGTGTTGGAAGCGATGCTCCAGTCGCCGGTCCTCGAGCCCCTCCTCCGCACGCCCGCCAAGAAGAGGAAGGTGCAGACTGCGGCGATCTGGGGCCTGGACTCGTCCCCAACAACCCAGCAGTGGTCCCCGGCGACTGTCATGGCCCTCTCCAAGCTGGCGGGGGAGTTGGGCCTGAAGGGACACCGGGCTATCGAGGAGGCGGCGGCCCGCGTACGAGCGGCCTTTGGAGTGGCGGTACCCGGCGCGCAGCCCTCTACATCCCGGGACGAGATGGGGGGGAGGGCTGGGACACGGATCCCCAACAAGGACGCGGCGAGGATGCCCCCCCCCGACCCGGCGCAGCTCACCGCGGCACCGGCCGACCAAGAGAGGGACGCCTGTGGCGGTGGCAGCGCCTCAGGCCCCGCCCCGGGTCTCGGAGACTGCGGCGGCGGTGTGCAGCCCCCCCCCGCCTACCCCGGGACGGGACATCGTGGTGGCTCCGGCAGCCGAGTGCAGCCCGCTCCCGCCTACCCCCGGTCGGAACATCTCGGCGGAGGGAGACTCTTCCAGCGGTGAGGAGGGCTCCTCGTCGGACTCCTCGACAGACTCCCCGGACTCCCCGGAAGCAGCAGAGGATGGGCGCAGCGCCGGCAACAGGATGGTCCCCGATGATGGAAAGACCAGACGCCCCCGGTTAGTGACCCCGGTGCGGTCGGCGGCGGGAAGCTCCGGAGAGCACCCCGCGCGGGTCCCGAGCTCGATGCCACTGTCGGCCGTCGACGCGCCCGCGACCCCGGCGAGACCGGCAGGAGCGTTGGGAATACCGACGACGCCCCGGGCGGCCTCGACACCCGACGCGGGGGGAAGCAGTGCCCCGCCGGTCGGAACCCCGACGTCCCCAGCCGCCCCGGAGGACAGGCACAACGCAGACACGCGGCCCGCGACCCCGTCAATGTTGTCGGCGGAGGAGGGGGGAGAAGACCGAGAGCCCACCCGGGCGGGCCCCTCGCGGCAGAGGAGGAGAGAACAGTTGATCCGGTCCAGCGTGACGGTGCACCCCGCATACCTGCCGTACGGGGCCGTCAGGGCCGTCACCGCCCAGTGGGACGGCGACAGCCATGTGCGTCTGCTGGGGCCGGGGACCGCCCGCGTACCGGACGAACTCGGGGGTGTTAGCCTCCCCTGGGAGGGCGAGCCGGCTACCCCGTTGGAGGTCTGGGCTCGGAGGGCCGAACCCACCGAACTGCTACGGGAGGGATACGTGGCGCTGGAGGCTGATCAGACGTCGCGATGTGCCGTCCGCCCGGATGGCAGCATTGAGGTCCGCTGGGAGCGCCGTACCGTCTACCGCAGGGTAAGTACAGGTCCTACCTTGATCGTTATGTGGGAATGTCACTTCACCTAGTCGTGGGCGTAATCTGGTCTGTCACTGGTGGGTAGTCAACCCCGGTGTCTTCCGGGGTCCGGAGAAGTCCTCCGAGAGAAGGGGGGGGGAGCCGGACCATGAGGCTGGTAGAGGGGTACTGGGGCGACCCCGTAGTAGGCCGGAGGGTGCAAATGAAAAAAAAAAAAAAAAAAAAAAAAAAAAAAAAAAAAAAAAAAAAAAAAGGGGGGGGGAAAGAGGTGGTCTCCGACATAAGCCACCGGAATTCACAAGTTTCCCCCTGTTTTCTATTTTTACAGATGCTGACACAGGATTCGCAGACGGCGGGACCAGCGAAGGAAGACACCCGTTAGGGGGCGCCCGGCGTGGCAGACCCATGTTCATGTTAGTTTAGTTCACCCTTAAGGTGCAGAGGACCCTTATGGTCGGGCCCCGCTGTGGGGACCCTAGTGTTGCGGTTTCGGTTGGCCCTTATGGCCGGCACGTTTCTCTGCGTGCCTTTCGACTCGTTACAGGTAAGACCCCTCTGGTCGGACCCCGTTATGGGGCCCCTAGTTTTGGCCCGTCTGGCCCAGGCCCCTATGGCCGGCGTGTTTTGGGGGCAGCCCCGCGCCACTCGTTGGCCCTTATGGCAGAGGACCCCCGGTCGGGGGGTTCCTCAGGGTAGAAGGGAGGGGGGTTCTTGGACCCTTCTGGTCACCCCCGGCCCTTAAGGCCCGCGGTAGGCCCCTAAGGCAAGTCTCCTCCTCCGGAGTTCGGGGGGAGGGGGAGGCGCCCCCCGGGTTTCTCGAGCCCTTTTGCCCGCCGGGGGGGTTTTAGAATAGTACGGGGAGGGTGTGGCGGTTGGATGGGCCTGGGAGAGAGGGGGCGGCCGTGCCCCGGGGCGGGGCGCTCGTGGGGTACCAGCGGGAGTCTCGGGGACTCTCGCGGGGGCCCGATACTCGGCGTGAGACGTCGTCACTCGCCGGGTATTTAAGTGAGCGCACCGCCCCGGGGCGGGCATTCTGGTTGTGCCAGCTCTGAAGCGTGGCCACCTCTCCCTGTCAGACCCATCTGAATCCCAAGGGGTTAGCTAAGGAACCGCGTTAGATAATTGTATCCGCAGGCTTGTTCAATAAAGACCACAACTTGTCCGTTGGCACTCGAATTACCGCGTCTGTTGATTATTACAATATATATATATATATATATATATATATATATATATATATATATATGTATGTATATACATATATCCTGTTTTCTTTATATATAATTTGGCACGAAAGACAGGCTGTGCTGAAATTTAAAAAGTGAGAATCAGACGTCAGTATGTGTACGTGCACCTTTTAAGATAACGGCTGCTAAACACTCCATAGATCCGTTGCTATCACAAGCTGTTATCTAGTGAATATTAGAACTTGGTTCGGCGTTGCCCTTGGAGAAAAAAGACGTGGAAATGCTTTCAAGGTCTACTCAAAGGGACAGGTGAGTGACTGAGCCACTGTCTCTAATGAGGGAAGACACATGATGACGTCACTGTCACTCTGACGACAGGGGGCGCCACCACCTGGGTGGCGCCCTCGACCAACTGTCAGGGTTCAAGGATGTTACCAACTCCTGTTTTCTTTATTGGATTACGCTCCGAGTGTGGGTCTGTTTAGGGTGAAGCTTTCGCGGGTAATTTCTTTTCACATTTCACAAAATGGTCGACTAACTTAATTTGCGAGAAAATACTTGTATTTTACCCTAGTCTAACACTATGTGAGGTCACATTACCTCGAAGTTGAATAAATGAATGGTGTAGCTGTGATATGGTGGTGATAGTGCTATGGTATGAGGGACTATAGTGAACATTTCCGTTAGATGTGAAATATTATTCAACGTTATCACATGAATTTCAAAGTTTCTTTACCTAAGCAATATCTCTCAAAATATGTCCTTCCTGGATGAGTTACTTGACCAGGAGAAAATCTCGATGACAGAACGAACTACAACGAATAACCAAGTACATGCTACATGGGAGGTCCTCCGTCCTTTTTACCTTTTCCCTATGTAAAAAATACCTCCAAAAGACTGTTGTTATACTAACACTGACACCCTTCTCAGTCTCCGATGTACTAAACAGTTCCTCCTAGGCTGACTGGCAGTCCAAATATTGTTTGTAGTATTACTCTTGTTCAGTGGCGCCTTGCATTGCTGGGTTTCATATAAGGCGGAATGTATTCATTACTATGGCCGTGAGGTATCAAGATGTGAGGTTGTGATTTCATCATACATTAAATGAAAATAAAATCAGATCGATATTTTTTACAAGGACTTTTTACAAGACCTATTCTATTTCCAACACCGCATAGACATGGTATGAGGACTGGTCTTTCATAGAGCAGTATGTCTAGAACTGCTGAAGATGAAGGAGAAAGGTGACTGCAGTGGGATTCTGACCTACAGCCTTATGATCTTTAGTGCTGTGCTTTAACTACTGAGCTAACTCCCCAACCACATGCAAGACTCTTATCTGCCTTTTGAATGGTCAGAAGTCATGTGTGCTTTGGACAAATCACTTCAGCTATACTACTAGTGTGGATTCAAAGATTAAAATTCACATTTGTTTTGTTCTATATTCCTATTCGTATAGAATACTGGAGAACTCGACCTGCAATGAACTCGACCAATAACGAACTCGATCCGTTTTAAATCTTTCCATCTCAAGTATTTCAACTGTGAATAAATACTATACTTAGTAATAAGTATGTTATCTTAGCCTCAAATTTGGTCTTCTCTGGGGAAGAAAAGAAACAGAACACCTTACCCTTAACCCTATCTCTAACCCTAAACCCTAACCCTGAACCTATCCCCAACCCTAACCCTATCCCTAAACCTAGCTGGACTTGTTTTATATATCCGCTGGTTTATCTGTCTAAAAGCTAACTAATCAGACTGTTCCTTCTATATGAAAATGTCTTATTCATAAGTATCTGAAACGGGTCGAATTCTCCAATCGATTACTGCACTAGATATTAAACTTAACTAAGAAATAACATCCCAAAACAAGTCAATGCTCAAGGACTATGATACAGCAAATAACAAATGGACAATGGACTTCATAGACAGGCGAAAACACAAACCTCGATTAATAACGCCTAATGTGGGATTCATGTACCTCACAGGGTTCAAAATCTCATGCGATTCTGTTCTTTTTTGGGGGGAAATGTCTTAAACAATTACAGGGGGGAAAACATGTCTCAGGGAAATGAAACCGTGTAATTTAGATGAAAAAATTGTGTTCGAGTACAGAATGTCAGCAGGATTTGTCTCAGAAAAACGCCCTGTAAGGTACATGAATCCCATCGTGTGAATCCCATTTAAGGATCTGCAGTAAAACTGCGATAAGTGACCCTTTTGGATCACGGACTTTACTTCATACTTTATAAACAAATGTAATACAATTTCTTTATTCTTTAGTGAAAACGATATTGTAAGGGTGTACCTACAACTGTCCCCACAGTATAAATAAAGAACTTTAAAAAAAAAAAAAGTTCTCCCGACAACTACGGATCTAATTCGTTTCGGGTCGAGTTCTCCAGTAACCGTCGTATAGGGCAGATATCTATTGTGTTATGGAGGTCGCCATTGGATTGTAACAGCTGATGACAGCAATTGTTCCCCAAGTACAGTGACGCCAACTTCATGGTTCACATTTCAACTCGTCCAATTTCCTGGTAGATGATAGCTGAGCCAGCAATCACTGTGCCCTCCAATACTGTACGCTGCCGCTCTCGAATTTACAAAGATTAGCAAAGGACAATAGGATGATTTAAAAGAGTATTTCACCCTGATTGTGCACACATACTGACGTGCTGACGTCCCACATTACGTACACACATCGTACACACAGCGCACACCCCACACACCCGAACATACAAACTCTCACATCTGGACCACCATGCCAACACCAAATAAACACCGGTGCGGATTGTCTAACAAATAACAACTCCACCGGTCCTCGATTAGCGGCGCCTGCACGCCGCACGCCGACCCGATCCGCCTCCGATCGCAACACGACCCGGATCGGCACGTGGGAACGCGGCTTAGGACCACAAACAGGGACACAGGAGCAGACCGGGCGGGCCGGGAGGGCGGGCGGGGGTGCCCGGGATCCGGTCGGGTGAAGCCCGGCAGACGATAACGCCAGCTCTACACGCGACGATTGTTTCTTTGCAGGTTACCTTTCAATTCTCCCACCAGGGGAGGTGTTTACATTGAGCCGTGGAGACCAGCAAAGGGCTTCCCATGGAGGTGTGCATGTTATCTGTGGCCAGGAGGTGTGTGTTGTGGGGAGGAGGGGGTTTCCCCTAGATGTGTGTGCGTTATGTGGGAATGGAGGGAAAGGATAAAGGGGGAGGGAGTAGATGGGTAGAGGACAAAGTTCTAGGGGACTAGGGGGGGTACAGAACATCCCCTAAAACAGTAAAAGGTCTGCAACTATCTATCCTAAACTAATTAAGTTACAATGAGGAGAACAGATTCATGTTTTGTTTATTTTTCTGGAAGTGTTCTATAGAAGAACAACTACGGGCTTAATGAAGACTATACTGTAAAATCTAATCACCCAGAACATGTTGTTTAAAGTTATGTTTTTAGTTATATGTGGGTAGGGGACGATATATGGGATTAGGGGGCGGCGGGTGGACAGGGCTTCCCCTAGAGATGAGTATTAGTACCCTTCTTTCAATCGTGTTGGCCAACAGACTATATGGCGGCATGTACGATAATGGAGTTTGGGGTGGGTGCAGGCGTAATGGCTAACCCTGGAAGTGAGCGTCTTGCATTTGGAGAAGGGGTGAGGATAAAGACGGGGGGGGGGGGGGCGGGAGAGTGAAAGCTCTCCCAAGAAGTTGTGAGTATGACGCATGGACAGGGGAGTGAGGTCCTATATCGTGGATGAAAGTCGAGACTGAAAAAACACCGGAAATTTAAAACGGTTATGATGATAAAGAATAAAGATAACACCAATCTTGGAAGAGAATGGCTATAAATCGATATATATTCTAACATTGCATCCAGGTATATGGGATATATGGGTAGGACAACAGTGCAGAGGGTATGCCTTAGGGATGAGAATGAAATACTATCAAGAAACGTCACGAAATTTCATATGATTGTTTATATGGCATGAGTTGTTTTCGTGGAATGATATCACGAAGCGGAGCTGAGTGATATCTGTAGCAGAAGAAAATGAATGCCATGTAATCAATTATATGAAATTGAGTGATGTTTAGATTTTATCCTACCCTGTCACATGTTTTTCACTTCATATGTTATCAGTGGCATATAAATATTTTATGGCATAACAGTGGCATTCAGTCACACCATGTTAAGTCTATGGAGATTTATATGCGGGGTAGGGTAAATGTAAGCACTGTGAGGGTAGCAGTGAAAGGGAGGTGTGAGTGTGCGTCAAGATGTGAAGAGGAAAAGGCGTGAAGAAGTGTGATTGGGAGATGAGAGGACTGGCGAGCAATAGGGGAACCATAGCTACTAATATGAACAAGAAAGGGGAAGAGTTCATAAAGTACTGAGAATGAGGTAAAGTGGAGGGATGACTCCAATGTTCCACCGCACTCATTCACAAGATAAAAGAGATAATGGCCTTTCTAAATAATCGCGTGTTTTGAGTCAAACTTGTAGGTTTTCTGTTTTCAGGGACATTTCTTTCGGCTCTCTGTTCTCTCTCTTGTGTGTGTGTGTGTGTGGGGGGGGGGGGGGGGGGTCTAAAACGACGGAGTGTGACCCTTAGCAACGGCACGCGGCGGCCATGTCTGACGTCCGCTCCCATGTTACCTTTACAAGTATTTTTTTCCACATTTCTAAGTTGTTCTTCTCCCTGCTGTCCAAAACAGGACACTTGAATTCTCAGTCCAGTTTCATGATGGAAACACTTATCTTCTTGATTTTTAAAAGACAGGATATTGGGGTCACCATATGGACATCAATACACCAAGCATACCCCATCAAACCCAAACCTCTTAGTACTCCTTACAGCAGAACAATTGGCAAGGCTTTCCAATGCTATTTTTCCCCAGGAAAAAAAAACATACACTGCAAAAACACCTGTAAATTATCACCCTAAACGTGAGTAAACCTCGGAGAACAACAGCTGCAACGGTGGGGGTCTTTTTACCAGTTCTTTTTTCCCATGAGACGTTCAGGGATAAGAAAAGCTGTAAATTATCTTTCCTTAACGCTCGGGTATTTTTCAGATTGAGTCTAGCTTGGAGAAAACAAGCGATGCATTTTCCTGCCCCAATAGCGAGGTAAACAGTTCGGGATAGTTCATTAGGCGACCCTGGTACTACCAATACATGCCGGCGGGGCAGGTGGGGGGGGGGGGGGGGTGCGTCGTGGGTACAGGCCTGTATACCCCCTGTGAGGTATTTCTTTAGCACTCTCCTCTTTTGTCTAAGTATGTCCATATGGCAGGCCCTTACTCAAACTAACACACGGTAGCGGCGCGGTGCGGGCATCGTGGGGTTTATCCCACCCCTAATATAAAATCCCATAGGCTTAACATTGAGTTTCCGTATGCCACGCTGACTGGCATACAGAGTTTGATATGCCACTAGTGGCATACAGAATTTTTATCACGTAATATTCCAAAATCGAGGAGACTGGGTAGGATAAAATCAAAACCTGACTCGTTTTAATCTTGGCCACCGTATTCCACTCCTGAAGTTTTGGCTCCCGACTTCACTCGGCTTCGCCTCATGAAGTCACTTTGCCAAACTCCAGTCATAGAATACGGTGGCCAAGATTAAACCTCATCCAGTTTTACGATAGCACTCTCCTCTTTTGTCTAAGTATGTCCATATGGCAGGCCCTTACTCAAACTAACACACGGTAGCGGCGCGGTGCGGGCATCGTGGGGTGTATTAGAGACACATACCCGGCACACGTGAGTCCTTAACAGAGTAAAACATATTTTGACGGATCCAATACGACCACCACCATCCCAACCCCCCACCACTGCTACCACCAACATCCCCAGTTCTATCACCGACTCGCAAACATTAATCAACTCTTTTGGTAATCTTGGAGTAGGTCGGAAATTAAATGAAAATGGTGCTCAGTAGATGTTGGCGTATAAAATATTTGGGATGAGAATTCAACTCTGGCGGAGAGAGGTGAGGGGTTTTAAAGAAAACTTTCGGCTTATCTTTTTTTCTTATTATAATGTCATATATAAAAATCTTTATTTTCAGCTCTTTCTTCTAAAACAGGCATCTTGCATAAGCACACCTGTACCAAAACATAGTTGATAACAACAAAACACCAGATGACCTCAGATTAGAGCAGATTAGACTGCGGATAATGTAATACCACAGTTTAAACAGTTAGATTACACAGTGAATTGCCCAACCTAAGTTAATTTCAGTCGCATTTTCTGTATTTGCTTTGGTGTGCGCACTAATACCTACTAGCGTTAGAGTTGTCGTGAGCAGCCAATAGAACCTCAATTACATTGTCACACTCCAATTTCCCTATTCGAAAACGGGTGTGGGTTTTCCCATAGAACAAAGCCATACTCAGATCAAGTCAGCATTCCCTTTGGTGATGCACAATAACGGGAACTCTGCGACTGTGAAGGAGGAGGTCTGAGGAAACACTATAGGAGAACCCATGAAAGTCAACAGACAGGGAAACAAAATAGACCCTGTCTGTTTTCAATGACTACAAATACAATAATACATGTATCATTCCTTTAACCCTTTGCAACCCCATACCCTCTGCCCCTAGGAACGCCACAACAAATAGTTGGCAACTATCAGGACCGTGTTTCTGTTATATCAATTTGCTCAATCCACCTCATCAACTTATTTGTCTATTTTCCGCTATTTTTGTTCCTTTTTTTATTTGTTCATGAGCTGGCATTGGGCCACACATTGCTGTAGGTCTCCAGCGAGGTAATTCTGCTATGTTAGATACTCTAGACGTTACATGTCTGTTTATTGCCATAGGAATAGTGCCTCAGTTGTTGGCCTACCCCTGACTGGTATAACTATGATGCCCGCTAGGCATATGGTGTACGATAGCTGTTATACCTAGATGTATGCAAGCACTGAAATATGCACGAGTGGCGCATATATGCAATGATTCTATCAAAATAGCCTAAACCCCGCTTATATCAGTTAGGAACTACGGGAAGTCTGTATCTGAAGGATAAAAATCGGGTCCACAATGTTGTTATTGGTACATCCAAAATTTTCTTTATGTAGACATTTCCCCACTCTTTGTTCTATCAGCTTTATTCACGGGGCGCTTGCGCATTGGTTAGATACGTCAATCTATTGAACGCCATAGGATTGTTTATTAGAAGAATAACTTTGGGTTAAAATTTGACCCGTTTGCTGTCAGTAAGGGGAGGAAGTATCCGACTCATGATGACATTTTAAAAAAGTCTATAATATATGAAATTTGATATGAACGTCGCCAAAGATAAATAATTCTAGTGTGATTCTATAGTGACTAATGTGTGATGTATAGCATGGAAACAAGGAGTGAATAATCGTAGAAGAGATAGAGTGAGGTCTTTGGGAGGGGGGGGGGGCGCAACGTTTCGAAACCTTTCTTTTCTCCATTCCCCCCCCCCCCCAATATAATGATTCATTTTACCTGATGAAAAAAAAAACAACGGAAATACCCCCCCCCCCCCCCAAACCCGGCATCTCTGCTGCTCTGACGGCCAACTGGGTGTTCTCAAAGTCCTCAAATGCGGACAGAGAACAGACCGTATGAGTGTCTGTCTGTGTGCTCCAGGTGTCTTGCTCAGAACTGCTCCGAGTCGCACAGAGCTGCTCGGAGACTGTACCGAATGCCCTCAAGCCTCTCTTGTCTGTGTGGATCCATTCTTTCTGTACGTCGGCCGACAGGAATTCCAAGGTAAACAGGGGAGAAAGCATAACTGGTGCTGTTGAAACCAACAACAGGTGTAAACAAACATAATGCGAACATAAACAAATAGACGGCCGCGCCGCGAGCATAAACAATAGGGTGCCGACAGAGGTATCACACACTTCCACGTGTACACACACACTCACACACAGACCCACTCAAACGCCAATACACCTCACTCACACCTACGCATACGCACGCACACGCTCACATACAGACACTCCAACTACAATACACCTTACACGTGTACACACATTGACACACCTCACTCACACCAACACACGTATATACTCACTCAAAAGCTGATGCATTTTACTCACAGACACAAATAGCTTCATAAATGCACATTCACAACGAGGTTTCTGTAGTATGCTATACGAATCATATACGGAGATTTCAACTAGATTTTTGTTTGTTTGATTGGATTTAACGTCAAGTTAACCATTCCAGATCCTTACCAGGCTTTCTCATGGTGCTCTTACACCACAAGGGTAGTGATCGAATCAATATGATGAATCCAGTTAAAAATCTCACCTCTACAGATTTACTGAGGTGAGAGGTCTTTAACTTCCCATACCACATAGACATGGTATGAGGAGGATTGGCCTTTGATATAACAGTAAATTTACCACTGCTGGAGGTGAAGAGAAAAGTGGCTGTAGTGGGGACCCAAAACGTTCTACAAGCTTTTGAATACAAGTCTGGTGCTAACCACTCAGCTAACTCCCCACCCACTTTTCAACTACATCTTTGACATGTTCAGAGTAGAGAGCAGTGCTATAGATGTGCCAGAAGCATGGGGCCAGTTAAGTGTCCCTACACCATTCCTCCATAAGAATAATGAAAGGTTCTGGTCTACATATGAAACAAGCAAATATACATATCTATAATATTTGTCATTATGGACTATTGTGGGTTCCTCAATCGAGCATAAAGAGGAGCTTGATAGATTACTATAGGCTCCTATACAAAAGCACTCAGTCACTGACCTACACAAAACATGCTGCATACATGAGATAGATAAATAATGGAGGATACATTCACTGAAAATAATGTTCAAGCACAATCTTTACTCTGTCGACCAAAAGCAAAGATGGACGTGTCGTGATTCATCAGTGAACCTTCTGATGGGGTTGGGTCAGTCAAGTGATGGTGGTTCACTCTTAGATAGAGGATGTGGAATGCTAATTCCTGCTGTGAGGAGGTTCGGGAAAGCCCATGCACGTAAGTGCCTCGGGTGCCTGGTTTTTATTTTTTTTGTTTTTTTTTATTTTTTATTTCATGTAGCAGCCAGTTCTGCCACAGGGCAGTTCTTCCACTGGTGTAGTTTCGTTACATCTAGGACAGCAAAATACAGACAACCGGTTGACAGAGTGAAGAAAATAATGGGATGAGATGGGATCGGATGAGGTTCATGAACAACTTTTTAGCAGCAATACTATACACTCCATTCATAAGTTGAGAACTGAGTTTTTACAAGTATTTTGAATTCCTTTTTGGACGCCAGGTGTTGTGAAGTTTCACTTAGTTTTAACCAGAGTTCATTGCCTCTATAATGAGGCGAGCGCTTATAGTGACTTAAGTAAATGCGTGGTACACTGAAGTTTACTTTATTACCACTGCGTGTCCTGCGAGGTCTTTCGTCAAGGATTACGTAACGCGACTTGTATGTAAGGCCAAGTCCACAGCGGATGTCAGGTTACTCACTGTGTTCTCCCTGAGAGGTCAGAACCCTTGGGGCCTAACGTTGGTTGTAGGTTTTTCCTAAACCTCTCGAGTGTTGAGTTTGGATCATTGACTTTAATTAATAGTCCAGCTCCCTTGGACATTACTTGGCAACCTGGTGCACAAGGTTCAATTACTGACTGTATCTTGGAGTTGTAGCTTCCGCTCCGCCACTTTTACTAAGAGTTTTTATAAAGAGCCTTTTTTAAACTGTCTGTCTGGTTTTGTGTGACTGGAGTTTATAGTCTACAGACTTCTATACCCAAAAGATCAACCGACCTATGTAATTGCTTATTGGGTATCAATAAAACAATTGCCAGATAATCTAACGATCACCCGAAGATTGGAATAAATACCCGAAGCGGTGACTACTACACTTCTACATTTTTTTTTCACACGAGACCCCCTTGGCTTGGAATGAAGCTCTGTGGCACCTGTCATGTACCAATTCCCCTCGCTCATTAGAAAGGTGATATGATAATTGTTTACTAATCACACTTCAATTTCATTAACCTCATCTTCCAACCCTTTAACCCTCCCTTACTCTACCCATCGTTTACCCCGCAACTTCGTAAGTGCATAAGCAGTATTTAAGGTACTGGAATTGTTAACTGCTTATGTATCATTATGTTTCCAACAAAGATCTTTTACAAGGAGAGGGAGAGCTGAATAAATTCATGTCTTTTTTTTAAACTTATGTCTATTTCAATTCGTCGTTATAATGTGGAAAAATTACACTGGAGATTATATGCCAACATTTTTTCATCAGGCAAATTATACAGCTTCTGCTTAACAGAAAATGTTGTAACTCCCATAGAGAAACATCTGCATGGTAGGATTTAGCAGCATGAATCTTAAGGTACTGCCTATACGGACTGTCACCTTAGCACTGATTTGTAATGATTAGCTTCATCACAATAAGGTGAAGCTAATTTCTATGAATTTAGATATGATAAATACAAAAACAACCCAGTGTTCTACATGGCCAGTAACCCTGGGTGGTGAGGCAGAATTATATAAGTCTCATACAACCCGCCTGTTAACCACAAAATATATTGAAGTTTTTACTCTCGAAATATTTGAATGATGAAAATAACTTAAGCGATGTAGACCCTACAAACAATAAATGCACGTTTCCTGTCGATATTTTTTTGATGGCCAGGCCTACGGATTTATATGAACTTTAATGACCAGAGTCTTACATTGAAATATATTGGAAGGACCCTCTTTCTGTTGTCTCTGTCACTCTCAGTAGCGGCAAATGAGCTAATTGGCCTAACGCCGCTTACCACTCTCTTCCGTAAAGAACGATAATGTCCGGGATAGCTCTTATATAAATAAGTTTATTGGCCCTATATGTTTACCAGCCAAAGAAACTCTCCGATTCCGAAGATCTAGTCATAAAAAGACGGCTAGCAGATAACCGAGGTCAAGGACTATGTTTACAGGAAATCGCAGAAAAGAATGACGATTAATTCACTTTTTCTTGAAGTTTATACAGACTGGGCGGTGTGTTTTCCGAGTTATAGCACAGACTAAGTGAGATCACAAAAGCCCATCATTACAACCGTCTCCCCTCGGCTAACTCTGACTTGTCTCTTGGGCTTGTCTTTACGTATTTTGACCACGCCTGATCTATCCTGCATTTGCCGTTCTTCATGGAGTTTTTCCTTCTCACACTGACTGAGCACACCAGAGGCCACTACCAGCTCCCTGCGCATGCGCGTGCTGCCACCTGGGCAATGTTATAGTCCCTGTATGAGCCTCCAGGTATCGCCTCAGTACAGGACGCTGAGAGGTGAGCTACTTGTTGAGGAGGTGCGAGTTGATACTAACCTGTTCACGAATTTGTATACATATATATGTTTTTTAACCGTGGATCCTACCTTTCTTTAGTCTCACTTCTCGCCCCAGTCTGACACATGAGCTTTAGGGAGCAGTAACGTCTCAAGTGCATGCAACCGTTACTGAGGATTTACCATTACCTTAACTTATCTTTTTTTTTACTTGATCTCAGCATGTATCAACCATTCAAGACCTTATGTTTCATCCGGTTACTCTATTACGGTATTAAGGAGATATAGGTATCTATCAAATAACAAATCCTGAATAGAATGACACAGCTCATTGGTTCTAATATTGGGCTCGTCGGTAAATAAGAGTGGGTATATTTGTTAAAAGATTTATTGAGTTTATTTCTATAAACTACAGTTTGAATTTTTCATTTCAGTTGGATGTATCTCTCTATCTATAGATAAAACTCCTATTATTTAACTTTTGAAAGTTTATACTTCAAATATTCACCTGAAAAGGCAACAATTTTCCAACTAAGCTTATACCTTCAGTTACCACTATCATTTAATATATAAATCCACTGTGTCACGGTGGGACCAAAATAATGGCAGACGACAGAACTGCGCAAAGAAACACAAAACGAATTTTGACAGAATATTTTTTCCCGTCGATAAACATGCCGCTATTATTTACCCGTCTGTCGCCATGTTGTCGGACCACACTCTCCATGCACATTACTACGCTCTTTGGTGGTATAGACACTGGCCTACATTCTGCTTGGAGGGAAAACCACAGGGGACGACCAGTGGCGGTCCCTTGCGAGAGAGCGCTGAGTGACAGGCTTCACAACACAGACTGACCCCGTTCACTGTGCGATGGATTCAATATGGCGAGGCTGGCAGGGCAGGAAGAAGGGATCGAGGTGAGAGAATGATAGGCAGCTTGGCAAAGACAGTGCTATTGAAGTCCCTTCTGCTTACTAAATAATAATACCTTTGATTTCCGATAGTATATAGGTACCAATAAATGGCGTTTCAATTTATACGATTATTCAATAGACTTTAAAACTCTATGAGGTAATCACTGCGCAACCTTGACCTGAACACTTTACGGGACTGCTCACTCACATAACAACCTTCATCCTATAACTATCCTGAACTCGTACAATATACTTTTTTATTTTATGAAACCATCCATCTTCATATAACACCGTTTAATATGTTAACCTAGGCGTATACCATAAAATTGTAATCTTGACCTATCCAGTGTATTGGACAATGTTGTTTCAAAATTGTATTTCAAAATCTATAGAACCACCTTTATATATAGAAAATCAATGACAGGCCCGGGTCTTTGTCTATACAATTCCCCCTCCTTTACAGCGACCTAATAAGGCCAACTCCACCCCTGTAACCCCTAATCCACCTGTACATACCCCCATACGAATCCGTAGAGCCCTTTCTGTGAGGGTACCATCAGACCACCTCCTCTCCTCCTTATCTCCCCCAGTCTCACCACCCTGTCCGTGGCTGCGTGTTATCACCCCCACCAGGAGTTCCTCCGTCCGCACCCACACGGGGGGCCCTCCCCAAGCCCAACCCCCCTTCCGTCCACAGCGGCTTCTGCTGACACAGCGCCCGACCACCGCTGGTGCCGGCGAGTCAGCAACCGCGGGTGGGCCGATCGTCGGTTACCAGCAGGTGTCTGCTGCGCCAGAGGTGGTGCCACCTGGTGGGGCGTTTTGGTTGTGGCTTCAGGCCGAACTAAAGATCGTGGCTTCAAAGGGTTGGCTTCTTCTTCTATCAAGCTGTTCCCGGTGGAGTTTGTAGTTAGATTCCATTTGCTTTCAATACCAGAAGACATGGTTTTAATAGATCTCACAAGGGTTCGGTAATAACCAAGCGTCGCTAGTGTTGGGCGAAATGGGTATTAAAAAGCGGCTATGGTTTTGCCAAAAGAAAAAAGGGTGCATTTTTTAAAGGTCGGAGGGGTATCATGGTTTCACTAACGCTTAACTGTCTCCATGCGCCTACAAAGTGGTTCCGCTGACTGGTGTTTATAGATCTACAAAGTGGCTTCGCATGTGGCTTCTATGGTTTTAAGTGGCTTCATAAATTGTATGACTACGGTAGTTTGATTGGTCTGTTGACTTTACTGTCCACAGTCATGCTCACTTACTCTGACATAATTCTATATACCCACAAGCACTAAACCGAAATACATCTTTTATGGTATCATTAAATACCACGCATACTCTCAAATGTCACGTGAAATTGATATGTGGATATCTCATGTGCTAGATTCACAGCATGATTTTTCTCCCGCCATTTGATATCCTTACCAAGGGCTGGCATGTTACATATGTGACAGAATTATGCACACCCTTATTGGCGTGTTTAAATGAGATCATATTATCGATAGGAAAACAGTACATCAACACTCTACAACCCCGATACATAGCTAGCATATCTACAGACTAAAATCTGATATTAAAAGAAATATATCAACCTGCATTAAACTTTCCTTTCTAAGGTCTACGTTCATTTTCTTCTATATACTCTTCTGTATACTTCCATCGAAGTAATTCGCAGTTTGTAATAACCAGATGAACAACAAATCACTCCAACCTACAGCCCTAAAAAAAGGTGACACTAGAGAATAAGTAGCTATACCAAAGACATTTCTTTTAAATACCAGCATGTGCGTCTTAATTATAGACACATGTGTTATTTCAACGAATAAAAGTATACGTGTAAAATATCAATGCCCTCATTAGATGGGATCCGGACACTGACTTTCAAATACCACTTGATTAATGGTAATTAAATATAGAGTGGCAATCAAAGGTATCACCATAGTAAGCTTGATTTTGATCCTAGGCTTAATGGCAA
This sequence comes from Alentia gelatinosa, assembly GCA_950022655.1. Taxonomy (NCBI): domain Eukaryota; kingdom Metazoa; phylum Annelida; class Polychaeta; order Phyllodocida; family Polynoidae; genus Alentia; species Alentia gelatinosa. Next base: position 162,888,053 of record OX465579.1, read on the forward strand.
AAGGATTATGGTGTTTAGTGTATTTCATGAGTGTCTTTTTTTTCAACTCAGGAAACTGGCAAGGTAATACAATAACATGTACTCACAAATTCCAAGGAAGCGATTTCACCTACCTGAAAAATATAAAAAGGTATGGAATGTTAGAATATGAAGGGTCAAAACAACAATAATGGACGGGAGTGTAAACTGATTGTTTACTTATTCCGCATTGTATTCCTTATCTAAAAACATCATAACGTATTACAAGAATGTTTCTAGGCACATTTGAGATCTGTGGACGAGATAACTGCAAACATCCAACATAATTCAGAGGTGCATAGTTATTAAAGATGAGTCACATCCATGTGAATCATTCAGTGGTAAAACGTCTTAGGTCAAGTGTTGGCTGAAGAATATGCCTCTATTTAAATACAAGTCGTCTGTTTTGAAAGGCGTAATTACGGGTGACAAAGACAACTTTAAATGTTTCCATAATCTTTTATTAAAAACTCTCTCCTTCCTGGGGTAATATGGTCCCATCTCATCTTCATGGGGATGCGATTGAGTGCATCGATCCAAGTTGGGGAGAAAATCAAGTGGATCGTACATATTCAACAATTTTACAATAATTTGTCTGTCGTATCGGGAATACTGCGCTAGAGTGGCAATTTTCAACCCAGTATTCCAAAGATTCATAGCAGTTTCTACTTAATAAAACTCATGAAAACAATCAACTTGGAGAGAAAAAAAACAGTACGAGGCTTTTCATGGCAAAACATGCACGTTGAATTCATTGACGCTAAATTGTTTCTGGTTACAAACGAGAAATTCATATAAGCGAATAATATGAGCGTAGAGGAAATGTGAATATTTGTACTCATTCCTAAAGTTGGGCAATAAATCTTTACACAAGGGTTGGGGTGACGGAAGGCTGAGTGGTTGCAGGCTGAACAAGGAAGCGAACTACATGTACTTGCAAACTGTGCTGCCACCTGGTAGGAATATCCTACACCTTTTACCACCCAACAGTGGTGCCACTATACAGGAATTATCAAGAAGCCTTTGGCAAATTCAAGTGTTGACTCATTTTGTCCAAGACCTCACTTCGAGTATTTTTGTAAGGGAATTTCAGATACATTACAATTCTTTCAAATTAATTTTTCTCCGTACGCTTTGTGACGTTGGATCTGTGTGGCGACCTGCTTTTAGACTTTTACGGAGTTCGGGGGTTGGGTTTGAAAGTGTGTCATTATCTACTTGGCAGGCTACCATTGGTGCTATTGAGAACTAATTCTAGCTATGACGATGTTGGCTCTTCTGACTAACTAACAATGTATAATAGGCCAGAGAAAGAATCAATCAAGTTCATATTGGCATCGAAGGCATGTGACGATCTGCATGACAACGCAGTACTTAATGCACACAGTTTACATCGACTGGAATGTTTACATTGAGACAGAAGAGGTTATTACCATTAGAACCACTGACATATAGGTATCTCAGGGCGACGTTGGCCAAGGGACTACTATAAATGACATTACAGTCAGCTAGGCTAACTGCGCCAAGGTCATACATTTGTCTATTCTAAAACGATATAGCCGTCATGTGTTAAATATCCTCTTGTCATTAATTGTCTCTTATTATTTATGAAAGCTAATTAACTCAGTTTATAGTGGTGCAAGTGTAATGGATTCTGTTGTTTTTCAGTTTTAGTGATATGTAAATATATATATATATATATCTAAATTTCATTGTACACATGTATGTGCGTAAAACAAGTAATGATATAGAACGACCTGACAATGCTGTAGCAGCTACAAAATGAGACAATAATTTAGGATCGTATGGACCGTGGCATTTATGCCGAGTTCCGTTGGAACCGTAGATTATTATCGAGTTTTGTGGCTTGTTCAAGCATGGTGGGTCGTTTTATATTTACTATATACCCGAAGTTAATAAAATAATTATCTTAATTTGGCCTAGCACGTAATATTTTAGTTGATGTGTACAGAACATTGTATATTTTGCCGTACGGAACACTGTTCCGTACACTATTTTTACGTTACACTGCGAAACGGTGCGTATTTACAGTATATACAGCATAGATATATAGTAATATAGGAAAACATGGCTATAGCTTTACACCTACAATTGGTAACTAGCAACAAATGGTATATTTATCATCGATGAATGAGCACTGAATTATAAAAATAAGAAATACAATTGAAAGATCTGGGTTATATTCAGTCTGTGGGTCATTCTCTGTAACTCACTTGCACCCAGTCAACTTGTCATTTTTACAACTGCCTTTCTAGGATCTAAATATATCAAACATCAGGAGGTGAATGAGGTATTTCAGTCTGTAGAGATTGGTCATGGTCAGCTGAGTAGGCTTCTAAGTCACAAACTGCCCTCTGCATGTTTCCCAATATCATAGAGTTAGCAATCAGATAGTGAAAGGATAGTGTTTGCAGCATACTGAAAGTCTATATGAGCTCTCCCAAACCTAGGCAGCATATATGAGCTAATGGGCGATGGAAAATACAGGTGTGAATATGTGGCCGAGTGATGTAGAACAGGCAGGGGGATGGCGAGAGGGGGGGGGGGGGAGTTGCAGAGAGCACGGCAAGCAGAGGGCGGAGGGATAGGTAGGCAGAGGCAAAAGGCGACAATGGTTGACCTTGTGCGACTGCAGACTTGTCGATGAACACACCATTATTAATTTCTGTGTCCGCTTGCAATCGGTTCTTATAATCGGTTGGGGCATATTCTCGCGTTGAATCTGAACACATTATATCACCCCTGGAATAAATATCCATAGGCTTAACATTGGGAAATCGTTCTCCATGCCCCTACAAGTATTGCAGTCCGTTCTCCATGGTCTATATCTTGTGTGTTGTCCATTCCTTTAGTGTGTGCAGGGGTGAGATAAATACAGAAAGCAACTCGTTCTGCAGAACTTGTTGGTTTCTTCTTTATTATTTACCGAACTGCGGCGAAAAAAGATATGAAAAACATTTCCCGATATATGAAGTATATCAAGCTATTTATTGAACCCTGCATTATTCAAATGGAGAATTAGTATAGGGAGACTCCAAACAGGCCCAGTTATTTCGCTAAACAAAGTATTGTCCAGCGACAATTACGTAGCCTAATTGTTCAGATTATCGAATCGGTATGAACAGTTGCAAATCGATCGGTATGAATCGTTGCAGATTGGTCGACGTCTGATGCCTTAACATTCCTTATTTGTACGTATGAAGCTCTTCATATTGCTTCGTAGTACAGGTACAGCACAGGTATAAAGCCTGTGAGAGGTGGAGGAGGTTGGGGGGACGGGGGTCAAGAATGGGGGACAACTCAGGGTAAGTAATGGGAGTGAATAAGTCAAGGTCAAGTCTCGATACGTTAAGCCGAAGCAAATTTACAGTCCAGTCGACAATTCCTAAAATATATCTTGGGAAGTCGGAAAGTTACATATACTTTACGAAGTTAAATTGTTGTTGTTGTGAAAAGAAAAATCAACACAGTAAAGGTCACTGACATTTGTAGAAAATCCCAGGGGTGAGTTAATCGCCAGTTTAAGCTGTGAATATGTGTACTTCAAAAATTCTGCAGTTGCTACCTCCTTCTAGAGTTAATTTTAGAGGTCGAGCCGCCCTATTTTTATCACAGTAGATATCATACCGGATCAAACAACATTCTTAAAATGTCTTTACATGTATACACGTATATCATCATGTACTAATATTTCGTACAACCCTGTGGTTAAAACCATTCTGAATACGTTCAATCAACACTTTATGATTGTACCGAACTAACTATCGTTGGTCGTTGTTTAGGCGTAAAACATATCAACCAACTAGTCAAATTGTATCTCCTAATTACTTTAATACATATTTTTAACTTTTTAAATCGTGCATACAGAACCAGAAATGTAAGTGAATTCTTGAGATGAATAGCCTTAACATTTTCTGAATACTATATCCCAAATCTGATATGCTAATGATTCAGTAATTGAAAAATGAAAAATTGGAAACAACAGGGAAAACTAGCATCTCTGCTGATCTTTGAAAACAACAAATATCGCACTTACTCATTTCACTCAGACTAGTTGACGGATTTAACTTTTGTACATTATGGTAGAACAAATCTATTCTGATATTGAGAATGTCAGTCGTCCATGGTGATCCAGGTCTCCCATTCAATACATGCATCACCCTCCGAGTTCAACAAATGACGCGTATCCAACACAACGCAAGCTTGGAAAACGTAACCCATCCATAAATGATTCCTTTTGGTAAATGGTACCTCCAATGGTGCACCATCAGCCGCATCTCGTCACGTCCACTGACGCTATAAAAGCGCTCTGGCCGAGCCCTCGACTCCCCTCGGCAGCAACTGGCACTGAGCGAGCGGGCAAATTGAGCGCTTTAATTGGCGGGCCTTGTACCGAACAGGGTCAAAGTGTGTCTGTTAACGTGGTGTATGATAAAGAGATGAATTCTCGATCACACTCTATCGTAGTGGTCTACAACACCCTCCCCCTGACCACGACACCCCACACCCCTAACCTCATCCTCACCATATAGGAGGCGACTTCAGTCACTATGTTTGCATAACAATGCATCGGTATTCCTGAATTTATAGAGACCCCAGGGAGGTATCGCAAAAACAAAGCCAAAAAATTTCCGAATCCTACTAATCTCTACTCGTTATCGCTAATATGACGAAGACTTCCCTGGTTGATGTAGTTCATGCCTCCAATGACGTCCAGTGATCATGGTCATAAGCCCGAGTGGTTATCTATCTCATTACCTGATCTATTCTTTGGGTTGCTTGATTTAGGTTTGGCTGGCAATATGACTGGTTTGTAGTCTCTTTTTTCACTTTTATTAATTTTCTCTCTTTACAGAAAATAGTCAAGTTCAGGTAATTTGTGAATCTTTTTCTCTCCATGTAATTCCTCTATTGTAGAATGTTTAATGTTTTAACAGCCACTAATTATGTACAGTGGTCTTTTGAAGACATATTTCCATCTGCATTACACTAAGCTGAAATTCCAAAGGTCAAAGTCATGTGTAAATCTGTTTTCAGTTAGTTGATTCAACACACCACGAGCATATGTGTTCTATTTTGATTAAGTTATTTTTCATTTGGTCTTACCACAGTGTACCAGTTTTCAACTAATCTGAAGATCTTCTATAGATTGTGATACGTTAAAAAGAAGATTAATAAATCAGTAGGCTGTGTTTTTCCTTATTACTCTAAATACGAATATGAAAGGTTTCTCTAATTAAACAGAATTACTACGCGGACATGAATTTACTTCCTGAACTACTGTTACTAAAATTTCTTTTGAGATTATTTAACCTTTACTGATGAAACTTATACATACTTCAAATAGTGTCCATGTAATTACGATAAATATTAACACCGGTATATCAGATTTACAAGGCAATTGTTGGAATTAAAACAATGTCATCCGAGTCTTTTCTAAAGTCTTTTTTTATTGACAATATTCACTTAATGTTGTTATTTATTTGATAGCTTTGAAATTAAACTTTCCTGGCGTGATTCTTCGCAGTTGATATGTACTGAGTAATATCTATTATCTTGAACAAATTAGAACAACCCTCAAACTATATCTATTATCTTGTAGAGGCTGAAGCCAGGGCTCATCTGCACACCCTAACCCTGAACAGAATAACGAGCCTGTGAACGGCCTGACAACGACCCGGTCATTTTCTCCCCAATCAATGGTAACATTGACTGTTGTACCCAAACCCTGCAGTACATCACACAACAGACATTGGCCCTATACGAATGTACAATACACCAATTTTATATCATACTACACTACTGAAGTACTGAACCTCGGTTTCTATATTTACATGTTTCTGTTCATAAATGTCTCTATTATCAGTTATACACTGAATCAAAGGAAAAAATACCAAATAGCTAATCTTAAATCTGTTTATAAGGTAAAGAAAAACAATGAACGATTAAAAGTGGGTGTCTATGTTTTTAGAGCGTGTTTGCATGCCCTATATACATTGCCTAGAGGTCAGAGTGGTCACATATAGACTTCCAGTGTACTGCATAAAGACGATCCCTTCACTTTCTGCGTGCTATTCACTGTAATATTGAGGAAGGAGGAGGATGCCAGTGTAAGGGTCTTGGAGGTATGCCCAGCTGACCATGAATAATCACTCAAGACCGAAATACCTCATTGACCTACTGGTTCTTGATATATTTGGATCCTAGACTTAGGCAGTTGCAAAAATGGCAAGTTGACTGGGTACACGTGGGTTACAGGAAACTATTCTTAGACTGAATGTAACCCAAGCCTTTTAATTCTTATTAATCTATATTTGCACGTTCATTCATTAATGATAAACGTACTATTTGCTCCTAGTTTCTCTCCCTACTCTACGTAAATAAGGATGATGGACTTTATAATGTCCAGATATATTTGGAGAATGAGTCTATAAATACCAGTATCAACCGATAGGGTGTTTGAGTCTATAAATACCAGAATCAACCGATAGGGTGTTTATTATACTATGGGTTTATTTTAGCTGGACAATCTAAACATAAGTAACGCAATAAAACGACCATATACCAGCATGCTGGTACACCACTCAGAACTATACCAGAGCTGAGTTTTCATACTATATACTTGTTAGATTTACGTCCATCGTGACCCTCAAATCAGAATCAATAATGGACATAGTCTTAGTTCTCAAGGACTGAACTATCATTATTCAACAACCGACAGATCTAACAATTTACATACAATGAAAGTGCGCTCGTTCCCTGATATGAACAGTCAGAGCAAGGAAATATTAGAATAACCAACCAATATCAAGATAACTGTCATGCAAAAATCTACAAATTGGTGATATAGTTTTCAGTTCCTGAGGTAGAATGGAAAGGGTGGCATTGATTATGATATAGTATTGAGATGGATTTAAGCTACGTTATCAGATTGCATGTACTAAGTCACGAATGTCAACATACAGTATATGAAGTGGAATTAAGATATCAGAAAAGATACGCTCACTGAATGACACTAGTTACTCTTTCCTAAAAACACTGCATCAGCAAAAGTGTAGTGTCGTATATTTGTTATAAACACAAATAAATAATATTATATGTATTGGGGAAGGTCGTTTCAATTTCTGTTTTGATCACTAGTTGGCCAATTAAAAATAATAACATGGCTAATTTTATTGTCTATATGTGTATGTGGATCGAGTGATAGTTTGTTACTTTCTCGGTAGAGGATGTGTTATGTCGACCTCCGGCTGCGAGTAATAGAGCCAAACCTGTGCATGCATGTGCTACTGGGTTGCCTTTGTTACGTAACCTGATCACTCATCATCTTTCAAGATAGAGGAGCATACCTGGGTTATCACGAGAGAGTAAAGACTTTTCTAACTCTTTCGGTAGTTGGGTCAGGGTTATTCAACTTCGGTTGATTATACCCGACCCACCTGTACGTTACCTAGTTTTGGGTAGGTAAGAGCAACATGTTATGATGAATAAACTTATTTACTGTACTTGTGTATTGTGTCTTGGTTTGGATTAAAAAGCATTCAGTTCTTTCCAGCATGGAGCCAACCTATGACGTCACAGACCAAGGGGTAGCATTACCTGACGTCAGGTTAGTTGTACGATCATGGTCAAGCAACTACCCTATCCCATTGACAGCTACATGTGTAAATTCTTTTGATGTTATTCACAGAACTGTATGACATGAACTTGAGCTACAAGGTATCAGAATCTGCAAAGATAAAAGAAACTCTGTAAAGTGCACTAAAATTGACACCTTATTGGTGGAAAAGAGAGCCATGCTTTTGGTCCATACAGCAGTGTCTCTGATTGGCTTGCTTGGACTGAACCTTTTAGTATTTTTAAAAAAACTACCTTTGTGAAATCCTGAGAGACCTCATCCATGCTCTATGTTCGGGGGATTTCTGGCTTCCAAAACCGAAATAAATCAGTGACCATCTCACAGTTACTCCGACCTCTTGATATGATCCTAATTGTCCAGCAAGTAAGCGACTCTGATCAGTATTCATCAGAGGTCAGGAAGTTATAATCCCAAAACCGACTGCAGCAACGAATATATGAACGCCCTCTCCATTCATAGGTTCTATAGCTGGAATAACCCGTAATTATTACCATGTTGAATATATTGTTAATTGCTTGCTTACCAAAACTATTCAAAACAATTGTCAACCCCGTCAACCTTCATACATCATCTAATATCTATAGTTATACCTCCAGACTGTTGTAAAATATGATTCGAACTGACAAGAGGTAACCATGTAAACTGTGTTATCTGTATAAGTGTACTTTGGCGTTTAGAAGAAAAACAAAACTTTGAATAGTCGCAGGACGACTGATATACCCCATTTGTTAAATTTATAAACTAGCTATCGAGATCAATGAATTACTGCAGGCATTGTAGCATAGGGTAGAATCGTATTTATCATTTGCATAATTAACGATCATTTTTCGACACAGGTAGGGGATACCAACATATGACCAACTAATTGATAACCGATAATTAGCTTCACATTTCTAATAATACCCATCTTGATTTAATCTAAATCTGAGCAGATACAGAGACAAACGTCTCTCGTGTGGCATTAGTGATTAATATCACAACAATTGAACTGTAACAATACCCAGTAGTCCTTTGTAAACTAAAATTCCCAGTTCATATACCCAGAGAAAATCTCTCCCAGGCAAACCAGGAAAGGTTTGGGATTAGCAGCTTATTCTCTTCACTAGCGTCTCTCTCCTAGAATTTACAGCATTTTTTTGTAGATTCAAGTTTATCAAAACTTCAATAATTCTTTTCGATCCAACTCTCAGCAACAAATTCGGTGGTGAGGTAATGTTCTTGAACAGATCATAAGCAGAAAGCATTTGCTGACGTCCCTAGTTCCACAGTGCGGACACAAGTAGTTCATTGTTTAAAAGATACAGGTATTATAAAGACCGGTTCTTATACTGATCATAAACAAGTCACTGTTACCCGTATGTAGGGCGAGGAGAAGGGGTGGAGAATGTGGGTATTCTGAAGACACTTTACGAGGAACGGAGGTGCATGGACTTTTACAACTCTTTTTTGTGCTACTGAAAATACAACACTTAGTTATGCATCTATATTTATGCAAACCTTTCTACCTATCCTTTTGTGAATACATGTAGTTACCCCCCTTGGACATGCAGGCGATTAACGTTTACTACCTGAAACTTCAAGAGGTACATCCGCCATAGAGGTTTTGGCATTTATATTTTTTTTTTCAAAGGAGCGTCGGTTGTTTTAAGAAGGCTCTAACCACATATTCTCTAATCTGTATATACAAAATTTTGAACTGTATCGATTTGAGACCTTTATCTCGTATCAAATTTCAGAGCGGCATTATCATTATATATTCTAGGTGCTCTGAAAATTTCATAATTTTCCGTCGATTATTTCATATGATTACCCGTTCAAATGGTCGCCAACACACACCGACGCGCTTCAATACGCTACGACAATGGATACATGATTGTCATAGACCTTCTACGATACAGGTTTTTTTATTGTAGCGCGTCGGTGCGCGTCAGTATGTATCGGTAGCGTTATCATAGAAACCTGACCAACTGCCCCGATATGCACTACGATTTCACTGTGATATGGATTTTATCCATTTACTCTGTGAAGACACTCTCAATTTCACTAATCAATACTCAGTAATATAATGAGTTGTAGATCGCGCTAGTTCCGGCGTGTTATTCTCGGATGGTATTTTATGAATTTCAAGTTTATTTTTTATAAGGAATTAAGAGGAGCTAGGAGAGCACAGATGTAAGGGTATCTTCAGATATCTATTTATAGATGCAAAACCAGCTGATGCATTCGAGAAAGGCCATGCATTTTGGTGAGATCCTAGAATGGAAATATTTAATGGGCAGGAATGTCAGTTGGGTCCGGATAAAAAGTCGAAATATTTTTTATATGGAATACACTCCCTCAAAGACTGAGATCACATGAAAATACATCAGTGTTGTCATGATATGGGGCTGAAGATGTGTGGGGAGGTGCAGACCACTGTGTTATTGGTGTTAATGGAGCTCAATTTGTTCCGGGTATTATCTTTGTTTTATACAAGAAAAATAATTTAACAAACTAGAAAAATACAAGGATTTCCAGAGATACGTAAAACTGTTATACCTGAATACAACAGGGCTGGTAGAGCTACCCGATGACAGCCTATTTATTATACATATAAAGATTTTAAAAACTGCCACAAAGACGAATCATTTGACTTGGTATGGCGCGAAAAACACTGCACTCTGACTCTGACAGTGACACATGAAGCTATCTAAAGTTACTTCGGGTGCCAAAGGGATAGCTTTTTGCTGACATCAAGGCCAATCACCCCAGAGCGAGGAAATTTTAAATCTGTCTATTTGTAATTTGTTATCAGTCTCAAACTTCAAAGATAACCAAACAAACATCATCAACAGAGTATTTTACGCAGCCTACGCTATGCCTATAGTCAGTATAGAAGTAACAAAATAGTAAGACAATCAACAGTGAACAGCAGAATCAAAGTCAGTGTCCCGAGGGCTAAAGAGGCCGAAACAGGACATTTACCTGTTTCTCCCCTTCTGTTTATTGTGTTGTTATTATTGCCTTCAGATTAAATGAATAAACATTTATCACTGGCCCACCAGTTCTACCGAACTGTGGCGGTGACGGTAGGTCATTTCACGAGAACACGACAGTCTAGATCTAGTGACGGTGTTCATGAACAAAACCTGGGTGTTCCGATCACTACCCACAAAGTACTAAAAGGAAACATACAGGGAATTAACGGATATAGACATATTCTGCTTAAGACGGGACTGTCAATGACATAAGAGTTAACTAAATATACATCAAGGTCCTGACAAGTGGCCTACATGTCACGATGACAGGGTTGCGGTAGTTGATTTCGTAGATACAATCATATTGATAGCGATACTTTTTGTCAATCTCTGCGGTGCTGTGCAAAGCAAGATAGGCTTTATACCCAGTTGGCAAGTGTTTTAGTGTCTAAAACTCCTTTAGACGGGTAAATATGGACATCAATCGCATCAGATTATATGACAGTTGCAAATGTTGACAAACCTTATTATCTGCAGCTATTTCCCTGTGTCTGTCATCTTCCGCCAGTAAATAGAGCAGCCATTGCTGATGCCCGGATATTGGAGCCAAGATATGACGTCATGAGCTAAAGATAGCGCGCCGGGATATTTGGAAACTGATTTGGCTAAAACTACCTTTTCTCATACTCTGTTATCGAAGAGTAATATTCTCCATAAAATTTATACAAAATACCTGGAATAAAAAAAGAATCATATATTCAATAATTATTAGCATTGAATATTTCCAGAGGTGAAAATATGTTGAAGAACAGATAAGGAGCCCGTAAGGAAATTCGTATTTCGTTGGGTGTCGTAAAAGCACCGATCCTGCGTTGGCTGCACTTCCGCCTTCGAAGTTTTGATGGCAGAGGTGGCTGTCGTCCTCGACTGTGAGGACAAACATTAAATTTCCTTGTAATTACATAATTCGGCCACCATGGTGAGTAGAAACCATCACATTCTATTGTATATTGATTCAGTTTATTATGCCTTGGTATAACTCTCTAGACTGTTGCTTAAACTAAAATAAACAGCCACCGCAGCGAGTTGACAGGTAGGTCGGAAAGACAGATGCATAACGTTGAGGTGAGTCAGTCATTCCTGAATGTTTGTCAAATTGGGTAAATGTCACAAGAAATACATATCGGATAGAATAATTGCCACACAGGAAAGCAGAAATGTAGGGGTGTCCCCGAAACATGTTGTTCATACAGATTACCATTCATTAAGGTTTCAGGCCATGGGAAGTCCTATTACTAGTATTACCACACTGTAATATATATTATATATACAGATTACCGTCCGAGCGTTTTTGAAAAGTGATGAGGCTATTTTTCATTATTCATTATTTTTTAATACTCAACCATATACATCACATTAGCGCTTCATCAGGTACTGCTGGTACCAGAGTAGGTAGTCCAGAGCCAGTTATACACAAACACAAAGACTCTACATTCATATCAAATAATGCTTCAATAATAGAAAACAAAACATGAATTTATGAGGTTACCGGTAGTACATATATTGTTTGTTTTTTTCTAATAGTTGGCCAATTTTTCTAGATTCAATTTTGGGGTGGTGTATGAGGGTGTTGTCTAGTGGCGTGTGGTGTAAGGTGGTTTATCCTACCCCTAATAAAAAACGCCATAGGCTTAACATGGGATTTGTTTATGTCACTGGGTGTGACATTAAGTGTTGTTTATGCCACTACTTTCTAATACTGAAAAAATGTAGAAACGTGGTAGGATAAAATCTAGACACCACTCGTTTGAGTTTACTTGTGTCACTCATTTTGTTGGCTCCATAATGTCACTCGTCTTCGACTCGTGAAATTATGGAGCCAACAAAATGCTTGGCTTAGATAAACTCAGACTCAAACTCGTGACGTCTCTTTATATTATGTGGGTGTTGGTTTGAAACATTGTGTATGTAGATGTTGCCACTGTTGGTGAGTAAAGTGCTGATTCACCAACACACAAGATGTAGTGAGATTAGTCCAGATTTGGTTGTCTTGCTAAATCAGGCTAAGTTTGAATAATCGTGTGCCTATTTGTCTCGATGTGTCTTGTGGTGGAGCACCAAAATAGACACACAACACCGCACGCTACATATTGTGACTTAGGAGATATGACATATCCCGACACTGTAAGATGTAACAAGATACACCAAGACATACCACGACAAATCCATCATGTTGGTGGAACCAGCCCTTAAGGTGGTGTATGTGGGTATGGCGGTGTAAAGTTGTATGAACTCTCCTCACCCTCAAACACACAACCTCACCCTAACTTAGGCCTAAATCACACACCTCACCCTAAAGCAGCTATTCCACCAAATAGCTGCTCTGCAGGTGGGTTTTACCCTTCAGCCAACTTTACTTGCCAGGGCTGTCCGGCCAGTCAGCCACCCCTAATTTTCTAAATTCTGCGAGCTGGTCCATCAAATCCTCTTATTTCTGGCCTGCCGACGACCACAAGGCACACACAGAGCTCGACTTTTGCCCAGTGAGTGGTTCCACCAAGCCTTGAGGCCAGGCAGGTGCCGGCGAGGTGATACGCATGCAGTGGATTTGCTGCTCCCATCTTGTGTACGTTGGCCACACTAATGCGCAAGCCGAGTTTCCCAGTGATGTGATAGGTGGCACGCCGAGCGTGCCTCCATACACTATGCGACTCAGCCTGCACAAAACCCAGTGCGGAGCAGTATGCCGCCATGTTGAGATTTGTACGGGAACGATGAGAGCTCATCATTTTCTACAGAATTCTGTGATTGAAGGAATACTAAAGGTAAATAAACATAAGTCTTGATGTTATGAATGAGTACAGCCAACTCTGGTTAAAATCCTGCCGAAACCTAGACAACTGTCCGAACTTTCATTCTACGCTCATGGGTAGTGCATTGCAGGGGCCCCTAGTTTGTGTTGATGGTGTGTCTAGTGGTATATGCAGGCGAGTGGATTCCGGCAAAGCTCAAGGCGCTGGCCAGCCACTGCTAAAAATCAATTAAAAAAGTTTGTAGCCGGCTATTGCTGGCTATGTTTTGTGGGAGGCATTTTAAGATTTTGCATTCATAAATGCTGGCCGGCCTTCTGGCCTCCTCGGTGCATCTTGATGGAACAGCTTCAAAATGGTCTATTTGCCCCGGCATGTGGTCGGCGATGACCAACAGGCCAGCCAGTGCTTGCCGATGACTGGGCCGTGAAGACACTATATGATGTTATGAGCTGTTCCACCAAGCAGATCATTGCCAATGCCGCGAGATTTGGGCTGGGAACTGTCACTGACGACCAACAGGCGACCACAAGCTGCCCAGCTGAGGCCATTGCTGGCTTGGTGGAATAGGCATTTTAGATACACACCCTCACCCTAAGCAAGCAGCTGGCTGGAAGTGTAGTAATAGTTAAGAGTTGTTCCAGGAACTCGCCAGGCTCCACCGGGAGCTTTGTTCTACCAGCCTGATTCTCGCCTGGTCTGCTGGCGACCCCCATACTGGGCTAGTGCCTGGTTGGTGGAACACTTGATTAAGACATACACAATATCTACTGGTTTCAGATATAAGCAGCTATATACTCTGAGAATATCAATTGTAATCAAATCAGAGTGCATGCGAGGATATTGCGTATTATCAACTCCAAGGACCATACAACTGCTTTTATCTGAAACCAGTCTATATTGTATTTATTATCCACCTTTTCCTGACAAGTAGCGTACCAATAAGTGGAATGTCACATGCCATAGCTTCAAGGTGATCTATTGCATGGAGTGCAAAAAATGCAAGATCAAAGAAAGGCTGTATGGACACCTATGGAACATTGCAAAGAAAAGCAACCAAAACGACGTTCCGACACACTTCAATTAGGCACAATGGGCTGAGGATGTAGAGGTCCACAACCTGAACTTCATCTTCAGCCATCCAGATAGTAAAAAAGCTACGAGCCTGAGAAAACGAGTTGAATTCAACTGGATACACAGGCTCAAGAGTCAATCCTGACTGAACACAATGAACAACCTGTACGGCTAGGGGTATCAATAATGTCATGTCGAAATTTTTTTAACAAGATGAATTTACTAGATAAATTCAGAAAAAAAGTAAACACATGTATCAGACCACTGGTCGTTGAGAGTGTGTGACCACTCTCCACAAGACTACGGTCTAACTAGTGGCGGAGACATAGTTGCTACCCCGTGTTAACGCCTCAGCACGGGTTGGTTCGGATCTGATCCGAAGTAGGCAGAGAGATGCGGGATCTACAACCAAGCTTAGCCTAAGACAGAAAACCAGACTCCAGACTATTTAGATACAAAGGTTTTATTGTATCTAAACTTTTACAGTTCCTTGGTGCTGCGGGGCACCAAGTAGCTCATGGGAAGAGATTTGGGTATCTTCACCGTTGAAAGGCTTACGAAGAAACCTAACCAACTTTGAGGCTCCAGGCGTTCACTCGACTGAGAGGCACAGCGAGAAGACCTATCGACCTGCTGAGGACCCTGATAATTCGAATCGTAGACACGGGTGTAAATCATAGACGATTGTAACAGCTTTGGAGGACCAAAAAACAGAAACCATAGTCACAATTGGCTCACAATTTAACCCGTCATTCAATGTAGATCTCAACAATAATTTAATATTGAAATATACTATAATTTTGGAAATATTGAATGAATCTGAATAATTTTCTAGAGGTATTTACAACATATCTATGATATTATTTATTGAAAAATATAACTGTGGTAGAATCATAATTCTTATACGAAACTATTATTTTCAGACACTTAGACTTAATCAAATGATATCATATTCACAGCGATTATATGTCTATGTAGGGGTCAGGTAACTTAGACACTGCATGAGCTTAGAGTCAATCACCGAAACTCGTTCCACTGCCACGATTTTGTCTGACCTCACAATAAAATCTTTTTCCTGTTGGGAAGTCATATAAAAGGCCTAACGGGACCAGAATTGGGGTTGGTTGCGGTAAGCCTAAATACATGTCACACTCAGCCTCATTCAAGGACACACCTCATGCACAACCAGTTTGTTGTGGGGCTCTCAAAGTGTAAACTAACACCCGCCTTCCTCTTCTATATCTACGTATTTTTGATGGGCTTAATAAAAGAAAATGGTCCTACAAAATTTTATGAATCAAGCTTTTTATGTGAAATGATGTTTTGCATTTCAACCTTTAAAAAACCCAATTTTTTTATATATATTTTTTTAAATAATGAAAAGTTTCATCTGGCCCCCTTCAAAGGCATGCGGGCGGTGGACGGTAATCTGTAATAGGACTTCCCATGGCCTAAACTTATCCATTTACAACCTTTCGATTTATTGAACATTGTTCCCTTTGCCTTTGAGTTTGGCTATATCTGGATCTAGATCTGGTTTACTAATAATATTGACTTCTTTCAGTTTGTATTGTACAACCATTAATGCATACACATTCTGGTATGTTTTATCTGCATTCTGATGTGCACTTCATTATACAACTCGGATATCATTCGTACCAATCTAGCCAAAATACTGAAGATCTAGATCTAACTAAAATAATACGTTACAAATTCAACTGCAGTCTACAGTGAGCCAAGCCTCAAAGTTTACATATTCATGCAACTAATTGTGTCTTTGATTAAACAATAAGGTGACGGTTTTCACAATTAAGTAAATCCAAAGAGTTGGGTAAGAAAGATTTTATTAGGTATATTGATTTGATAAGAGACAAGAGTGCCAGTAGCCTTATCTGATAGCCTACTCTATCTCTAGACGCTAGTATACACATGTTGATTGCTACTCAACACTTTAAAGCGGCTGTTCCACCAGCCAGGGGCTAGCTGCAGCTGGGGGCCCTACAAGGGTCGCTGGTAGATATGGCCAGTCTGTGGCGATAGTTGGCTCCATGAAAGAGTGCCGAACAGGCTCCCGGCAGCGCCAATCTACCCGTTGACGGTGCAAGACCATGTCCGGGTGTAGAATTAGTAGAAACCAAACGAGAGTTAGACTTGTCAATGTTTGTGCCACAACGGGAAGGTCGTGTATTACTACATGAGGCGTAGCCGAGTGTAGTGAGGAGCAGACCTGACCAGAGTGGCATAGACATTGACAAGTCTAACTCGAGTTCGATTTCGTATTTATCCTACCCTGTCTATGCTTATATTACTGTTAAAAAGATAAATATTGAGTCAACGACCAACAGAACTTTTTTCATAGTACCTGACATCCTGCTCTCTGATTGGTCAATATTGTTATTACTCTAGTGGCATAAAAAACACTTTATGTCACGGCCTGCCAAATAAAATTTCCCTATGTTAAGTCTATGGCCATTTTTTATTAGGGGTAGGATAATCCCATTGCTGCTACCATGAGCGGAGGTTCAGGTGGCGGCCTGTGAAGCTCTGGCCAAATGCAATGACCACATATTGGCATAAATCCTGCTCCTCCACTGCAACAGTTGGCAGGCCGGTGTGCTGCGATAGTTTGTTATCCTGTGATGATTTATCACTCAATACGCACTTGCATCTGGACATATTCTTCAGTTCAGCTAGCACGGCCTATTGGACGCACTACTATTTTGACTGTAAATAAATGAAAAGAGTAGTATCTCACCAACAGAAACTGTTAATTCTTCGATCCGACTTGATACTTCCGGTTCAAAATACCCTCCAAATCATGCAAATTCACCTGACAACGGAGCGATCCGCCATCTTGCCTGGTGAATACAAAGCGCTGTCAGAGTCTAAAATGGCGATAAACTGTTTTAATCGACCTTCTCTTGTGCAATCTGTACATGTAATAATTAAAACGGGATTATTTACATTGGTCAGACATAATTTAAACGTGCCAATTCGAAGAAAATCGCTTGTTTCGACGATTTGTTGACATCCCTTTTGTAGTCTAACTGGGGCTACCACATAGTTATTTGATCTGAAATTGCGAGAGAAGTCTGATTTTGTCAGGAGAAATTCTTCAGAAGTACTTAAAACATCCTCACACTTTAAAAAGTACCATAAATGGACGTCCAAACGGCCCATAGGCTTTGCACTGTGGAGGTGTGTCTCCAAAATGGCCTAAGGCGGTTCGTAGCGCCACCTACATCCAGGCCGGATTGGAGAATAAGACATGAGAATTACATGTCATGACATGTTGTGATATGCTTAATTTTATGCAAATTTTTCACTCTCCAATCATAGTCTTCAACACTGCGCATGCTAGCGCATGCCCACCAGATAGTATTGGGCGATAATAACAGTTTATCGCAGGGTAACAAACTATCGCACTGCACCGGCATAAGATTTTATGAACATTTATCCACACCAAATCATACAATGTCCCCAGTTGACTGCTCTCAGCCTACACCTCAACTGACGTGGTCAACATGAATTGGAAACATCGCGGGACACTAACCCGCAAGCAGAGACTGACAGTTTGGGTAGGATTTTAGTACAAATGTGTGCTATACACATTCATAACATCAACGCTTATCTTTATTTCCCATTGATATACGATTAACTGCAGTATTCATCATAAAATTGAAGAGCTCTAATCGATATATTCAAATCCGAACATGGCGGAAATAGCCTAGTTCTGCAGACTCGCGTTCAAAGCTCCCCCCCCCCCCCCCCTTATCGAATGAACAGGTAACTCGCCCTGCATGTTTGCTGCCAATGTCCACCAGATGGCGTGGCGGTAGTATCAACGCCGCTGGTGCTGCCCAGCCGCCGGGTATCGTGGAATAAGGTGGGTTGGTGGGAGACCTCTGACAATATGCACATTTCCATATGGCCAGTCGCCCGGCACAGGCAGCAACTACCGGCAGGAGGGCTGCTTGCAAGCCTGCAGAATGCCTGGCTGATGGAACAGCTCCCTAAGAAAGGAATATCACAGCAACATAGTATGCATAGTTTGATATCAGGTGCTATATTGTCAACTTCCTTACAGAACTATAGATGACACGGAACAAGCATGTCCAGTCATCTTCCTCTGTAAACAATTTTGGGACCTCCCCCTTTTCTTCATATATGTGTTTATGCAATTGCTGTATTCAGGGATGTCAGTTTTACTTGTTTCTGAGGAAATCCGTGTTTTCATTTTTGAAATGTGAAATCCCTTTCCTTGGGTAAAATGAAAATATAACAGCACAGTGTAGAGGGATTTATATTACTAATATCAGTAACAAACCTCAATTCCCAACTCTACCTACCCACAGACTCTTCTTAGAAGCATGTTTCGTAAAAATAACGTTACTTGTATTTAATACATTTCCGGTGTTTTGCTGTATATATCTCAGTTTTAAATCTTGAATGGTCATGGGAAATACTTCCTTGTTTTTTTCTGACCCCAACTGACATCCCTGTGTATTGGTACTGCCAAAAAAGAAACATGATAGTCTATAATGACTTTGTTATATACAAATATTGAAATCATAGGGAGATATACATGTGCTTATCTCCCCAATATTGGAAAATCTGAACACAAGGCAGTCACGTTACAAAGGTACATGTATATGTATGGACCAATTACCTGAAGATCAAGCAACTGATTCATGATTAATTTGGTTGTTCCCACTTATAGACTATATTATATTTTAAAATGTATGTGTTATCTTATCATGAGAATCTCATGCCTTTGAGATCAGGGTCCCCCCACGCCTCTTTTACAAAGGGATATTCTCATTTCTAACTTGCATATCAACCCTGGTAGTATTTAACACTGAAGTTGGTAATGAAAGTATATATGAAGTTAAAAGTACATTATTGGGATGGGGGTGTCGTTAATAGTAACTTCACAACTTTGATGGATAACGTTTACCTTTTTAGGATGATTGTGATGTACTCCTATAAATTTATAACTATGCGATTTCCTGCTTTAAGTGTGGGAGGGAGTAGACCTTGGCACATAGGGGAGATCCTCTATCATTTGGAATCATTCCTTTTATAATCGCTGTTAATGTTAATGTTTCTTTCAGTCTCTGTCATCAACATCGCCACCAAGTAGCCCGAACAGTACGGAGGCACCTTCAGCCTCCGTCAAAAAGAAAAAGCCTGATGACTTCATATTTGGGAAGGTTATTGGAGAAGGTTCTTATTCAACGGTAGGTACATTGTATATCATGTTACTACAACGACATCACACAGAAAATATGTCTTCTACTTCAGTTTTTATTTGTGACATTATAAGCAGGTGGATGGTTGGTCTTTAGGTTATGGCTGTAACCTACTGTAATACACCTGTTTGTAGAGTCACTAGGCGACCTGACCACACTTTTGCTTTTTATAATGAACTAAGTACAGATAGGAATATAATTTATGTTTTGGACATAAGGTTTTATGGTGGTACAATGCCTTACAGTTTAAAAATTTAGTATTTTGGCATAGATTTTTTTCATAAAAAAGTGAATTCAGTTGGGGGGGGGGGGGGACTTTTGTAGTTGCAGGTACATTTTTAAGAACTCCTTTCTGGACATATTTCTACCCCTCAAACTGGTTGAATCATGATATAATAGGCCTCATTTGAAAGGGAATAAAAAATAGTAGGTGCTCGGAAGTGACATTTTCTAGGTAGATTCTAAATTTACAGAGATATTCAAGCATTTGTTAAAAATGGGGGGTAGGGGTGAAATGAGCATACTAAAACTGATGTTTACTCAATATTGAGCATTGGTGTAATATTTACAATCTGCATAAGTTGCACTGATAAGTTTAGGTTAAACTTATATTTGGCATGATATATATGCATCTTTGAATTGAAATACAGCCATGTTCCCCCAGAGGGCTCTGGGGTTCATATCACTCTCCAAGCATTGGCACATGCCATTTACCTATATCCTTATAATAACATTAGATATCTGGTTGAAGCTCAGCCTCACTTGAACATGGAGCCTGTAGTATGGCCAACTAACACCAGATGGTGCCATAACTAAGTACAGTAGAACCCCGTTTCCGGGACACCCTGCTTAAGGAGACACCCCGCTTTAGGGGGCAATGTGCTCGGAACGGAAATTTTTTCCTCTATTAAGAGTAATTTAACCCCACTTCAGGGGACACCCTGCTTCGGGGGACACCCTGCTTCAGGGGTCACCCTGCTTCAGGGGACACCCTGCTTCAGGGGACACCCTGCTTCAGGGGACACCCTGCTTCAGGGCTCTGGGGTCCTTATCACTCTCCAAGCATTGTTCAAGTCTTTGATTGTTGACCTCAAACTACTTTATAAACTTCCCCAAACACCTGGCAGGCCCAATGATAAAAAACCTATAAAATATACACAAAACCCCTGTAGGTTTCTCCTATGGTAACCTGACTCTTTCCCCCTCCCCTATACCTCCACTCCCTGCCAACTCCCAGGGGACTTCATTGTAATTAACTATTGGCAGACCTTGTATTGAGTTTTAAATGCATCCACCTGCTAATTTGGCCTATAAAGGCCAATATTTCTATTTTTAAATGCAACTTAGCTCTTGTTTGGTAGACCGCTCAGCATGCCAAACATTGCAGTGTATAGGTAAGGCCGTCATTCAGTCAAGCACTGTTGAAGTGTTCACTCGAGCCTTGGGCCCATGTAATAGAACGCTATCACACATAGAGTGTGAACTATGGATGTGATCACAAGGCTGGTTTTTTTTTTTGGGGGGGGGGGGGGGGGTGCGGCAATACGTTAGAACGCAGTTTTTAGATGTGGAAAATGCATTACCTAAATCGCAACTACTACAGGGAAGATGTACTTACCTTTCTATTCCACTAGTTTATTTCACATTACGTATACTTTCATAACCTGTTCAATTCAGTTTAGATGTGTAACCTCTATTTTCCAGGTATTCCTTGCTAAAGAAGTATCGAGTAGTAAAGAATTTGCAAGTAAGTACTAAAGCTTATAAGGAGTACATTCTTACATCTTTACTTACCTGATTAATTTGAAGATAATTCTTGCGAACGATCGATACAAAAACTAAAGAAAGGTCAGCTCAGCAATTAGCGCGGATTCTTTTGTTTTCTTACTATGCGAATATTCTGAATTGATTGGACATATGAAATCTCCGTATAAACGTCATTCAGCTGACTCATATATCTGGTTTGTCAGATTCTATCTTTTTGATGGGAACATGTTGCTACATTACGCATAGTTCTATCTTTCATCCGTTTCATTCATGTAAGACGAGTGCTGCACTGAATGCTGTGAATGGAGTAGTGGCAACTGTGATGAGTAATTTATGTTATATTTGTTTTTCAGTCAAAGTGTTAGAGAAGCGGCACATAATCCGCGAGAAGAAGACTCCCTATGTGATGCGGGAACGTGAAGTCTTCTCGAGTCTCAACCACCCCTTCTTTGTCAAGCTTTACTTCACTTTCCAAGACTCGGATAGACTGTGTATCCTTGGTCCATGTGACATTTTAGGTTCCAAATTCTATAGGTTCCTCGGGCATGTCTTTAGTTTTACTTCAATAAAATCAGGAAATACTGTACATGTATATTCATTGATTTCTGTGAATATGCAGAAGAGTAAAAGCATTGAGGAACCAAGGCCTCACGTACAACGAGACACATGTTTTAGATACTATAGAGGAAACCCATGAAAGTTTAGGGTCAGAGCTTGTATCCCATAGAGTTTGAATCGCATAGTAATTCACAAGGCGAAGCCGCGTGAATTATGTAGCGATTCAAACAAGATGGGATTGAGCTTTGACCCTAAACTTGAATGGGTTTCTGAATTTATCTCACCCTTCATATTGACAAATGGTCTAACATTTGTGACATAATCCCCCATTGGATATTTTTCCTAAATATCTCATGGGCATTAGATACGAGTTCCCAATGTTAAGTCTATGGAGAAAAAAATATCTGGGGTGAGATAAAGTGTAGACTATCACAGCCTCCTCCATAGTGTTAAAGCTTTAAGGATGATATTATTGGGGAAAGAAGAAATTCCTATTTTGAGATTTAATTTTTTCCATTATTCGAAACTTCGGTTGTCTTAGACTGATATGGAAGCACCGTCATAAGCATTGGATGTCTGAAAATATTGACAGGAATTAATGGCTATCCACATTATTTAGGAGTACATAAATTTACTATATACCCATGCCGTACATACTGTAAATACGCACCGTTTCGGCATATGACGTAAAAATACTGTACAGACCGCTGGTCCGTACACTAAAATACGGACCACCTGGCCATACACATTTATTAAAAAATTGAAATTGATTTTTTTTAAATATTTCGGGTATATAGTAAATATATAACGTCCAACCATGCTTGTACAATTCACAGAACTCGATGATAATTTACAGTTTGTACGGAACTCGGCATAAATGCCTCGGTCCGTACAAACTGTAAATTATCATCTCGTTCTGTGAATTGTACAGCATGGTCAGGACGTTCTATATAAGTATGTTTATTGTTTGTGTGAAATGTCATATAACGGGTGTACTCACTTAACGGCCGGGTAGACTTTGGACTAAGTTACGCCTGTCGAGGTGAGCTGCTCTCTTACATCAACAAACTGGGCTGCTTCGACGAGAACTGCACGAGATTCTATACAGCTGAGATTGTCCTCGCTCTGGAACATCTCCACAGTCTTGGCATCATTCATAGGTACCTTGTCTCTGACTCCATATTTATAACATAATACAGAGATTACATTTATCTTATTTGATTTTCAGTATATCAGATTATTTTTTCTTGTGTAAAAGAAAGACAATATTCATTGAGCATCATTCACACTAATGGAACGATTATTTGAACCTCCCCAGAGACCCTTAGCTCCATGCCCTAGCCAACAGTGAGCCTTTTCCACATTTTCTTTATCTCTCTCTGGCAGCAAATTCCACAGGGGGAAAAAAATTCCTTTTTTATACGAACTGAAATCCCTGAACTATGTGAGGTCTAGTTGATTAGTCTAGTTGACTAGTCTGGTCATGGCCATAGCGTAGCTGTGCAATATTATTCCTGTGTTAAACGTAGCTACCAATGTGGTAGTACTAAGGGAATAAGTCGACAATGATATCCCTGTTTAGATTAGGTCTCCACTCTTGGTGGTCCTATTGGGATAGCTCTACCTTGTTATCAACCTGTTGATATCAAGTTTCCCAATCAACAGCTAAAGAAATAGGTCTCATAGCAGGTAGGATATTTGGACACTACTATTCTCTCTCTTTTTTTTTAAATTTTACTTTCATTTATTTTAGAATTTATGCTATATACATCGCATTCAATTTACATTCAAAGACTTCTGTAACATATTTTAGAATTTATGCTATATACATTGCATTCAATTTACATTCAACGACTATTCTGTAAGATACATGGTAACCTGACTGCAGGATTACCTGGCCAGGCCAGTATTTTCATTGCAGAGACCAGTGCAATACTGAAAGCTTTACACTGGGCAGGTGTCTCGTACCACAGTAAATTCATCATATATTCTGACTCCAAATTATGTCTTCAAAGTATCCTCCAATACTCTCCGACAAACTCTTTGGCAAGAAAAGTTTGAGAGAGGATTACCATTTTGAAGAAAAGAAAGAAGGACATAGTTCTATGCTGGCTACCAAGTCACATAGGAATTAATGGAAATGAAGAGGCAGACAGAGCAGCAAAGAAAGCTCTGAAGTTGCATCCTGAACAGAACAAATTCCACACATGGATATGACAGCTCCAATAAGAGAATTGACAATGAGCAAATGTTAATCTGACTGGAACAAACTGTATACCATTCACTCAACTGTGAATGGGAAGAGAAACATTGGGGGATTAAGTCGTAGTGAAACGTCTGAAAATAGGTCACTCCAGACTTGCACACGAATATCTCCTGAAAGAGGAAAATCCCCGATTATGTCAAGCCATAACTGTTCAGCATATCCTGCTGAACTGTAAAAGGGTACAAGAAAACAGAAGAAAGTACTTGAATAACAGAAACAACATGAAAATGTTGTTGAAACTATTCCAAAGAAAGATATCATCAGGTTTTTGAAAGAGACAGATCTCTTTGATTGTATATAAAATATTTGAAAAACATTGAAAAGAATTGACTGAAATAAGCCCACGAAAGTGAAAAGCTAAATCATTGATAGTCCCCATATACCCTCAGGGTCCCCTAGGATGTTAAACCACAAACAAACAAACTGTACTATACTCATACCTTTGCCTATGACACAATACCAGAGATTTTAACATCATATTGATTGCATATCCCTTTCCCTTGAGTTTTCATTTGCAAGACCTGATATTGCAATTCCTTCATATTTCAGAGACCTGAAACCCGAGAATATTCTGCTAGGTAGCGATATGCACATTCAAATAACAGATTTTGGATCAGCGAAGATTTTGAATGAAAAAGGTATGTTATATTGAATTAAATTAGGTGAATGTGAAGGCTGATACTTATATGAAGAAGGACATTTCTATTTTCTTAGTGACTGAAAGTAAATAAATAACAAGTCTCATTATTAGGTATTTCAAGTAGTTTTCAATTTTTTCTTGATGCAGTAACCAGGAATTGTCATTTATAAAGTATTCAATTTCAATTAACAATCCCCTTTCATTCACCACTGTCTCAGCCCCTTCATATGGTTTGATTTTCTTCCAGGGGACTTGTTATACTCATGTTATATGATTTATTAAAGTATAATTTGTTTAATTAGCAAACGCACAAGAAAATTCCCAACGGAGAAACTCCTTCGTAGGAACTGCCCAATATGTATCACCAGAAGTACTTACAAGCAAAGATGCCTACTGCAGGTCAGTCTTTTATTTCAAACTCGTTGAATTTCCTTACCCAATCAAGAAATTAAGAGGCATATGCTAGTATTCACCCACGTGTAGTTGATAGTCTCGTATAATATATAATAACTAGCCTGCTTATGCTGATATTTACAGGGATGTCAGAGTTTAGGGAAATCCCTGAAATCAGGGTTTTTATGAAACACAGAAATACTGTCCTCACTATTTAAAAGCAACCTGTGTATATCAATCCCTAGTGTTTCAGGAAACCCATATACCCATTTCCCTATAAAAGTGTGCATCATTACTTCCATGATTTTAAGGGTTTTCCCTGAAAAGCTCCCCATATATAATGCATTGATAAAAATCCCTGAAACCCCTGAAACTATTGCAGTGTTACCATACAAACCACTTTGAATGCATAGATAATACCAGGAACCAGCTTCATACTACAATCTCCCTTGCACATATTTGGTTTACCATCATTAAGACATGGGAGGCAAGACTCTGCTTGGAAAGCACAGACTGTAGTACCAGTCCTACTTACCAGGGGACACAGTTTTCAACGTTTCTGAGTTCCCAGTATTAAAGCTCGTTCATTATGGGGCTTTTGGGGGCTCCCAGAAAATAATTTCAGGGATTTTCTTCAATGGCTGCTGACATCCCTGTGATATAGAATACTGATTAGTTGCAATCTTCGGTTATGGTATTAGCGAAAGTGATGATATCAAAACAAAGGGAAATGACCAACCACCAATATTATTTTGTTCAGTTTTTATGATGACAATTTTTTCTCAACAAGCTTGTCTTCTGGTTCCCAAATTTGTATTAGTCACAGGTGATACATTGTGATTATAACACGCTTACCTGGTGAGCCTTCTTCGGGGACTAGATAGCGAGTGAAGGGTGTGCCTCGGCGGGTCGCCTTATATAAAGTGATGTGTTACTATGGTAACCGGGATTGTTGGGTAATAGTATATAGCTACATAAGGAGCCCCCTGGTGGGGAGAATTAGAGTTAGTTTTAGCAATGTGTTATTTGATGGTGGTGATGATCCATTTAGCTCGGTAGTTATAGACTAAATTTCTAGTGACCTCCTTGTAAATGTTCACGGAATCCGATAATTTCTAATTGATAAATGTAGATTGGGATGAAAATATTAAAGAATGGTAATCCCTTGTTATGATATCAATATCGACGGGTCATGTAGACTATAGTAATTAGTTATTATCTTAATGTCTAAATTCTGTATGCCAATTTGCTTATGATGTTATAAATCTGTGCTGATTGACTTAGAGGAGGACTAAACGGTGTCATCAATGGGATTTTCTAGGCTGATGTTCGCATAAGAATTGTTTTATTGTCAGATTGCATTTACCTGATATGAATGTACAACCCATAGGCTATATCCTGGTGGTATTTACTATTTGCAGCTCTGACCTGTGGGCTCTTGGTTGCATTATTTATCAACTACTGTCAGGTGAACTCCCCTTCTACGGAGGGTAAGTTTAATTCACCTGAAATTATTTACCTGTTAAAGAAAAGAAATCATTAAGTACTAGGAAATATATTCAATCCTCATTAATTTTGTTTTCTCGACCATATCCCCCATAAATTGCGATGATAACATTTATCTATTCATATACATTTGAGCTGTAAACACTTAAGGAGATATATCTGCGTTTTAGTTGTAGTATTTGGCTGATCAATCATTTCTCACGTTAATTCCAGACACGAATATCAGATTTTCCAGAAGATCACTAAGCTGGAATATGAATTTCCTGAAGGATTTAATCCCGTTGCAAAAGATCTTGTAGAAAAACTATTGGTAAGTGAATTAGAATACATGCATTTGTGAGATAAAGTACAGTGCCGTCATTGGATCATGATGTTACAATTTTGTCTTTTTGGATACAGGTAAAACTCATTTTAGTTTGAATAACTAGCTCTGAAATCAGATGAGTTTTTTTTATCAATAAACATGTCGGTTCATCCAATGGGGAATCTTTATACGCGTGTCTCCGCAGGGGTTATGATAATAAACAAAACCAATAAAGTTGATTTATTTTAGATATGGGCTGCAAAAGTAAAAAGAAAAAAGTTGTATTACGGCCACACCCTCAGATACAATTCCTCTTCTCTTCTCTCAAAGACCAAATGATGATATAGCCATCATTCATAACGTAGCAGCCCGGTAAGAGGTGTATATATGAACTGATTAAATTGCGATTTCACTCACTGTAACTGCTCAACATCATATACTCGGGTAGTACAAACTAAAGAGAAGAGGGTTCTGACAAGACAACCTGAACAATATTTTGATATTGGGAAAAATCTGTAACAAAAAATGATGTGATGGTGGAACTAATTGTCATTGTGTACCTAGGTCCTCGACCCGACAAAGCGGTTAGGTTGTAAGGAGATGGGTGGATACGGCCCACTCAAGGCACACCCCTTCTTTGAAGGCGTCGACTGGCAAAACATAGATAAACAGAAGCCACCGGAGCTGTTACCGTACCTTCCCCCTGGTAAAGACACAGACCAGGGCTACTGGAGTCAATACAAGGTAGGTTCTCCACATTTATATCTTAGGCCACTAAAAAAAAAAAAATTGTTTCTCATCACCAAGCCATGAAAAATATGACGAGGGCGCTTTTTTTTTTTTTTTTTTTTTTTTTTTTTGCTATATCAAAGATGGCAGACATACAGTAAAACCCCGCATAAGCGGAGTTCCCTCCGATACGGGCCAAAGTGGCTGCTTACACGGGGTGTCTGCTTACGCAGGGTTTCCAGATTTTTACTGGCTATACATTTAATGCATCCCTGACATCAGGAGCTTTAATTTGATACTAAATACACATACCTTTCATAATATATCAAGATTCATCTATTTAAAAAAAAAAAAAAAAAAAAAAAAAATCTTCTAAAATCGTTTTTTCTGATGCGCGCGGTGATGAGAAACAAGTTTTTTTTTTTGAGTGGCCTTACTATGAAATGCCTTAATACAATCATAGAATATATTTATTCTATCATAGAATATATTTATTGTATTATCAACGAACATGTTGTTACAGTTCGTCGTTTTTATAGATGTTCTAATAGTTGGTATATTCAGCATTCGATATACTTATCAATGGAATGTCATTTTTTAAGTACATGCAAAGACTGAACCATTATCTGTACGCAGACTTGGGTTAATTTTAGATGTGTAATAAAGTCTAATTGAATAAATTGAACGTTAAAATACCCAAAAAAACAAGTTGTGTAATAAATATAAGAGTAGTACAGACTGACTGTAATAGACATATGATATATATATAACTATCACTGACTGATAGGACTACATTTGGAATAAATATGAAACTAGTAGAGATTGTGCAAATGTACTTTTCTTGACACGTTCCCAAATATATAACAAGGGGCCATTACTATTGGTCACCTGGTTTGGATACCATTCAGTGAAGCTCTGTTGATACAGTATAGGAAATTGTTCAACGTTTAGTGACTTCAGAATTGGATCACCAAAACTAGTTCTTGTCTATTTAAGCAACATTTTTACTGGTTTGGGGTATTCATCTGGACAATTTACCACAAATTTGGAAGTAATGTTTTCCACAATAAAAAACTGAAAGGAGTAACTCAGGTCAGCATCCACCTCAGCAGACCTATTTTAGCTTCTCCCACTCATATTGAGGAATCAGTTTTAATTCATCAATGTTCATACTCCTTTACCCAGTAGTTACCAGTATTTATATAGAACGTCCTGACCATGTTGTACAAGTCACAGAACGAGATGGTAATTTACAGTTTGTACGGAACGAGGCATTTATGCCGAGTTCCGTACAAACCGTAAATTATCATCAAGTTCTGTGACTTGTACAAGCATGGTTGGACGTTATATATTTACTATATACCCCCAAAAAAATTTTAAAATCATTAATTTAATTTTTAACCACCGATATGTTAATAAACGTGTATGGCAAGGTGGTCCGTATTTTAGTGTACGGGCCAGCGGTCCGTACAGTATTTTTACGTCAGATGCCGAAACGGTGCGTATTTACAGTATATACGGCATGGGTATATAGTAAAACCATTGGAAAGAAGATCCCAATACAGGAGATATTTTCCTGTATTATAGTCCAGCTCAAGACTAACTATTAGGAAATACAATAGAAGATGGCCTGATGAGTTTACAAGAATGAAACTGCTGATGTTAAAAACAGAGGGCTTGGGACCCCATGCAGCCCACTCAGACCGCTTTGGACAGCAGCCAGTCAGATACACACACCCATACAAAGAGAGAGGCACCTCATAAGGCAGTGTAGACCCATAGAGTTTCAACACCAAACATTAGATGGAGAAATAGTGAGGAAAACCACAAACAGAAAGTTACAAGCCCCGTGACTGGTTAAAAACCTGTCCCGCCTCCCTTTGTCAAAACAGACAACCGATAGTACTGACTAAAACCGATACTGTGATCGAGAGAACCAATGGGTGCTGAGCGACCCGGTCGGAACTCCTGGTAGAGGAACCGATCTACTTGCTGTTCATACTTCAGCAGTCGTTACAAGACACCACAACGTCAGCTGAACATACACAATTTTGGAAGTATAAATACGTAATTAAATTGAAATTAGCATGAAACTAGCATAGGCTTGGCACATTAGATGTGTAATATTAGGAAACATCCTTACTGTGGACGAAACAGTTTTCGTTTGAGGTAAGTCATCTTTTTTATATGGCGTGTCGCCATAGGCGGAAGACCGTATGAAATGATTGACCGAGAACGAAAACCGTTTCATCCACAGTAAGAACGTTTGCTTATTAGTATATATCTTTAAATGAATTTATATAAAACGTCAGTTTGATTAAGCACTTTAACATTTAAGCTCGATCCATACTGCACATTGTCACAGCGGGCATGAATATTATTATTACTGCATCCCTAACAGTAGGCAGTTTTTGTAGACATTCGTACACTTGTATTTGATAATATATACAAATATAGGGATGGTTTGAGCATATAAGATTTGTAATACATGACAGCGAGACAGACAGGGTACGTTTAATAGATTTATAGATATGAAACTGGCTCAATCTTAGCATATTAGTTATATAATAGATAAGAAAATCGCGCCAACTGGGCATATTAGATGGGAATTGAATGTAAGATTAGACATATTAGCTAGAATAAAAGTTATTGTCATTGAATCGCTTGAAGTAGTCTTCTTCATTGAGCCCTCTTGGAGTTTGTCGTTCTTCACCACTTTACATATTAGCTGTGTAATATGTGAAACCATAGTTATGGTGACAGTACGGGGTAGATTTACTCATTGTTTCGGAGAAATTCGTTCTGAACGAGCCGGCACGGCGAGTTCAGAACGAATTTCTCCGAAACAATGAGTAAATCTACCCCGTACTGTCACCATCATTATGGTTTCATATTATTATATACCTTAATTCGTTCTTAAATAGCTAAAACTGACCGTAATTCGACGTAGAAGTCACATTTTACAACTCGCAAAGACGATGCGTACACTAGCAGACACACCGGAAGTGATAACCGCGCAGCCATGAATACATTATAGCACCGCATAAATTACCGCTCGATCACCCTGCTACGCTCGATCATCCCGTTGGATAGCTGTACTCGAGCAGTGCAGTGTCTCCGATATTTGTTGACATCGACGAGTCGCCCGCTCGGCCCGTGAACGTATCGAAATTGGTATTTCCCGCATATCTAAGCTATCTAAAGTGTATAACGTGGTACGTTATCGTATTCCACCTCAAAGTTTGATGTGTTTTTGCACAAACTCGCTCCGTGGTTACTGTACGACGCCACAGAACTCGTGAAGTGAAGGGATCCGCCATTTTTGAATCTGGCACCTAGAATTCTGTTGTCGGTCTCTCGACCAATTGAAATGCGTTATTTCTTCAAAGGGTGCAGTCTGTCAGCCAAAGCATGCTGGTGAGGGTCAAAGGATGCAGTCTGTCACCCAAAGCGTGCAGTCTGTCAGTATCCAAAGGCACCGGTACAACGTTTCACGGCGTACAGTGCATTCTGTGTGTAATAACTGTACCCCTAGGAGCAGTACGTATTTACACTGATTTAGTGCATAGGAATATAATAATACATGTGAAACATGTCCGTACAGGTTGGGCTTGATGACCAGCGCATATCTCATCTCATCACCATGGGCATGCAGGAGGAACATCAAAACGACACTGTGGAGAATGAGGTGGCCACCAAGAACACCAAGGAGAACACCCAAGCGAAGAAGGAGGAGACAGATATAACCCCAGGCAAAGCCTCCCCGACTACTAAGCGGAAAAATTCATGGTGGTAAGTATATCATGCATTGTGCGTCCAAACAAAGCCCCTAAAGAATTTTCGAAATAGAAATATTAAGGTGTGTTAAGTTTTAGCTCATAGACACTTTTTTTTTGTCTAATGCTTTAGTGTTCGTCATCTGGTGACATCTAAAAAGGAAAATAGTGATTCAAAATATTTTTCCAGATATGATGATAATTTACTTTACGATACTAATTAGAGGACATCAAGTAGATTGTATATATAAGTAATGAAAATGCACGAACTTATGATAAATCAATGCATACGAGTAAAAAACACACAGCAAAGAACCATCACAAGTCGCGGTCTCCATTGACACAAATAACGCCATGCTCGTAATATCTGTTATATGCCCTATATATCCTCCGGGTTCCACTTTATCTTCCACAATATTATCTGGCTTTGCGGAGTGTAATACTACGTTCTTAAACTGACCTTTCTTAATGCAGGATATCGCCTGAAGAGAAACAAAAAGCGCTTGAAATTCAGCGACGTGAGAATGACTACCATCGCTTTGTCGAAGGAAACTACATCATCAAACAGGGTCTTGTTGACAAAAGGAAGGCGAGTTCTGTTTTGTTCTTATTGTGCAATATTCAGGGATTCAGGTTTTCCCACAAATGAGAAAATGCCGATATTTCCTATACATCCGCAACATTTGCAGTGTTAGAATATGTATAGATTCATAGCCAATTTGTTTAAAAATAATGTTATCCATGATTCTTTTTTAAAAGCGTTCTGAATTTTCGATTTTTTTCCGAAGTCAAGACTTTCATCCCCGATTATTTACTATCTAGATGTGACTAAGGAAGTTCAGTAGTGATGTCGAGACACCCGATCCGTTTTTTTATGCCTGTCTGTAGTAAATCCCTGAAATCACTTGTAGAGCCCTTGAATCCAGTACTGGCTGACGATTTTAAGAAACTCAAAATAAGTTCACATTAAATCATGAAATGCGATATTGGATAGTAGCTAAAGTTCATAAACTGAGAACATTCACTCAGTGTAGAATTTATCAAAAAAAGATATACCACTACGTATTGAATTGGATTAATAATAATGTCTATACACGAATATTTGCTTTTAGGGTCTTGTATAACAGCACATTAAGTTTTAGTTTAATGAATTTTTATTTTTGTTTTCCAACTGTAAACTTGACATCTGGTATATTGCTTCTTGTGGCTATTTTAGGGACTGTTTGCCCGACGGCGAATGCTGCTCATGACTGAAGGGCCACATCTTTACTACGTGGATCCTCACTACATGGTCCTCAAAGGACAGATCCCATGGTAAATATTCTCCCAAAGATTGCTTTAAAAGATATCAGATCATTACTGTGAGAAGACGACTTATCTTACCCCTGGTATTTTTGTCCCATAGGTTTAACATAGGGAACTCGTACTCCATGCCCCTAGGAGTATTTTAAGTCTATTCTCCATGGTCTATATCCTATGTGTTCATTCTTTTAGTGTGTACAGGAGTGAGATAAATACAGAAAGGAACTCGTTTTGGACAAAGAATTCATTCTCCAACTCGTTTGAATGCTGCGTGATATTCACTCGGCTGCAGCCTAGTTCATATCACTCCATATCAAACTCGTGGAGAACGACAACTTTGACCAAAACTTGTTGGTTTCTTTAATCTCTTCCACGTGGCTCCTCAGTACATGGTCCTCAAGGAACATTCCATTTTAACTCTCCTCGTAAATAAAACTTTGTTTTAACAAGACGTGGCAAAAACACCTCTGCTACAAGCCGATGCTAAAAAAAAAAAAAAAAAAAAAAATTGTAAATAAAACTTTGAACAGCATATAAATATTGAGTGGCTGAAGCACCACATCTATACGACATGGAGTCAGGGTTCTCAAGGTACGGTCCTGTGGTAACTATTCTCATAAAGATACCTTTAAACCATATCAGAAAAGAAGGACCACATCTTCAAGGTGCCGAACCCATTGTGTTCTTGTAGATATCACTTTAGATAATGAATCATTTAAAATTAATGATACGTGGCATAAACACTTCTCAACAAAAAAAAACAAAAAATAGATAATGAATCATCAATACAGTTCTACTCAAGACAGTGGAATCCTTTATTTTCCAATAATTTCCTTTATTTCTATAATCCCTTTCAATTTTACAGGTCTTCAGAGATGAAACCAGAAGCTAAGAATTTCAAGATTTTCTTTGTTCACACGGTAAGTCTTGCAACTATTCACAACGATTTAAATGAACTACCAGTATTTCATGTAAATGCAGGGTTCCAAAAGTCATGGTAATTCCTAGAAAGTCGTGGAAAAAATGATGGTTACGGTAAGGCAGGCAGGCAGGCAGGCAGGCAGGCAGGCAGGCAGGCAGGCAGGCAGGCAGGCAGGCAGGCAGGCACTGCAAACAATTCTCTTTTGATTAAAGCGATTAAATCTCAGAATGACCACTGATGTTTCTATGTATCGCAAATCGCAATACAAACGCTTGATATTTGTACTCTTTCAGCCTAACCGGACATACTACCTGGAAGATCCAGAAGGTAATGCTCTCAAGTGGTGCAAGAAGATAGAAGAAGTGTGGAATCATTACTATGGGGACGACACGTGAAGCCAGGTCCCAACCTCAACAACTAGGCAAATTATTTGCAGCGCGTTGGTCCAAAACTGAAAGCAGTGATTAGTGTACAGTGACGATGACCTACCACAGACATACCGGGCACAACCCCAGTAATCGCCCCAGGTGGGAAGCCGTCATCATAGCTCAAGTGTTCAGTGAGATTCCTGTTATCTGTTTAACCCTTTAAGGGCGGTTGATACTCAAAGGCGAGGGACCGTATGGTGGATGAGTGTGCCTCAAACCATCATCTAATCCCCAATGCACAATCATCCACTTACATAATCTATGTAAGTATGGTAACTGTTTTTTGTTCAGTGACATATCTGATAGAATACCAAGATTTGTATTTTGTGTTTATTTTTTTTATCATTGGTTCAGTTATTAGTAATCGGTATTTGTTTATGAAGTACGTCTCAGGATTTGAGTGTCCTGCATTGAATGATTGCCTGAAGAAATCACCCGTCATTAAAGGGTTACAAGAAGATTACGAGTGATCTGAAGCGGGGAAATACTGTAATCGTGATATGACTTAAAATGAAATACCAGATTATGTTTGATGACTAAATGTACTCAAACAATATTGAAAAGCAATCGATTTAAATTGGTTGGTGATTGTTGCCTGTTATCGGTAATGACAATCAAATTGGGTCTCAATACCAATAATGTTCCCTCCTTTTGGACTCAACGCTGCAAAAATAATGTACACATAATTGTAACTAGGTGATAAATGTTCATTTAATTTGCATAATTTATTTTACCATTTAGCCGTTTCGTAGGTGGGTGTTGCATGAGTGGTTGCAGTGGTGTGGAGACACCGTGAATACATTGATGTCAGTTTGTGAGGAGCGTCCTGAACCTGACGCAGAGTTTTTTGCAGAATGTCGTCTGCTCAAAGATTGTTGTGAACCTAAAGTGACACAAGAATGATAGAGTGTTAATAACCCAGGGCGTGGTTTGAGGCAAATTTGTCAGTATTTGCTGTTGGCATAGCTATACGTATATATCGCAGAGCCTTTAAAAATCAATAATAGAAAAAAGGAAACGGGCTTTGCATACCTCTTATCTTTCTTGAGTGACAAGGTTTCGCTAAACTTTCTAGATTTCATCTAAAATATGCTAGCAGCAGTAACTAGTTTTGAGAAGATATGTCTCTTATATATGACAAATCCTACAGTGACTTGGTGGTACTAGTCACTACCGTATTTTCTCCAAACATCGGATAGTACTATGCACATAATGGTGATGCATATACATCAAGCTACTCTGTCTACAGCGTACATAACACTTAAGAAGGTATCGATTGTATAAACCCCTTTTTGACACCTTTCATGACATATTTTCCTATCTTACAGCATGTAATTAAGTAGGAATAAGTACAACAAGAAGCCTTGGCAAATGCTGCCTAGTGCATGGTTTACGCAGTGGCATATTATAGATGAAACCTATGAAAGTTTAGGGTCAGAGCTAGTATCCCATCAATTTTGAATCGCTTAATAATTCACAAGGTGAAGCCACGTGAATTACGTAGCGATTCAAAAGAGATGGGATCGAGCTCTGACCCTGAACTTTAATGGGTTTCTGAATTTATCTCACCCTTCACATTGACTAAAGGCCTAATATTTGTGACATATTCCTCCATTTGATATTTTCCATAAATATTGCATGGGCGTTGAATATGAGTTCCCAATGTTAAGTCTATGGAGAAAAAATCCCAGGGGTGAGATAGAGATGACAGATTTTCAGGCATTAGTCAGTCTCTACTATAGCTTTACTGTAATATACCAATAAAGATATTCAAAAGGAACATAAGATGATGTAGTACAAAATGGCCAGGTTTCATGTTCCCTTATTAACAGTTGACTTTCAATTTGGTCTGTGCAGTGTACAGTTTTCTACTTAAATACTTAAAGAACCACCTGCCCAGCCCCCCAAGATGTGCACCCATATCCCATTGGTTGCTATGGTAATGCCGTGAGGATGGATTCCGATTTACAATGCTTTGTGATGGTGGTTGGCACGGAAATGTTCATAATATCA
Organism: Alentia gelatinosa; assembly: GCA_950022655.1. Classification (NCBI taxonomy): domain Eukaryota; kingdom Metazoa; phylum Annelida; class Polychaeta; order Phyllodocida; family Polynoidae; genus Alentia; species Alentia gelatinosa. The sequence continues at coordinate 162,924,428 of OX465579.1, forward strand.
ACAACAAAATTGCAATTTGCCTTGATTGGTATTCCACAGTAAAATGAAATTCTGTATTCTGTGTAAAACCTAAACAAAATTGCTAGCTTGACTAAAGGCTCCATTGGTAAAACCTTTCATGTGCTATTGGGTTTTTCACTCCAGATGAAACAATATATCCTGTTTCACAATCGGGCTTTTATTATCAGAGGCCATATTCAGTTACAAAGTAATATGTTGCTGTAAAGATTCCGTACTAAAAGGATTGACACACTAAAAACTGTGCTTTATATACATTATTTGGATATCCACTACGTAAACCCAGTGATTGCCAGTTTAGTTAAGGTTATATGTGTGTTCTAAGTATCAAAGCATAACCTGCAATGTTATTTAAGAAGTTATGTTGTATTCCCCGGGACTGTGAAATGAAAGGTTATTTAGTAAGATATCCGTCGGAATATGATAGTGAACCAGGCGAATTATTCCTGATACAAATTACAGGAAGCCGACAGGAATAAATAAATTGACAAAACATAAAGCTAAATCATGCATGATGTGTATCCGATTCAATGAACGGAGTATTGAAAAAGAACGTCCAGATACTAGTTCTCTCATATCAGAGATGCCAATTGTCCCTTAATTTCTGGTCGACTCCGTTTTTGTGTGTACATTAAATCATTATTTAAGGAAATTGTGTTTCCCAGACCTCAGTGGCATCCCTGCTTGTGGTAATATACTTCTCAAATTTATATAGGAATGATTGACTCAACCTGTATTGATTTAAGTTGGGTAGGTGTTGAAAGTACCACTGACTGATGTAGCAGTACAGTACACAAGCTCTCCTTTTCCACTGTGACATAATGTCATTCCCCCACCCACTGAAACTTACAAACTTTGTTCGAGCATAAGATGCTGCCAAATATTTAAAAAGGCTAACAATATATCCCGGCCACACGCGTAACAAGAAAAACAGATGCCTTCAGAAAAAAAGAACCTCAACAGTTTGGACTAGTTCTAGGGAACCGAGGTAAAGAATATAATATAAAACAGATATTAACTGATAAGATAAAACAGACATTGCTAACCTTTTGTAAAGAAGCAATATTTCATATTGGTTTTGGCATTTACATATTTCATGCAACTGAGAGTTTAGCACAAAATTATTGATTTCAATGCCTTGTGGATTATATTACACTGACACATTTTATACGGGATTTTAGATGCATAATTTCATCGTATTTTCTTACACCTCGTGTGGCCAGGACTTGCTGGTAACACTAGCACCTTCAGAAACCCAATCTCTACTGGCAAGTTGGGTCTACGGAGACAGCTATCACTGGTCTAATTCAGATTCCACAGTTTTGAGTATTAACCGCTCAATCTCCACTTCCTCAGGAGATTTGAGCGTTAGCCATTCATCATTCTGTTTCTGACCAGTTCTCATTGTTAGCTACTCAACCGACATTTTCTTACCAGCACACAGTGTTAGTTAGCTACTCTACCCGCAAGTTTTGAGCAGATCTCAGTGTGGGGGGGGGGGGGGGGGGGGTGTCCACCGGGCTCCCGACGCGAACCAACGCGCACCGATATTGACCTGCCAATACAAAATCCATGTCGTAGCGCGTATCAGGGCAGTTGGTCAAGTTTCTACGATAACGCTACCGACGCGCTACGATAAAAAAAACCCGTACCGTAGAGGGTCTACGACAATCAATCATGTATCGATTGTCGTAGCGAGTAGGTGTGTATCGGCGACGCTTTCAACGCGAAATCATATGATATAATCGACAGTAAATCATGAAATGTTCAGAATATCTAAAATGTATAGTGGTAATGCCCCTCTGCAAAAATGGTGCAATTTGATAATAGATAAGGGTCTCAAATCGATCATTTTATACTTTAACTTGGAATTGATTTTTTCATTAAATATTATTATGAAATATCATATACTATTGTTTTGTATTTACAGGTAAAATATCATTTATAAATATGCATTATTTCTGGAATTATAAAGTAAATATTGTTAATTACGCTGGTTGCGTCGTGAGCTATATCGGGGTGTATCGGGACCATGGCACCTTTTTCATGCACCCTCCCAAACACCTTACGACGCGAACCGACGCGCACCAATACGCTACGATATGGTCATTTTGTATCGGCGCGCGTCGGTGTGTATCGACGTTGGTGGGTGCCCAGTCTTAGCAACTCCACATTTAGTTTCTCTGCAGATCCGAGTTTGAGCTTCTCGATGTTAGCTATTCAACCTTCAGTTTCATAGAATGCTTATGACTGACTCCTAGAAATTCCCACATGTCTATATGCCTATTGCATCCTTGCAGTAATTTCTTTCAGTTGGCTCTATTCATTTAGGAATAGTCAATCAATTTTCAGAGGAATAAATATTCTGATAATGGTGGTGATGATTTGTATCTACTGATACAGGTTTGGGGAGTAAGTGAACGGAGTATGATCACCCCCTACTGTGACGATCTGTGAGACGAGGTATTCATGTTAGCCATAACCCATGCAGATCTCTATCTTATGTTATCCTACTTGTACATAACGATGTAGCTAGATGATTTTATAAAGAGTCTGCCGGTTTACAGAGGAAAGTGTTAAGGAGTTGCCATTGCTCGGCCAGCGCTCCCTACACTGGCCGCTACACATGTGGAAAATAAACAATTATAAGAAAGTTCAAACCTGTTGTTTTCCTGTGTGACTGATCAGTTCGTTGATTCTCAATATTTTCGGTTATACAAAAGTGAGATCTACAGGATTGTAGTGTTTTGATTGAAGAGGAGGATTGAAATTAGGCTGGTGTTAATACTTATTCACCTCTTGCACAGAAGCGTGGCGCTGCGATCGCCGTGATATCGGGTCGTGCTGGTCAGTGGTCAGAACAGTGTTCATGGGCAGAGTGAACCAAGCACCAGCAGTACTCCTAAAACTTCAAAGCCAGGCGAGCGCTGCGGAAGTAAAGCCACACTCTCCCCCAGATCTTTCGCGGCGCTAGCGCTGTGCTTAGTCTCTGCCCCAACCCAAAGCCTGTTCCCTGGGTCTCCACAAAGGACAGGGGAGACCAGCGAACATTTCAGATTCAAAACAAGGCAACTGTCAAAAGTTATACGAGTCAAACAACTCACATATCATTAGTTTGGAAATATAGGAATTGTTAAATTGGGTTAACAGACAATCCAGCTGTTTCTTTTTCATCTCTAAACCACTTTATGATGTGAATCTAGTGTTGATCAGACTGCCCCTTCGAGTGAGCACATGTGTTATGTTGACAAACAAAACCCTGTAACACATAAGGTGCCTTCCAATGAAGAAAGTAATCCCTAAGGCATTACCTGATTTGATATAACAAATAACAGAAATGAGTGTAAATCATTTACCATATAAATATATGCATATCTATTTACATGTAAACCACAAAATACTGCCCAAAGTGCTAAGAATTTAGGATATTTCAAAAACTGGCGTATGGGCCAGATTTGAGCCCAAACAGGCAGGTTGGGGCAGAGATATAAGCGGCCGCAGGAAGTATAGCGCAAAATCTCTGCTGGGAGAGTGGTAAAGCCAGTCACATGGCGTGGGTAATAGACCCATAGACCCCTATGTGAGGTCATATACAATAATCAGCCGAGATAATCATAATAACAATTATCTAATTTCGGATTTAGTTAGAACATATATACATGTATATAATTGTTCTCTACAAATATCTTTTAATTGGTAAACGTTTTACTCTATGAAGAATTAGATTTCAGATGTTTGTGTTCTCACATTCATCTCCTCTCATTCATAATAACTGGCGCCTTTTAGCTTTGGGCTTTACCTCTTTCTTTACTCCTACTGATATGCTTGTTAGTATTCACACTAATCTTGGAGATGAGTGTGAATATAACATGTGGCATTCACTTATAAACTACCCATAAATACACAGCTACAGAACAAGCATGCATTTGTATCACACCTATAACTAACTTCACACCTGAAGTGTGCGACAATGACCTAACTGGCATCAACAGTTGACCTCCAGATATAGGGAGGGGGAAGGTGAGGCATGTCTGGCCGCCTACACTGAGAACACTAATACATGGCTTTGTATAAACAATGAATATTTCTCTATACAAGTTAGTATAAACAACAAAATACCCCTATGTTCTTTTTCAAATTTTCTAGCTCAATCAAATGCAGTATTCATAAAAGATAAGATTTTCGAAACAAATAAGTCAATACAAACAATGAGAATTTAATAGCAAATGAAAAAACTTTCAGGCCTAATATTCTTGGTGCCACCTGTTATTATCTTAACCCTTTCCCTGCAGCACCCAGTTCCTCTGATCACCATTGTACATAAACCTGCCTGCCTGCCTGCATAAATAACCCTGCTACAGCAGGCACCTTTTTTGGAAAATAGCAATGTCACATGATGTGTTATGTGATCTGAGTAATTTATCTTGGTAGCTGGTGATATTTTGATATACCAAATCAAAGGTCAATATGCTGTCTTTACTATGTCAAAATTTCTTTCAATTCAAACAATTATTTTTCTATTTATTGAATTTTGTATATAAGTGTCAATGATGCCTCTATGATGCCTGGAGGCATCATGCTGTGGTAGCCAGGGGAATGCCTGGAGGCATCATGCTGCTGTAGCCAGGGGAATGCCTGGAGGCATCATGCTGCTGTTAAAGGGTTAAAGAACTTTGAACCTGCATCATATTTCTAATTGAAACACCGACATTACTTTGTATACAGAGAGTTTTGCAGAGAAAGCCTGATAGAACACAGCTGGTAGGTTATCTCATTGACTAAATGTAATTAACAGGTAATCATTCGCAGTTCCCAGCTATACAATATGCCACACATGCAATGATACCAGCAAAATCATGATTTTAGTGCTGTTTTTTTTTTTAACTCTTTGTCTTGTGTCATACTGCTATGTTACATCAGGAAATATCAGTCACAGCCCAGCAATAAAGGTATAATTTTGATTGTCATGAAATACCTAAGAAGTGTATTTCTATATGTAATCGCAATAGATTTATGAAAAAAATAATGACTGAAAACAGGAAGGTTACATGTTTTGATGGTTTTTTTACCTATGACAATTCCGATTTTTCATCTATGAAGGGAAATTTTACAGGTATATAATACAGGTATATCATATACACACCTACAGATATGCCCAAATCTTAGCTTTCTAACGTTTTGTTTATAAAATTCGGCCGGTTATTTATGACACAAGACCCATTTATATTTTTATTATCATATTGTTAGGCGTTTGCTGCAGTGTGGCTGTAACATGCCAGAGCTTAGTGAAGAGTGCTCGCCTCGTTTTCGTTTGACCTACTTTATCTCTCCCTCCTTTTAGAAAAACACTATCAAAGTTTTGTCAACCGTCTCATTTTTCATTCAGCAAGACATTCTAGCAGAAAATTAAATGAGTTTTTTTGTTAGGCATAGTATCCAATGTTTTTGATTATCTTATATTCCTGTGTGACTATGATCAGTTCTCTGATTCTCAATATTTTCGGTTATAGTATACAAAAGTGAGATCTTCAGGATTGTAGTGTTTTGATAGAAGATGAGGGCAAACATCTTAACAATGAGGTAATATTTTGTTTCAATTTCCTTTAGCCACACAAATAGTGTTGTCATCTTGTAGATCATTCTCTCATGGGTAATGCTCTGGAAGGACTTTTCACTAGAGTCGGAACACTAACAGGTGCTGCTACTTCATTGCTAACCTTAAAAGAATTTTCCTGTGTTGAGCAATCAGTCTCAATCATGATACCTTATGCATTTGAGGAAGCATATTCACTGGATATTTTCTTCATATGTAATGATATTCAGGTAAGTGTGTGGTCACCATTTTGGACAATTACTATACTTCCATTCTTATTCATGACTTAAATGTAGCAATATCATATAGGAGTGTTAGCTTGTTGAGCTTCGTTTGTTTCGCTATCACTTGATCTTAAACATCCAAGGAACTTTCTGCTGCATGTCTTTGAGCATCTGCAAGTTCTTTCATATACTCCTTCAGTCGATTATCCTATGCTATGTGTACCACCCTGTCAGCAAACTAAACCTTGTTATTGGTAATTTTTGGCACTTCTGTCCTCAGCTTTCAAAAATTCAACATTTCAGATGGTGAGAGTCAAGTTGTAGGATGAAGGGGTACTCTGTAGTGTCTGAGGAAGAATGTATTCTCTAAATGAAGCCAATAATCTTTGACTCACAGAAATAGGAACAAACCTTTTTCAAAATAAGTCGACTTCCTTGCATGGCCCATCAGGCATCGGTGATATCTGAACCCTTTATGGTCATATGACTCCTGGAGGCATCACTGAACTAAAGACGCATGATGCCTTCAACCATCATTGTTCCAATATTTTACAAAAAACTTGTAAAAAAAACTTGTAACAAATTACAAAATATTCATCTTGATGTATAGGCTGGGTCTAGTCCCATTGGTAACACAGAGATAAGGCCTGCATATAACTTCTTTATTACCCATCTTATACATATTAACTAAATAAGTGGATTATGATAACATCATATGTTATACGTATATATATATATATATATATATATATATATATATATATATATATATATATATATATATATATGGCCGTGCAATCCCTAGGTTTGTATTTTTTGCTGGACTACAATAAGCACAATCAACCCAATAGAGAGAAACCAATACTCCCACATGTTATGTCTAATTCTAGTTGTTGACTATGGTCTACAATCCCAATTTGATTGGTCACTGATAGTGATCAGCCATTTCTGGAGTTTTTCCACTAAAATTGCTGTTGCTGACTGATCGATTCCAATTATTTTGCTAATTAAGTGTATGTTCCATTGAGCTGGCCATGAATCCGACGCTGTCGGGTGTCTGCTAAATATCCTAAAGCGGGATTGACGTGTAGAGATCAATGTACTGAATTTTAACAGCACGTAGATATGCCATCATATTTAGTATTTCTATTCAAAAGAAAGAAAGTATTTCTGATTGTGTATCGTATCGTGTGATTACCAAATCCAGACGGTGTTTCACGTACAGTAAGTAAGGTCTAAATTTAAAGACTAGCTATCACAATGACAGGAAAAGAGAATTCAGAATTTCTTCCATACTTAATGAAAAAGACAGATAACCATACACAAAGATGTATTTATAAGATATATAAATGTCCCTTTACATGAGTATAGTGTTCACTAGTGATTTTAGCCTCCACCAGATGTCTCTACTAGTCATATGCCCAAGTACCGATGGCTCCACTAGTGTATCATGAAGGAGGAGCGGAAGGTCTTGCCTAGAGGGCCTTCACTTAGTTTGGCAACCAACCCCTTCTACGATATAGGGGTTGGTCGGGTTAAATCACATACGGTATCCCCTGGGTATCCCTTTTGTGTATGCCTCATTCTATGTATACTATAAAAGCAGATATACTTAATATGAAATATCCATTGCTAACAAATTGACAAAGATACCACATATTACATTCAAAATATTATGAAATCGTACACAGGAAAGGAATTATTAAAGAAAATGGAAAATTGGCTTCGAGGTTATGATATAGAATAACAAACATAATGCATCCATTATTCACCAGATGGCGTATTTCTATCTAAAGGAATAAGTACTACACAGGTGGGAACCAGCAAAGGGTCAAGGCGACATCTGGATTTAACCCGACCAGAGCTAATATGTTGTAGCTCTGGTTGCCAGTGTAGCCTTCACTTCACATCCAGGCGTCGGTCAGACAAGACCAAAAATCTTTTTTCTGCTGGGTGTGTATTTTAATGAAACACACTAATTAGGCCAAACATATTTCACTCATTTAGTATTTGTCATTGATTATGAATTATGAATTATGTAATTACATTTCATCATATACTACATTCACTTCTGTAGAGTTCATTTGATACAAGTCCTCTTGGTTATAGCAATACTCAGTCTATCACTTTCAGTTATTGTCAAATGTTTCCACGACATGTAAATATAGATGATCCAAAGCAGTGGAATGTAGTGGTAGCAGTCATCAATCTCTGCCCCTCCAGTTCTGGGGTGATAGCAGCTTGTGGTGAAGCCCAATCCTTAGTAAAGGCCTCTGTAGCCTAGTGTCCTATGGTAATCCAGCCTTCTCACTGTAGTAGTTGTAATGTTCAGCAGCCTGAAGATGCTGACGCCTCAGTGTCTGAGTTCCAAGTGAGCTCTGAGTGGACATCTGCTCCTTTTATACCCTTTTGGTGGTCAGTGCAAACGAAGACAGGGGATGGTTCAAAGGCAAGGGTGGCAGTCCAAATAGTTGGGCCTGATCCTCTATTTTGAGCAAGGACCTGTTAGGAAGCACCCTGTGTTATTCTTTAAGCAGCTACTCCACCAAAAATGCTCTCAGCAGACGGGTTTTCACCCTCTAGCCAATGTTTGCTGTAGGGGCCGGCCACCCAGCCGCCAGGCCGCCCCTAACCCTCTAATTTCTCCGAGCTGTTCCACCAAATCGACCCCCCGGCGACCAACAGGTGCACACAAGGTGCCCAGCAGCCGCCCCCGAGAGCTGGCCGGACCCGATGCGGTGATGAATCCGCAGTGGATTTGCTGCTGCCATCTGGTGGACGTTGGCGGCACTAACGTGCAAGCCGAGTTTCCCATTCACCTGATAGGTGGCGCGCCCAACCTCTGTAAGCTGCGACGCTCTAGATCTGCGAAATCTAGAGCAGTGTGATGCCATGTCGGGATTTGTATGGAAACGGTCAGAGAATGTCAAATAACTGCGGAATTACATGTTAAATCGAACCATGAAGGTAAATAAAGATAAACCTTGATGTTATGAATGTGTATTGCACACTATCACGCTTTTATCCACTCCAAATCACCGCTTTCGTCCGATCTTTCAGTCTCAGTCTGTAGGAGTACCCCTCCCGGGCCTGCCAGTCTCGTATTGATGGTGTGTGTTGTAGTATCAATGCGGACCTGCTCTTGGCGTGCTCTCATCGTCACTCTCAGTGTAGCTCTTGGCATGTGTGCGGTCCATAACTATCACAACCCGTCCTTAAAGGGTTAAGCAAGCATAACTTGTACACACTATGAATGGCAGTGTTTGTCCTTTGCAGTTAGCATCACGGTGACTCACATTTAAAACTAAGTCATCCACGTAGTGTAAAAAGGCACAGTCATTCCAATCAGCGCACATATCATTCACAAAGCACATAAAACAGTAGTAAGACAAGTACCGACCCCTGAGGGACACCAAATGTTATATTTATCTCTGTTGAGGGGCTTCTATTTATGAGGACCTGCTGACTCCTGTTTAGTAGGTAGTTTCTCAGCCAAACTACGTAATTATGAGGTATAAATGCCAGTTTATCCAAATTTCCGTAAAAACAGGTAATGTGGAGCAGAATCGAAGGCTTTGCAGTATCCACAAAAAACTAGCTGTGACCTCTGATTTATCCCGTGTTCTATATAAGTGATCTACCAAGCTATAACTCGGGTCCTCTGTGCTCATTTTCGGACGAAACCCATATTGATGCTGAATTAAGAAGATTGATTCTTCGAACCAAAACTCTAAGTGACTATGAATTTTCTTCCCTTGATATTTGAGGGCATCGGTAGGATACTGAAAGGTCGCCAGTTAGTAATATTTGTAGAGTCTCCTCCTTTCGGTGTATATATAGTATATCGTCGTCGACAGGTTCGTCCCTCGCTCGGGCGTTCGCCACTACTGTCGCATGCTATGAGCATGGGCTACTAAAGGCATATCAGACAATTTACCTTGGAAATTAAAACACATATCAATCTCCTGGAAATTGAATATGATGATCTACAAGTTTTATAAAACAAATTGCTTATCTTAAAAATGTGGGTCACCCTGCCAGGGCTTTGAATTAGAGATCAACATTATGACAATATTATAAAAGAATACACAGACATTCTAAAAAGTAGCTTTTCACAAAGTAAAACCATGGACATACAACTCTAGAGATACACTGTCCATGGTAAAACCCATATCATTTTCTTCAAACTTTCAAAGAATATAATAAATGTATGGTACTACTCTTTCGACCTGGTTCACCGTTCTTGTTTTGAAAGAATTGGGGAAACAATATTTTTCAGTACATTTCCTATAATCTGTCAAATTTAAATAGGCTTAATTTGGGTAAGGTTGAACTCGAAAATATGTTATAGTTCACTCATTTGCTATTAGAATGAGTCAAAGGAACCAGTTTGAATATTATCTTTTTATCTTAGCCTGGTATAAACGTCCATAGCCTTAACATTAGGAACTCGTACGCAACAGGCTTGTGAGTCCGGTAGCTCATTCTCAATGGGTGATACACAGAAACATAGTTCTAGGCTAAGATAAAATCAGAAACATATTCATGTTTGATCGAGTCCCCGTTCACCATCTAGTTTGGAGCGCTCAGTAATATGATAGCTGAGTGCTTATTCCGAAGTGCTCCAAACTTGATGGCGAATGGGGGTCACAGACCAAACACTCATAAATTTCTTTCTTAATATACATATCGTATATTGAAATATTAAGGTACAAGAAACATACGCCACCTTCTGTATTTTATCCGCCACCGCCGGAATTTACGCATCTTTCCTGGTTCACACACCTGGAATCTTAATCAAATACGATTTAAGGTATTATATCGTGAGTGGTAAAACAAGCCTTGGGTACCCCATAGAAGATCTTTGCCCTTTACAAGAAGAAACAATGTATATTTTCTTTAAATGTCAATTCGTGAGTAGTAAAAAAAAGCCGAGGTACCCTGTCGAAGAATTTTTTGTCTTTTACAAGAAAAAACAATGTATACTTTCTTTATAGATTACATTAAAGTGACACACATCAAACCCCAAACCGAAACTGACCTGCATCTTATACCAGTTGCCGAGATATAATTAAATTGTCTGACCTGTCTCAACATTGGCTGCTGGCGTCAACACTGCTCTTTTGGGAGAATTTTAGGGTCCAATTCTCCTGGAAGCCCTGCGACATTTCTTCGGATTAGTTGCACTTTGACATTGACCTTAACAACTAGTCCTAATCATACGTATAGTTAAAATACAGTATTGTGTAATCGAATGCACAGTTTCCAATTACGTATCGTCTATTGTGTAGAATTTGAAATGCTTAAACGTCTACACCAACTTTCAGTAAACTAGGAGCAAATAGAATGTTCAACATTGATGAATGAGCGTGCAATTATAAAAGAATAATAATTAAAAGGTTTGGATTACATTCAGTCTATGGATAGCTTTCTGTATGCCACTTGCAGCCAGTCAACTTGCCATTTCTGCCTGACTCAAGGATCCAATTAAATCAAGCATCAGTGGGTCAATGAGGTATGTCGGTCTCACGTGATTGGTCATGGTTATCTGAGCATTTCTCTAAAACCCTGAGACACTGGCACCTTGTTACCTTCCCACTATAACAGTGAATAGCATGAAGATAGTAAAGTGATAATTTTCTGGAAGCACTCTGAAAGTCTCTATGTGACCACTCTTTAGGCAATGTATTTTTACATGTGCTATATAAATATACGAATAATCATACCTAATATAGGGCAGCAGAGTGCACATAGAGTGACTGATAGTTCCGCCATCATCCACTCGAGAATTGTAAGATAGCGTCAATTCATTGTGATCTGAAGAGAATCGCTGTTATCAGATATTATGATCCATTGATAGTTGGGGGCGAGGCTGAACACCTCTGTGGCAAGCCACACAAATATATTGATAACCGTGCCTGCCACCTGGTGTTTTGTTTGACATGGACATGGGCAGGACAAAACAATAGCTAACTACCCTATATGATCATCATCCAGGGGTTTGTTAGTTTGTGGTTTAACGTCCCAGGGGACCCTGAGGGTATATATAGGGACAAAAACGGGGTATGCATGGAAGTAGGGAAGCTCAAGAGTATACTCCACGGGCAAGCTGATTGGCTGATTGGCACGGGCACCACAGGGGCACTGTGATGACGACGAATAAAGCCTGATAATATAGATCTTGTGTGGTGGAGCAGGCCATTTGCTTACCACTGGTCACTGTACGGCCACAAACTGCTAAAAGCTGCTAAAACAACTTTTGCCCATTACCTGGTGGCAGTACCTTTACGGCCACTATTGGCGCCGGCCCCGGAGCTCTCTATAAATAATAATGCCCAGTCACACTGGCGTAAAAAACGGCGTTTTTCCGTGTACTCACCTCTACGTTCTTCTACGCATTTTGAAATCTACAAATGCGCGGCAATGCGCGGCAATGCGCGGCAATGCGCGGCAATGCGCGGGAAAACGCGGAGATGCGTAAATGAAAGTCGGAATACGCCGAAAAACGCCACAATACGTACAAAAGCGTAAAGAAGCGTTGATGAACGTTGAGAAGCGTACTAAAACGTTAAAGCAAACCAAACAGATGCGTTCCAAATCCGTAGCTAATACGTACTCCCCACCAATTTAAATACGTAAAAGAAACGCCGTTTTTTACGCCAGTGTGACTGGGGCAGAATGTTTGGATGGTACCTGGTGGAGTTGAAATCTGGCCTACTTGGTGGAATAACCTTTATTATCCATCGTATACAAAGCTCGCATTGAAAATGTATGGGGACTCAGTAAACCACGACCCATTATATAAAACATTTCAGATACCATAACTGTGGTATACGGATTCTAACCTGTGGTATACGGCCTCAAAACCATGGTATACGGGAAAAATAGTCCATTTTGCTATAGAGCAAAGAAATAATCCCTAATGTTATACCCTTTAAAATGGCAAATACTGGGTTTAATTTATTCGAAAATATGGATAATAAATGCAACAAACGATGATTTTGTGGACAGGCAGCTCTGTAAACCACTCGCGGTTGACCTCGTAATACACTTGCAAGCGCTCGTGTATTACTACGCGTCAACCTCTCGTGGTTTACGGCCGCCTGTCCACAAAACCATCGATTATTGTCTATTTACCATGGTTTAGCCTTCTCCGACAGCTCTGGCTACATGGCATGAAGTCTCCTGTCATTACATAACATTAGACTAATGACCTACCGTTTCTAAAATCACCACTGATTTGATAACGAAATGTCTCCTGAACAATGGTACCTGCATGGATAGTTGAGAAGATCTATATTTACTAAAATATGTTTTTATCCAAGAGTGTCACTCCAAGGTAATACACATGTGCTATTAATGTGTTCTATAATTTCCACATTCATAAAATGTATAGATTGATAGGAAGTGGTGAACTCAAACCACAATCACAAACTACTATCGCTACCATAATCACTATTAACTTCTACCTCGATTATCAGCAAATGTACCCTCATAGGCTCTTGGCCTGTCTTCCTTTGGGCCAGTTGGCCCTCAACGCAAAATTCTTTTCCACTGGCCAATAAAACCCCACAGACGACACGAAACCCTAATTTCCCTCCACTAATAAAATGTGCCTACTCAAACTTTAATCTCACCTAACAATATAATACAATACGATCATTTTCTATGAAATTTCCAGTTTCATAGTTCTTTGCTTATAATGTACATATTTACGGTTTAACTGAACCCTGTTGCTGTAAGGACAGTTCATACCGGCCGTTTGTAGCCGATGTTCTTACAGGGTAGTTGAAAATAAACAAAAAAAAAACCTCCAAAAATCCTTGATCACTTGATCATTAAATCACAACCAGTACAAAAAGATGCTGTGATCAGATGTGACCCACCGGCCCCAGTGGCGCAATCGGTTAGCGCGCCGTACTTATAGGCAGTATATCTCCCCGCGTTCAGTCACGGGCTGGCGCTCTGAGTCATGCGGAGGTTGTGAGTTCGAGCCTCACCTGGGGCAGGGATTTTATGTTATTCCAACAGAGATGGCGTGCCATCGTGAACCCCTTCACTTCATCTCCATATATGGGCATCGCCACTCAGTGCTGCCCTCTCCAACCCCTATATAGGGACATTTTGAATGAACCCTCTTACTCTCGTCGTCACAGGTCCCGGGTATTGGTAAAATATTTCCTTGTGTCAGTAATATGAGAAAACGTAGTTACTGAGCCCGTACTGATGGCCGTTTGAGGTCTTTTGTATCATATAATATGTCCCTCCTCCTTCAGGGTCAGGCGGAGAATAACGTGGATTTATGGACTTATTCACCAAGTTTTCCTATTGTCATATTTCTAATTAACATTAAAAACACCGTTTTACTTATAAAGTGGTTCAAGATGGGCCCGTTCACTACTTCACAGTAAGCCCGGATATCATTTATACTGCACCCATTGCAGCGGGTAGAATTTCATAGCTGTTTGACATTAACGCCATTTTCCACTGGCCGATTATTTGGCACCGATCTGCAGTCGGGAACAATCGATCGAGTTTTAGGGTATACTGACGCCAGATCAGTGAATGGAAACAGGCATGTAGAAAAGTGTTCACCGATTAATTGTGCATAGATTATGCAATGAGGCCAACGACTGACTTGGTCAACGACTGACAGAATCAAAGAGGTTTAAAATTGTCGGTGATGGTCATTGTATTTAGAGGGCAGTTCAGTCGGTATAGGCCCGTTTCCATTGGCCGAGGAAAACAGTGTAGAATTTATGAAATCTCCTAATAACCCATTTCCATTGTGCCTCAGCAGTGATAGAGGTCCATCGGTGGTCCCTGACTGTAGATCGGTGACGGCCAATGGAAATAGGCTTTTAGATAAATCTTCATAGTTTTCGTTGGCCAATGGAAACCAACCTTATGGACCTTCAAATGCGGCACCCCCACCGATTTTTAGATGCCAATGTGCAGTCCTTGGGCACCGCCGACCTACTTTTAGGGGAACTAAATTAATCGGTGCCGTTTTTATGGCTGATATGATAATAATGATTTGTAACTCTGGCAGCTTTGTAAACCTTTTGGGTGGACATCGTAATACACTCGCTAGCGCTCGTGTAATACTACGCATCAACCACTCGTGGTTTACGGCTGCCTGTACAGAAAACCATCGTTTATTGTATATAAATAGTATATATGCATTCCGGCATCTACATTCATTGTGTTTTGTTCCTTGTCTCCTTTGTACAGAACAGGTTCAGAACCCACTACTTGTTCTTAACATTTTCAATAAGCTCATTTGCTAACAATCTTGCGAACAGGCTTGTGCGTATGGTAACTCATTTTCAATGGCCGATAAACAGATGGATATTCCCAGGCTAAGATAAAATCAGAAACCACTACTTGTTTCTTAATATTTTAGATAATCACATTTGCTAGGAATCTAAATCCCATTCCCAACCCTGTTCTGCTATATATCATCCCACTCCACAATTTGTACTGTCATTTGTACAAAATACAACCCAAAGCTTAGATTATAAGATAGAAAAGTGGACTGATATTGTTCATACTATCGTATAAATACATTTTATAATTCCCTAAATCATGCTCTTACGCATTTTGCCCGTGCATACCAGATTTGTCGGGTATAATTCCGCAGTTGCTAATCCAAGAATGTTAAAATGGTAATTTTTCTCTCAGACCAATTTGCGCAGATACGATAAAGAAGCGAAGTCTGCCTTCCCAAAGGGGGGTCAAAATCCTTTAATGTGATTACCTGTAACTTTGTTAGACCATAATGCCAATTAGGCAATTAGGCAGGGAACCTTAAGTGCTTCATAGTGAGCTGCCGCCCAATTTAGCCCGCGTTATAGGATTCTTGGTGCTCTCCTAATCAAGTGCAATTCGCGGCAACTTTCGCCCATCACTCCCAAGTCCCACATGAGCTCTTCCTTTTCAGCAGCATCCAACAGAGTCAGAATAAAGAATCCATCTAGTATATAGATGCGAAATGGCTTTCTCATTTTACCGATGAATCTACTGGTATTAGTCTGGGATGTGCCTCTTGATAGGGATCTGGACATCCATTGCCGGTATTGGTGTACAGTTAGTTGGTACTATTTCAGATGTACTCTGGATATAAGGACAGACGAGGCCAAGCGGGATCCGATGGGTCTCAACAGTCACCGACAGTACAATGGTGAGTAGAGCTAATTAGCAAATTGACGGGAAGAATCTGATGCCTATATCCTCACAACTTTTATGGATCTATGAAGTCTTTGATTGGGACTTCGAATCCGGTTTAACGCTGTTCTTAAAATTCCAATCTATCGAGTGCTCAGAGTACGAGGTTAAAGACAAATGCGGGTAGTATCGAATCGCCGCCTGATTCTGGTTCAGATGGCCTTCCCATAGGAATTAGCATGGTGACATAGTATTTTTTTTTAGCATTTCTCATTTGTACATGTTCCCAACTATCAGAATCCAGAATTATTTGAAGATCTCAATAGAACATCAGTGCCATTTAGCAAAAAAAGTCAAAATATTTCATTTTCCCATAGACACCAATAGTTAAGCACTTACATTTTCAGATGGCCCTCCCATAGAAGTTAGCATGGTGACATGCCATTTTTTTTCATTTTCTATTTGCTGATATATGAAACATATATTATCCAGAGTTATTTGCAAATCTCAATAGAATTTAGAAATCGCCCAAATACCAGCATTTGTCTTTAAATGTCCGTAAGTCCATCTTTCAATTCGAATTTACAGAAGGTTATTTTCAAGCTGAATACCTGCAAATATACAAGACGAAGCTCCTGTTGTAACTTCATGTAGTTGCTAGATTAAAGCCTGATGCCCATCTACCGATTCAGGGTTGAGCGATTAGTTTGCAAATCGTATGGGAGTCGGTGAACTTGTCGCATGCAAATTACGTAACTCTTCGCTCAATCTGCGGACATTGAGGAGATGGGGTTGGTGGATATTAGTCCTAAGCAAATCAGTCTACTAATCGGTGGCTCACCCTTGCCTAGCTGTCCTACATCTACCGACTACGGCCGACTCCGTTAGGATGCCTTGGCTGAGACAAATTACTGTCCGTTTGTCGCCGACAAAGGTACATGAATGTTCCGAAATCGGTAGATGGGCATTGGGCTTTATGTCTTTTGCCCTTTAGTACATGCTCCAATCCTTGATATATGGATACTGTGATAGGAATTAGGATAATCTCAGACCATCATTCCTTACATCATATCTAGTATCCCATTGCCTACACTACACTACTATCCATCTATGACGAAGTCCTCATTGGAAATATATGGGACCATTACAGATGTGAAATCCATCGATTATGGACCTCAAACCCATTGATTACGGCGAAATGAGCTTCCAAACATATTCTTATTATTCATCGCATACAAAGTCCCTTTTGAAAATGCATCGGGCCTCAGTAAACCACGATCCATTATATAAAACCTGTCAAATACCACAACTGTGGTATACAGATCAAATCCATTGTAAACGGCCTTCAAATCTATGGTATACGCGAAAATAGTCCACCATTCGAGGTTGACGCCGTAACACATTCGCTAACGTTCATGTATTACTACGCGTCAACCTCTCGTGGTTTACCGCTGCCTGTCCACAATACCATCGATTAATATTGTCTATGTATATCAACATTAAATACTATTGGGTTCATTCATGGTCTACTCATCTGCATCGTTATCCCAGGGGTATGCCATTAAGATTTATTCTGTTATCTTAAGGCCCGGCGTCCACCTACCACGATAGAATCGTAGACCTCCCGATATAGCACCGATACAAAATGTCAAAATCGGTGCCATATCGGGAAGGTGCAAAATCGTAGACATATGTCTAGACAAGCCAATCCACCATGCGTTGTATGGGGTCTTTATCTGTGTCTAATCGCAGAAACGTGGTCAACTGCCCCGATATTAGGTAACCTTCCGACGCGATTTTGATTTTTTATCGGGAGGTGCATCGTAGACCATATCGGTGCCATATCGTAGTAGGTGGACGCCGGGCCTTAGGCTTCAATACATTGGTTTGGCCTGGTCTTGCATTCTTATACGTGTACATCTAAAATCGGTCGGTTATCATAATATGTTGGCTGTCGTTTCTTAAATAGCATTCGAACTGTTATTTTGACTATATGATTATGTTTAACGAGGAGACACATTTGCTTGTGCGTAATAGATTTTAATATGCATTTATCAGGAATGCAAATCGGACTCCTACCTACTACGAACTTCAAGTACCCTTATTCAAACCTGAGTTAACTGTTATCAATATTTAAATAACCAGCAATCTTTGCAAAATAACCTTATATCAGAATCATTTATGGTTATGTACATGAAAGGCTGGAATAAGCGGCCATTCCGGCAAATCGTCGAAGCATATTTCAGTGAAATAAACGAAGTTATATAAAACTAGGAGCAAATGGTATGTTCATCATTGATGAATGGGTGTGCAATTATGAATGAATAACAATAAAAGGTTTGGGTTACATTCAGTCTATGGATAGTTTTCTGTAACTGTAATTTCGGTCTCTTGTGGTTGGTCATGATCAGCTGGGTATGCCTCTGAGACCCTGAGACACTGGCACCCTGCCCCTTTCCCACTGATACAATGAATAACATGCGGATAGTGCTTTTCCGGAAGCGCGCTGGAAGTCTATACGTGACCACTCTAACCTTTAGGCAATGTATTTAGGGTGTTTAAAAGCATGGTTTAAATAAGTATGTTGTCTTGTCTTAATGTCCACTCAATGACAGAATTACGTGCTGTATCGTGCAAATTTAGGTTGAAGTGTTGTCACTGATTTCCTTCACTCAAAGACAGTTTAAGTAGAAAATAATCCTCTGTCCCATTACAAAAGACAATAAACAAGCTAGAAATGTCTAGGACTAGCAATATAGCAATACATTCTTGATGAGCCATAGCCCAGGAGGTCATTGACCCCTTGTAATCCTGTGATATTTTGGAATTTCACTTGCTGCATTTGATCAATTTGCACAGCACTGCAGCAACTATGAAATTTGGAATGACAATAGTATAATTGTTAAGAAAAATGTTCTAAGTTCAAGAAAATGTATGCATATGTTATATATCTAGATACTTTTGACTGGCCGCCTGTGTCACGTTTAACGTGAAAGTTAGTTAACCTTTAGGCAATGTATTTAGGAAGTGCATGGACGCTATAGAAATGTATCACATTTATTGACCTTCCCAACAGGTGCGGCCACGAGAGGGCGGCACTCCGGCTGAGTCGCTGGCGGCAGCTCGTCAAGAGCCAGCCCGCCTCCAGTATCTCCTGCACCGTGCTCGAGTGTGAGCACTGTGGCGCCGCCCTGTGCCAATCCACCACACTAGACACTGGAGGGGACGGCGTAAAACCCAGTCCGGGCGTCCTCCAGCTCTGCCCGGAGTGGTGCCAGTCAGAGGAAGGGTTCATAGACCCGGAACAAGCTCAACTGCACGGCGTCCCGTTACAGGACCTCACGTGACCCCTACGGGTGACCTCTGACGTCATACAGGTGGAATGTTATGTTATGCATGGAAGCGTTTGGTTTTTATTATCAAACTGATAAAAATTGTCCATAGAAAACACATAGGGAGTATCTATGGACATATCGGGCGTAAACGGATATGTTGCATGCTCCAGGGAGCGCATACGGAAAAATTGTGTGTACGAAAAATAGTGCATAACTGAAACAAACTGATATCGACATGCCACTTGTACAGAAAAGGTGGATGATAAGTACAATATAGACTGGTTTCAGATAAAAGCGGTCGTATGCTCCTCAGACTTAACTCTACGCAATATCCTCACATACGCTCGGATATTATTGTGTGTCAACTCCTAGGAGCATATGGGATATGCTGCATATAGGCAGTTTGTATCTGAAGCCAGTCAAGTATGTATGCAATTAACTGTGAGGCCCTCGCATGATAAAAATGCTAGAATGCTAGAATCTGGAATTGATGGTCAGTTAATCCTTAGAAGGTCTTGTATGCCTTCACATAAACAAGAACCTATATAAAGTTAGACCAAACTTGGGTTTCCGCCATAAGTTAAGTGCACTATTTTCTTCAATGAAAATCACAAAGTAGGAAATAGGAAATCGCTCTACAATCGTTGAGAAAACATGCTTTTAACATTAAAATGAGCGTGATAAGCCTGCGGTTTATATGTTTTCGAGTAAACCCATGCCTAGTAAAGACCTCCTTAAAACATGAGCTTATGTTTATATGTTTTCGTCAGGTTAGACTCTGTTGAACATTCCACGCTGTACAGGTGACTGTCCAGCGACGCACAATAACCATCACACATATATTTGGTGTTTTATCTTTGATTGACCTATACAAGTCCTAGTAATATGCTGGTGAGATTTAGCATATGTATTTTCTCCTAATATATCTAAGAGCAAATGGTATGTTCATTATTGATGAATGAGTGTGAAATTATGAATAAATAATAATTAAAAGTTTTTGGAAAGCATATGGATCATTTTCTGTAAACCACTTGCACCCATTCAACTTGCCCTTTCTGCAACTGCCTGAGTCTAGGATCCAAACATTTTAATCACCAGTAGGTCAATGAGGTATTTCGGTCTTAACTGATGATTGGTCATGGTCAGCTGGGCACACTCTAAGACCCTGAGACACTGCCCCTCTGCTCTTTTCACAATATCCCAGTAAAGAGCACGCAGATAGTGATGGGATAGTTTTGTTTTTACAGCAAGCTGGAAGTCTATGTGAACAGTCTAACCTTTAGGCAACATATAGTCCATACAAGCACGTTCAAACGAAGCCAAAGGTTGATCAATAAATAATACCTACTTTTTCAGCCTGTTAGCCAGTTTTAGTCTAGAAGAAGTACTCTGATAGTACCATTTACCTTGTTATGTACTCTGATTTCCCTCCCTTTCTTTAAGATTTTATGTGTTTCTTTTACATAAGTATCATACACCAACATCACAACGACCAGCAGCCATTGATTTATCGCGTACATTCAGAGGACACTCAATAAAAACGTTGAACAAAAATTGTGTTCATGTCTTAAATCGTAATCGTAATATGGATCGCGAGGTGTCGCGGTGGTAGAGTATCAAAATATGCACACAATATCGCAAAAAAAAGACATATCATCGTGCACGTCGAGGCAAAAGATGTAGGACATTTATTATCCACCTAATAAGGAGTCTCCATAGGCATTTTATAGAGTGCCTGGAATCGGCTACCCGGAGATTCTGGCATGTCAGAACCTCCTGCAGGAGATTCCGGAAAAATAGTCCTGTCCATAATGAGGTCGAATCATCATGTACTTCTACATAAGTTTCTTGAATGTTCATTCAATGTTAATTATTTGAAATCAATCATATTAATCTTATTTATCAATGGAAATCACTGTCATAACACACTTTGCATGCTAAAATCACAGGTTAATGGCGAACTATATCATTAGTGTAAGTCTATACCTAATTACTGCCACGCTTGACAGTGCTGTGGTGTCTGGAACTAAATGTCTTGCAGAAACATTTTAATTGCAATAGACTTGTTATCAATCTTGTAGGTGGGTAATAGATACAATAATGACTGATTTTGTATACGAGTGAATGTAATCTCCTCGTAGTTGACGACGTAATATCCTCGCTAATCGCTCGAATATTACTACACGTCAACTACTCTGAGATTACGGCCACACGTACACAAAACCAGTCATTATTGTGATTATCGCAGCAATGTAAGATACACAAAGATATACCAAGATATAACATGGCAAATGCATCGTGTTGGTGCAACCAGCACTTAAAACTTTTTAATCTCGGGGCACTTTAAAAAATGACTTCTATTGGGTTTGTCGTATCAGAGTTTAAAGGGGAGGCCATCTGATGACCTATTGACAACTTTTGAGAAGGTGTCACAGTGTATGGACCTACGGGACAATCTTAGATGGAGTAGGGGTAAATAGCGATCCGAGTGTGAACTCCAGACTGTGTCTGAGTCTTCTTAGTATTCCCTCGACTGGAAATCGGTAAATAGCATTGAAAAAACTTGGAATACGGTTCTCGGTTGTCTTTCCATCCATCATTTCTCTCACCGGCATAGACAATAGATTGCTCTGTAGTATGACCTCTTGAAGTAATACGTATTTCTTGTCTCGTCCGTGAAAGATTTATGAAGACAGCTACGTTTGAACTTTTCATTCCTACGATATGAACCACTACCGAGAACTGGAGCTTAAGGTGTATATATATTTATGATAGTAGTTTTGCTTTATTAGACAACATAGTGAACATTTAAGGGCAAATGGTGCCTTGAGGCATCAACCATCCCAGGGCGAATGATGCCTTGAGGCATCAACCAACCCAGGGCAAATGATGCCTTGAGGCATCATTTCTCAAAATTGTACAAAATCGTTTTTGATAAGGAAAAAATGGAGCAATATCAATCAAATTTTCACAGAATATAGGTATGTACATGTAATTAGTACAGGTTTAGTCCCGGAATAGCCTAAATGATGTTCAGGTAGTTTTGGTTTTATATAGTTAACTGGTATAACAACAAAAGGGAGCAATGGAAATGACCACAAGATAACAATGAATGTACGGAGAATTATTTGGCAAAGCTGAAAGTTGTAAGCTGTATGATAATGTCCAGAGATTAATAAAAGTCTTGCTCAAATAAAAAAAGAAGAATATAGGTATAACATAATTAGTTTTTCTATTCAAAAGAAACAAAATATTTAGGATTATGTTTCATATCCCATGATTAAACCCTCGAATTATGGGTTTTGATGGCTATGTGCCCGTTTCCTAGCAGTATACAATGCCATCAGCACCCATCCTGAAAGGGTTCTAAGCAATGAGCTGCTGGAGGTTGCTGCTGCACTGCAATACCACCAGAAACTAGGAGCATATTTTATTTCCATTCATAATGGAAGAGCGCGGTATACCAAAATCTCATAAAATAAAAGTAAGAGAATATCAATATTTTGGTATATTTCTTTTGAGATGTTTTTCATTTTCTGGCTAACGTTTTTGATTTTTACTTGTGCCTGGTCTAGCATACCACAGATCACATTCACCTTGTCGTGGTTGTGACTGAATTTTTCATTGAGGGTCTTGGTCAACTGCCCTACTTCTAACAGGTCAGCTATGCCACTCAGTTTGCTCTTTGATAGCCCCTTAGCGCTTTATGCACTCAAGATTGTTTTGCTTGAAGGTACTTCATTTGGAGTACTACTAGTGCCCTTGGTAGTCCTCTTACTAACATATTTGTCATCTGTTTTCCATCTACTTCTAAGAGTTATTTTGACATCTTCAGATGGGGTATCATCTGGAACATCCATATATTTGGCACTATTATCATAGTCCATTGATATGTGATTTCTGTCCATATGATATATGCATTGAATGCACACACTTTGACATGGTCACTCAGCCATGAAAGTTCTATTTAAAGGAACCAAGTCAGTAGTGGGGCAGGGATACGGTCAGACTGGGATACTGGACACCTTTCCATTTTACCAGGCCTTTATAATTGGTGCAGGGATAGTGAAGGGTTAGATTCTCTGCAGTAAGCTGAAAGCCTGTGTGAGCATTCTAACCTCTCTAGATGACGTATATGAGCGCGATTTCCCGCGCTCAATAAAGCATGTAACGTGACAAAGCCTTGGAGTCATTCATTCAGCTTACTATTCACAACCGATAGTAACAATACCTCTGCCATCATACACGCCTGAAATGAGATCCTATATTGAAAACAGTTGCAAAATATGCGTCCTTTATAGATATGACCAAGGAACTGTCTTTACGTTCGATTTTCAACACATGCTGTATGGTATGATAAGCATCGCTGTGTAGATATAATAAGCAGTGTAGCCTTGAGAATTCTACTTTTCCATAAGGGATTTTGCTTAAATTCAAAAGCCCATATCAAAATGGTTATCAAAATTGTCCATATCTATTAGACTTTCTCTCCCCCCCCGCTCACGATGCTAAAGTGGAAAATAGACTGTATGATTCCGTTTCCATCTATCAACTTCTCATTGTGAATTAATACGCTATTCAAACTCGATGGGATATGAGCTCTGACCATAAACTGTCATAGGTTTCCTCTAAATAACCTCTTCCAAACCTAGGCAGCATATCTGAGCATGTTCCACACTCAATAAAGTAACTACAAATATAACGGGATGTCTTAAATCAGACATAAAGTCATGGTCTAAGTATATCACCATCTATTTGTCAATAGACCTACTGATCTATATCCCAGCTCATGCATTCATTGAATATCAATATTTTGAATGCATTACAGGTAGAACAACACAAAGCTGTGTACACGATTTGTAAAAAGTACTAACACATACGAGAAATGCGTATAATATATAAGCCTCTCGCTTTGTGTAAACGTTCTCTCGGGTGCATCTTGGGTTCAGAGTAAGGGTGATCTTTTATGTACAAGCTCGGAAATTCGGTAAACTGCTTACACTCACCACCCTCACCATGCTCTGTTGAAAAATGGGATCTAAACCTTTAAGACGTCACGTGGGCTCTGCTAGAAACGGAGATACGCAGCAGAGAAATAACCCCTGTACAGCTGGGAATTGACCGGTGTGCTAGCTACATGATAATACATAAACTTTAAGAGAGGGATCCCTTCCGAGTCCGTTGACGCGGGGTGTTCGCTTAAACGCGGTGTCCGTTCTACTGTATATATATATATATATATATATATATATATATATATATATATATATATGTATGTATGTATGTATGTATATATATATATATATATATATATATATATAGATATATATATGTGTGTGTGTGTATGCATGTATGTGTGTCTGTATGTGTGTGTGTATATATATATATATATATATATATATATATATATATATATATATATATTTATCAATCAGGGAAACAAAGTATTCATTAATACTGAAGCAGGGTAGGATGTGCTGTGTGATGCATTTCTACCAGTGGTGCTCTTGCGCATTGGTACGTATGCAAGTACATGATGTGCAATACAGACACCCTCTGGCCCGATTAAAGTGACCTCTTAAGCGGGGTGTCCCCTTAAATGGGGGTTTCCGTCTGTTGATGGATATGTAATAAATTTGTATACAGTTAGCAGTATGGTATAGAGCCACTGATATAACCGTACAGACAGCCCACAGATACCTACCTGACATGTATAGGGGCCTATGTAGGCTATTGCCTGTTGTCTGATCATCAAGACACCAGTCTAACCGCCTCAAACGCACACCATAAACAAGCCATCAAGATAATCTGGAGTGCAATCCCCACACTGTCCCGTCAGATTCGATAAGGTGTCCCTCCAAAGTGCCCCCTTAAGCGGCGTTAAGAAGCATTCTGTAGTGAAATGACTGTCCCTTTAAGGGCGGTACCCCTTAGGTGAGGATAAAATTAACTCCTGATATAGGGTACACATTTCCGTTGCCAGCAAATTTTCCCCTTAAGCGAATGTCCCATTAAGAGGGGTGTCGCGGAAGCGGGGTTTTACTGTACATGCTTACGAAGACAGGGTAAAGGGCATATTCCACATGGCAGGCTGATTGGCACATCACGGGTGCCACATGGACACTGCACGGGCGCAATGTTTATGACTGTGAGGTGGACATATATAGAACCTGTGTGGTGGAGCAGGTTATTTGCTCACTGCCAGCAGCTGTTCAGCCACTGTATGGCCGCTGTGCAACCAAAACCTGCTAAAAGCTGGTAAATTAATTAATTATAAAATGCAATATTCACGAATATTCACGAATATTTCATCCCAATTAATTTAGAGAATATCAAAGGTTTATTTATGCGTAAATGCTGAATTATCCCAAATTTATATTACTGTACATGTTATGTACATGTTATGTACATACATTAACGAAGCCCCATCGTAGAAACATTGAAACAACAGAATACGGATATAATTATGATTAATCAAAATGCGAAATGTGATTTATAACACTTCAATGACAACTGTAGTTGATGCTGGGGACACACCAAGCGAGTCAAGGCAGCGATCTCTGTAATCGCCAACACAAAATAGCGTATATTTGAAAAATCATTTTACAGTAATATCTCCCACCCATAAGTTAATGTCTCGGAAGCAAAAAACCATGTGAAATATAGAATAATAGCGCATATATTCGCCATTTTGTGTTGGCGATTCGGGAAATTGCTGCGTTTCTCGCTTGGTGTGTCCCCGGCATCAGCTACAAGTAATTGCCCTCAGTGCGGTTCTGAGCTCATGTAGGAAATACCAATGACATGCAAATGAAATAAATACCCAAGCGTCATCATCTAAGAGATAGATATAAGTGCATGCATAACCGCTGTACATCTGAATATACATGCTTACGAGACGTATTTTACATAATCATTTGAGAAAAATACATCATGGCGTATGGTAATCTCGTCCTAACTATTCTGTATACCATTGCAGTCAAAAGCGATAAGAATGTGTGTGCTTGAGATCGGCTGAGCCATGCATAAATATGGAACACAGAAATAAGAAAAAGAATAACTAAAGCCATTGACAGTGTACTTTAAAAACACTGTCCATGCTATAGCGAAGCGATGGGGGCAGATGGTAACGATGGAAAGGCGGTGTCTTTTTGGTAGAACATTCCCATCGTGACAGTACGCTTTTCCCAACGTTTGCACTTGATGATTGTAGGCGGCGATTCTAATGCTGGAGACACACCAAGCGAGAAACGCAGCGATTCCCGGAACCGCCAACGCAAAATTACATCTATGTCAGCTATTATTTCATATTTCACCTGATTATTGATTCCGAGACACTAAATTATCGGTGGGAGATATCACTATGAAATAATATCTCAAATGAATGCTATTTTGTATTGGTGATTCTAGATATCGCCGCCTTATTTGTCCCGGCATTACATTTTCCACCACCTGACGAGTTTCATCAGTACATATGAAAAGTGTTAGGCCCGGCGTCCACCTACTACGATATGGCACCGATATGGCCTACGATGCACCTCCCGATAAAAAAACTAAATCGCGTCGGAAGGTCACCTAATATCGGGGCAGTTGACCATGTTTCTCCGATTAGACACCGATAAAACCCCCATACAATGCGTGGTGGATTGGCATGTCTAGACTTATGTCTACGATTTTGCACCTTCCCGATATGGCACCGATTTTGACATTTTGTATCGGTGCCGTATCGGCAGGTCTATGATTCTATCGTAGTAGGTGGATGCCGGGCCTTAGCTTTTGAGGAAATTCTTTGGTTGATAACTATTGTGGCCGATATCGCATAATCGAGCACCACCTGATGAATATTGGCTAGACGATCTACAGTCGTCACATTTTAGTCGTCTACCAAACTAATATTTTGTCGAAAGTTTCCTATCTCTTTGGAATATATCAAAGTATATCGTATACTATCTTTCAATGGTGAACGTATTCGCACGATAAAGGTGTATTAACGCCTGAAATTACCGGAAAAAAATTGGGTGCTTCCACCACCAGGTATGCTTAGCCCCGGCGTCCACCTACTACGATAGAATCGTAGACCTCCCGATATGGCACCGATACAAAATGTCAAAATCTGTGCCATATCGGGAAGGTACAAAATCGTAGACATATGTCTAGACATGCCAATCCACCACGCATTGTATGGGTTTTTTATCGGTGTCTAATCGCAGAAACGTGGTCAACTGCCCCGATATTAGGTGACCTTCCGACGCGATTTTGATTTTGCATCGGGAGGTGCATCGTAGGGCATATCGGTGCCATATCGTAGTAGGTGGACGCCGGGCCTTAAGCTTTGTCTCCACTGTGTGATTCTAGGTACATAGGTACGCCTAGTCCGAGACTGGGCGTACCTTCAGGATCGCAACGCGGCAAAACGCACAGTGGAGACTGCAAGTTTCCCACTAGTCTGAGACTGGGCGTACATCCAGTCTCAGACTGGGCATACCGCATGTACCACGGATCGCAAGCGTTTTTAGATATCAAACATATTTGATATTTGGTATGCCCAGTCTGAGACTGGACGTAATCGCAAGCGCTCCAGTCGCAAGCGGGTTAGTCTACACACAGAATTGATGTTACCTTGCGATCCAGCGCCCCAGCAACGAACTGGAGATCTTGCGATCCTGTACCTCCAGACTGAGACTGGAGGTACAGGATCGCAAGCCCCCTCCCCCCACCAGTTGCACAGTGGCCTTAACATGATTTTTCTCCGATACCGCCCGATCTCCATTTCGGCAGGTTTCGGTCGCTTGCTGGAATCAGCGCTTATAGGCCCATTTCCATTGACCGACGAAAACGGTGTAGAGGTTTTGAATTTTTCTTTAGATAGCCCATCCCCATTGGCCATCACCGATATACAGTCAGGAACCACCGACGGACCTTAAGCACTGCTGACGCAAAATAGAAATGGGCTATTAGGTGAAATTAAAACATCTACACAGTATTCGTCTTCCAATGGAAACGGGGCTTCACCTACACTGCAATGCGTACACTAGATCTACATTGTAAAAAGACGAATCGTTGTCTGTGATTCTGTGTGAACTGGGTCAGGTCTAGTGTAAGGCTGGTGCTATGTACACCCCACATGCGCGGTTGATGGTTGTAGATGATTGGCAGTTACCTGCAGACATGCGCACAGCCCATTTCCGTTAGAACAGGGTTACCAGATGCTTGTAGAACATGTATGGTTGTAAGGGCTCCAACGGGCATTCAACTTGACACTCCAGAAAAGCGCTATAATTGATTCTTACACTAAATATTTGTATAAAAGACTTACGCAGACAACCCTAAGAACCAACACAGAAGCTACCTGCAGCGCCATGCGATGTGAGATGATAACTGAAGGACACATAACATTCCCACGAAGTGACCGCGAACTGTGGACTTATACATTGAAAAGAGAGCAAGCTCATACACTAAGAGTAAAATTTTCATATAATCAATATTGAATGCCAGTTGAACGTTTACAATGATAATAGGCAATCCTAGCTTATTATCAAATTGAAAACTCAACTAGAATTTCAATTCTGACTGTACTATTGAACCATGTAGAATCTTTATTGGATGTTTTCATATATGAACTATGTGGGATTAAACTACACATGTAAAACAGAATCCTCGGGAAAAAAATCTGAAACTAAAGAGAGCTCAGCTCAAATATGGTAGTAGAAAGGCCAAGGCATTCATCCGAGCCTTACCCTGCAACTTTGACTTCCTCTCAACGGATCATAGTTTCTCTCTATTCCTTAGGATTGGGATAATTGCTAGTAGATAGTTGTTCGACTCAATGACTTTACTGGATATAGAAAGATTGAACCAATCACATATAGAACGTGAATATGGAATTATTTTATAGCAAGGCCACAGAACAAGCAGGGAAGACTCTATATGTACTGAATATCTAATTTAAAAAAAGGACATAATACATCAGTATACGAAAAGACCAAGAACATCTTGATCTATTTCGTTAAATGAAAATAAAAACTGCTGAAAAAAACCCCAATAAGAACTGACCAACACCTAATTGGTTTGAGTCATGGATATTACCCTATCAAAGGTGGACAATAAGTATTCAACAGGAAGCTTTAATAACATCAAGAAATGCATACGTATACGTTATGATGGAAATTATTGTATAAACCAAGGATGGAATATTACTGTAAGGCCCTGCGCCCACCTACTACGATATGGCGCAGATATGGTCTACGATGCACCTCCCGATAAAAAATCAAAATCGCGTCGGAGGGTCAGCTAATAATGGGGCAATTGACCACGTCTCTGCGATTAGACGCCGATAAAACCCCATACAATGCGTGGTGGATTGGCATGTCTAGACATATGTCTATGATTCTGCACCTTCCCGATATGTCTCCGATATTTGCTTTTTGTATCGGTGCCATATCGGTAGGTCTAAATTTCTATCGTAGTAGGTGGACGCCAGGCCTTACCTTGCAAATTTGACCTTCTCTCAACGGATCATAGTTTCCCTCTATTCTTTAGGGTTGGGATAATTGCCCGTTGTTTGACTCAATGACTTAACTGGATATAGAAAGATTAAACCAATCACATATAGAACGTGAATATGGAATTATCTTATAGCAAGGCCCCCCAAAAATGCAGGGAAGACTAATATAAAATCGATCTAATATCTATATCTATATTAGCTAGTCATGATGGAAATTACTGTATAAACCAAAGATAAAATATTACTGTTACTCTAGGGTAAGGTATTCATATACGGATATATAGATTCAAAGTTAACATACTTCCCCTTCCCTCTATAGAACAGGACCAGATTTCCCATTGCCTACCTACAAGGGAGGTAGAACTGAGGTCTTCTAATATTTGCCCATGAGAATCACTGGAGATCAGGTGTCGAGGGCTGGGAGAACCTGAGGTACTGTAAACGTAAGATGGGCCCCACCATCTACTGTGAGGTCATTGAACGAAGGGAGTGCACGCAACGCGTGACATGAGGAGTGTCTTAAGTGTACGGTGTATGGGTGTACAGCTGAGGGGGCTCTGCTGAAGGAGCCCTTTACCCACTTTACACTGTCTCCGGCATAAACCAGGGACCACTCTCGACAAGCGTTTAAATTCCTGAACGTCCTCTTCCATCAGATTCACAACTCTAGGCTATCTTCTTGCAAGTATCTGCTCTTTATTTGATGTCAGTCAACTTTATACTGTTAGGCCCGGCGTCCACCTACTACGATATGGCTCCGATATGGTCTATGATGCACATTCCGATAAAAAATCAAAATCGCGTCGGAAAGTCACCTAATATCGGGGTAGTTGAGCACGTTTCTGCGATTAGACACCGATAAAAACCCCATACAATGTGTGGTGAATTGGCATGTCTAGACATATGTCTACGATTTTGCACCTTCCCGATATGTCTCCGATATTTGCTTTTTGTATCGGTGCCATATCGGGAGGTCTAAATTTCTATCGTAGCAGGTGGACGCCAGGCCTAAGAGTGGAAGATTAAAGAAAAAAACCCAGCAAGTTTTACTAAAAGTCGTTGATGCCGAGTGAATATCACGTAGCATTCAAAGGAGTTGGTGAACAACGACTTTGACCAAAACGAGTTGTTTTCTGTATTTATCTCACCCCTATAGACACTGAAAGGATGTACGACACAAAGGATATAGACAATGGAGAACAAAACTCATAGGGGCATTGGTAACGAGTTCCCAATGTTAAGCCTATGAGACAAAAGTACCAGGGGTGAGATAATAAGCAGAAATGCAATGATTTTCTTTAAATGATAACAGAAATATTCTGACTTATTGAGAAAAAGGAAGAGGTGTAACAACTTCTGCAACTATAGGAACCCTTCCACGTTGGTCACATTAGAAACAATACTTTCTTTCCATCACATACACCTATCAGACATGACATTCACAGTGTAACCTTTCTGAAGATTTACTTCACCCACTCTACGTATTCTCAATGATGTCCCCTTGATATGGGCAGAGGTGGACATATATACGCCTGAAATAGTGTTTCAAATGGCATGTGACTGAAAGATCATCAACCACTTCCGTAAGTTATTCATTTTGATTGACTTTTACAGCGGACAACGATCATATATTACTCGTTTTTATTAGCTTCACATCTGAATGAATTCAGATCCTCCTGTTCAAGGCTTGCTCTGACATACAACAGTTCATAATTCCACTTGTGACGTATTACACAAAGAATAAATGAAGTAGAAAAAATAATTATTGGTATGTCACTTAGATGAAGCAGTGAGCATACAAATACATTACACCGTACCAAAGACCCTTAAAGCCAATGCCCATCTACCGATTTTGGAACATTTATGTACGTTTGTCGGCGACAAAGGGGCGGTAATTTGTCTCAGGCAACCCATCCTAACGGAGTCGGTAGATGTAGCATAGCTAGGCAAGACTTCCCACCGATTGGTGAACCAACGCCTTCAGACGTCCTTTTGTCGCCGACAAGTTGTGGTTTCAATGTTCCAAAATCGGTGGGGATCAGTTTATCAACATGTTGATAAATGTAGTCAGCGACAACGGAACGTTGGGAAAGGAGGGTTGATAGGTTGACAGACGCAGTAAATACAGTAATCGCTTGGTGAGGCTTGTAGGGGGTGCCACACTCGGTTTCTTTGGTTTTTGCCATCCCCTAGCGATTAGTGGACCATACACCGATTTCATCAGTGTGCGGGTCGAGCAAGGGGTTACGTAATTTGCCTGCGACAAGGTGACCGACTCGCATACGATTTGGGAACTAATCGTTCATACCGAAATCGGTAGATGGACATCCGGCATTACCCGGCGTTTACACTAGATGATTACAGGCGGCGATTCTTGAATTTTGCACCACCTGACGACTTTCAGCTGCAATGGCTAGACATCGGTACATACAAAAAGTGTTAAGACATGAAGAAGTTTTTGGGTTGATGACTATTGCGGCCGATATTGCGTCATCGAGCACGACCTGGCGACTATTGACTAGCTGATCTACAGTCGTCATGTTTTAAGCCTATAAATGCGGGTGTCCACCAACCACGACAAGGCTACGACAATGGGTTTCCGACAAGGTCCATGACAGGCCTACGATTGGAAGGCTTGTCGTAGCCTTGTCATGGTTGGTGGACCTCAGTTCCCGACAAGAGTCTGCGACAAGGCAATGACAGGCTGTGACTGGAAGCTTGTCGGGAGCCTTCCGACAAGGTTACGACAAAATCAAACATGTTCGATTTTTCCTACGACGGGACGTTTGTTGTGGAGTGCCATGGCGAGTCGGGAGCGTGTCGCAGAGGTTTATGATAGTAAATTTCGGTGGAGCGTGCACTTCCCGACACCCTCCGACAACGTTGTCATAAAGCCCCCCTTCTTACAACAAGGCCACGACAAGCGGCGATTGGAACCTTCTTGTTGCCACTTGTCGTAGCCTTGTCGTGGTTGGTGGACGCCACCCTTTAGACACTGACTCGACTGCTGTGCCCGATTATACCTTTGCCCGATGGATCCGTTGGGTCTGTGACAATCTGCATCAATCGGGTCGATGTACGCACTTCACCGACCCGATTTTATTGCTTTTCCTGATGCGTTGGTAATTACTACCATGTCAGATATGACCGACCTTAAGATTTCGATGTACGCACATTCACCGACTGTTTCCAATTCTGAGCAGGCTGTTTAAATAGCAATACTACCTATTACCCAGTCCGATTTACAAGTGTCTTATAATATCGATGTGTAGGGAAGACATCATAGATCTGAAAACCGTTTTCTAATATTTTAAATAGACCAGAAGTTACTAAACTTTGCATTATTGCCTATATATACTTATCACCCGGCCCGGGGCCCAGCTGGGCCCGGCACCCGGCCGCTTCCTTTGATCTCTCACCGAGCCGATGGTCGGGATGAATCGGGAACAAGTTTCGGTGTCTTATAGGCTTTAGTCGTCTAGTGTAAATTCCGGGTTATGGCATCGTTTCACCTGATTGCACATTCGAATTATGGGTTTTGGTCCACATATCCCAGTGAGACGTCATCCCACCAACACCCTTCCTTATGGGGTAGCTCAGACGCAAGCACCCGTCCTTAAAGGGTTAACAAAGGCGTTATTGGTATAATTGTTATTAGCATATCACGATACAGGAGCCCGTTTAATAATCTAGGATCGTACATGAAGATCATTTTCTGTACCTCGTGCAATGGGTATCGTTTAATGATATTTAAGTCTATTCTCTATGACTGTATTAGCTATCCATAATTATCAAACGGGCCCCAGGCCGTGTCTAACATAATATTAGGGTACCAGACCCACGAACCCCAATATGGCGTATGTTTTCCATACAAGATAAATTGAATTACAGCAAATATTCCGTATTTATTCTCAACCTCTCAGCATACACCCCAGAGAAGAGCACGGGGAGAGATCTAGAACACAAAGGAGAAAGAGAGAGAGAGAAAGAAAAGCGGTATTAAGAAAAGAAGAAAGAGAAAAGGGAGATATGTAGTGAAGGATTGAGCGTGACATGAGAGGGAGAACCTCTGCAGGCTCATTGTTGAACAACTGTTTGACAATCAAACATCACTGCCGTAAGTGGGATATCTTATGCTGATTTCCTTTAAATAGCCCTGTTAAAAAATATCGCAGGCCAATATTTAGATTGTGGGTTGTCCCGAAAGGGAGAAACTGGGGCTGGTTCCTAAAAGAAATACTGGAAATCATCTTGGGTAAAATAGTGATACTAATAACCATACCAAAATCAAGTTTCCGTTGGCAGTAATTGAAGGTAATAGTGAGAAATTGTAACTAATATTACGGTTATTCAATAAACTACATCGATAATACCAGATCATATACTGTTATTTCACTGTCAAAGAAAAGTTGAAAATTCTCGAGTACTACTCGGGGACCAACCCTCTTTGCAGGATTAGTTTAAGCATGTTCGTCTGTCAGAGATCAGGGAAATATGACAATTAAAATATAGGGCACATAGCTATTTGTTATTGAGGCGGCCACCTTGCCCCCGGCAATGGATTTTACTTTAAAAACATGTGGGGCTTGCCATAGTGGGGTTTTAGCCTTGTCTCACGATTACCTATAGATTATAGTGGTTGTTCCCCGACTACAGTGGCGCTATCTTACAATTTCCTGGCAGATGAAGGTAAAACTAGCAATCACTCTGTGCCCTGGGAGGGTATTGGTATCTGATGAAAGTTTGTCCAATTGCAAATTCACGTTGAAATAGGCGTGACGACATATTTTGAGCACAGTGTGACCTTCGATAGATATGTTTTACAATCCTTTACTATTTTGCTGCATGCAAAGTGCTTGATAAAGGGGTTGTCAATATGAATTTAGCGCTGTCCCTACAAGGAATGACCTTCCATAAAAAACATAGGCAGTAAAGTGCTAGGTGGTTGGGCGGGGTTGGGGGTAGGGGTGGGTAAAACATTTAGGAGATTTGGCGTATATCCCTTATATAATGCATAGATACTGTGGAAGCGGTGGGCGTCACATTTCAAAGAAATTCGGCGTACATAGTTTATAGATGACCCCGTACCTTCTAATGTCATTTCTACTCTTTATATAAGTATTAACTAAAATGATTGTGCCGAAATAGCCCAGTTTTCACTTTAGCAAATCATGCTATTTTACGACTATAAGCTATACTAGATGAGTTATTTGCATGTTATTGATACTCCTACTAGAAACAATGAAGATCCGGCTAAGGGCAAAAAGAAAGCAGTTGCTGCTGGATATTAGAATGTGAACAACAAAGTCTCAATAAGTGACTTCAGTGAGAATTAGGTTCTTTAGGGAAATTAGTTAACCTAATTGGGACGAGTCCTCGTCCCGCGTTACTTTCGCTAAAACTATCGCATTCGCTCTACGAGCTCATGGAATAGTTTTAGCGAAAGTGGTGAATGCTTTGTGGTGTAAATCGGCAGTGCTCCAAAATAGCAAATTTCAGTTATACACCTACCAGTATATACCATCGGAAATTTGACCACTACCATACCCTTTGACAATTGACGGAATGTAACTGGGTTTGTTTTAAGGTAAATAAGGAAAGTCTAATAGAAAAAGGTCACATTATTTTAGCCTCCCCTGCACTTTTACCATATTCCTATGAGGAGGGGGGGGGGGGGACTTCTAATTTTCCAAGGGGGACCCCTTTTTCGGTATTCCAAGGGGGGGGGGGGCTATTTTTGTTAACATTCCAAGGTGGGGGGGGGGGGGGGGACTTTTTTTTTGACCATATGGTGTTCCAAAAACTGTGCCCCCCGGCCATAATTAATAAAATCTCCCTGAAGCCCTCTATATTCATACGTATTAGTCTTCCATATGTGCCGGTTTTGCAGCCCGGAGCATATGGACACCTTGTATTAGATGGATAACAAATATTTGAGCGCAGAGGCGTCCAGGCAGAATAAAACCCGGTCCCAACTTCTCTCTAACCAGAGACCACGCGGCGGTAGTTCAGTTAAGTTCCACCCTTTACTCTAACGGCGAATGAGCTCCACCCTAATGTGAGGACGCCCCAGCCCTGGGCTGCCCTGTGTGTGGGGATCAAAGCGGTCCGGTCCCGTGCCTTATTGATAGAGACTTAACCCCAGTGAATGAAAGGTGGCACGCTTCTGGCCCCGGGCCCGCCCGCCCGCTCACAGACCCAAAGATGGCGACCATTTACCGTGATTTCCCCGCAATTGTACGAGCGGAGGGGGCACTCAGAGGCTATCATCCCACTGACTGTCTGCTCATCTCTAGTCAAGGCCCCAATGTAGGTAGTTGTGAACCTGGCGCGAAGCGTGGCTATCTCGATCCTCTCTAACTCCACGTAGCTAACGCCTAATACTCCTACAAAGTGGTAGATACGTGAGAATCGTCCACAGCGGGGCGGTATGCAGGCTAGCTGCTTGTTATGTGTGGGGAATACACATCCTCATCCTGTGCCTTTCAACGTCCAATGCACCACAGGGTCACTTGACTCTCTAAGCACCTCTCAACATAGGACCTATATTATAGGTACCTATACTCTCTACAGAAACCATATTTATATCACTCGTATACTTTGTTATTAGATATTCTACACTACTTTACTTCAAAGCTCCTATTTGCCATTTTGCACAGAATATCTACTCATAAAACGCAACTTTTGACATGAGTCACTGAATATTGGCACAGGTACTCTTTTAATTCTTGTAGAATCACAGGGCTAAGAACTCTTTTGTACTAGTATAAGTCGTTGACCCTTATAGAAACCACTAAAACCATTATTTATCTAATCCCTAGAGCCATCCGCTTAGAACCGGTTTGTATAGGCTCTCCATACATATCCAAAATCTGCCATAAAGCAAAGGCCCCTCGTAGGATTCTGGACTCTGATTGGTCAATACGATGTGTATGAGAGCGAAATCCTCGGATGTCAAATGAATATGTACAATATGCTGGGTGGAAATAGTTCTCGAACTTTGAACATTTGCAGAACTGGGTATTCTGCAGCCCTTTATGTCAAAATGTAGCCATTGCCGTGTATTTGGATGCTTTGTGGTGTAAATAGGTAACTTGTGTACTCTAATCCTGCCTTGATCTCATTCATTGAACCCTGTAGCCAATATAGTATCCATCATCAAACCCTATCCCCTGCCTACCTTGAGCAGCTTCTAACCCCGAATAATCTATGCCATTAGGGAATGATTGTAAATTATTTATAATTCTGACGACCTGTGTCTGAACGGACATAAATTTCTACAAAGTTACCCACCCGCCCACAAATTTAATTTTCATATAAATCTTAAAGGGTCCACGGTTCCAAGGATATTACTTAACTATGGGGGCCGTTGAATAATCTAGGATCTTACATAAAGACACTTATCCGTACCTTTGTACAAGGGTTATCGTTTGATAATATCTAAGTTTGTTTGCTATGGAATAATCTTTGGGTCGCTTGCTGTAATTCACTTGGCAACCAGGTGCTTCTACAACAACCTTTTCTAGGGTCCAAATACCAGGGGGTCAATGTATATACAACAATATATACTTATTCTCCTAAATAGTTCAGCGTCTTCATGAAATGTAATATCTATGTTTATGACATGATGAATAAAACTCGTAATTACAAACTTAATATTATATGGAGAATAAAACCCACCGTTAACTTTCACGCTCCACAGAAATCGGTCGACTGTTCTCCTTGAGAAACGTCGGTGGCACCTAATCGGTGAACTGCACTGCACAAAAATGCAGAAAGATCCTTGACCATTTCTGATTCCACTTAATTGAAGCCTAAGGTCAGGCCTAAATGAGTTATCACAGATGTATACGCTGATCACATATACCATCCCTCATCCCATCTTACTCTCACTGGAGATGAACTTTATCTTAAAAAATATATACGGGCCCATGTCTCTTGCACCTAGCAATATGACCTGCAGTGAATGAACGACAGGTCATATTGCTAGGTGCAAGATTACGCTGATGCAATTAGGAGAATAAATATATATTGTTGTATATACATTGACCCACTGGTACTTGACATATTTGGACCCTAGAAAAGTTGTTTTAGAAGTAACTGGGACCTCTTTCAGTAGTTTCGTGACATGTCTGTGACACCATACAGACATTGGGGTTGTCTAGTTTCGTGACAACACAAGTAGCTACCCTTAGGAAAAGACAGATCCCAAACATAAGAATTAGACAAATCTACACATCATGTTCACTAGTATCGTGACAAAAGTGTTAGACAGATATGAAAAGCAGCACCAACAGTGCAAGCAAGAACGAACAAAACGAAGTCTAATGTCTAGTTCTTATGAAACCGGACACACCATCTAGACGCCATCTAGACATGTCACGAAACTAGTGAAGCAGGTCCCAGGTTGCCAAGTGGATTCCCCTGTACTGTTCCTTTGTCGCTGACAACGGTACATCAATGTTCTGAAATCGGTAAATGTGCATTGGGCTTTACCCTTTATCCTACCCCTAATAAAAAAAAACGCCATAGGCTTAACATGGGATTTGTTTATATCACGGTTGTGACATAAAGTGTTGTTTATGCCACTGCTTTCTGATACTGAAAAAATATGGAAACGGGGTAGGATAAAATCTAAACGCCACTCGTTTGAGTTTGAGCTTATTTATGCCACTCATTTTGTTGGCTCCGAAATGTAACTCGTCTTCGACTCGTGAAATTATGGAGCCAACAAAATGCGTGGCATAAATAAACTCAGACTCAAACTCGTGACGTCTCTTCATAGTATTGACGCAACTACAGCTGGTATTGTTCAAAATTCCATGGAAGAACTGTTCTTTTCTAAGAGATCGGAGAAATAAACTTTATTTTAAAAAAATCTAACGGCCCCTGTCTCTTGCATCTAGCAATGAAGGGATGACACGATATGAGGGATATGGAGCAGAACGGCAAGTGCATTGACGTCATGAGGAGTGTACCTGTCGGGGGTCCGGTTCGGGATACACAATCCTTGAGGCTCCTTACCCAAAGTACAATTCACCAGAGTGTGTGATTTAGGAGCGGGGATGAGCTCCCCACCACAGTAGACCATGCTGCATGGGGGAGGGAGTCTAATATCAATATTAGCAGGAGGGGCGGCTAGGACGGGCGTTTCCTGTTTGGTCAGTATTATCTATAATTGTGCGATTCACTCATGTATACCTATACGTCCCTGGGTGCATCCACTGTCTGGCATCCACTATGGAACGAGGCTTTATCCTACCCCTAATAAAAAACGCCATAGGCTTAACATGGGATTTGTTTATGTCACGGGTAGTGACATAAAGTGTTGTTTATGCCACTACTTTCTGATGCTGAAAAAATATGGAAACGGGGTAGGATAAAATCTAGACGCCACTCGTTTGAGTTTGAGCTTATTTATGCCACTCATTTTGTTGGCTCCGTAATGTCACTTGTCTTCGACTCGTGAAATTATGGAGCCAACAAAATGCGTGGCATAAATAAACTCAGACTCAAACTCGTGACGTCTCTTGATATTATCTTAGCCTGGTGTAAATGTCCATA
The DNA here is from genome assembly GCA_950022655.1 of Alentia gelatinosa. NCBI lineage: Eukaryota > Metazoa > Annelida > Polychaeta > Phyllodocida > Polynoidae > Alentia > Alentia gelatinosa. The sequence continues at coordinate 162,963,833 of OX465579.1, forward strand.
GGTTTATCATTAGGAACTCGTTCTCAACAGGCATGCAGGTATGGTAACTCATACTCAATGGGTGATAAACAGATAGATATATCCGGACTAAGATAAAATCAGAAACATATTCGTGTTTCATCTGTGTCCCCAGTAGCCATCTCGTTTGAAGCGCTTCAGAATATTCACTCGGCTATCGCCTCGTTCATATCCCTGAGCGCTCCAAACTCGATGGCGTATGGGGAAACAGACCAACACTCATCAGTTTCTTTCATAAAACCAGGAGACACACCAAGCAAGAAATGCAGCGATCTTTCAGAATCGCCAACACTCTCGTGTATTTGAGATATTATTTCAGATTTCACCTGATCATTGTTTCTGAGATGCTAAATTATCGGGTAATTCAGCATCATAGAAGCAATAATCAGTTGAAATATGAAATTATGGTGGAGGTAAAATCACAAAAACCAGACACAGTTGTTTTTATTAAAAGTATTTGTTGAATTGACGAATATGACAATTAACAGGTGGTGTCAGAAATATCAATCATGGATCACGACGTTTCGCGCAAGTTCAGAGCCCTTCATAAGGTGATGAAATTATGATGACATACATGCCATTATTTGTTGGCGATTCTGGAAATTAGCTGCATTTATTCCTTGGTGTGTCGCCGGATTTAAGTACTGTGCCTTCTCCTCCACCTTCTTGCCGGGACTCAGGTCTGTCAGGTTTCGAGGGAACATGTCTAAGATCAGTTTGAGGGAACATATTGAAAAGCTGTCCGATTTCTTAATGAATGTCAAGAATCAAAGATTTTGGGCAAGTCTAATCACATTACCGCCTTGATCTCTCAGCAGATCAAGATAAGCTTCGTAATCAACCTTTACCGGCAATGGAATGATAATAAAATAAATAAATAACCTTATTAATACAATAACTGTACAGCGGCAGTGAATAATGTTTGGCTGCCTATCGTTATTTAGTTAAGTTTTTTTTCTATGCTGTGATTGAAGGATTATGCCTTAAATGCAACTGGTTGAGGCGTAAAAACCCATCCTTTTAAGAAATCCTTTTTTCTCCGAAAATACCATTAATGGCAAGCGAGTCCGTTCAAGTGATATTTCTGAATAACAATGTTTTCTTTTATTCATATATATATGTATATTCCATATATTCATAGGTGTATATTCTATATACTCATAAATGAATATATCTTGTGTACATCTGCTGAGACGAATCTATAATCATCAATGTCCAAATAAAAGTAAGACCTTGTTCCCCACATTTGTTTTGTTCTTTCATCTGTCATATATCACTTTAAACTGTTTTTGTTTTTTTCATGGTAGCAAGAGTTCATTGAAGTTTCCATCAGACATTTCAGACACGTCTTCTTATAAGCAATTCTGTGAATAACTAATTAAGCGATTGAATTAGTAGGTCTATTTCTTTGCTCCCATGATTTTTTTTAATGTTTCATACACATACCAATCCCTACCACATCTTTGGATTGATATTTGACTTCTAAGTTTCAGTCTGTTATCATTGATCAAGATTAGATTCATTACCATAGTCTTTGTATAAAATCCACAAATATATACCCCCATTTAGTGTCAATTGCCTACACATTCCACCCATTATCATACACGTTACATTTTCAGGGGACACTTTTATCCCCCAGCGCTCATTCTTAGCAGACCTCTCCTTCCAGGTTCTTTCCACAAATCTGCCGTCTTGCCATGCCGGTGGTTGCCTTATATACCCCCTATTTTTAGACTGCCCATATAAGGCACACATGACAACTATTTGCTGACGTGCACGGGCCACGGTGAGGACAGGGCGCCCAGAGGGGTTTATTTGGCGACGATTTGAATGTTTAAAGGATGTGTTGACACGAGGAAGGACGGCCAGGAATCGTCCTCAGTAAGTGGTTCTGCTCCCCAGCCCCTTACTGTCACAGTCCCCTTGTACTCCGCAGGGTAGACACGTACAGACATATACGGAACTATGAGAGATAAACGTATCACCAGATCGTGCTTTGAAAGCTGAGGTGAGTGGATATTTATATATAACTTTGTATCAGTTCTATCTGCGTGTCTCATGATCCTTGGTGATTCCTGGAAGGTGTTTCTTGAGGAGAACGATGACTTTGACCAAAACTTGTTGGTTTCATCATGAATACTGAGTGTTGAACATCTTTTACATCTTGTGCTCTACAGATACCATGACGCCAGAGGTCTTCACATTACCACTCTCACAGGTGATTGTGGTACTAGTCGGACTCTTCATCAACGCCACCAACGTTCACGGGAAAGTGAAGCTTAAAGTAGGAACTATCCGTAAGTTTCCTTTTCATATTTTAAACCTAAATAATAACATTGGACAAAAACCTGATATTGGGATTCTATATAGAAAAAAAAGAAGATATCCAATGTCTGACGTCTCCAAAATCGTGGGCTGCGATCTATGCGTAGTCTACATCATTGTCGAATCTTTAATGCGGCATTTCCGAAATTATTCTGAAACTCGTTTCAACATTTTGTGATATTCACTCAGCTTCGCTTCGTTCATACCGCTGCGCACCAAACTCATGGAGTGCGACGACTTTTACCTAAATTTGTTGGTTTCTTCTCTTAACTATCAAATAAAAAGAACACGAGCTAAACGGGAATTTGGCCATGGGACAAGGCAGTGTTTGAACCTAATGAGTACTAAATATCGGACTTATTGATAAACAATGTTGTGATTTTTGTAATAGAAGAAGAATTAACTGCGAACCATTTAATGTCCCCGAAAGGGAGAATGAAATGATCCTCTCAATAGACCTTAGGCTTTAACGAAATTATTGACCTTCCTGATGATCATTTTTCAAATTTTCTACTTCAATTTGAACTTAATATATATATATATATTTTTTTTTTCTTAAGAAATCTTTATTGTCATTCAACAGTTCCAGTCTGACCCTTAGATATATTGAATTTTTTCAGCAAAGATCATCTTGGAGGACTGTGAGGAGACTACATGGATTTCCGGGTTTCGGAGAGGGAACCTGATGTCGCACGTTGACGGTGGATTCCCAGCCAGGCGTGACTGCCTTGTACACCTGAGCGTGACCAATGGCTTCTTGCTGAACCTCACCTTCGTCCACCTCCACCTTCTCGGTGACGCCTCCTCCAGTGGGAGCTGTGTGGACTACGTGCAGATCTTCAATGGTCACAACACACAGCTGAGACTCACAGACCCTGTTTGTGGACAACTAGAGCATCGGAGTATCATCTCTAATCAGAGCAAAGTGACGCTCAGGTTTAAGACTCAAGTGCAGAATCCCCAAGAGCGTGCGAGTGGATTTACGATCATGTACGAAAAAATCCACCCAGATCACCTCGATGGGTCCGTGGTTTTAACAGATATACTTAAAGGACCATTTGGATCAAATCAATTAGTTCCCAAGGAACCATTACATAGACCTTTGACAAAGGAAATACCCCGCCCTGATAAGAATGACCATCAGCCATCATCCCATCGCAAAAAGGTAAGAAAGAAACTGAGGAGTGTTTGATCTGTGTCGCCATATGTCATCAAGTTTGGAGAGCTCAGGGATATGAACGAGGCGATAACCCAAGTGAATATTCTGAAGTGCTTTAAACGAGATAGCTATCGGGGACACAGACCAAGCACGAATATATTTCTGATTTTATCTTATCCTGGATATAGTTATCTGTTCTTCATCCATTGAGTATGAGTTACCGAACTCGCATGCCTGTTGACAACGAGTTCCTAATGTTAAAATTCTGGACATTTATACCAGGCTAAGATGATAGGTATACCTTCCTATAAAGCTACTTACAGAATCTTTCGGATTTCCATTTCAATGCAACAAGAATTATTACAAGAATCTCTCTTATACCGAAATCATTTCAAGTATGAAGTTTACCTTCTAGATTATGCCAACCGTAGGTAATCCAGAAGTTAGACTATTTGTCATAGCGGAGCCTTAGAGTCAATTTGCAAGGGCTTTTGGTAAGAATTAAAGTAAATAAATAGCTCCAGAACATCAAATCTCGCCCTTTGCGAAGCCCTTTCTTTACTTTAAAGACCTTGAAACTGATAACAAAAAGACGTTAAGAATGAATTTTAGAGGAAATAATATATTTCTATAGAGGGATTTTAGGAGCTTCTGTACTATGTGCAATATTTGGTTACGCCCCTAGTCCTTTGATATTTTTCTTCTAGACACCAGCGATACATGACATTTGATATTTCAATTCAATTTCAAGATCGAAAATTTGAACATTTCTCTCATATTTGTCATGAAGAAAAAACACTTCGATTCAGAATGTCTCCATTATTGATTATGGACTTGACTCACTTCTAATCAGGCATTGATTCTAAAACTGCTTCTCTTCTCATTTCCAGTTTCCTCTTACGTGATCCCTCTTGGAAAATGGGAAATTGAAGCATGGAACAGTGAAAAGGCATCTGTCCGTAACAATATCCCTGGTGTTTACCGAGGCCATCGAATCTCCCGGTGAAAATAGACGCTCCCCTGTTTCGTGGTGCCGAAAGTCGGTCGGTCTTCACGACATTGGTTTCACGACACTGCCCGGATATTGTCTCGCGAAGTTCCGGACTGTGTGATATGTGTCATGCATATAATGCTAGCTGAGGTCTTGGTTGTAGGCCTTGGAGGTGCCACAGCAGCAGCGAATCTATAAATCTAGTCAGTGGTGATGGATGACTTGCAATAAGACATACAAACAGAAATATTGATTTTATGTTGGCAATTGGCTCCACACACTTTTGTTATCTGAATGAATAATAATTCAGTTGCCTTCGGATAGCCATAACGTTGGATTACTCCTCCAGATGGCTATTCGGCCTGGAGATGAGATATTTATTTCTATCAATATGTAATGGTAAAAGCCAGATATATTTATGCATTACCAACTTGATTTACACGTACAATCTTTTGGATGAACAGGTCAAATGTAAGAATTTTCATTTCGGGTGAACAAATATCCATACAATATACAATGCAAGAATAATCATTACTAACAAGATAGTATCATAGCATCCCATTATGAATTTGTATGTTTGCCTATATCTTTGATGAATAATTATAGATTATATATAGAAAGCAAGAATGATTCAACGCCTCTAGGAAATTAACGATGCAGTGGTACATTGGAAATATGTTTAGATACAAGGCAACAATCCAGTTTGGAAATAGTCTATGATGTACAGAATTATTCATGATTGTAATAAAAACGTTTTTTTATAACCTTTCATAAGTTTTAGATTTCTTAGGTTGTCACTCTCAGCAAGTTTTACTTGTCGTCCACAGGCATGGCGATGGGTTATTTTACCACATATTTGGCAGGGCATGTATAAACGTTCAGAGGCAATATAAAAGAGTATGCATAGATTCATCTTAGGAGATTAACAAAATTATTCTGATGTATACAAACTGAGTGCAATATAAAGGTTTGGAAATCCATCTTAGGTATAGTTCGATCACATAAACACTGGACTTTTTTATTCGTGTGTTTTCTTTTGAAAATGTATTCTTTTATATTATTACATGATTTACTTTGTATTCATACCCCATTGCTTCCTAACCCTATTGTTTTATTTAATACACAACACCAATCTCTCTAGGAAATTAACAATACAGTGGTATATTGGAAACGTGGTTAGATACAAGGCAACAACGCAGTTTAGAAACAATCTATGATGTACAGAATTATTTATGATTGTAATAAACACGTTTTTTATAACCATTCATAAGTTTTAGATTTGTTAAGTTTTTATTCTCAGCATGTTTTACTTGCCACCCACAGGCTTGGGGGATGGGCAATTTTACCACATATTTGGCAGTGCATATGTAAAAATCTTAGGAAATTAAAAAAAATATTTTGATGTACACAAACTGAGTGTAATTTAAAGGTTTGGAAATCCATTTTAGGAAAATATCAATCGCACACAGACTGGACTGGTTATATGCAATTTTTGAAAAATCGAACCTTTTATATTAAGCAGCAACATATTATTTCCTTCTTCACAGCTCTTGGTTGATATTTATTTTCAAGGAAGGATGACCTAGTATACAATCTTTAGTGCGCATGACTTTCTTTGTATTCATCATTGCGTCCTAAGCTTATTAAGTGCATACCTTCAGTGCAAGTGATAATCTTTTCACCTGCTATTCACGCATTTATCCATATGCTTTGATTGAAATATTATATCACAACTTTGCTGGGTAAGAGATAGTTCTGAGCCTGCGATTCGGATTCCAGGCTTGCACACAATTCTCCCATCAGAGCTATCAGCGACTCAGACAGACATTTCATTAGAAATCGGGCAGGTCAGAAGAAAACCTCGATACTTTCTTTCAGATATTGAATATGGGATTCGACAGTAACCAATAATAGTAACCCCAACTTTTGACAGATATATATTAATCTATTTCGTTATAGAGCAGCTCACTTGCATATAAAGTGGTCTTCCACTGATCAGACTACTGATCAGCTCTATTCGGGTTAAATCCGTAGCTGCCTTGACTCATTACAGGGACAAGTCTGTTAATCTCCTGCCTGAATTTTTGTACTGCTTGTAGAGTGTGTTACATCATAATCTCGAAGCCAATTTTCCATTTTCTTATTCCCTTTTCCGTGTTTAAAATATAATGAACATATACTTTTTTTTTTTATCAATTTGTAAGCTACGAATATTTCCTATTGTCAAACTGTGTCTACCTTTAGGGTATACATAGAACAAAAATACCTGGTTGGAGGCGCGCGCAGCAGATACCTATTTGATGTAAGCCGAGCAAACCCTATATCGTAGCCCGGCGTAGACAGGGATTGGTTGCCAATCTACCAGACATCTTCTTCAGGTTCCATACGGCACTGCCCCCTTGTGTCAACAACCGACATTGTTATCTGTTGCCAACAGCGCTCTCTTCCAAAATGAGGCTCTAACAAAACACTGTGCCCTCGTCGCAAAAGATCAAAAGTTAAATTTTATCAACTTCATTCATAAACAGAGTTCTCTGGGTCAGAACCCGATCTGAAGGGACGCCACAGTCGCTGACTCTTCTCAGATGTTCAATGAAGACGAGGATGGAAAGAGAGTGTCCGAGGTTCAGTTTGTCTGAGTCACATCGTCTGTTGTTTGGGAAAAGAAAATAATCATATTGTGTTAACCTGGGGACGGCTATAAAACCGGCGAAACTATATTTCAGATTGGGGACTAATCTTTTAGGTACTCTTCTGGTAACTTCGCCAGATGAAGATGAAATGATCTGAGATAATGATCGTGTTTAGTGTAACGGAAAACATGGGAGCTGGAGAGGAGACAATGCATTGGGGACCTTTCCCCTCACGCGTCGATTTTTCTCATCCGCACGATATGTATCTACCCCCTGAAAGCCACTGCCATCTCCTGCCACCCCCTGCCACCCCCTGACATCCCTGCCAGCCCCTGCCATCCCCTGCCATCCCCTGCCATCCCCTACCATCCCCTGCCATCCCCTGCCAACCCCTGCCAGACCCTGTCATCCCCTGCAAGCCCCTACAAGCCCCTACAAACCCCTGTCAGTCCCTGCTAGCCCCTTCCAGCCCTGCCAGCCCCTGTCTGTCCCTGCCAGTCCCTGCCAGCCCCTGCTAGCACCTGCTAGCCCCTGTAAGCCCCTGCCAACCCCTGTCAGCTCCTGCAGCCCCTGCCAGCCCTTACAAGCCCCTGCCAGTCCCTGCCAGCCCCTGCCAATCCCTGCTAGCCCCTGCAAGCCCCTGCCAGTCCCTGCTAGTCCCTGCCAGTCCCTGCTAGTCCCTGCCAGCATCTGCCAGCCCCTGCCAGCCCCTATCAGCCCCTGCCAGCCCCTACCATCCCCTGCCATCCCCTGCCATCCCCTGCCATCCCCTGCCAGACCCTGTCATCCCATGCAAGCCCCTACAAGCCCCTACAAACCCCTGTCAGTCCCTGCTAGCCCCTTCCAGCCCTGCCAGCCCCTGTCTGTCCCTGCCAGTCCCTGCCAGCCCCTGCTAGCACCTGCTAGCCCCTGTAAGCCCCTGCCAGCCCCTGTCAGCTCCTGCAGCCCCTGCCAGCCCATACAAGCCCCTGCCAGTCCCTGCCAGTCCCTGCCAGCCCCTGCCAATCCCTGCTAGCCCCTGCCAGCCCCTGCCAGTCCCTGCTAGTCCCTGCCAGTCCCTGCCAGTCCCTGCCAGCATCTGCCAGCCCCTGCCAGCCCCTGCCAGCCCCTGCCAGCCCCTGCTAGCCCCTGCCAGTCCCTGCCAGCCCCTGCTAGCCCCTGCCAGTCCCTGCCAGTCCCTGCCAGCCCCTGCCAATCCCTGCCAGCCCCTGCCAATCCCTGCTAGTCCCTGCCAGTCCCTGCTAGTCCCTGCCAGCATCTGCCAGCCCCTGCCAGCCCCTGCCAGCCCCTGCCAGTCCTTGCAAGCCCCTGCTAGCCCCTGCCAGGCCCTGCCAGCCCCTACAGGCCCCTGCCAGTCCCTGCTAGTCCCTGCAAGCATCTGCCAGCCCCTGCCAGCCCCTACCAGTCTCTAGCAGTCCCTGCAAGCCCCTACAAGCCCCTGCCAGTCCCTGCCAGCCCCTGCCAGCCTCTGGAAGATCCTGCAAGCCCCTGCAAGCTTCTGTCGGCCCCGGTACAACCCCTGCCAGCCTTTGTCACTCGCATAATAATGTGATATGTTTCTCCACAACAATGAGGCAAAGGAGTTCCGCCGACACTAAAACATTCACAGAAGCGCGGAGTAGCACAGGAGGAGGCGCTGGGAACCAGTGTGGCCCATGAGCAGCTCGCACTCGGGCAAGTTGTGTTTGCTTTGCACACAGCGTGCATGCTCCATGTTGATGGCTACGTCTATTTGAGGTGAGAGGGATCGACAATATCCCAAGGGCTCTCTCAACTCCCCCCCCCCCGTCCCACTCCTCACTCGCCAGCCCATCCCTATCCTCTACGTTAAGGTCAGTTCACACTGTACGACTTGGGGGCTTATGAGCGGGTACCTTCAGTCTCAGACTGAAATTGGAGGTCCTAGAACGCTTGCGATCGGAGGTACATCGGCACTTCCAGTCTCAGACTAGCGGTACCATATATGAAACATGTTTGATATTCAAAAATTCTTGCGACTGGTGTACCACAGGTACCTCCAGTCCGGGATTGGGCGTTCCCGGTAGACCCAGTCTCAGACTAGCAGGAAACTTGCCAACATCACGGCTTTGCCTTTTCCTGCAAATATAGAAATTCTTGCCAACAGAGTATTTTGAAAAATCTGAGCTCCCTTCACCGATGATTTCTAAGTGCTTTGAAGTTGTCAGAGACCTAAAAAGTCGGTCGGTGGTGCCATGTTGCATTTTGAGTTTGAGAAGTTGTTGACCAAGGCTTTTGTTGACCAAGGTATTTCTTTTGTTTAAACTTACCAATTTCTTTTGTGGGGAACGCATGATAATCGGTCGCGGGTACCAGATTCTAGAATCTGTGGTCAAACTCGATAGGTATATACTGGACCTTGGGCCTAGTATACTCCTACCAATTTTTACCACTGATATGGCACCACCGACGAATTGTTGCACATTCCTGATAAAATATCGGTCAGTGTAGATAAGTAAAATTCGGGCAAAGATCTTAAACGCCCCCAGACTGCGTAATCTGAACCGACCATCCGATTTCTGCCACTAACGAAATAAATGTGGAAGGACTTAATCGTGAGGGAATGCAGATCTAAAGAAATACTTCATTGATGCAGATAAAATGTATCATCAGCCTTCAGGAGTAAACACATCAACAACTTGCAGTATCACCGATTATAGGTACCCATATTTTCTCGGGGAGTACCACTGACCGGCGCTTCTGTTCCCGATAATTATAGTAATTATGGTAAATATGTTACATCCTATCTTTTGTAATGATATTCGCGACACATCTGAGGAAGTGATGAATCTTATTATTATGCACAACTTATAGTATGGAGTTTATTCACGAACTTACATAGGGCTATATGGAGATATTGTATTGTACTATACTTGTCCTTGTTATGTCTGTACTGTGTATGTCTGTACCTTTCGTGTTTATGCCATCGCCCTAGTTTAGTAGATGACAATATGTATAAACTTATATGATAAAGCCTGTAATGGCTTCAATGGACCAGCATGACCTTACCAAAGGCAGCGTCAAATGACCTGCGGACTTTCAACATATGAAGCTGAAACTATGAGCAGCAACTAGAAAACATATATTTGTGATCTACTTTTTCTGTTGTTATACACCTTTTTCCTGTTTGACTTGTATGGGAAGAACGCCTTTGGGTGAATGTACCTTGTCTTTCTATGAATAAAAAATATTTCATCGGTGGATTTTCCGTCGCCAGGTGTAAACGCCACATTAAGCCCAATGCCCATCTACCGATTTCGGAACATTTATGTACGTTTGTCGGCTACAAACAGAGGGTAACTTGTCTCAGCCGAGCCATCCTAACGGAGTCGGTAGATGTAGGACAGCTAGGCAAGGCTACCCAGCGATTAGTGAACACTCGGTTTCTTTGGTTTTTGCCCTCCCCCAGCGATTAGTGGACCATACACCGATTTTATCAGTGTGCGGATCGAGCGAGGGGTTACGTAATTTGCCTGCGACAAGGTGACCGACTCCTATACGATTTGGGAACTAATCGTTCAACCCTAAATCGGTAGATGGGCATCCGGCTGTACATGATAGAGAGCTATCCGCCCTACCACAGTCCCAACACACTGTGTATCTTGTGAAAACATGCCTTCCGCCCTGTTTGGTGCTTTATCTGTGGGGGGAAATAATGTGTTGGGGAAAACGCTGGAAACTCTGCTGGGATGCTGATATCAGAAGTGTGTTTGTCCGTCTGTCTGATATCGCCGCTGCAGAAGCGCGTGTTCAAACTTGGTATACGCGGCAGGTTGTTGTTTCTTTTTGTGTCCCCAACTCACCTGTCTTTGCCTCAGTCGAGGCACGTGCGGTGGGCAAAGGACACAGGAACATAGAACTAGCGGCCCATGTTTTACTTCTGATATCTTTCGCTACCTCATGTATCTATACTACAGAGGAAACCTATTCATGTTTAGGGTCAGAGCTCGTATCCCATCGGGTTAAGTTGGATTCACACGGTGGGATTCACGTACCTCACAGGCCGTTTGTCTGAGACAAATCCTGTTGAGATTCGGTACTGGAACACAATCTCCTCATGTGAATGACAGGGTTCCATTTTGCTGAGACAATTTTTTTTCTTGCAATTGTCGGCGACAATCACCCCTAAAAAGGAACAGAATCTCATGAGATTTTGACTTTAAACAGGTTTAAAATTTAGAGGGACATTTTGGTGAGACAAATGTATTCCACACGTTCTCCCCCAATCTGTGAGTCTCAGTGGTCCCAAATAACACCTATTCACAAGGGGAAGTACCCTGAGTTGGCGACTGTGTACCCTGTGTACCCTGTATACCATATGTAGGGGTGTAGGGGTGAGACTATGTACCTGTTAAGTCTTCCCATGTGAATTGAATCCGCCATGCTACCCTGAGACTGTAGAACACCCCAATCTGTGAAACTTTTTACCTAGCCGAAATTAGTAGCCGACTGCTGCAAAGGTGTGAAGTACACTAGTCTCAGGTCGATTTGTCCCATCGTGTGAATCCCACTTTAGAATCACATAGTAATTCACAAGGTAAAGCCGCGTGAATTATGTAGCGATTCATTCGAGATTGTTCAAGGCTCTGACCCTAAACTTGAATGGGTTTCAGAATTCATCTCACCCTTCACAATGTCTAATGGGCTAACATTTGTGACATAATCCCCCATTGGATATGTTTCCTAAATATCTCATGGGCATTGGATACGAGTTCCCAATGTTAAGTCTCTGGAGAAAAAATACCAGTGCTGAGATAAAGAACTATGGAGGAAACCCATGAAAGTTTAGGGTCTGAGCTTGTATCCCATCGAGTTTTAATTGCGTAGTAGTTCACAAGGCGAAGCCGCCGTGAATTGCTATGTGATTCAAATGAGATGGGATCGAGCTCTGACCCTAAACTTGAATGGGTTTCTGAATTTATCTCACCCTTAATATTGACTAACGGGTTAACATTTGTGACATAATCCCCCATTGGATATGTTTCCTAAATATCTCATGGGCGTTTGATACGAGTTCCCAATGTTAAGTCTATGGAGAAAAAAATACCAGTGGTGAGATAAAGAACTAGTTGCTACCACCAGGTTTCCCAGGCCCATCCATCTGGCCCTCCCGAGAGGTCTCAGAGACAGACATACACACGCAGTCCAGACGGCTTTGCCTGGAGGTATGATTCATGTCCTGCTCTAGTCTTCTAACGTACAGTCCATTCACTGTAGAAGAGACGAGGCGACATTGTCCACCCCCCGGCAGCGATGCTACAATGCCCATTGCCTGACTCCTGCACATGCAATGCCTCACATAGCACTCCATTTCAAGGAGCGCTAATAATAAGCGAATAGCACCACTCTACACACCCACCTTGCACCACCCCACCATCCCCCATCCCAACATGGAGGGCATTGTCAACATTTGTTATTACTAGCGAATCCTTCTACCAGATGGCGCTAGGAGGAGGCTTCAATCCGCGCATGCGTTCTACGGGCCCGGAAGTGCACTTCACGTGGTGTTTATGAGTCTGACGACAGGGGTCGCCCAATAACTCACACCATGTCCCGCTCTCAGCGGCATCGATCTGGGCACGATAAGCGTGCACCGTCCGACCGGACCAGAAATGGAGGGTCATTCAGTGGAGAGGCATGGGGCCACTCCACCTGCGTGTAACTACATGTTACCATAATGTACAACCTCGCAAATGTTACACACATATAGAGCTCCGTGATATTAGCAATTATAACAAGGTTTTTTTCAACATGGTACAGAGGTAACCTATGTTGAGACAATCAACACTGCCCAAGGTTTCAGGAGAAAGATGCGCCAAAGATTATTTACTAACCTGTAAAAAATACTGGAAATCGTGTAAATGAATATTAATGAAAATACATTATCATTTTATACTCTTTATGTATATCCTGTGAATATCTTGTATAATACTAAAAGCCTTGTTATTGACAGGCATATCGCAGCTGATCGAGAGCACCTGTTACCATATCAGATGGCATTTGTGACCCTTTTTTGTGTTTGCTAAATGAAAAGAAAAACCCACATGAAATCTTTTAGTCGTAAATATGCCTGGAAACATTTCTGCGTAGGGCCTGAAGGTGCCTCCGGGCAAATTTCAAAACGCATTACCTATATAACTACAAATTTGAGTAAAAAATAGCTAATTTCATGATTTTCTTACTACATGTACATATAAATATATCGATGGTTCCCAAATGCAGATCATCACAGAATGATCGGCCAATGGAAATGGGGTTAAAACCTTAATCTGCAGTCGGACACCACCGATCGATGTTATTGGTACACCAGTGAATCGGTGAATGGAAATGAGATCTGCAGAGAATTCTCAGAGAATAATTAGGTAACGAGGCCCCTACTGACAGAATTTCTGACGGATTTTTTCGGCCAATGGAAACAAGGTTTTTATGACACAACTGTTAGGCCCAGGACTGACATATATTCAGTGGCGTTTTCGTCCGCAGGTGGAAACGCCACATTAGAAACGCCGACCGTATGACACAACTGCTAAGCTCAAGACTGAGTGGGACAAATCAATACATTTTTCCGTTGAGATTTTGTGCGCTCCTTTTGAGTTTGGGTTTTTCATGCCTGGCGAGGGCAGCATATGAGATTATGTTTCTCATATAGAAAAAGGTATCTGTATAGCATCTATGGGTCTATTACCACTTCATGGCAAATCTTGGCGATTTTTAGGAAGCACTCATTCTAATATGCAAATTAAGGGACGGTGGAGCGAGCATTAAACATCCAAGGTAAAGGTTGACGATTTTATTTATCGATGGTCTGTTTCTGACTGCCAACCGACTTTTGACCCCTCTTGCTGAACTCACAATTCCAGACAAAGTCAAAACTTGTTGAATTGTTGGGTAACGATTTTGTTGGGAAAAGGTGCCCAAAACATTCAAAATCCGAACATAGATAGATCGACGACCTTTTTGTTTCTGTTTCCACTTGCCGATTTCTGGCAAAAATAATCAATTATCTATCGGTAGTTATCGACAAACTTATCGGAGATCAAAAAGTCGGCAGTTGGGAACAGGCCTTTTATTACCCACTTAATACAGAGTTTCCATACTAAACCCATGGTGTCTACAGATCGCTACTGAGTAGTTTCCGGAAAGCCAGAGTCTACTCAGTAGAATAAGGCTTTTTCGGCCACCTGACGGGCCCTATGAGAACTATTTCATATAAATAATGCATGATGCTTACGTCGAATCTCTAATTATTTTCTAGATTACTTTCTGATAATTAGTCGAGTAATAAATACAACATTTGAGTGGCCGTATTCTCCCTGTAGTTGACACTGCACAGTATACGGCATAGCCTATGATCCATGGGAGCCGCCATGACGCCCCCCGAGTAGGTGTTCTTCACTAAAGGAGGTGAAAAGGTACCTATTCTTCACTAATGGAGGTGCAAAAGAAGTGAGTGATAATTGGGAAATGGCACTTTTCTTGCCTTGCTGACATATGTAAAGAAAGTGTTCCATGTAAAAAGCATCATGTCCTGGGTTTTAGCATTATATCTTCCTGCTCTGGGATGGATATAGAGAGTCAAGGGAACCATGGTAAAACATTGAAAGGCAGCTGAATTTCGTAAGAACAAAGAGTCAGAATACAGGTTTTGTCCCCCGACCACCTAGTGACTTCTTCAGGAACTAACAATGGCTCTGTCCCCTATACTCTTTGTTATCGCTCGGAGTATTACTACGCGTCAAGTACGCGGAGAATACGACCATGCAAATCTAAATCATGGTAAGATTGGGTATATATATGTGATTCGCTGTCCATTAACACGGCCGTACATGACGCTCTGTGCGTACCTAGGGATTACCTCTAAAGGGAGGGTACATTTACAATGCTGGACCTGCACACTCAATGATGGGATTCCTGAGGCCTTATCTATACTCTAATCAATCTCTGGATACTGTACTACAGACTGCATTAGCCATTTGGAAGATGCTGTCCGCTTATCCATTTGAAACTTAGATATGTGGAAAACAGGATAAAAGAAAACTGTCGAAGGACAGTTATATGTGCATCACTGAGGTAAGAATGGAGCTGCATATTGATAATATTTCATATTGATAATATTCCAGCATTAAAATCCATTGCGCCGATTTCACTCCCGATGTGGTCCAAATGTACTCCAGTTTAAGTCCTGGCACCATAACCTGCCTATGTCTGGTCTCTGTCTGAAGGCCCTTACGTACTGCTGCTCCCTATAAATTGTATACTGAACCCTGTGCAGTACACTGTTATACTGCACATTTTGAAGCATCAGCAGTGTGCGGACTTTCACGCTGACATGCCTTCTAATGAACTATATGGTACGATTTGTTTAATTTTGGGTATATGATAAATATATGACTATCCTCCATGCTTGTACATGCTAAAAAAACTCTATGGGAATTGATGTTATTTACTGAACTCGGCCTGGGGCCTTGTTCCGTAAAAACAACAATTCCCCATCTCGTTTTGTAGCATGTGCAACATGGTCAGGTCGTTCTATATAAATACATAATGTCTCTTCAGCAGTTCCTAGTTGACCTATTAATTAATGATTGACATTCCAGGCACCAGTTTCTAATGACCTAGCTCTAGTGGCTGGAGTTGATCCCGCCAAGGAGAGAAGTTTTTGATGCATTCTAGATTGGCGAAAACTCAAAAACTGCACCCGCCATTGGCCGCCGGCTATTACCCTCCTTTACCTCACGTGCGGCGCGGTGGCCACTGGGCCCCGTTGCTCCAGGATTACGACAGAGCTGCGGATCGCAGAATAGCGATCCGAGGGCCAAAACGTTGCTCCAGAAATGTTGCGGATCGTGTCGCAATCGCATAGGCGCATCGCCGCGTAAAATACGACATTTAGCGATACTTTTAACGCGGACCTTCACAGCACTGCGGATCGTATCGCTGTAGGTTAAAACCGGCCTTATCTGATATTTCAAATAACGATGCATGGTGGCACCACCAACCTCCACCACTTGTTCTTCGACCTATAGGAAATAGCGATCCACACCACCAGGTGTCAGATCAGTTTTAACTGCGATGCCATCTGTATTTAATGAAAGAACTAATGCATTTTCCCCTGTCTCATTTAATATGTGCCCTAGAATTGTTGTATCGCTATCGCATCGTAAAAATCAGCGATACCACGTGAATTTAGGGATACGATCCGATATTACGGGAGCAACGCTTATTTAGTCGGATCGTTTAAGTAATCGTAAAAATAAAATTGCGATCCGATCATAGCTAGCGATACCACAAAACAGGAGCAACGGGGCCCAGGCCCGCGGGACAAGCGGCGTGCATGCGGGGACGTACCCGGGAGAATACACCCTTTATCCACTACCTGCCACACTCTGCCCACCTTCTCCATAGTCCAACCTCAGCAACAACCACCTTCCTTCCACCTCAGATCTCATACCGTTATTTCAACATTACCCCTTATCCCTGGATATAGAATAGAGAAGGCCGGAGTTGGGCAAATAACATTGTATTGAACTTTAAAAGATGATACGGATTATAGTTGTCCTTATTTATTATCAATTAGAAGTTATTGATATGAATAATCAATTATATATGTAATGATAATTGATTAATAGAGAAATTATGAATACATGATATAACAAATCATAATAGAAAAGGCCTACGAATGGAGGTGAAGTTGAATGAGGTGTTGGTGGGTGGGAGAAAAAGTGAAGCCTGTGAGTGGTGAGGAAGTTGAAGTAAGAATGAGGGAGAGTGATCGGAAATGGAGGTGAGGAGAGTGGTGTCTGGTTAAGACACCAGGGGGAGGCACACATGTGGTACGCAGTGTAGAGTGCAGACACCAGGGGAGGCAATGACAACCCTGACAGCCATGAGTCACCTATTAGTCAAGCAGATAACATGCTATTTTGTGAGGAATCGTTCAAATTTAGAACAGATACTCCTTAGACATAACTCTTATGAAAAATAATGTGGTTCACTTAAATTTTCTAGATGGCTATCCATTTTCAAAATGGCCACCATATTCTGTACAGAAATATTACATTTTGCAATAAATTTATATGCACAGACGATTCTTGCGTCACACCATACATTTTGACCCTGTAGAATCTAAATCATTTCACACATCTCCATTCCATTTCAACTTAAAATAACTACACATTGTTACATCATAGATGTCGGTGTTGTACACCAGGATATCTCGATGTATTATTGATTCTGGAACTCCAATGGAGGAGCCGCCAGTTTTGACAGAACTGGGGGCAATAACTAAAAAAGAATCTGGGACTCTAAAATCTCTCAAAAGCTTACTTTTGCCTTATTCACGGCTTAAATGATAATGATAATAATCCAGTAACATAGTTCTAGATAGTATGCATCTTGCATAGACTAAGTGTTATCAGGTGTAGGGTGTAGTAATCGAGCCAGTACCTTTGTTTCACCAGTCAGCCACATCCTCTGGATGAACTCCTGGCACTGGTCCTCACTGCTTAATCAACTCTCACCTATGGCTCCAAGAAGTTGCAAGTACACAGCAACAGACGCCTGGTGTTGGCTCTCGGGCTTTATTACCCACCTGATACGGAGTCTCCATACTAAGCCTATGGAGATTACAGATCGCTACTGAGGAGGATACGGAGCTCCGTACCTTCCTAGGAGGACACAGATTTTTGAGATGAAAGTAGTCCCAAACATAACTTCTTAATTACGTTGAACAGTTTTCTAACGATCATATTTATTGCTTAAATCTAAAAATAAGTGAGTAATAAATACAATATTACCATAATTTCGATCTGTGTGGCCGTATTCTCCTTGTAGTTGACGCTACGCAATACTATATATATTATTACTACGCGTCAACTACGTGGAGAATACGGCCACTCAGATCGAAATCATGGTAATATTGTGTATATACTAGGTGAGGGTAGCACACAGAGGGTCTCTGTGGGTGATTGAGCATGTCAGGCTACAACACATTGTGCACAGAAGCAGCACCCATGACTGGTTGATATAGGACACAGAGTATACGGCATATAGCCTATGATCCATGGGCGCCGCCATGACGCCCCCCGAGTAGGTGTTCTTCACTAAAGGAGGTGAAAAAGTAGCTGTTCTTCACTAATGGAGGTGTAAAAGAAGTGAGTGATGATTGGGAAATGTCACTTTTCTTGCCTTGCTTAACCCTTTAAGGGCGGATGATGCCTTAGGGCATCATCCGGCAGGGGGCGGATGATGCTTTAAGGCATCAACCGGCTGGGGGCGGATGATGCCTTAAGGCATCATTTGCTGGATACCTATATAATTTTTTTTCAAAAGGAAATATTTCAACAATTAACTTGAAATTTTCACAGGATGTAGGTATAATATCATATCTTTGAATTCTAAATAACAGAAATAGAAATATCAATAAAAGCATATTATATCACATGATCAACCTTCGAATTTAGAGTTCAGAGGACAATACCCCCGTCCCCTAGAACTATACATAGTCACTAGTAGCCGTCCCCAAGTGTGTAGTTCAGCCAACATCATCCGCCCTTAAAGGGTTAAATATGTAAATAAAGTGTTCCATGTGAAAAATATCATGTCATGGGTTTTAGCATTATATCTTCCTGCTCTGGAATCGGTGTAGATAGTCAAAGGAACCTTGGTAAAACATTGAAAGGCAGCTGAATTTATTAAGAACAAAGAGCCAGAATACAGGTTTTGTCACCCGACCACCTGGTGACTGCTTCATGAACTAACAATGGCTCTGTCCCCTATATGACATATCCCAGGAAGGAGAACGGAATACGATGGAACACCCACTAAGAGGAGGTTAGAGACAGAAATGAGCAGATGGCTAGGCAGAGCTTGGGCACACTGGTGACATCACACTGCTGAGCCGAATTCATGTTTTAACTTACAGATGAGGATATCAGGCGGTACCCTCTTGAATATTTCCGCAATGCTGGCAGAGGTAGATGGTCGTCTGAGCTTTTGGTAAATACTTTAATTAAATAACTTGTGATATTCTAAATTATAAAACATGCACATATCCTTTACTAAATATGAAAGAATGTAATATTATTTTTTATATTGCAGTGTTTAATCAAATTTCCGTCGACACATACAGTAGTTAATGTCAGCATCATCAATTAATCTTAGCGGTGTTTCAATCTTGACTTTTTAACCTTCTACCAGACACTGCATTTTATTTTTTTTATATGATATATGTGACAATCCGAAGACCTGATTGATTGAATCATGGGAAACGGCGTTGTAAATTCTTTTAAACAATGATACTTGGAACTTGATCTCAATTGGTGTAACCCATATAAAACATGACAAGACAGAAATTAGGATAGATATAGTATACGACAGGACAGGACAGAAACTAGATACTAAACACAGGTTTACAGTACATACTCTACGACAAACCTGGGGAGAATTATTCATGCACGGGGGGGGGGGGGGGGGGGCATATTTTCTAAAACTCCTTATATAATTTTCTTGTATATCCCGAGCCATTTCCTAAATGTATTTGGCTGATTTTCCAGTTGACTGAAATATTGATACAAAAATTACATTCTAAGAGTACTTTTGATAAAAGGTATGAATTATCTGTGGTAATAAATAAATTAGTCAATGCAGGTCATAACATGCATCAAAAATACCTGAATAACTACTACAGTGGAACTACAAACTGGGTCTAGAATACCAGTCAGCAGGTTTAAAACCGAATTCATGTACTATAATAATTGCAATACTTTAATTAATTTTACCCTTTATTCTGTTTGACAGATTCCTAATGATGAATTATATTCCCCCATCTGTGTGCATGAGGAAATATATTTGTTATCTCTGGGACAATAAATCACACGAGAAACATGTTTTTGGTGTTATCTGTGATTATACACAATATCAGTTCATTTATTTCCATTTATTTCGATTTTTACACGAATCTCTTTGTTCAAAGCTCTGTGGAATGACTCTGTCATGTCCGCCTTTTATTGTGGCTAGTGGATTATGCTATAATTCATCACTAATTGCCTCTTGAATTATGGATAGAGAAGAGGGACACGAAAAAAGAGAGAGAAGGCCTAGGCCGATACAATGTATTGACTGGTGCTTACATTGTTTCATCATCGATAAATTTTACAGCTGAATTCAGGTTAGTGATTGATTTGAAAGATACACGTTGTGTTCGGATCGATTTCGCCCATGGTAACTTCACAAGCTGTTTTAAATCCATTGGGAGTTGAAATTCTGTGCTGGATCAATCGTCTGTCCAGTAGAGCATAGGTTTGAGTTGGCGATGGCTTGGCATGTGAACCCATGTAAGTGGAATTCACGCAGTGGAATTCATGTACCTCACAGGGTTTAAAATCTCATGTGATTCTGTTCCTTGTTAAGTGGGATTCACACGATGAGACTCATAGAGTCACAGAGTGTTTGTCTGAGACGAATCCTCCTGAGATTCTGTATTCGAACACAATTTCTTCGTCTAAATGGTAAGGTTCCATGTCCCTGAGACATTGGTAATATTTTTTTCTTATATATTTCGTATATGAAACAACTTTCCTTAGTCGCTAAGCCGCCATGTCCACTCAACATTTCCCTGAGACATTTTCCCTCCTGCAAATGTTGGCGACATGTACCCCTAAAAAGGAACAGAATCTCATAAGATTTCTTAACGTGTTTATTAGAGATAGATACTTTGATACTCTGGGTTATCTTTCAGTTAACAATATTTGCTGACATAGATACTTAAATCAAATTCTATTGAAAGTGCGTTTGGAGTGTAGGTTCATGTAACGTCAGGGTGCTGTTTAAGAACTTACGAAGGAGAAAATAAATGGTCGTTCGATTCTCCCTCGCCCAATATCGTTTAATAAGGGCTAGGAGAATTCCTGAAGGACGAACGAGGGAAAGGATCAATAGTGAGGCATAAAATATCGTTTAACAAATTTATCCCCCAGTGGTTCATTTGAAATCAAGACTATAAACAGAAGGTTTTTTTTTATTTTTAGAAAGAAACTTAGACTACAGTCAGAAAATCTTTCACCGGACTATGAGTTATTTCTAGCAGTATGCATATACTTATATATGTTCATATTTATACATTATGTAGTGAACGTCAATAAAGACGTGGCAAGCAATTCAATTTCACAGGCATAAATCTTTTGTATTCAGGTAAGTCATGTACATCTCAACAGGTGACTATTAATCTATACCAGAGGAGTATAGCAGAAACCAGGTCTGATCGTGCTAGTCAGGATGTCCACATTCCGTGAGCTGGACCGGCAAGTGTCACCGACTAACGTGAGTAGTGCTCTATATATACCACACTGAGCACCCCTCTCATAAAATCTCACAGTTTCAAAGTGCTATTCTGTACAACGTTCTCACTACGCTAGAAGAATTCTTAACGAACTAGGCTTAGAGCCTTGAGAATCCACTGGCTTAGAGCCTTGAGAATCCACTGGCTATGTGGCATCATTGAGATCAGAGGAATCTTTGGGTTGCATTGATGTACGTCTTTAGCACGGGAGGCAGGCCAGTGGATTCTCAAGGCCCTAAACCTAGTTCGTTAAGAATTATTCTCCTATAGAGCGTAGTGAGAGTACAGAATACCACTTATAGAGTGTGAGATCTTTTGAGAGGAGTGCACTAAACCCGCATGATGGAGAGATTGCATGGGGCCGGAGAGCCTGTGAAACATCCTAGACCACTTGCTTCGGGTTTGTCTTGGGTCGCACCCCATATTCACTATATATATATATTATGATATATTATATAATATATTGATATAAATGACGAATGGTATCAATTGTATTATTAACTGCAATACTCACTTCTCTTCGGTAGCCACGGTTATCGCCAAGCATGATGCAGTATCTCGGGTAACCTTCTATATTATCGTCACTGAGCTGCTCATAACGGTTTGAGCTCACTCTTCCCGGCTCCACCCAGCTCCTCAGACGTCTCTCCATTGTTGGCAGAGACAAATCTTAAATCTTATATATATTAACTGGTTTCAGATACAAGCGGCGGTAATCTCCGAGGACAAGGCGCGTAGTAATCTCCAAATGATAGTGAGGTGATTACAAAGAGTCTAGTCCGAGGAGATTACAGTTGCTTTTATCTGAAACCAGTTTTTATTGTATTTATTAACCACCATTCCTTGCTAATAATTAGGATGCTCGAAACCATTATTGTTTTTAAATATCATAGCAAGTTCCAACTTCCATTTCCGATGTCAGTGTCACTGTCAGTGACAGCAGCAGACAATGTTGCATCACACCACAAACAACAGAACTACAGTTCAAGTTTGGTGAATTCATCTGTAGTAGTGTCTCCTAAACTCCATAATCTATCAGACTACAGTTGTCAGAGATGTCTCGCCTTGTCTGGTCCTGTATTTCCGTGTAAATCCATCCTGAAAAGAACATGTAAACTTTATCGACTCCATCGTGTTTTCCCGCGATGTTCGCCTATTTCGTGATAGGTGGTGTGCGTGGTAATAGTTCGCGTTGCGCTCGCTAGGCGCCCGACGTTGTTTGGGGAACTATTTCATAAAAGTAAAACTGGATGAGTTTTAATCTTGGCTCCCGTATGCCACGACTGGCGTTTGGCGTAGTGATATCACGAGGCGGAGCCGAGTGGTATCCGGAACCAAATGCCAGGAGTGGCATTCGGGAGCCAAGATAAAAACGAATCAGGTTTTGATTTTATCCTACCCGTCTCTACAATATTTTAATATCAAAATCATGAATAAAAATCATCAAAATTCCGTACGGAATCTCAATGTTAAGCCTATGGGATTTTATATAAGGGGTAGGATAAATACTCAGACCCAATGCTATTCCTATGGAGACTCCGTATTAGGTGGTTAATAAATATATATACTCGTATTAGTTATGTCTTCTACAGAGATGGATCCCTGCTTTTTATGATTAGAATGATCCACTGCCATCATCTCGCAATCTAGAACAGCCAAGCTATCAACGACTTCAATGCTGTTCATTGAATAAAGACCTCAGTCTGTTTTTAGTCGATTATATACATTCACAGAGGTATCTAATATTCGCAGTTCCTATTGAAGAAAAGGAGGACTATGCCTCGACAAAATCAAGTTTAAACAATAACCGTTCGACCGACAACTGGCTCTAGTAGCATAGAGGAAGTCTCCTTTATTTTCTCCCAGCTCGCTGAAGTATAGAACAAACGTGGAGTTAATATTGTTATTCCGATGTGATTACCTCCGCAGAGGCACGACTCAGGAGCAAATGAAACGTGTTGAGCAGCTCGTTTAGCGCGAAGCCTCACACTGCAGGCGGCCTGTATCAAACAATGCCTCCAGATAATGAGCCAGACACCAAAACCAAGTATTTTCCCCCATCATATGTGGGTTTTTTTCTGAACCCACACATTGACAATGGTTCTCTGTGAGGAGACAACGAACAGGAAGACAATCGCCGGGCCAGTCACACACAGCTCGCAACCCTCGCTGGTATTAAAACACGCCGCTCGGTGAAACACGTGGGAAAGTGTGATAATTAAATCTATTTCCAACTAACAATAGGGATTTCCTGACGAAAGACTCAAACGCAGATTATCATTGATCCTCCTCTATCTACTGATATCTGATACCTTAATAGTAATCATCAGTTTTTCAGATGGATACTAAGAGGGAACTGAATCGAGACCCATAGCTGCTGAAAATATTCCATAAAGTTTGGTCAAGAGGCAAAGCCGAGTGAGATAACGTAGCATGTGGTTTAGATTTGGTCTCATCCTTATCACTTACTAATCAGTTGATGTTTGTGACGTCATTGCCAAAATTGACTATTTAAAAAAATACTCAATGGCTGTTTGAGTACGAGTTCCCAATATTGAGTTTATCAAAAATACCGGGGGTCAGATTATGATATAGACCGTCCTGACCATGCTCAATGATAGAACATCCTGACCATGCTCGATAATAATGATTTACGGAACTCGGCGTAAACGCCTCGCTCCGTACAAACCGTAAATTATCATCTCGTTTTGTGGCTTGTACAAGCATGGTAAGTCGTTCTTTATTTACTATATATATATACCCGAGATTGATTAAAATAACCTTGAAAAAGACTATGTAATAGTCGAAACGTCGGTTCTATAATAAATGCCTACTCGTTAAAACGGTATCCGTGGTAGTTGTACTATTTTCCACTTCGTAACCTTATTGATTAAAATAATCAATTTGATTTTTCCGAACAACTAATACTTTAGTCAACGTGTACGGAACAGTGTTCTGTATTTTTCCATACAGAACACTTTTTTGGTTGTTTTTTTACGTTGTATGGCGAAACGGTGCATATATAAAGTATATACGGCATGAGTGTATAGTAATTACATAGAACGAGCTGACCATGCTCTACACGTTACAAAATGAGATGGGGAATCATTGCTTTTTACGGAATAACGCCCCAGGCCTAGTTCTGTAAAAACATCAATTCCCATCGAGTTTTGTAGCATGTACAAGCATGGTAGGTCGTTATATTTATTAAATACCCAAAATTAATCAAATCTTACCATATATTGGCATAAAAGACATGTCAGCATGATCTCCAGACACTGTCTACATGAAAGCCCACACACTGGTAAGGTTCAACGTGTTCAATATAACAATGTGTACTGCACAGGGTTCAGTATACAACTTATACTGCACAGGGAGCAGCAGTGTGTAACTGTTAAAAATACTGCATGGGTATATAATAAAAGAAACTACAGTACATGGCCGCCTTTTTATAGATACTACGCTACAAACATTGGACCGTATGTTACGGTTTCCCGTGATCTTGCAGTAACAAACCAGGAGCAATGTGCTATTTCTTTTCTATGATAAGACTTGGGAAAAGATTTTAAAAAGACATCTGTGATAAATTCCTGGACTGTTTGCTTTAGTGTATGTCTATCGTAAAACTAGATGAGTTTTAATCTTAGCCACCGTATGCCACGACTGGAGTTTGGCATAGTGACTTCATGAGGTGAAGCCGAGTGAAGTCCGGAGTCAAAACTCCAGGAGTGGCATGCGGTGGCCAAGATTAAAACGAATCAGGTTTTGATTTTATCCTACCCTGTCTCCTCGATTTTGGAATATTACGTGATAATAATTCTGTATGCCACTAGTGGAATATGAAACTCTGTATGCCAGTCAGCGTGGCATATGGCATCTCAGTGTTAAGCCAAATTATATAGAACTGCATCGAGAATCGTATAAATAGACAATACTCCACGAGTTTGGCTGGGCCGCAATCGTCATCGAGGCGAAGCCGAGTGACGATTACGGCCGAGCCAAACAAGTGGAGTATTGTCTATTTATACGATTCAAGTGCGGTTCTGGATTTATCTTACCCCTTTCTATCGTTTAAATAACATCACAATTCCAGAATAATCGGAATATACTTAGCAAATCCACTACGCCACGGCCGTGTCGTAGTATTGTAACTTTACCAGGGTGAGCGTTGAGTATTTTTTTCTAATGTTATTCCTATGGCTAAACTTGTACGAGGGGTGAGATAAGGGATTTTACATTAGGGGTGGGATAAATATTCATAGTTACTTCCAATGCATGACGAGTAGTAATATGAGAGTTTTTGCTTCATGGCGTAGTGTCTAATATTTACCCCATGAGAAACGTAGCGTACTGGCGATGTAGCGTATTACGTCCAGATACATTTCGGACGTGGTTTGTAGATGGTCAGTGGATGGGTAATGTGAGAGATGGCCATATCTTGGCGCGGTTGTTGACATGCCGCGGAGGACTACACACATACTGAATGGCGTCTTCCTCAATGTCAACATCCTCCACATCCAGGGTAAATAACAGCACCAGGCAATGTAAATAATGCAGCATACAACAAATGGCAGATGCCGTTAAAGAATCGAAGATTGCTATCATATAACGACCCAACTCAATTATAGCAAGAGGAACACAGTCCCGTCTCCCTAGTCCTCCCATTGATATCTGGTATCTGGTAGAATAAACTACAAACGACAAGAAAAGTACATAAGGTTTAATAACACGATATTACTTGGAAATTGTGGATTCATATATGGATGAAAGCTTCTGGTTTTATTGCTAACAATACAATGTAAAAGTTGAATGGATAATAAATACTGCAAATGTAAAAAAAAAGTACATTAGAATTGTCTTTTGGGCCATAGTGTTGTAAAAAGAAAAAAAGTGGTGTAAGCATAAGATGTTTTGATGAAAACAGTAACCTTAAGATCTTATCAGTTGTTGTATGTTTATTTATAAGATATATATCATTTATGATTTATCTTCTCTTTCATCATACAACACGGAATGGAAAACATCATCAAGGATGTCATTTATTGTTGGATTGTCAGCATGCTGCTGTTTTTGTGGAGTAACCGGCAGACACTGCGCTACACTTATTAAAACCACGAATTATCTAGGTTCAAAGTGATTAAAAAGATAGGAAATGAACTAATGCCAAGTATATCACAGATAATGTTTTGCTAGACAAACTCTAAAATCCAATAGTATTGGGTCCTAAGTTGTCGCTGCAAAATCACCTGAAACTGTGGCCTAATCTTCAATGTTCATAGCGTAGTGTCCGTAGCGTGGCAACTATGTAGAATTGTCTTTTATTATCCACCTGATACATAGTGTCCATAGAAAACACATGGGCAGCGTGTATCTACATACCCGGAGCATACAGACATGTTTTATGGTCCGGGCTGCAAAACCAGGCGCATACAGAAAGATGGTGTGTCTGGATAAAAATGTGCATACATAAAATGAACTAATATGAGTCCCCAACTTGTCAGGGAAATGTGGACAATAGCTTCGATATAGACTGGTTTCAGATATAAGCGTTTGAATGCTCATCGGACTTTTTTAGTTGTTGGCCTATCTGAGGCTACAGCTAGATTCAGTTTCATATGCTCTTTCACCTGAGATGATTCTTTTATAGCAGTTTGTATAATATAATGATGTACCATATAGCCTAATACATTACTATCGTAAAACTGGATGAGGTTTAATCTTGGCCACCGTATTCCATGACTGGAGTTTGGCAAAGGGACTTCATGAGGCGAAGCCGAGTGAAGTCCGGAGCCAAAACTTCAGGAGTGGAATGCGGTGGCCAAGATTAAAACGAATCAGGTTTTGATTTTATCCCACCCTTTCTCCTCTTTTTTGGAATATTACGTGATAACAATGCTGTATGCCACTAGTGGCATATAAAACTCCGTATGCCAGTCAGCGTGGCATACGGAAACCTAATGTTAAGCCTATGGGATTTTATATTAGCGGTAGGATAAAATATTAAACCCACCACCATTGCCTCGGCACAATATCCTCGCATACGCTCGGATTACGCGTCAACTCCCCTGAACATACTAGTTACCGCTTGTATCTGAAACCAGTCAATATTGTGCATGTATTCCTCCCACTTCCGAATCCGCCATTATGTGAACAATGAGAATGATTGCAAAAAAGCCTCTGCGTCTGCGCGGCAAAGGTGGCGCCATCTCGCGTAGGGGCTCCACAAGTTCCTGGCAGGTTGGGACTTAGAAAATTACAAGATTCACGGGAATTTACTGGGTCTGGTCACTGTTTGCTGCGAGTGATTGATGATAACCGGGTGAAGGCGCCGGGAGAGATCCACTTCCGGTGAGCAGCCATTCAGAAGCAGTCCCGCAGAAACGGTGCGCTGCGTCTGTGATTGGGCGCGCGACCTGCTAATCAATGTGACAGTCGTGCGTCGTGGCACTCGACGAGGAAGAGTACATGTGGGGCTTAGGAAGTATGGAGGAGGAAGAGGGCAGGGGTGATTTTACAGATAGATGCGGGAGAACGTAAACAAAAATCAGTCTTCTTTGACATTGTATCACAAACAAGCTGTCAAACCACCAGTTTCTATGCTTATACACCATCAGAGGTCCGTTGGAATCGGGTATTTGACTGCCGACAGGGTTTTATTGACTATCTTTGACATTTATGAAGAACTACTTGACCATGCTGTACAAAACAAGATGATAATTTACTGTTTACACGGAACAAGGCATTTATTATCCACCTAATACAAAGTGTCCATAGAAAACACATAGGGAGTTTGTATGGACATAGCTGGCGCATACGGATATGTTGTATGCTCCGGGTGGCGCATACGGAAAAAAGTGCTTCCAGAAAAATAGTGCATAACCAAAACAAACTGATATCGACATGCCACTTGTCCAGAAAAGGTCGATAATAAATACAATATAGACTGGCTTCAGATAAAAGCGGTTGTATGCTCCTTGTAGTTGCCTCTGCGCAATATCCTCGCATAAGCTCGGATATTACTACTCGTCAACCTCTCGGAGCATACGGCTGCTTGTATCTGAAACCAGTCAATATTGTGTATTTACTCCGAGTTCCATATGAACTGTACATTATCATCAAGTTGTGTAGCTTGTACACGCATGGTAGGCTGTTCATTATTTATCAGATACCCAAAGTTGATAAAAGAAAAATACCTTAATTTGGTACGGAGCATTGTTCCGTATCTTTTATTACTATACACCTATGAGCGAACGTCTATGATATACTAACCGCTGCTAAGGGTATGGTATAAATAGTGTTCGAGCCCGCCGTGTAGCGGGCCGTAGTGATTCCCATAGGCTTTATCATGTAAAAATGTAAGTCCCGCTGCTACAGACACTACGGCCCGCTAACGTAAAATATCGTGATAAAGCGAGACCAGTGTCCGTGTCAAAAACAAACAAAGAAAATGGCGGTTCTCTCCCATTCATAACTTCAGGGACATGCTAAGCCTTACATGTAAGAACTGGAAGCGCGTATTGTCCAAATATTGAGGTAAATAACGTGTAACTTTCACCTGAGACAATTTAAATGGCTTAAATCTGCGAGACTGATCATAACAACATGTCGATCACCTCCCGTTACGCCGCTCTGCATTGTCGACGTCATAATAACGTTGGCTACCAGAATTCCAGTTTCACTAGCACCACACACGCCTGCGGCGGGAGGGCCGTATTTTTTCATCAAATGACCTCGAACGGCCACCCGTACGGGCTCAGTAACCACGTTTTCTCATAGTACGGAACTGTGTTCCGTAAGGTATTTTTACGTCACATGATGAAACGGTGCGTATTTACAATACTTCATGGGTATATGATTAATGTGTGCATGAATCACCTAATAGTGAATAAAACCATTCCCAATAGCCAGTCATACCTCTGGAGCCTATGTACCTTGGGGGACAATTTAGGCCGATTACATTTGCAGTATTCACATTGTTTATGCATGAAACAGGATATATGTAATTGCAAACTAAATGATTTTATGCCAAAGTGATTTCAATAAATCTGATGAAATTCACATACATCATCATTGGTGATTCGATAGTCATCATGTCATCCTTCACTGCAGTGTATTACACCGGATTTAGAGAATATAAATGCTTCAAACTTTATGAGGAGCAGAGTAGGCCTTCAACATAATCAAAACGATTTACCCTGAAAGGGCATCCTCAGTAACCTCATTTTTAAAGGAAGGTGGTATAGTTAAAATTTGTAAATAAGAGTGCATTGTTACATAGCTTATAAATGGTGATTATGAAATATGAGAATTAGGATGAAGAATCCACGCATGTTTTGATAAAATGTATTACTACCGTTTACTGGAAATAAACGTTTCTTTAAAAAAAAACCCAGCTAATTTCACTCGGGATGCTTATCATGCTACTGCGACGGTGGATTACCATACTGATGTCCTATTGGAGGGAGGTTATTTAATCATGTCAATAGCCTAATTACCTCGGAAGAGTATATAATTAGATATTGTCCTCTGCGGAGACCAGTGGCTCGTTTCATCTTTCCTATCGCTCATCTACTTCTCACACATATATAGACTATATCCCTAAATCAGGGATGCAAGTTGAGACTGAGAAAAAAAATCGGAAATTTAAGACGCTTATTAATTAAAACGAATAATTCATATTATAATTTTGAACAGAATGGCTATAAATCAATATACATTCTACCACTGCGAGTGTTAACGATGCATGAAATGTCGGAATTCAGTTATGTGTCGGAAAAGATGAATCCCTGCTAATTCTTTAATGAATACCCGACAAAACCACATTACTCATAGTCTTGTAGGTTGGCCTGCTTAATGCCGGCAATATTTCTTTGGCCAATTGTAACCTTATATCAGCTTGAAGACCTCATTAAGACCATTCAAGGCGTTTGGGGAAGTGCCAATATTCAGCCCGAAGTAGACGTTCACTTCAACAACACCAAACTGAAGCAGCGCAAATAAAGACGAATCAATCTGAGGTACCCTCGAGAATCCTCAGCTTCCTATTGGATACGATATCCTACAATGCCAAATCCCTACGCTCTACCATCCTGTCAATATGTAGGAACATACGGACTGTACTGTACAGGGTAGATCTGGGAATAGCATAGTGTTTCGCATTTAACCCTTTTAGGACGCATGATGCCTGGAGGCATCACCACACTAAAGACCCATGATGCCTGGAGGCATCACCGCACTAAATATTAACAAAAATGTTTTAACAAAGAAATAATAGAGCAATATTCATGAAATCTTCAGAAAATGTAGATGTAGCATCATATTTAATATTCCTATTGAAAAGAAAGAAATATTTATGATTATGTATCATACTGCATGATTACAATCTTGCATGATTACTATTATGTGGCCGTCCTCTAGCCAGACAAACTGCCACCAGTACCCGTCCTTAAAGGGTTAAACGAACACTGTGGTCTGAATCTCCATGGTCCATCAAGTATATGCATAGAGAAAGGTCCGATGTTGACCGGATGAATAACTTATGAGTGCTTTCACATTCAAACAAGACCATAGTCAGTGCACAGAAGGACACTTCAATGAAACTACTGCCGTTTCGTGAGCTATCGTATATTTGAATGCCAGACTGCTTGCCTATCGGACAGTGCGATTCTGTGTGCTCTAGAGTGCACTGCAACGTTGATCGGAATTGCAGATGCGATGGTTCGAATATATTGACGAACAATGTAATTGTCAATCCCAATGCCAGTGATCGATAGGGTATTGATATTTGTTCTGGACAGAATAATGCAATGATTACAGCTAGTCAGATAAATGAACAATCACAAAAATCCCTGGGCCATTTGCACCATTATATTGATGTTCTTGATATATAGGCAGCAGCGATAGGGGAGAAATTGTTTTGAAACACTTTTTTTTCAAATTGGTTCAAATCAAAGCCTTGTTTTTTTATAAAGGAGCTTTTAAAAGGTGTACTAGGATTAATGTGGGCTGAATCACGTTCTAGGGGTTGCTACTAGTGACCAGGGTGGTAGGTGTGTGTACAACGGATCCATCAGATTTTATGTACAACTCTACTTGCATGAGTTGGTACCTTACATTGACATACCCGGCGATTAGATAGACGACTAAAGGGCAAAATCCACCAGGCCGATTTCTCACCCGATCAATTATTCCTGGTCCCTTAAGAGGAAGCTCACGTATTGTAATTTATTTAATTCTGATAATAATAGTTTAATAAATGACCATTTTCAAAGATTTGAGAAATTCTAGGGCATCCAATAATAATCGGCGATTATCTGGCTACAGAATCGGCTACCGTCG
Source organism: Alentia gelatinosa (assembly GCA_950022655.1). NCBI lineage: Eukaryota > Metazoa > Annelida > Polychaeta > Phyllodocida > Polynoidae > Alentia > Alentia gelatinosa. The sequence continues at coordinate 162,995,653 of OX465579.1, forward strand.
GTCCAGTGGAACAACCCCTTAAAACATGGCGACTGTAGATCGTCCAACCAATAGTCGTCTAAATTGTAGGGTTCTATTTCCTTGAGACATGCTCTCCCCCCTGCAATGCTGTTAAATAACATAATAATAATCTCTAAACACGTTGTCCTTGAAATGATTCAACATGTATGTGTTATGCCGATGTTATAAACTTACTTTTTACATGACACAGAGTAAGCTGAACTATATTTGAATGTTAAAAATGTATTGAATAATTGATGTTTCATAGTAAATATCATCACTAAAGTTAAGAATGTTATCAGGGTAGTTAGACGTGCAAGCCAAATGAAATACTGTAATCAAGCCAAGTACGACTCACTGGGCCAAACTGAAAACAGGCAATTTGCCTTATTTTGTTCAGTATAAATAAACTGATTTAAAAAAAAAAATTATTGGCGACATTTACCCCTAAAAAGGAACAGAATCTGATGAGATTTTGAACTCTGTGAGGTACATGAATCCTACCATGGGAATTCCACTTAAACTCCGCCTAATCCGATACGGCTGAGCTCATATCACCTTGAGAACAAAGAGTTCATTGTAAAGCAATTCTCCTGCTCTACTACAACTTCAAACACCCATCCACAGAGAGGCAGATTTCCCCGGGGATGTTCTGTTAGACGTAAAAATTTACAGGTCCACAATTAATTCACTGGCGCTCGAGGTGTGGACGTGATCTCCCCGCAGAGACTGGTATATATATATATATATATAAAGCCCGCTTCCATTGAACGACGACAAAGGTTTTTTTTAATTCAATATAAAATTTCCGATATTGTACACGTTCACCAGCACCCTGCCCATCTTCCACACAGATGTTACACATTGATACATAATATTATAGAGGAAACCTATGAGAGTTTAGGGTCTGAGCTCGTATCCCATCGAGTTTGAATCGAGTTGTAATTCACAAGGGGAAGCCGCTTAAATTACGTAGTGATCCAAACGAGATGGGATCGAGCTCTGACACTAAACTTGAATGGGTTTCTGAATTATCTCACCCTTAACATTGACTAATGGGCTATCAGTTGTGACATAATCCCCCATTGGATATTTTTCCTAAATATCTAATGTGCGTTAGATACAAGTTCCCGATGTTAAGTATATAGGCCCGTTTCCATTGGCCGATTTCCCGTCACAGATCTACAGTCAGGAACCACCGACGGACTATTGGCACTGTGGACCCAATATCGGTGAATGGAAACAACCAAGGTGGTGAAAAGCCCCACAACTTTTTCTGCTTAGATTAGGCAATGTGGCACCACCCACCACTGAGTGAAAGCTAGGTCACTGAGTGAAATCTACTACCCTCAGCGATTTTTCTATATCGATGCACAGTCAGTGGCACAACCGACAGACTTTCTGTGTAACTCAAAAAGTCTGAGCAATCTTCGTCGGCCAATGGAAACGGGCCTTATGGAGAAAAAATACCAGGGGTGAGATAAATACAGATACAGAACAGTACAGGACAAGACACCAGTATAAGAAAGGTACAGTAAAGGTATAAGAAAATACATGTATATACAATTTCTTTGTAATCGTTACGAATATTGATAAATGTGTATATTTAACGTGTATGTTTGATATAATGAATCATGAAGTTGCTCACACTAATTATCTTAGGATGAAACAAGTGAAATAAGTACACCTGATGAAGGACGCATAATCGCATAATCAAATGTCGGTCGACGTCTACAGCATTTACGCCATGCAGGTCATCGATTATCTGCCACCGACTTATTACAAAGCGAACTACCGACCGACTTTTGTGCAGCATAAAAACTATCGGTGGGTTTTAAGTGATAAGGCCTGACACACTATGACAAGCCTTCTGGCACACTAGGACACAGAAGTTTTCAAAATTCCGACACAGCAATGATGCAGTAATCCAGTTTCGTTCTCTGACATTCTATAAAACCGAATTTTTCAACATTCTGAAAAGGCCATGATGCAGTTATTTTTTATTCATAGCTATGTGTTAGCTAATGTAAGGGCAATATCTGAAGCAGTGGACGTAATAACGCAATTGTAATAGTGACTTCTAATAGTAGTTTACTAGACGGTTCTGGCCGGCGATTCTGGCATTTTGCACCCGCTGTAAAAAGCTAGAAGTCGTATAGTGGAAACGCCAAGCGCGTGGCGACTGTAAATCGTCTGATTGTGTCACATTAGGCCCGGCGTCCACCTACTACGATATGGCTCCGATATGGTCTACGATGCAGTTCCCCATACAAAATCAAAATCGCGTCGGAAGCTCTGACCCCCAAGGCTTTTTCAAGGGGGATCAAAGTAGTCGTATATATACGGGTTGCGATTCTGTAAAAACTCCTAGTCGTCAGGGTAAATGCTCGGATATATATATTCTGGGGCAAACGACTATTGCTGTGGACATTGCCACCGCCTGACGACAATTGCCTGGGCCCCGTTGCTCCACTTTTTGTGGTATCGCATCGCAATTTTATTTTTACGATTACTTTAACGATCCGACTGAAAAAGCATTGCTCCCGTAATATGGGATCGTATCGCTATATTCACACGGTATCACTAATTTTTATGATGCGATCGCGAAACAACAATTCAGGGGCACATATTGAATGACACTAGCGACTTCGTCGATTTGTACTTGGCTACAACGTACCCCCCCCCCCCTCTCCCAATCCCGTTTGACAGCCTGTGCGCCCTGGCCCTGGATAGGGTCAACACTGCCCCGCTCAGTTTATCGCTCCGAGAGTTTTCCATATGTTGCTCGAGCGCTGCAGTATGAATAGGTTCAGGGCTTAGTGGCGCTCCCTACTATTAATACCTGGAACTATCAATTAGTTCCCAACCATCATTTCATGTGACACCGATTCTACCGACTACCAGCGAAATGCGATCTCATTGCATTCTCTCAAGGAAAGGAGATTGGAAAACTACAGTTCAAAATTGTGTTTTCAGTACAGCTAAAAACAAATCATAAGAATAAAAGTACATCTGTGGAGAGAAAAACAAAAAAAAATAGCAGGATTCAGTTAGGTGCTGTACGAGAATCTCACTCTCGTGGCTCTTCAGTCTCCAAGCCTAAGTTTGGTTCACTTTGTCTCTATGTGCGGGAGCATCTCTAAGCGGATGTTATCAGAATTTACACGTTTTATAATAGGTAGGTAACAATGGAAGATTCATTAGTTTTTTAATTAGATACAGATGGCACCATAGATAAAACTGATCTGACACCTGGTGGTGTGGATCGCTATTTCCTATAGGTAGAAGAACAACGGGCAGAGGTTGGTGGTTCCACCATGGATCTACAGTCGCCACGTATTTAGTCGTCTAGTGTAAACGCTGCGTATCAACTGAAAGGGATTATCACAACTTATATTTCTTACATCTGCTAAATGGCTCATATTATGTTATTGGTTCTAAAGGAGGTCAATATATAACGGTTATTAAACAGAGAGTTTCATTCATGCTAGCTTGTAATTGTTTTAATGTTTTGTTAAATGTATCTGAACCTCAGGTTTATATACCTCATTTGCTTAATACTACAAACATTAACTCAATTGAGTTGCATAAACAATGAGCATGAAAATAATTCATTTACCAATGATTGATCTTTTCGATCAAGTTGATGTCCTTTCATATGAGAAAACACTAATTTGGATATGACAGGGCGTAGTATGTATATTGTATGCCCTATAAAAGTCTAAGAGCTAAGCTCACTAAAGAGAAAAATCGACTGGAGTTTAATCTACATAGCTGCTGAGCATTGGATCAAAGCTCCATCCGAAATATGGCAAAAGAAACACGATAAAATATAGAGAATTAAGTTTGAAGCCGAAAAGTGAAAAAGATCAAGTAGCCAATAGGATGTGCCGATATTGATGCGTTGGGTAGCAGCGCGTGACGTCACGATGGCTCATTTCCCTCCGTCGGTAATCCACACAGTTAAGTCTAGCTCAGCATCTTTTTTTCATTCTTCTTGCAACGGAAAAAAGAGTCCATCATCCATTTGTACAACTACTTATCGACCGGTGAATTTTCCAAGGCCAGACCTTTGCTCCCACTCTCCTCCCAGATCTTTCGCGGCGCTGGCGCTTGCTAATCTCTGCCTCAACCCAATGCTGGTTCTTGGGGTATTAACTATGGAGAGGGGAACCAGCTAAAATTTCAGATTCAAAACAAGGTAACTGTCAAAAGTTATGAAGCTCAAATGACTCATATGTTATGAGTTGTGAAAGATAGGAATTGTTAAATGAGCTTCACAAACAATCCAGCTGTTTCTTTTTCAGCTTTGAACCATTTTATAATGTGTATCCACAGTTGATTAGCCTACCCCTACAAAGGAGCACAAGGGTATTGTTTACAAAACTAAACCCGATAACACATGAGGTGCTTTCCGCTGTAGAAAGTAAACCATAGAAATTATATCTGGTTTGACATAGATAATAACAGAAAACAGAAACCATATGAATATGGTCATCGCTGTTTACAAGTAGAACACAAAACACCCCAAAAAGCACTATGAATTGAAGATATTTGAAAAACTGGCGAATGGGACAAATTTTGTCCCAAACTGGCAGGTCGGTGCAGAGATACAAGCGGCCGCAGGAAGTAGAACGCAGGATCTCTGCTGGGAGAGTGCGAGTATTGGCGAACGCATCCGGAAGTCGGCAGGCATGGGGAATGACGTCACGTCCCTCATTTTCCCGCCTCCGTGCCAACATCAATTGGGATTACCCGATGCCAGCGACTCCTGGCGGGACATGCACACATTAAAGTATAAACAGTAGGACCTCTGCTGGTCCCCAGCTACACCAGCTTAATCGACGGACAAACGTGCGAAACCAGCGTTACAACGTCCATGGCGTACGTAGGGCTCAATCTGATTGCACAAGACAATTTAACCTCTTTTAGTGGCAGTGCCTTTGAAGTAGCGGCCGCTTTATAGTCAGACGACCAGTGTGATCTATCCGAGGCCCACCACTCCCATGCCCGGTGCCTTCCCCGTGCCCACACTGCTGATTAATGGTCCGCGAGGAGTGTTGTTGATGAAAGGTGTCGTCCAAATGGAGGTCCGCGGAGGAACGCAGGCCCGAGAGAGTGTCAGCGTCCGTTACGGAGCCGAGATGGCTTCGCGGAGAGAGCCTCCTTCCGGGGTAAATGACATGTTCGACATGCGCCTCGGGCACCCGCCCTCATCGCGTCAAGCCCTTCAGTATGGAGCAGTAGGCCACCACTTTGTTTCTAGTATCCATAGAGGATACAAATAGGGCCCGTTTCCACTAGCCGATTTCCCGTCACCGAACTATAGTCAGGGACCACCGACAGACTTTTGGCACTACTGACCCAAAATCAGTCAATGGAAACGACCCAGCTCGTGAAATGACCTACGACTTTTTCTGCCTATTTGATGCAATGTGGCACAACCCACCAATGAGTGAAAGCTTGGTCACTTTATTAGTGAAATCTACTACCCTCACAGATTTTTTTATACTGACGCACAGTTGATGGCAAGACCGATAGACCTTCTGAGTAACTAAAAAAATCTCCGCCGTTTTCATTGGCCAATGGAAATGGGCCTATCCTGAGAATGTAGTTGAAGGAAACAGGGGCATGTATAATAATCTAGGATCGTACATGTCTTAGCGAACAGACTCGAACATGATTAAACGATAACCCTTGTACAAGGTACAGTAAAGGGTCTTCATGAACGATCCTAGATTATTAAACGGGCCCCTAGGATTACTGTAATTGCATATCAAAAATACCTGGTATAATTGTCAATTAGATTACCCTGATGCCGGTTAGAGCGATAATCTTATCGACAGTTCCACCAGGTATTATTGATGTACAACAACATCAACTTTTTACATAAATGTTGATTGAATCAATGAATGGCTGTTCCTTATACATCACTGTATAAATCCGCTTCGATTGACCGACGAAAACGGCATAGAATTTTTGAGTTCCCCTTATAGTCTGTTTACACTGGCTGTCGCCGATCTACCAAGAAGCGCCGACAGACCCTTAGCTCTGCTGAATAAAACCAGTCAATAGAAACAGACTCAAAAAGATTTACGCCATTTTCGAAACGGGCTTTATGATGTATGGCAATAAATACCAAATAAGTAGGGACGGGCGGTATACATCTTTTCATTCATCTCCCCGTATACTGATGGTAGGGTAATAAGTTAGAGACATTGCTGCTATTGAGTTTCTAGGAATAGGCCTTACCTGTCCCTCTTTCCTTCTAGCTGATACGGTTTCTAATGCCAGATAGAAGCTGACGAGGTAGATAAGCTGATTGTACAGGACAGTTTAATATCTTTTCTACTGAGACTGACCATTGATTTACCATACTTCCCATAATAGTATTATTATATACCTATGTCCGAATGTCTATTAAATACTGCCTGCTGCTAGGGGTGCAGTAATAATAATGTTCGTGTCCGCTGCGACTACGACTTTGTATGTCATTAAAATGGCGTTTTTTCACCAATTAAAGGTATATAATAATAAGCAAACATCCTCACTGTAGACGAAATGGTTCTCGTTCGCGGCCAGTCGTCGATTTCATACTGCCTTACGCCTATGGCATCCGGCAGTATGAAATCGATGACTGACCTCGAACAGGAACCGTTTCATCCGCAGTATGGACGTTTCCTAATATTATTCTATCCTTTGTGATTGGATATAGTTTGGTGATTCCTGAATCCATGACTATAAAGTAATATACCGACCTATTAATATGATATCACTATTTCCCCCGATACTTTGTATTACCGTGTCGACCCATAATTCCTGAATATTTTTGTCTGTATTTACATTTTCTATGAAACTCCTTTTGGTACACTGCAGACATTGTTAAGTTTCACTATGAGAATATTTTGTGCAAATGCCCATTCTTCGTATCTTTTACCTTGTTTGGCTACTCTATATGCGTTTATTATTTTCTAGTGTTAACAAATTTTGTTCTTGGTACCCGACGGTTCTTTAAGATATGATTTTTCTTTATATCTATTTTGGTTTCTGTGCTCAACAAACTAAATTCCAACCTCACCTTTTTAATCCATTCTCAGAAATGCATTTGTTAGTACGAAAACATTTAGATATAACTCTCTATCATTATACAGAAAACGTATCACTGCGACCAATTCGTTGGTGATAATATGCGCGGGAGAGGTTGCAATCCAAATTTATACCACCCACCCACTCTACAAACCAAATTTCTTATTCATTCATAAACTCACTCATAGGGCCTTCAACACAGTCTTCACATCGATAGTTCCAATAAAATATTCAGCTATTTCTCCATACCTCTCTCCGTGTCAATAATTATATCGGCACATTAGCATAATCATACATCTTCAATGTAATGCATAACGATTCAAAATAAGCACGAGCGGTGCTACTGGTCTCTTTTACAAACATACATACTTATCACTTCAATCAGGCAGGAGAAGTCCTAAACACAAGGTAACACAACAAATACTCCTTTCAGGAACTTGTGATCCTTGGGACAAGGCCAAGAATGACCAGTGATTAGAAATGCCACCTGTCGATAAAATTTTCTCCATTGCTATAATTAGGGACCCCGTGCGGCTTGGTAAATCCAATTTACTCCAACTTATCCCGACTGGCATCTCTAATGTGAGGGCTTGAAGTGTTACAATAACATTCCGTGGGGTGGTCTCACCAAATCATGGACCATATGATTTCAGTGGACTGCTCAAAAGCACAATAGGTATGTAAAAACACGCCAGATCATTTATTATTGCCATGTAGTCAAATCAGCGAAATGCACAGACCTTTAGTGAATTATCAATGGGCAGCGATTGCATTGGGGAATAGCAGCCCAGGATTAGATTAAATAAAATATGAGGCATTGGATGAAGCTAAAATCTGACGAATCGTGTACAATACAACTCGCTTTGTGTCTGTATTTTACAGGCCAGTTGTTGTGCACTTGCGAATCACACAGATCCCTGTACAATATTAGAGTGTCGGGACACAAAGGTCACCTGTGTCATGCATAGTTCAAGGCCCACCCATTTCTGATAACAGAATCTCACCGACACTAATCATAGAACGTAGCGAGAGTATAGGCACATTAATAATGTAGACTTCATCCCCTCTCACTAATCTGCATTTTACCACTTCGAATTGATCTTTTAATTACAAAGTGGCATTTATGTCTGCGGAAATATGTAAAATGTACCAGTAAGTTAGAAGTTTCCTAATTTTATTATAGAGGTAGATCCAGGACAAAAATAATGAAGACTGAGTGTTTCATTTTCATAAAATTATGGAATCTATTGTCCAATGAGATACAACTAACAGAATCACAGGGGAAGTAATGCATTAATATATGCTTATGGGGATGTTTTAGAAAATGGTAATAAGCAATGCTGAAGCATATTTATAAGATGAGTATTCATTCAATCATTCATTCCAACACGGCCTTCCGACACACTCCGATAAGGCTTACGACACATTCCGACAAAGAAAATCGGAAGGGCTCTGTCGGAGTGTGTCGGAGTGCCTTGTCGGAGGGCGTCGTAATGAATTTGGTGGGAATAGAAAGTATGCCACGGTAACGACACACTCCGATACAACCAGCTCACTTTGGAGGCCATATGGGTCTATTTTTCAAAACCTGCATTTTACCTACCTAAGGCCAGAAACTGACTCTAAAATATAAACTTCACAAGAAGTCCTAGTTTTCTATATTATTATTTACTACAGATATCTAGCTTTCACAAATAATTTATTCCAATAAGTTTTGAGTAGATGTTATAATTTTATACAACTTTAAAGAGAACCAGGCTTTATGTGTTACGTCCGACACCCCTATTAATGTGGACATTTTTGGAATATTTTATTCTCCCACACTCACTGGCCAAATATTTATCAGAATTTAAAATAGGAAAGCTTATAGTTCTTTGCAACATCCAAAAGCCATATGTGTTGCTCTGTCAGAAGTTTTGTTACAAGATCTTGAATTTTGTTCAAGTCACAGAAATTACAAACAATTTTGTATGTTTTAATGTAACTTCTTTTGTATTTACCCTCTCACATTACTTGTTATTTTCATAAGGATTTCAGTATGATATTTCCCATCCTTAGACATTGCTTCACAGTAAATAATAACTTTTTATATATAAATTATCTATTATGGGTGTATCTGTCAGGCATAAATGGAGGCTCTTTCAGGGGTGTCGGACGTAACACACTAACTATTTCGAACATAGTAATAATTACATAAAGGTTTTTTGTAGTGTTAGAACTTAAAAACCTATCAATATCACTATTATGTGATACAGCCATTATTTCTACAGCAGAAAGAAATACCAAATACTGAAAATTATATGTTTAGGAAATCCTATTGAGTTTTGGCTAAACCTTTATTCTTTGTTCTTCATTCTATATAATAATGGATCAAAAAGCATATATATGTGTTGACTGTATATATACACAAAATGATCAGAGTAAAATATCTGTATGACTTATCAAATTTCCTTTGTAATATGGCAAGTTTTAGCTATTTTTCTTTTACATCTAGCAGTATTTCTCATTTATTAGAGAGGGGTGTCGGACGTAACACTTAGTAACAAATTAAAAAGGGGTTTATGTAGGGCCTAAATCAAAAGACACCTCAAGAAATAACAGGAGCTGAAAATGTTACATATAGAAATCCAGATTAACTTATGGTTTGTGACCAGTAATATCACAAACTAATTCTTGGGTGCAGGGGTCATGGATGCAATACTTTGTAATAAAATGGGACAGAGGGAAGCCTATCAAAAACATTTAGAAATGATTATACACATACATAATTAAACTCTCAGAGGTATTACAATGGTCAGGTAAACATTGCAACCTGTTAAAATTAATATCTTTCCTGTCTGTCATATATATATAGATGCCCCCTCCCTCTTCAAAATTCAGCACCGCAATCTCATTAACTTTGTTTATTTGCAAGGTACCCTTTTCAAATTATGACTTAGGATCCACACCACTGACCATTGCTAACACATCAAGGAGGATTAAGGGGTATATAGCCTGTGGAATTATCATGAGAACCTTTGTAAAGTCTATCTGAAAGCCCTGATATCATGGCGCATGCCAACGTTATTTACCAACACCTAGCTATAATTGCTGTGAGAAAAACGGAGGCCGAGACCCCAGGTATTACTAGGCCTATTTGAATTCTGTTCATTACTCAGGTGCAAATCTTTGGATTGGTCTGGCACCAATTCAGAGGAATAAACCAAATTTCGATGAATTCAAGTAAACATTATATCAAAGCAAAGCATGTTGAATACTATCCCGACCCTATATCAAAACATACCCTGGTCTTTTTTTTTTTTTTTTTTTACCGAATAGATACCTTAATACTACTTAGTTTGATTGTAAACATTGTGCTCCAAATCTAGTTTGACGTAGCGATGATTGTGAGATCAAACTGCTTGTAACATGAGTAATTAAACACATGGTAATACAGGTATTGCCATTCGGCGCCGCCTAACGGCCCACTGTCTAGTTACGCAGCTGCTCGGACAAACACGGCCGAGTACAGCGCAATTCATATAGAAACCCACAGCAATCACACGAACGGTGGGTGTGATTGCAGGAGTGTTGTTTAATGACAGATTAAATTGCAGAAAAAAACTAGGGTATTGTACTAAGGAGTCATGGCTGTCTAAACTTCATAGTTGATAATTATCTTGGTATTAAATAGGATGAAGATAAGCATATAGTAACTTGGTCTGCTAATGTATTCATGTGTATGCAGTTTCAGTGTCCCTATGTTATCTAAGGTATATCAAAAGCATCATTGAGGTGATATGCATGCATGATACACCAAATCGGAGCTGGAATACCATAGAATACGATGCAATCACTGTTATTTCTCTGGAAATAATGTGCATGGGTATTATGAACGTATTGCGCTCATACACTACGTGAATCAATACTTAAGAATACGTTGCCAGGTGAATGTTTGGCTTCAGTCGTTGCGTAACTAAGCAGAAGAGGTGCGACACCGGCGTGTGGAAAAAGGCCTATTGTATGTTACATAGTGGACGCGAGGCCAAGTGATGAAAATCGACGTGTACAAGCAGCTGACACTGTCGGCCACTTTATTGTTGTCAAACTGTCATATGTACTCATGACAAAGGAACAACTTATAAATCAAATGACATCAATAATGACATTTTTGATAAAAATAATATTTTCCTTAGTATCTTCGATCATTTCTAAAATACGCCCGGTCCCGGAACACATTTCACACTAAATTCCACAGGCTATTTAACTTCGGCAGCAGGGATGACTAGTTTGGATGATGTTCAGCATCATATAAAATGAAAGGGTGATCTATGTGGACTACTCTCTCCAATGACATTCGGATAATACTAATTGATGTCATCTAAAAGACCAGAAAATACTAAAAGTTCTCCTTTGCATCTTATTTTAAAAGAAATAAGCATAGGAAAATGGATGATATGTAAGAAGAAAGAAAACAAATATACACAACTCTATATGTACCTGGACATTTCCGTAGCCTCACATATCTAAGTATGGTTCGGTGTACCTGTACTCCTTCAACTTACGTCACCAACTCAAGCCTACATCTTCAACTCCTGAAACTGTTAGTTTACGGCTTCGGAACACAGAATTGCACTTATTCTCCATATCCACTCCAGCGTTAAAGTGCACCAGTAACTAGCGCCTTATAGATAATAATGATTTCCATATACCATATGTCAGTTTTTGTTAGGGGAGGTGTCTGTATAACAGTGCCCAGGCGTCACATTGACACATGGATACTTAGAAGGAAACTAATGAGATTTTTGAAGGCAGAGTAATTCACGGAGCGTGTGAAGTACATAGATGTCAAACGGGTGGAGTGCAGACTAAGTTATTGGTTTCTGATATTATCTCACCCGCATACATGATCAGGAACATTATTAATCAATGAAATAACCTATTAGCCATTGAGTATCGGATACACTATCTTCCCACAGACGTAGGGTATGAATTCGACTTTCCATTAAATGTGAACAATTTATGCAAAGACACAATGAGCAATAGGGATTCTCTTCTTTGTTCACACTCGTGGAGTATGCTCAGAAAGTCGTAGAATAGTTGGACGGTGATTTTATCAATTTTCATTGATAGATTTAACAGTTTTTAATTGAAAAAGCAAGAGAATTCTACCCCTACCGCCACCTTGAATACTATCACCATTCGAGTCCGCAACCTCTTCTTGCATTATTTTGACAATATACTCATTCCTGAGCAAACATTTATTAGAATATTTTTGGTATTTTTCCTTGGTGTCATTTATACCTTGGTATCGCGGATACCTCAGTATAAATATCGAGAAATGCATGTCTTTTTATCAAGAAGAAAATAGAATATTATCTGAATGAAGCCAGGGAATATATTTAGGGATTTATCAATAATTTTTTTTTTATTTTTGTGCCTGTGTCATTGTCTCTGCCCGAATTGCGGTTGTCGTGAAAGAATACCCAACTCTGTTGGGTATCTTTGCAAGAAACCGTGGCACAGTTGGATATTTCTTTCCTATGCTAAATGAATGGAGAATAAAATACCTAGCATCGGATGAATACATCACTTTATCTCACCCCTGGTACATCCCCCATAAACTTAACATCGGGAACACGTATCCAACGTCCATTGAGTATCTAGAAAAAATACTCTATGGCGGATTATGTCACAAGGTTAGCACATTAGTCAATGTGAAGGGTGAGATAAATCCAGAAACCTTTTCAAGTTTAGGGTCAGAGCTGGATCCCATCTCGTTTGAATCGCAACGTAATTCATGCAGCTTTGCCTTGTAAATTACTACGCGATTCAAAGTCGATAGGATACAAGCTCTTACCCAAAACCTTCATAGGTTTCCTCTGTAATAACTCATACTGCGTGTACCATGCAGTGTTCATGCCACTTATTCTTTATAAATTACTGATTGTTGCCCTCATTCATACTAATATGTCAAAACACCCACATACATTAGATTAAGGGACTTTGTTCCTTCAAAGATCATGCAAACGGATATTATCGAAGTATGTTGCTGCTGTTCAAGGTTAACCCAAACAAACTGCTCTAAATCAAGAGGCACTCACCACGCCTGAACTTCGTGTGACCTTTCTACTGACCCAATATATGACACGGTGCGCTACTCCCAGGTTTCGACGACCTAATCGACGGCTATGCCAACTCCATAACTAGCCCCTATTTGACTAATTGGACGTGTATCCACGGTCAATAATAACGCCAAAGATATTAATAGTATTCAGAAACAGCCACACACAATTTCAATTAGTGACAAATGAGTATGAACATTTTGTGTGAAAGCAACAACAAGGTTTATAGTTACAGATGGGGAGCTTTGGTAACCAGGTTGACACATGTCATAGAGATTTACTGTGTTTAGTAGGAGAGGGCTATTCCTATTTCCTAGGCTATATACCTATGGCCGATCACTCTATGGTTACACCACATTACGAGGGTTGGAAGAAATTACGTTTACTACCCAAAGCTGACGTTTTTACCAATCAGATCGTCTCTTACAAAATGCATATGAAAAGCGCAGTGGGTAGAAAACATTTATAAGCGGGTAAGCAAATAATGCTATTTATCGTTATTAAATGGCCTTGGGGAGTAATTTTTTCGAGCCTTACCTCGTAACTTTGAGTAATTTTTTCGAGCCTTACCTCGTAACTTTGAGTTTCTCTCACCTGAACATAGTTTCTCTCTAATAAATAAGGCCAAACACTCTATTCTTACACTCTGCTGCTAGGGGTGTAGAAACTTGCGTTTACTGCCCAAGGCTGACATTTACTACCCGAGGTTGACCTTTACTAGCCGAGGTTAACAAATGACAATAAGCTACGATCGGTAAATTTTAAGATGGCGGACAATACCATTTCAGACATTCTAAGATGGTTTAAAAACAGTGAAGTGTATGTGAAAACCAAGTATGGAGGTATTTCGTGCTGGACATTAATGTGAACAAGTTTAAATAGCAGGAATGATCGTCACAGGCGCAATCGGCGTGATTTCAAAGCCTGCAAAATGTAAACATACTACATCAATGCGGCTATGATGTCGGGTGGGGCGAAAATATTTCAGGTGCAGTTACTAGATAAGGGTGGCTATAGTTTCTTGGATTATTGTAGGTAAAGAAATCTCAATTTTCATCGATATTTAAAGGTATATAGGAATAGGTAAACCAAGTACCAGTGAAAAAATACTCGGTAAGGCTCGGAAAATTTACTATGCTCGGCCAAGGCTTCGGCAGTAATTTTTCCGAGCCTAACCTCTCAACTTTGACTTTCTTTCACCGGAGCATAGTTTCCCTCTATTCCCCTTAATAACTAACGCTGAGAGAGGATGGAGAGTATTGAGATTTCTTTTAGATTTATTGAAATATTCAGGTATGAACAGATTGACCGAGGTAGTCGAGGGAGATATCCGAGTTCGTCCTCACTGAGTACAGAATGCTTACGAATGGAGTGAGTAGAAAGAGAGAAAATGTTTATTTTTTCTTTCTGGATGAGGAATGTTCGTTGTGAAGTGTTGGGAGAGTGTAGTCACGTGATTCTCTGCAGTTTGGAACGCAGGGAGAATGTGGGAGGAGATTGTACCCTCTCCCGCGCACATTAGCGCGAGCATGTTGGCTTCAATTAGACAGGCATACTTTTGAGCGCCAGAAAACTGTCCTATTTTCCTGAGAATATTTCTTTTACCTACAGCAAAGTAAGTAAATTCCGTATACTCTGGAAAGTTTCGTTTAATCTAATAGGCACTGAATGGATCTCCCCCGTTCTTATTGGTCATAATTCATCTAATGGCTAATCTTCGATTATTGTTATCTGAATTAGATCTAGATTTGGAAAGCTTTCTTGTTTTTCTGGGCTTATTTCATCTAGTACGCATGGAGAATTTCCTGTATCATGAGATTTCTTTTTAATCTAGTGCGCGCTAGATCCTCCAACAGTTCGGGATAATCCTGCTAAAAACCACAGCCTAAACGACAGCAAAGGATATATGTACGCCATGCATTATGCAGTCAATATAGGGTACACTAGACGAATATCTTGCTCTCCTTGCTGTATACTGCCAATATAAGATACAGTCCAATTCGATTGTGAAATGTATATCACATGTATATTTTACCAGTCGTCTCACCCGCAAGTTACAAAATGAATAAAAAAATATAATGCGTTGAATGTTAATAGGAAACATTTCTATCTGCGACACTGATATGGATATGAAGAAATGCTAATAAAATGAGTAAAATGAACGATCTTTGTTGAAGTTTTCTATTTGCAATCTCACCGAGAAAGCTTGACATTGGACCCCTCCTATTTGATCAGCTATTCTATTCTATCAGTTGTGGACTTTCGATTTTGTATAAATAACAGCAAAATTCATATTTTAATATCATCTTTCAAATCAAATATAGTGTAATTAGAAGATCCTGATCCTGATACTATTTAGTCTTTCTCATAAGGCAAAATTAAGGCTATGAAGGATATAGAATATTCCGAAAGTAGTCTAGGAAAAGTGGGTAGAATGGAATACATGTACTGAAGAACTCCCCCGAAGGATCCCCCGGACATTCTTGGCCCAAAGCGAACTCGTCCCATTTGATTTCTATTTTGTTTTAAGGCAATTTTATTCATTCGGTCAAACATCGAGCTGTTTCTTTCTTTTTTGATGTCTCATCCTTGTTTCCCAATCATCACATCTGAGTGCTTAATTCTAAACACAATTGAGTACTCTTGCTTTATTGCTTTTTCAAAAATTCTTTATTTGATCACAGTATCAAATACATCAATTTAGCAATCTAGTAAACTTGTAGTTGGTCAGACAAAGGGGCTACGGTGTCAGTATTATATCATATAGGCTGGTTTTCATCACCTGGCCCAGGTTGGACTATTTATTACCTTGTAAAAGATATAAGTTTATTTTCCTACATACAATCGCCAATAGTTTATATGATTTACTAGTAGTTTCCCAGCAGAAAATTAGTTATATGTAACATTTCAGTTGACCTTAGCACCATCTTTCACATGCTGCTATTTTTGTAATACAAGTATATGGAAGAACGCCCAGTGTAGGCCGACAACGACACCTATATTATTTGAATAAAAAAACAAACCTGTCTGCACCCCTGTGGTATTGGGCTTCTCGAAAGTCCCATATCTCTGTGATGACCCTGGGTCAGCCTCCAAGGCCTAGTTCGATAATGAGATGATCGTTTTCTAGTACTGTCAGAAGCGAGGGGGGGAGGAGTAGTGGGTTTGACCCACATAGTCCCTAGCCTCATTTGCATACACATATGGGTCGTTAATATGAATTATGAATAAGGTTGGTCCCAACACTGATCCCTGGGGTAAACCATAAGTGATTGGGATGATATTGGATTTATAGTTCAAGTTAACCTGTTGTTTACAATCTGGTAGGTGAATCAAATTAACAAAAACAGATTGATTTATCAATCAAACCAGCAAAATATGTTAATCATGGGCTCAAATAGGTAATGGCAGTGGTAAAGGGAGAACGTCTGCAAAACTACTAAGATTTATTAATAATAATTGGAACCAACGACAATATTTTATAACAGAAGACGGCTGAGAAGTCACAAATCACAGGGACTCCCCACACTTAGGCCACTCAAAAAAACAACTTGTTTCTTATCACCAACCATGAGAAATATGATGAGGGTGCTTTTTTTGCTAGATCAAAGTTGGCTTTTGAAGTGTCATAAAATGGGCTTCGGACATACAGTAAAACCCCGCATAAGCAGACACCCTCCGATCCGGGCTAAAGTGACTACTTATACGTGAGGTGTCAGCTTACGCGGGTTTTTCAGATTTTTACTGTGTATACGTTTAATGCATCCCTGACATCAGGAGCTTTAATTTGATACTAAATACACATACCTTTCATAATTTCTATCAAGGTTCATCTTATTAAAAAAAAATGCAACAACAGCTGGCTCCTCGGCATCTAAGTAACCTAGGTCCCATCATAGGGGATGGCGGTTCCTCAGGTTGTGCCCCAATGCCGTCCCCCTGACGTTGTCATAATCTTTCCAAAACCGATTTCAACATGCCTCGTCAGAAGGACGGCAGTTCGGGTTGTGCCCCAACGCTGCCCCCCACTCTGACGTTTGTCATATTCACCAGCGGAAGATCTGCTAACAGCAGAGCTGTATGTTGAATTTCTGCTATATTAAAAAACAAAACAAAAAAACAAACCACACAACTGTCTCACCGCCACCTTCAGTTAATGGTGCCTGACTCCCATTCTAGCCATGCAACAGTTGTAACTTCTTCATCATCGATGTTTATCCCTCTGGGCACCACGCACACATGGGGCTTTGTGGCTCGGCACCCACCCGAGCAAATTGACCTCAGAGGCTCGAATGCCCCTCACCCTCCACCTTGGGGAGGGAGGTTGTACGCCCTTCGACGAAAATGATCTGTCTGTGATACATTTTATGTCTAAGATTACATCGCAGACATAACCACCACTGAGATCTGGGTACATCTCTTCATGACTCCTGCCATGCTTGCAGGATGCGCTTGAAGTCCTCTATGCTTTCAAGAGCATCCATGTGATAGCTGACCCTGGACCCTAAAGCCAGATGCCCATCTACCGATTTAGGGTTGAACGATTAGTTCCCAAATCGTATAGGAATTGGTCACCTTGTCGCAGGCAAATTACGTAACCCATGCTCGACCCGCGGCCCTTGAGGAGAGGGGCTGGTGGGTATTAGTCATAAGGAATCAGTCTACATCTACCGACATATATACCCACACTGATAAATTCGGTTATTGGTCCACTAATCGCTATGGGAGGGCAAAAACCACAACTTGTCGGCGACAAACCGACGTCTGGAGGAGGTGGTTCACTAATCGCTGGGTAGCCTTGCCTAGCTGTCCTACATCTATCGACTCCATTAAGATACCTCGCCTGAGACAAATTACCCTCCGTTTGTCGCCGACAAACGTACATAAATGTTCCGAAATCGGTAGATGGTCATTGGCCTTAAGCGCTCCTATCACATAGACCATTGCCCCAAACCAAAGAGCATGATTCCTTGTCTCCCCTCCGGGATATGTTTGGCATTTGAACTAATTATGCCATGCCTCGGCATAATTCGGCAATTCAGGAGTTGTATAAAGATTTACCATGTTAATCACATTTTTATATCCCAGTTCCAATTGAGGTGAAATGGAAATTCTTATATCTTCCATACTCTCAGAAAATATTTGAACTGAACCACCCACACTGACGAACAGTCAACCATTCAAAGACTTTGAACTAATCATGCCAAACCATGGCATAATTCTGCAACTCAGAATTTGTATAGAAATTAACCATGTTGATAAAATGTTTATATTCAAGTTCATATATACAGTTATTATGGGCGGCAATGGATTCTGAGGACTTTCAGCCATAAGAGGCAAGAAATTGTTTAAGGTAAATGCCAAGCGTGCGGCGACTGTAGATTGTCCGATTACATCAAATTACACCACATTACACAATTTGACAACACCTGATGACTCTACAATATACTCTGATGCCAGTGACTATTTCAATTCAGCTTAAATTGGTCATCTAGACAGGTGATAGCTGAGGTGTATTCCTAAAATAAGTTGCCGAGTGTAAACACTTATGGAAACTCTTGGATCGATGACTATTACGGCCGGGATTGCATAATCGAAAACCACCTGACAACTATTGGCTAGCCAATTTACAATCATCACATTTTTAGTCGTCTAGTGTAAACATTGGGTAAGCGATGGATCCAAGTGTGTCAAATTAGACCTCAGAATGTAACATGGCATGGGAGCAGGTTATGAGTGTGTTCTGACTGATTGGCTCCATGTTGATGCACATTAATAGATGGAATGCGTACATACACCAGATGAGGGCGCTGGAAAATTGGAGGTAATTGAAAATTGGCAGTAATTGTGGGGCGGGTGATGTATGTCACGCCATCTGACGGCTTCCTGGACAAACAACATACTGAGACGTCTGCTTACTAGAGGGCGCTACCAGCGGCCAGCACAACGCCCGCTAAGATTTGTAACCATTTTAGGTAGCTCCTCAGAGAACCCGATAAAGATGCGTGCAAGACCAGAGTAAGACTACCAAAACTACAAAGACTGGACGCCTTGAGATCAAGACCTGCATGAGATAGTTTGTCAGTGATACAAATAAGAATGGAGGACGATTCATCTGAATTTCAGCGACTGCGGGCTCAGGTCGTCAAGCCCAGCAGTCGTCTCTGTCATTCAGGTACGCTGGACACAGCGCCCGCTCCCCGCTACGCGATGTCGGAGTATGCGCGGTACTCACAAGCGGCGGATCCCGCAATCCAGGCACTTGGCAATGGGTGCCCAGGCACCAAAGGCCTGACAACAGTAACTCAGACACCTACCGATGCAGCTCACGACTTGTCATACTCGTTTGGACGATGGAGGTATGTGATTTGTCTCAGCACCCAATCCTTACACGATATAACTGACTGTATGCTCACGATATACAGAGATGATGTCAGGCACGTCGGTACTGAGATGAGCCGCCAGATGGCGCCAGGACACGGGTTCCTCGCGGTGTTGTGAGGTGTTGTGAGGGGTTGTGCCCCTACGCCGCCCCCCTCCCCCCCCCCCCCCGGGACCTCACCTCGCCCCCCTCAGATGACAGCTCATGGGCCTCCAAGATGCAGTCATACGGCCACGGCTCCCTCCCGCATACAGGACGACGCTTCTAGTTCCTCTGCATTTTTAGCCACAACGGCCCCGACTCACGTCGTTGGACTTCACCTTCATGCCCTCGGGCATAGGATCATTCCATGCCAGAGAAGGATGTCAACCCTTTCCTGGCAATCCTGATTTTGGCATTTATGCCTTATGCCCGTTGGCATAATTCAAAAATAAACATTTTTCTCCAGGGCCCTCATGCACGCCCGGGAATTTTGCTCGGCTCCCGAGCCACACTTCACCGAGGCTCCAACTCCCCTCGCCACACATTTCGAGGCGGGAGCTCAAACACCTCACACCACGACACGTCACGTCTCCCCGTCTGCGATGACACTTTCCGAGATACCCCAACGTCAAGGATCACCGGCCACGGCTCCCTCCGCGCATACAGGACGACCCTTCTAGTCCTTCCGCACTTTTAGCCACAACGGCCCCAGCTCACCATGCCGGACATCACCATCATGCCCTCGGGCATAAGATCATATTCCATGCCAGAGAAGGACGTCGATCCCTTCCTGGCCTTTCTTTTTGGCATTTACTATTCCTCATATACATTACTTGAAAAATTTGATAAATAAATTTTTAAGCCAATCACACGCCTCCTCATAATTGGAGGTAATTGAAAATTGGCAGTAATTGTGGGGCGGGTGATGTATGTCACGCCATCTGACGGCTTCCTGGACAAACAACATACTGAGACGTCTGCTTACTAGAGGGCGCTACCAGCGGCCAGCACAACGCCCGCTAAGATTTGTACCCGCCCGTCCCACACCAATCTTATAAGACATTGACTGTCAGGGCTTTATGCCTTATGCCCGTTGGCATTTTTCATACTATTCCTCATATACATTACTTGAAAAATTTGATAAATAAATTTTTAAGCCAATCACACGCCTCCTCATAATTACCACACAGCCTGTCATAAGATTAGAGGGAAACTATGTTCCGGTGAGCAAAATATCAAAGTTACGAGGTAAGGCTTGGAAAAACTACTGCCCAAGCCTTACCGAGTAACTTTGACTTTTGCTTACCGGTACTTGGTTTCCCTATTCCTATATACCTTCAAATATCGATAAAAATGCTTAATTCTTTGCCTGAAACACTTCCAAAGCAAAAGGCCACCCTTACCGAGTAACCACAACAGCTATTGTTTCGTCCCGCTGCTGTAATGTATCACGTGATCAGAGTGGAACGAAAACGTCAGAGCGGGACGAAAACATGAAAGCGGGACGAAAACGTCAACCTCGACACATAACTTATTTTTAATGCACCCCCCAGCAGCGGTATGTAACTCTAGTTAGTTCAATAATGGGTATATAGGAATAATGTCTTTTCCCTCAACTAATGCTTTAATAGTATCCTGATTTAATAAGCGTATCTCTTCAATTAAGATATAGAAAATTGCAATTCACAATATAGACTAGGAGCAAATATAATGTTCATCATTGATGAATGAGGGTGCAATGATTAATGAATAACAATTAAAAGGTTTGGATTACAATAAGTCTATGGATAGCTTTCTGTAACTAACTTGCACCCAGTCAAGATGCCATTTCCTGGAGTCCAGGATCCAAATATATCAAGCACCAGTGGAACAATGAGGTATTTTGGTCTCAGGGGATCGGTCATGGTCAGCTGAGCATGCCTCTAACACCCTGAGACACTGGCCCTCTGCTCCTTTCCTTCTATCAGAGTGAATATCACACAGATAGCGAAGGGATAGTTTTTAGAGCGTGCTTGCACGCGCTAAATACATCATCTAGAGACCTAAAGGTTAGAGTGGTCACATATATACACTTTCAACGTGCTGCCAGAAAACTATCCCATCACTATCTGCGTGCTATCCACTGTGATAATGTGAAAGGAACAGGGTGCCAGTGTCTCAGGGTCTTAGAAGCATGCTCAGCTGACCATGACCAATCACTAGATTCCGAAATACCTCATTGACCCATTGGTGCTTGACCTTGATATTTTTGGATCCTATACTCAGGTGGTTGCAGAAATAGCACGCTCCTTCATCAATGATGAACATTCTATTTGCTCCTAGTCTGGGTGTATATGTGACCACTCTAACCCTTAGGCACTGTATTTAGATCGTGCAAGCACGCCCTAAATAGGTAGCACACATGCAAGTAACACTATAACAATAGTATCACATGGGCACATACGAACAGGCTGGTATAAATGCTCTTTTTAGTAGCCCGAACCATAGAAATCCATAAGATATCAGTAGGACTGACATTACTGGTACGGTAACCTCCATGAAAGGTCGCATCTGTATGATAGGTTAATTACAAAATCAATAGCGGTCAATATAAGGCTAATTATTGGAAATGGGAGCGGTGTATTCGGCATGATGTAGATAATGGGCGGGCTAAATTGGTCTGTTTATTAGTTGTCCTCAAACTATGGAACTTTTCTCAGTTCTATGCCTGGTGTCATTCAGGGTTCCTCAATGTAATATCTTTAACAGCAAACAGAATTGTTTTCTGCACTGTATCATGCCCCAAGTATGCTCGTCTGAAATTTGATATTAAGTATTCCGGCAGATTTTCAGATGGACTCAAATATTTTATCAGCTGTTTATTTCTATTTCACACCGTTTTTCAAGACTAATTTCCGGGGACCTTTCAAACACGGACTAGCTGAACATGAAATGCAAATTTGTGTGTTCAATATTGTATTCAATTTGTCGTGGGCACAAGGTAAATAGTAGGAATAACACAATGTCCTATTGACACAGACAACCTGTCGGTCGATCCGCTGCAAACCTGTGCTAATAGGTAACTAAAAGGACGTGAATATCATCTGAACTCTGTGAATCAGAGACTGAGTTAGCACCGACGTTTCAGTCCATAGGTGACCTTTGTCTCAGACTATAGTACCGTAACTGACACCAGGCGTATATATTGAACATAGCCGGACGTCGGTCTGGTCTTATTGGTATAGCATTGTGGTGTACGTATAGTGAATTATACAGCACGGCCTGACGGTACAGTGAGGAAACTGACTGGTCATATAATCTGTGAATTGTTACGAATTTACAGACTGGCAAATACTTGTCCCGATGCCGTTAGGCGGAAGGGGCGTATTTAAATAGATAAGAAATTACCTGTGATTCTCATTCAAAGTACAATTTGGGCACGCAGATCTGGTCCATCCTATCGTAAAACCGGATGAGTTTTAATCTGGGCTCTCGTATGCGACGACTGGAGTTTTGGCTCCGGATATCACTCGGCTCCGCCTCGTGTTATCACTCCGGATATCACTCGGCTCCGCCTCGTGATATCACTACGCCAAACTCCAGTCGTCGCATACGAGAGCCCAGATTAAAACAAATAAGGTTTTGATTTTATCCTACCCCCTGTTAACGATATTTTTATGTGAGGATAATAACAAAAAACACGATAAAAACTTTCTGAAGTCCTCCATATAGCTCTCCTTGCTGCTCTGAAGGTGCTTGGAACTACTTTCAGCTGTTGATCTCTGATTGGTACATTTTTTGTACGCTCCTAGGAGCGATTTTTTATCCGTATGCGACATACGGGCGCATACGGAAAGTCAATGTTAAGCCTATTGGATTTTATATTAGGGGTAGGATAAAGGCTGATACTGCCCTGCTAAGTTGATGCAGACAAGAAGTCTTTCCTTCTTTTTCTCTCCCCGGTTTTTTGTTTCTTAAATTTTGATACCGTAGATATATCCATAAAGATTTCAGGTTGTATTTGTAGTCCACAAAAAAACCTGACAAGTTAATTTGTTTTTAAGGTTTTAATTGGGCGGATGTAGGACATCTAGTTAGGGGGAAAGGTGATTAAGAATTTGCGACGTTTCGTCTAGACTTCGCGCAGTTTTTTTATATAAAAATATTGCGTCATTACCTTAGAATTTATGCCTGCATATCTATTCAATTTCCTGCAAATCTATTCAATTTTTGCTTATTTGGTCCAGATACACAGTGGCAACGCGAGCCGTACATGTCTCACTAGGCCATACATCACATCTTTTATTTACCATTGTGAAATATGAATTGTTTACTATATTCTTAACACAGATCAGTAAGCATAGGACTGATGTGCATAGGTGTGTCATAAGGCATGGCGTCCACCTACTACGATAGAAATTTAGACCTACCGATATGGCACCAATACAAAAAGCAAATATCGGAGACATATATTTCGGAGCCATATAATAAACTCGATAAAAAATGTATTGAGCAACAGTTCATTGTGTAACACAACAGTATTATAAGTTAAAAAAAAGATAGAAGTGTTTAATGACGAGAAAGTATGGCTCACCCACAAAGGCATTCCGTGGCGGGTACCCTGTCTTAGGCCCGGCGTCCACCTACTACGATATGGCACCAATATGGTATACGAAGTACCTCCCGATAGAAAATCTAAATCGCGTCGGAAGGTCACCTAATATCGGGGCAGTTGGCCACGTTTCTACGATTAGGCACCGAAAAAAACCCCATTAAGATGCGTGGTGGATTGACATGACTGGACATTTATCTACGATTTTGCACCTTCCCGATATGTCTCCGATATTTGCTTTTTGTATCGGTGCCATATCGGTAGGTCTAAATTTCTATCGTAGTAGGTGGACGCCAGGCCTAACATGCTCAGCAGTCTCGAGGTGGGAGGAGAGAGCGACTATCGAGCGTGGGACGCGTTTATAGCGCCAGATAACTGATTATTTGATAAGACTGTCGATCTCGCCCTCAACTCCAAGTGGGGCAGGTAGCCTGCCATCCGCGGCGACGGTGGCCGGTAGCGGCGACACATCTCGCCCAGGCGCAGTTGGGAGGTCAACATTTGTCGACTGTGCGCGCGCATTAGGCGAAATCGAAGCCGACGTGTGTGTGTGTGTGTGTGTGTGGGTGTGTGTGTTTGTAGGTGTGTGTGTAGGTTGTGCCTGTGAGATAATATAGAGGGAACCTATTCAAGTTTAGGGTCAGAGCTCATATGCCATCAAGTTTGAATCGCGTAGTAATTCACAAGGCAAAGCCGTGTCAACGAGATTGGATCGGACTCTGTCCCTAAACTTGAATAGGTTTCTGAATTTATCTCATCCTTCACATTGACCTTGCACGATTCTCCAGGTCCTGATAGGCCTTATGATTGACTTCCCGACTGGAATACAATTTCATCGGGAGGTCAGACAAAATCGTTAGGGGGTGCGTCCACCAACCACGACAAGGCTGCGACAACGGCTTTCCGACAGGGTCCACAACAGCTCTACGATTGGAAGCCTTGTCGTAGCCTTGTCGTGGTTGTTGGACCACAGTTCCCGACAAGAGGCTACGACAAGGCCACGACAGGCTGCGACATGAAGCTTGTCGGGGGCCTGTCGGGGGCCTTCCGACAAGGTTACAACAAAATCGAACATGTTCGATTTTGGAGCCGTGTCATGGCGTGTCGTGGCGTGTCGGGAGGTTGTCGCAGAGGTCTACGATAGAATATTTAGGTGGAGCGTGGACGTCCCGACAGGCTGCGACAAGGGGTCACGACAGCCCCCCTTCTCACGACAAGGCTGCGACAAGGCTGCGATTGGAACTTTCTTGTCGGCGCGTGTCGCAGCCCTGTCGTGGTTGGTGGACGCACCCCCTTACAGTGGACCATGTTTCTATGATTGAATCTACGATAGCCCACGATTGGATACTGAAAGGTTACGATTGGAAATGCCAATGATAGAGCTCCAGATAGGATCCAGCAGGTTGAACATTTCGTAGCCTATCGTAGCCTATCGAAGCTATTTATCAGGAAAACATGACTTGCATGTGAAATACTTGGCTGAAATTCAAGAAATAGGTAGTGGGCAAATAGATATATGAGTGCTGTAAATATGATATTATTTGATGAAGTCTAAGTGTCTGAAAATACTAGTTTCATATCGGAATTGTGATTTTACCACAATTATATTCTTTAATTCGAAAGCTTTTGTATCTATACTATGTTGTAAATTGTCCTATTGCAGATTCAGCCAATATCTCCAAAATCAATGTATATTTCAACATGAAAATTCTGTATGAGATATACATTGATAAACTGTGGTGTACGAGGCACAACGCGACTAACGAGCAAGTGACAGAATCGAATTCGCGGGCAAGACGTTCCCGCCGTTTCGCATTCACCCGTGGCCTACATTTCTCGACCGTGATTGGTGCGCCGCGTCACGTGACCGCGGTCCGACTCGCGGATTCGCTGTTGCTACGGACGCGTTGTTAGCTGAAGCTAGTTGCGCGGTTTGACGGAGTTTTCGCTGATACATTGATAAACTGATTGAATATGAGTATGGTTTGTGTTAATACATCAGTGGTTCCCGATAGCAGATCAATGCCGAAGAAAATGGCCTTATGCGATATTTCCACCTGCCAATTCTGACCACCAATCATGGCATTTCGCACTGCCGACCAATTATGCGACACACTTAGTGCAACAATCGTCAGCTGACAACAGATATGGTCAGCGATTTTTCTCTCCTACCTTATCTAATTGGGCACCACCGACCAACTTCTGCACCCACTGATGAAATCAAAGCAAATCGATTTAGTTATTGGTGGTATGCATTTTACTATCAAAATCAGTCAGAGTCCATCGCATTTTTGCAGTGCAGGTCACAGATTATCCATCAGCGACCTTTCACAAGGAGAACAACCGACTGTTATCGGTGGGGTTTCAGTCGGCAGATGGAAACGTCGCATGATATACAGGATGCGCACTAGGGCACAACGTTGGCAGCCATGTTTACCATAGCTAAAGCCGTCTTTGCGCATGCGCACGCGCAGGGCCCAAATGGTGTGTGGATCAATGGACCTGACGGGGGATCATAAAACCGAAACTTCCTCCACAGCGGGTGGGACACAGACACTAATTCCAGGCATGGCCGGTTTTCATCAGAAAGTCTGCCGTGTTTTACCTCAAGTCTTGGCATGTCAGGTCTGGCGGCTCTCCATGGAGTTTGATCATTCGGAGATTTTAGATTCCAATAAGTTAACCATTGATGTTACAATGCAAATATCTTTCTTTCAACTCGAAGGCAATTAAGTTCCTCCATTGTACACATTTATTTCATTCCGTTTAGGGAAATTGCGCGTTCTTCATGGACGAGTAGCCAATCAGTGTCAGTATTCTACTTACCATTAAGATATTTAGAAGAACAAAGCTTGTTTTGGTATGGTAGGAGGTGAATTTTCAACCTTCCCATTACGTCTTCGACCCCTGGACGCGTTCTGTTATATGAAACCTCGTCACTCCTTTTGATATCAGAGAGGCCTTATTACTATAACATTCAGTCACTATTTGTAAAGTTATTGAGTTATTACTTATATAAAACGTCCTGACCATGCTGTACAAGTCACAGAACAAGATGCTAATTTACCGTTTGTACGGACCGAGGCGTTTACGCCGAGTTCCTTACAAACGGTAAATTATCATCGAGTTCTGTGACTTGTACAAGCATGGTTGGACGTTATATATTTACTATATACCCGAAATTAAAAAAAAAATCAATTTCATTTTTCTTAACAACCAAAATCTTAATAAACTTGTATGGCAAGGTGGTCCGTATTTTAGTGTACGGACCAGTGGTCCGTACAGTATTTTTACGTCATATGCCAAAACGGTGCGTATTTACAGTATATACGGCATGGGTATATAGTAAACACTGTTATCGAGTCAAATAAGACCTGGGTCAACTTTATGGACCCCTCTTCCAATGGCTCTCCAGACGTAAATAACTGTGCTTACGAGCTCACGGCAACCTAATGTTGCATGCAGCTAATTTGACAAGGCATGTATGTATAAATACAAAATTACCATGGTCGTATACTCTGCGTAGTTGATACGCAATAATATCTGAGCGAATGCGAGGATATTGGGTTGTTACCAGGAGAATAAAACCAAAATCTAAGATTAAAGAAAATCATGGTTTCTGTATATTGTATGTTTGATAAATCAAGAAAGTATGGCCATCAAAACCAGTCGCTTCATCAACTGAGGCAAACGTAATTATGTTGGGTTGACTATAGAATAGACTTACTTATATGAAATACAACTACTTAAAGCTCATATTAGATGGGAAAGGAATGTATTCACTGAAAATTACCACCCAGCTGTAACATTCCAAGGTTTAATAGTTAGATATACCTTCTGGTGTCTTTTACATGTTAAACTGTTCCTGGTGTGAATGATAGTAGAGCTATATATCAGGATGCTATCTTATTGATAATCTATGCACGTAAAATCATGGTCTATAGATTTTACATAGAGTCCTTTTGAATATTTAATGTACATACGTGCTGCGGCGACAAGAGTGGTCAATATAATATCTAGTTATAAATGTTAAATGTTTCAATCATCGTTAAGTATGGAAATTTTGATAGCCATCTCTTATAATGTCATAGTGTGTTATTAATTGAAATAAAATATCAATAATAGCCTTTAATCACTTGTTCGCATCGCGATTCACAGAGACAGAGGGTAAATTATGTACAGGCATATCTATATGAAGCAACTGTAAGCCTATTGACAAAAGCCTATAACAATATGTTACTGCCATTGAATGTGATTACTAAAAGAGTATGGGAAAAGTTAGCTTGAATAATCGAAATATTTATTCAACCTTAATTAGAAAGTTTCTGTTTTTAAGGATAAAATACCTCAACATGCACTTCTGCAGATCACAGGAAGCAAATCATTTCCTTAGTTACTTATGTTAGGAAAGATAAATTTGTAGACTGACTGTATATACGTCCTCAAATACTCTCTGAGAGCGTTCTTTCCATCGTAAGTTTTAGTCTGAATTATTGAAATACAAATGACTGCCACTTTAACGTAGATGAGTCATGGTGTGTGGGTATATGTCGAAGTGAATTAAGTGTCTTGGATGAGCCTAGATATATAAAGATGAAAATAAATCCAGTAGGTATATCTTTGTATGAAATTCCTGATTGCATGGGAGCTAATCTGGGTAGGACTCAATTGTATAAAGCATTCATGTGACGTTAGAATGTCCCAGTATTATCATACAGAGATATCACGTGCTAAAACGAAATGAACCAATTATAAAAGACCCACATAAATCCTATTATCTTAATTCTATAAATCGTTATCAGCAAATAAGGTCAGTTTTTGCTCTTTCAGAAAAAAGATGTCCGTTTCTTTTAAGCTCCTCATACAATGAATTGACCCGAGGGGCTTGGGTGGGGGAAGTGCAGCTGAAACTATGCTAATCTGCTACGAGACAACAGTCTGAACACATCGGGTATGCTGCACTGTAGGGTATTCAATGAAGGCGAGGAATTGCTGGTATCATCTCATTGTTCTACACAAAGGACACCCGCAGGCATGTTGCAGCCTGAGCCACCTAACCACCGTCTTATATACCCTTAACAGCACACTGTCCCTGGCCAGTGCGGCCCCTTAAAGGACTCAAGGAGACCAATATCACCCCTGGTCTGGGCTGATAAGGCTGGCCGCTTGTCAGTGGAGATGACAAAGGAGCAGTCGGGGTGCAGGTCTCGTGTAGCTCTGCTGCAGGACAGAGCCAGACTTAAGGCCCGTTTCCATTGGCCGATGAAAACGATTCGGGTTTTTTGGTATTCTCCTAAAAGCCTATTTCCATTAGCCATCATTGCTATACAGTCAGGGACCACCGACGCACCTGTAGCACTGCTGACGCAAAACATAAATAGGCTATAAGGAGAATTTAAAAAATCTGCACCGTTTTCGTCGGCCAATGGAAACGGGCCTTTGGTCCGGCGCAGGAGCCCTTCCTGGTGGGAAATCTCCGTAACACGAAAAGGCTTCAGACATCTGGGACAGGCACCTTGGATTGTTATGGATCACAGCTCGTTATCTTGACATCAAACGGGCCTCATTTCTACATCTTAGTGAAATCCACTGATACTCCTACAGCCCTTAGCACTCTTAACTTCAAGGGGTGTCTTCTCATGGGGGTCGAGAAATAACCCCCTGTGAGTGCAATAGACAAAGGGGCGTGGAGTTGGTGATGGGGGGGGGGGGGGGCGTGAATATATAATCCGGTCAGAATGGGACATGGCAGAAACATGTATATTAAAAAGCTATATCGGCTGATAATGGCTTGTTGGCGTGCTTGTTCCCTGTCAGACAAAATCAGCAATAGTGAGATAACTGGATGATCATTACGCTTAAAGAACACCCCCAGGCCCTGGAACTATGTACAGTATAAAAACAATGATAGGTAGGTGAAGCTTGGATTGTCCAGGAAACGTAATATGCAACCATGAACGGCTACAATAGACGAATACATTTGAACTATTATATATAGGTTGGGAATTTGGGTCCGTCAAATATTCATTCTGGATAAATTATGGATAAAATTCAGGATATTATGATATGAGAAAACATAGTTAGTGATGTCCATTCAGGGTTCCATTGATTACCGTAGTGATTGCCATTCGAGGTGTTTGGTCCCATAAGATACGCCCCGATGCCAGTAATTTTAACGTAATCCTTGTGCAGCGTGTTCTTGAGGTCCATCATGGTTAGGCCCGGCGTCCACCTAGTACGATATGGCTCCGATATGGTCTACGATGCACCTCCCGATACAAAATCAAAATTGCGTCGGAAGGTCACCAAATATCGGGGCAGTTGACCACGTTTCTGCGATTAGACACCGATAAAAACCCCATAAAATGCATGGTGGATTGGCATGTCTAGACATGTCTACGATTTTGCATCTTCCCAATATTTCTCCGATATTTGCTTTTTGTATCGGTGCCATATCGGTAGGTTTAAATGTCTATCGTAGTAGGTGGACGCCGGGCCTTATACTCCTCTATAAGCGTTATGTGGTGTTTCCACCTACCGACAATGACAACCGATTATGGCATTTGGCACTGCCGACCGATTCTGGTGCTTCGTATTCAAAGGCAATCCAGCTCCAATTTGATGTGTCATATATGCATATCACCTCATTAATACTTTAGATATACATATGATACAGGAACACCGAAACTGGATACATAATAATACGTTGGCAGGTCTACTCTTTAATACAATGTCCGAGTGGTCTCTAGCAGTCTCATCTGTCAAAAAACAATACTCATGTAATCATACCCATCGGTCACACTCTAGGGGTGACTGCTGTATATCTCTATAGGCATGTGGCTAGACTTGGACGTGTTTGTCCGAGCGGCGACCTAACTAAGCAACTCACTGGTAGGTGGCGTTGAACGGAAACATCTGGGACCTGTTTCACTAGTTTCGTGACAAAGGTGTTAGACAGACATGAAAAGCGGCACCAACAGTGCAAGCAAGAACGCACAAATCGAAGTCTAATGTCTAATTCTTATGAAACCAGACACACCGTGTTTGGGGTCTCTCTTGTCCTAAGGGCAGCTACTTCAGGGCAGTTTTCACGAAACTAGTGAACCCCAATCTGTCTGTATGGCGTCACCGACGCCATCTAGACATATCACGAAACTAGTGAAACAGGGACCTGTTTCAGTAGTCTCGTGACATTAGGCCTAGACAGACATCAACAGCGGCACCAACAGTGCAAGTAACAGCAGAAAAAGACTAGCAAATATCAGAAAATCGGAGTGCCCAATCTTCTTCATATTTGGAACGCGTATAGGTTATATATATCCCCTACTCATGTTAAAGTGTCATTGCTTAATTCCTATGAGAAGTGAGTGGAACTCCGGGTGTCATCGATTGCAATCTTGTGATCTGTCCGTATGGTGTCACAGATTTTTCGGCAGGTGGAATGCCACATCTATATGCATTGTAAGACCATGTCTTATTCTTATATACCTATAGCCGAACACTCTATAGCTACACCAAGCTACGGGGGTGGCATAACCTACGTTTACTACCCAAGGCTGACCTACACTACCCGAGGTTGACGTTTACTAACCAAAGTTGATGTTTAGACCAATCAGATCGTCTATTAGAAAATTTATATGAAAACTGTAGTGGGTTCGCATTTGATTGTGGGTAAGCAACGCTATTTATGGTTCTTAAACTACATTTGAAGGTATATACGAATAGGGAAAGTAAGTTTCCGGAGAGAGAAAAAGCCAAAGTCTGTGTTACCTCATAACATTGACTTTATCTCACGGGAACATAGTTTCCCTCTAGTCCCTGTTTGTACGTGTTGAATACGACTCTCTCATTGTTCCCACTGTCTAATGATGTATAATTAAAAGCACTCGACAGATCACAGCATGGCAACCAAAGAGGATTGAAGAGATGTCAAAGGTTTGAATTACTTATAAACGTTGTGTGTCAGCGAACCATCCCTCCACATTCCTTTGATGTACTTCTCATTAGCGCACTCAGGTATTTTGTACATTAGAATGTCCGTTTGCCGTCAGATTTTGTTTTACTGTTTCCATGTCATTCATTATCACAGCATGAAATTCGGACGAGGAGATGTGTTCCAGTACAGAATATCAATACCTGTGGGGTACATAAATCGCACCGTGTGAATCCCACTTTGAAGTGGGGTTCACACGATGCGATTCATGAACTTCAAAGAGTGTTTGTCTGAGATTCTGGACTGAGATTCTGAACACAATTTCTTCGTAGGGTTCCATTTCCCTAAGACATGTCATTTCCCCCAGGAACAGAATTTCCTGAGATTTTGAGGTACATGAATCCCACTATGTGAATTCCACTTAAAGTCTGTTTCCATTGGCCAACGAAAAGGGTGTCGATTTTTTGAGTAATCCAGACATTCTGTCTGTGCTGCCAACGACTGCGTCAATATATAGAAGGGTAGTAGATTTCACTCAGTAACAAATCTTTCACTCAATGGTGGTTGATGCCACATTGCATCTATAGTCTAAGCAGAAAAAGTCTTGGGTCATTTCATGAGCTGGCTCGTTTCCATTTACCGATTTTGGGTCAGCAGTGCCAAAAAGTCCATCGGTGGTTCCTGACTGTAGATCGGTGACGGCAAATCGGCCAATGGAAACGGGCCTTATAAGCAAAACGGCTAACCTAGACGCCCTTTGACCGCACAGGCCCAGAAAAACTGCATGAGGACCACTAAACACCCCACCCCTGTCAGCCTGATACGCGTCAGCTCATTGATTCTTTGCCGTCCAGACACACCATCCAGCGACGTGTCTGGTGAATCTACAATCCCGGATTAAATCTCTAAAAAAAAACCCACATGACCGGGTGTCAAATTCAGCGTCTGGCTTCTGCAAGGCCTATATCACTCGTAGTACCTTTTTTTAACCCTGTCAGTCCGAGCGAGGCACTCCCAAGCAGGGGGCGATGAATGCCTCGATGCACTCCCATTCAAGGGACAAACAATGCCTCCAGGCATCTTTGGGAGCCATTGATCCAAATTTTGTATAAAAAGAATTCATAGACTTTCTTAAATTTTTCAGAATAGGTGAAAAACACTATAGGCATCATTATTCAATGTGAGTGTTCCATACGTAGCTAGGGCAATATACGGCATATGGCCTATGATCCATGGGCGCCGCCATGACGCCCCCCGAGTAGGTGTTCTTCACTAAAGGTGAAAAAGTAGCTGTTCTTCACTAATGGAGGTGCAAAAGAGGTGAGTGATAATTGGGAAATGTCACTTTTCTTGCCCTGCTCACATATGTAAATAAAGTGTTCCATGTGAAAAACATCATGTCCTGGGTTTTAGCATTATATCTTCCTGCTCTGGGATCGGTGTAGAGAGTCAAAGGAACCTTGGTAAAACATTGAAAGGCAGCGGAATTTTGTAAGAACAAAGAGCCAGAATACAGGTTTTGTACCCCGACCACCTAGAGACTGCTTCATGAACTAACAATGGCTCTGTACCCTATATATCAAATGCAGATGTTGAATAACTTCCGGTACCTTTGCCATAAGAGCATCATCCCCATGTGGGCCTCCTGCTAGGGGGTCGGAGTGAAAGTGTTAAAAATGATATAAGCAGTTTAATCTTTCGTTAAAAACATGTACACCAACATAGAATATGGTTTGAGAGCGTGATACAACATTATTGCAGAGTATATTCTCTCTCAGCTAATACAGAACCTGATTTCGGATTCTTTACATTCTGCTTATTTGTGTTCTTCCCTCATTTTCCTCATACGGATGATATCGGGTTAATAAAGATAGACTTGATCATGAAAAAAAACACATACGAGTGAGGTTTTGATAACTGGTCTTGCTTTTCAACCCTTGTATCGACCGTCATTCCTTTACACACAGCACCTTGTCGGGGTTAAGTTCTCACAACAAACCCAGCCAGCATATCTGCCCGATGAATTGATATGGATTGCAGCCAGAGGTGAATATGTCAATGGAATACCGGGGTGTTATTTATAAGCAGTATCTCAGGAACATACAGTATCCTGCGCACATTGGCGTCAATGTCCACGTATGTATACAGATAACGTATGTATATTTATATACTGAATACACTGTCCATAATATACGTGACCAGCTGCCACGCTGAAACAGATCCGAATGCTTTACATCAGCCGGAGGATTTTTTTACCCAGTCTTGCCGCCGAACACAGAATCCTTAGAATTGGATAAATAGAAACGTAGGCGGCCAGTTGGCAAATCGGTTCATGTTGCTGCTCTCCGTACAGATCGCCCTTTAAGCCCAATGCCCATCTACCGATTCCGGAACATTCATGTACCTTTGTCGGCGACAAACGGACGGTAATTTGTCTCACCAAAGGCATCCTAACGGAGTCGGCCGTAGTCGGTAGATGTAGGACAGCTAGGCAAGGGTGAGCCACCGATTAGTAGACCGATTTGCATAGGACTAATATCCACCACCCCATCTTCTCAATGTCCGCCAGTTGAGTGAAGAGTTACGTAATTTGCCTGCGACAAGTCGACCGACTCCTATACGATTTGGGAACTAATCGCTCAACCCTGAAACGGTAGATGGGCATCAGGTTTTAGCATTGATTGTAAATAAAAGCCATTTTCCATCGGCCGACGAACCAGGTCCGATTTATCGTGTTCCTCTAAAAGTCTGTTGGTGGTGCCACTGACTGCAGTTGGTATCAAATAGTTAATGAGGGTATAATATATATTCTCACCTGCATTGTACAGGTCCATATCAATGCAATGCGCACACCACATGACTGAGCCTCACTGATGACATCAAAGTGTTTTGATTCTGTCAGTCATTGACCAAGTCTGTCGATGGTTGCCTTATTGCATAATTTTCACAACATTAATCGGTGACCATTTCAAATGCCAGGTTGTTTCTATTCACCCATCTTGTATCGATCGGTTTACACAAAACAATCAATCGGTAGCTCCCGACTACAGATTTGAGGTGACTAATCGGCCAGTGTAAAATGGCCTGATGGCCGATTATTAGACTCTGATCTGCAGTTGGGAACTACTGACCAATCATTTTGGAGCACGATTATTTTGCCTATGAGGCCACCACCAGCCGATCTTCTCACAGACCAACTTAATCAAAACAAGTCAGTGATATTCAAGTTTTTAGTGGTAGATCTCAAGCGGCATGGACATCTAACATGAGGTAGAAACAATTTGATACCGACGTGCAGTTGGTGGCACTACCGACAGACTTTTGAAGAATTTAATTGATTGGTGCTATTTTACCAATCAGCCAAAGAGAAATGGCATGATAAGGTGAAAACTGAATCCTCATAATTGGATAAATAAAGACGTAGTTGGCTATTTGAGCAGTTGGTTCCTTTTACTCCTCTACCTTAAGTAATGTTGTTAGGTTGGTATGTATCTTAAACAGTCGGCGAGTGAGGAAGCCCTCTCCCATCTTGTGAAGTTTGTTTTTTTGGACAACTTTTATTAGGGTATTGTATTATTTACATTCACCGAGTTCGGCATAGGTGCCGTTCTTCCGCTCGGGCCCTTTAACAGGAGGGTCTTTTCGTCGCAGATTTTCCAAACATTCTTATATATATGGTTTTTTGATGCTTCAAGTGAACCGGAGCTCATAAGTGGTAATGAGATCGGATGAGTGAGTTTAGTTAAAGTCTTCATCTTGATATAACTTAGGATGACAGTTTTCTTACCAACTAACTATGCATCATTGAATCTAAAGAAAGAAACTTAGGTGGATATATATTTGTTAATATCCAGGATAAGTACATCGACATAGGACATATTGTATAATATATCAAGTAACTGGTAACTGTGGCGACTGGATCACTATGTTATTGTCAGTTATCAGTTAAGTAAGCAGGAGAAAATCGACAATCTATGTTGGCTCACCTGATGTGTTTCCATATTTAGAATTTATCAATTTGTCTCTCCGCGGAAAAAAGAGAATCCTTAGAATTGGATAAATAAAGACGTAGGCGGCCAGTTGGCCAGTAAAATCCTGTTGCTGCTCTCCATACAGAGCATCCTTTAGTGTAAAGTGTGAGATATATATAACGTGGCGTTTCCACCTGCCAACAAAAAAACCACTGATTTTCACGCTGTACAAAAGCCCGAGGGTGGTTCTCCTTGTGAAGCGTTGGTGGCACATACTCGGTGACCTGCACTGCCCTCATGTGTTTCTACATGCCATTTCAAGGTACACCGTAAAATGACTTTAGTTGTAAACTGCAGACTGTCATCTATCAATTAAAAAAAAAAAAAAAAAAATCCGATAAAATATGCGAAAGCGTATGAGGAAATATATTTTATATAACCCATCTATTAATTCAACCCGGTTTGATTTCATCAGTGGGCTAAAAAGTCGATTGGTGGTGCTGTATTGTAAGGAACGACAGGAAAATCTTTAACTATTTCTGTTTCCACCTGATGATTATTGCACAGGATCTGTCGCATTGAGCCATTTTACATTGGCCGACTATTGGCCACCGATCTGCAGTCGAGAACCACCAACACCAGATCATTGAATGGAAACAGACATGCAGGGAAATGTTCACTGATTAATTGTGCATAGATTATGCGATAAGGCCATCACCACGATGGTCATTGTCAAACATGATGAGTAAAATATGGTCTCTTTGACCTGGACAATATATTTACTGATTCAGAATGTATAGGTTTAAGGTGTTCATGCTGCACAGAATGTGAAGAACTCTGTTAGATGTGAAATTGTTATGTTTTTAAAACTAAGTAAGTAGACTATTGATCACTCATGATAATCACGGCAAGGCCGTTAAGACCAGCTTTATAAATAAGCTGAGGCCTTATGCCACTTTATTGAGCTCGCTATCGTAAATACTTATGTCAAACTCTCAACTGTATCTTTCTTTTCATGCTCAATAAAGAAATTCTTACAAAAAAAAAAATTGTGTTTGGAAGGTGGTTCTGTCAGTATGGACTTAAATGTGGCACAAACAAGGCATACACAGTACCCTTACCGATTTTCAGATACCGAAGTGCAGTCGTTGGCGACAAAGGAACGGTAATTTGTCTCAGGCGAGGCATCCTAACGGAGTCAGCCCTAGTTGGTAGATGTGGGACAGCTAGGCAAGGGTCATCCAACGATTAGTGAACCGACCCCCCCCCCCCCGACCCCCCCCCCCCCTCCCTGAGATGATTTTTTTGTCGCCGACGAGTTGTGGTTCGATGTTCCTAAATCGGTCACCAAAAGTTTATCAACATGTTGATAAATCCAGTTGCCGAAAACGTAACGATAGAAAATGGCCCTTGATTGGGTGGCCGACAAGGGCTGATGGGTTACGTAATTTGCCTGCAAGAAGTTCCCATACGATTTGGGAATTAATCATTCAAACCTGAATCGGTAGATGTGTATTGGGCTTAAAGCCTGATGCCCATCTACCGATTCAGGGTTGAGCGATTAGTTTGCAAATCGTATAGGAGTCGGTCACCTTGTCGCAGGCAAACTACGTAAATCTTCGCTCGATCTGCAGACATTGAGAAGATGGGGTGGTGGATATTAGTCCTAAGCAAATTGGTCTACTAATCGGTGGCTCACCCTTGCCTAGCGGTCCTACATCTACCGACTACGGTCGAATCCGTTAGGATGCCTTGGGTGAGACAAATTACCGACCGTTTGTCGCCGACAAAAGGTACATGAATGTTTCGGAATCGGTAGATGGGCATTGGGCTTAAGCAGCATGCGGTTTGCGTGTCGAGGTGTGGTAGGGATTCACCTTCCCCGTCTATACTCCCAACACCTCAGGCGTCAGGCCTGCAGGTCACACGATACCTTAATGAAACTCTAGTTGACAGACTACGTCCACCCACACGGGCAGCGGATCAATGGAGTATACGGCAAACAGACTATAGAGAGCCAGTTAACTTTCCTGTTGTTGTATAAGATGATAGGGCTTCACCGAAACGTTGAAGGGAATTGTAGAAACTTATTATGTCTCCAACGCCGAGGTTTTGACTGTAACTCTATCCCTACCTTTAGGATTGGTTATTCAATAAAATTGTATTCTCCCAGCTACTGCTTCTCTCCTTTCATACAGGGATGGGGTAATGATAAAGCCATCTGTTTGCGTAGCTTCGAGTTCTTTATGCCCTAGAAGCGAAATAAGAATTTTCCAATAATACCCACCACAATCTACCAAGCTATATGAAACTGCGGTTTTTATCTATTAAGATATTTTCTTTTGGGTAATGGGAAGGCTTCGACCTCAATATTAGGGTTCATGAAAACGTTTTTGTTGATATGGGTTCTTTCTGCAATACAAAATGATTTGGAGCCCTACCGTTCAATAATATCGTCCATGTATCATATTCATGCTGCCTTTTGAGACGATGGTTTCACTAAGATATTAGAATAGAAAGGAATTTGGTAGATACCATTAGGATGGTACATAAAGACCCTTTTCTGTACCTTGTGCAAGGGTTATCGTTTGATAATATCTAAGTAGATCTAAATAAAGGTGACCCACATCGTCACTGGGTCTCTATGACATACAGAAAAGGATCTTCATGTACGATCCTAGATTATCGAATGGGCCCCTGGGCCCTGTTTTTCAGTCACGACAATCGTTATTACCATTACCCTAAGATCGTACAGCGAAAGTGCGACACTTTGGAAGACAAAAGATGGCTGGTGTTCTATAGTCACGATCGTAGTGCGCCACGGACGATCGCCGCGAAAAACGTCGGCCGTCACGACAAGTATAGAAATGTCTTAGGTTCTATCCCTGGGTTCTATCAAACTTTGACAGTACATAGAAGATTATCACCCACTTCCCGTAAGAATTAAGCGATGAAACTTTGACATGAGTAAGGGATACATATATTCTATAATCGTACGAAATATGAAGAAAATTGGCCGTTTGTGATATTCACATTTTCAAGAATTTGAAACATCGGGCTATCGATCGATAACGGACTCGTTTAATTGTGGACATCTACAGCATGACAGGTGTAGAGGTCCTGTCACAAATTTATGGATATCTCAGCCGTTTTTCGATAGATCTTTATGAAATTTGGGACGAAGCACACCAAGACAAGCATTTTTGGTGAATTTCTTCGTTCCGCTAGGGTCTATATTGAGATCCTTGGGTTGGAAATTTTTTTCGACAACCAAGGGAAATAAGCCAAACCCTAGAGGGAACAAGGGGGACAACCCACCACACACCCCCCCCCCCCATAGCTACAAGGGGACGAACTTACAAGGAGGGGCCCCGATTAGGGGCAACTCTAAACCTTCCCCCCAAAAAAGAATGTACAACAACGACAAGCCCTAACGAGGAAGGTAGTATAGTAGTAAACCTGTCAAATAGACATATATCTGACCTCAAATATTCCATCTTAGAAAAGGGCCTTAACTTCTGTCTGACCCAAGGGGGTGAATCTGAAGGCGATCGAAAAATCGAACTCGACAAATTCCACCGCAAGTTGAGAATCCGACAATTTTTCGACACTGGAGACGTGAAGCCCAAATCGGAGGCTTTAGGCTACTACCAACCTGATAATCACACGATCCCAAACCCGCTCGTGAAGGGTACACTATCCCCTTACGAAGACAAGAGACTCAACCGACAGCTGCGAGGAGAATCAACCTGGAAACCACCTACAGGCTCGAAGAACCTCGAAGGGTTCATAGCCATCAACAAAATTGACCTCAGAAGCCACAAGTCCCAACGAAAAAAAGAGTACAACGTCACTAAGAGCCAGAAGCTGGCTCTTAGAGAGTTGGCAAAGGACAATACAATCACCATCAAACCGGCAGACAAAGGAGGAGCAACCGTCATACAAAACACCGAAGACTACATCAAAGAAGCCGAAAGACAACTCAGTGACAAAAAGGTATACATTCCCACCGAGAGAGACATCACCCAAGACATCAACAACCTCGTAGAAGAAAAACTAGAAAAAATGACCAATGAAGGAGAGATCAGTCTAAGCATGGCCGGTGCCCTAAGAAACGACAAACCAAGAGCCCCGCACGTGTATTTCTTACCAAAAATACACAAACCACAACGACCGCCACCGGGACGACCAGTGGTCTCGGCGAACAATTGTGCTACAGAGAAAATCTCGACCTTTGTAGACAACTTCATCAAACCACTCGTACCACAAATCAAGTCATACGTGAAAGACACCAACGACTTCATCAACAAGATTGAAGCACAGGGACAGATGAAGAAGGACACAATACTAGCGACCCTCAACGTTGGCTCCCTATACACAAATATCCCCAAAGATGAGGGTATAGAAGCCATAAGAGTCAAGCTGAACAACACATGGAACAAGAGACTAAACCCAAGCAACGACTCCATAGTAGACCTACTAGAACTAGTCCTCAAGAACAACAACATCCAATTCAATGGAAACCACTACAAACAAATCAGTGGGACGGCGATGGGCACAAGACTTGCACCATCGTATGCGAATCTGTTCATGGAGAACCTGGAAAACAAGCTAAACTCAAGAGAAGGCCCAAAACCAACGCTATGGTTACGTTATATAGACGACATCTTCGTGATCTGGCACCATGGAGAAGAAAAACTCCACCAATGGATAGAGGACCTCAACAGAGCCCACCCGACTATAAAGTTCACCTCGGAATGGTCCAAGCAAGAAATACCATTTCTCGACACAACGGTCAGGATAGATGAAAAATCCAGACTCCTCTATACAGACCTATACACGAAACCAACGGATGCCAACACATACTTGAACTACGACTCAGCACACCCACCAGCGACAAAAAGAAGCCTACCCTACTCGCAATTCCTCCGAATAAGACGCATATGCAAATCGGACGAAGACTACGAAAAACACTGCGAGAAGAAGAAACAACACTTCCGAGATAAGGGATACCCAGATGACGTCATCGACACCTGCAAGAAAAAAGTGGACAGCCAACAACGAAGCGACCTACTGAAAAAAGAAAAGGACGACACCAAGAACAAAGACGAAGGTGTGGTGCTGGTCACCACATACAACCCCAACAACAACAACAACGGGAAGGTAGTGGAGAAAAATTGGGACCTCTTAGCAAGGTCAATAACAACAAAAAACCTCCACAGGAAAAAGATAATAAAGGGATATAAAAGACCCAAAAACATTCGTGATCATCTCGTGAGGGCACGAACAGACTTCAAGCCGAACTGCAAAACAAAAAAAGCAACCAAAAACGAGCCAGAAGACACAAGAAAAACAGAAGGCAAAGAGAACAACAATAAGTGCAAAAAAGAAGACTGCAAATACTGCAACCTAATAAACATGGACGGACACATTACCTCGAAGACTACAAAAAGAGAACACCAGACGAAATGGAACGTCACCTGCAACAGCTCCAACGTAATCTAATGCATAGAGTGCAAGACTTGCGAAAAACAGTACGTTGGACAAACAAAAGGAAAAATAAAGGAACAAATACGGGAACATCTCAATTGCATCAAGAAAAACGAAGGAAAAAATGAGGTGCCACGACACTTCAACCAAGACACACACCACGGAACAGAAGATGTCAAAGTGTACATACTAGACTACATATACAGACATCCAGATTCGAAAGAAGTGGCAAGACTCCGAAACAAAATCAAATTCAACTGGATTCATCGACTAAAAACACACTCTCCTCATGGACTCAACACATTGGACAACAGGTATGGCTAAAAATTGAGCCAATGCCACTCAAACCCATCCCTACACAATGCCACGTCAAAAAATTTTTTTCAACCCAAGGATCTCAATATAGATCCTAGCGGAACGAAGAAATTCACCAAACATGCTACCTTAACAGGGAAGGGAAGGTGTCGGCTAGACTACACAATGTAGAGAGAACAAAATCACATTATCTGCAAAGCAGAAAATGCACACGGAGCTACATATCCACTCCCCGAAAAAATATTTCGGGGAGAAAGACCACAGAAGAACACCTAACGCACATTCGCCTGACGAGATTGATAAACAATCGAAACCATGAGAGCACGACGGGAGTAATATCTCCCGTTACAAACCACAGTGACAGCAGATACTGACAGTGACAGCAAAGTGACACTCCTAGAATCAACAACAAAGTGTCAACATATACACAGCATCACTGTTAAATTTGGGCTTACCTCCTTGTCAAAACATTGACTGGGTGTAGGGGTTATTCACTCCTATTTTGGGGATTTGAATCCAGATCCCTACAGGTACTGTGTGTAATAAACGGTTGCACATAGCGCCCCACACTCCGCCGACGTCGGGCTAACTTGAAACCGCTGCACGCGGATCCCCACGAAACTGCCCACGCAGCGCGGAGACCAACCAAAACCCGCCGTACGCGTCACGTGACGCGCTCGGCCAATCAACGACTCAGAAACTGGGTATGTAGATGAGAGCGCGGCAACTTCCCGCGGTCCGCTCAAATTTTCTCTCTATCCGTGGTCACGAAGCGCTAGGTGCAGAAGTGTAAGCTACGCCTCGTCTATACGACACACCAAGACAAGTAGCTACATGTTGGAATGGTTATTTAGTTTTCTGATCTCATATTTTTTGTGGTTTAGAGGTTCAAACTTTTGACATGTGATCTCTCTACTCTGTG
Source organism: Alentia gelatinosa (assembly GCA_950022655.1). Taxonomy (NCBI): domain Eukaryota; kingdom Metazoa; phylum Annelida; class Polychaeta; order Phyllodocida; family Polynoidae; genus Alentia; species Alentia gelatinosa. The sequence continues at coordinate 163,038,429 of OX465579.1, forward strand.
CATGTACTTCCGTACTGCACATATGTGACTGTGCGCAACCGGGAACAAGCACAGTCAATGTCAGGTTGCCGCATAAATTAGCGTTTTAGTACACTGGCCACCAGAGCAGACATTTGCTATGATGAAATTCAAATGCTGATAATGGCGGATTGAACTGATCGATTTTCTTCATATTTGGTACGATTATAGGTCATATGTATTCCCTACTCGTGCTAAAGTTTCATGGCTTAATTCCTACAGGAAGTGAATTTCTGCATTTGGTACGACATGTCCATAGATGTCTTAGGGCTACGACAACTTGGGCATCAAATTTACCCACGTGACCCTACGATTGTCGTGACTATAGCACACCAAACACTGCCCTACGTGTCGTAGACCGACGATCGTTGGCTGATCCTCTAAAATATCATGTCTATAGGACACTGACGGCTGAAACATGTCATTATGAGCGATTGTCGTGACTGGAAAACAGGGCCCTGATGTCTTCATATATAGGACGAGGCATGAGGACTTTAGCCAGGACAGATAGTGGTGGTTTGAGGTCTCTAGTCGAGACAGTAGGCCATGGCCTGAGGGCTTTAGCCAGGATGGATAAGGGTGCTTTGAGGTACCTAGTCAAGACCATAGTTTGAGACCTGTGGGCTTCAACATGGACATGGCCCGGATACCCTCATTGTAAATCGCAATAAAGTGTAAAGTGGAATTCATGTTCTTAACAGGGTATTTCTCTGATTCTGGAACAGAATCTCATATTCTGAATTCTATTTCATTGAGACAAATTTTTCCCCTGGTGATGATTACCCCTAAAGAGGTACAGAATCTCAGGAGATTTTTATTTTAAACATTTTCAAAGTTTCGGTGAGTTAAAGGTACCTACTAGAAGGAAGCCAGCAAGCAGGATCACATGTTTTTCACACACCCCATTTCAAGGCTGCTTAATTCCCGGAGTGATCATTTATAGGTACTTTGTCTGAGACTATCTACCAGGTGTGCCCATCGATATGAATCCAATTAATTTTTTCTTCGAGACTGGCGAAAGCAAATATTAGCTCCTTGCCATGAAATGTTTGTACCAAAGGGAGAATTGTCTGAGACTTGGGGAAAGGTGTGAAGTACCTTTTTTTGTGGTAGGGAAGGAGCTCACATCCAGCTAGGCCCCGTGACTAAACACACGAAAGGTGTGAAGTACCCCAATCTCAGGTACATTAGTCTCTACTCCCGCTTTAGGACTCCATTCAGGTTTAAGCGAGATTCACACGGTGGGATTCATGTACCTCATCGGGTTTGAAATCTCATGAGATTCTCTTCCCTTTTGGGGTAAATGTCGCCAACAATTGCAGGGGAAAAACATGTCTCAGGGAAATAGAGCCCTTCAATTTAGATGAAGATATTGTGTTCTAGAGTAGAATCTCAGCAAGATTTGTCTCAGACAAACACCTGTGAGGTACTTGTTTTGTTTGTTTGTTTGGTTTGATTTTACGTCCAGTCAACCATTATAGGTCCTTTCCAGACTTTCTCAAGGTTCTTTCACACCACTAGGGTGGTGATGGAATATATGTGATGAATTCAGGTAGAAATCTCACCCCTACACATTTACCGAGGTGAGAGTTCTTTTACTTCCCACGCCACATAGACATGGTATGAGAAGGATGGGCTTTGATATAGCAGTAAATCTACCAATGCTGGGGGTGGGACTCGAACCCACAAAGTCTTACAACCTTGAGGTTACAAGTTCGGTGCTCTAACCACTGAACTAAGTCCCCACCCCCCCTGTGAGGTACGTAAATCCCACCATATGAACCCCACTTTAGGGGTAATTATCACCGATAACTGCAGGGGGGGGGGGGGGGGGGAACCTGTCTAGGGGAAATGGAATCCTACAATTAAGAAGAAGAGATTGTGTTCTAGTAGGCAAACAGACAAACGCCCTGTGAGGAACATGAATCCCATCATGTGAATCCCGCTTGAGAATAATGTCCTGAGACCCATCGTTGAGATTGGTGATGGAGCCTGGGAGTTCTTGATGTCTCGAGACTGCCGGGGTGAGCTGGGGCTCTTTATCAGTGTCCTGAATGACTAACCTTGATGCGGTCAGCTGAGTGCACGCTGGACATGACGTGTCCTGACACAGACCACGTGCACCGTGCACAGCCCAGGTGCCCGGATCTACGTCCTCGTCCATGTCCCGCTGACTGCCCCACGTGACCACTCCTCGCACCCTGCCTGCAGCAGAACGACGCCTGGAGAATACATAGACAATAATCGATGGCTTTACAGACAGGCGGGCCGTAAACCACGAGGTGTTGACGCGTAGTAATACACGAGTATCAGTCAATTATGGTGTACGTCTATATAGAAAATAATCAATGGCTTTGTAGACAGGCAGGCCGTAAACCACGAGGTGTTGACGCGTAGAAATACACGAGCGTCAGTTATTCACAGCGCACGTATACATAGACAATAAGCGATGGTTTTGTGGACAGGCGGCTGCAAACCACGAGGTGTTGACGCGTAGTAATACACGAGCGTCAGTTATTCACAGTGCATGTATACATAGACAATAAGCGATGGCTTTGTAGACAGGCGGCTGTAAACCACGAGGGATTGACACGAAGTAATACACGAGTATCAGCCATTTATCCTACACGTCTATATAGACAATAATCGATGGTTTTGTGGACAGGCGGCTATAAACCACGAGGGATTGACACGTAGTAATACACGAGTATCAGTCATTTATCATGTACGTCTATATAGACAATAATCGATGGTTTTGTGGACAGGCGGCTGTAAACCACGAGGGGTTGACACGTAGTAATACACGAGCACCAGTCATTCACAGTGCACGTATGCATGGGCAATAATTGAAGGTATTGTGGACAGGTGGCCGTAAACTACGAGGGGTTGACACGGTAATACACGAGCGCTAGCGAGTGTATCATGACGTCAACCTCGAGTGCATTACAGAGCCGCCTGTCCACAAAACCATCATTTGTTGCCTTTATTATCAACCTTTTCAAATGAATTAAACCCAGTAATTGCCATATAAAAGGTTCTAACAATAGGGACTATTTTTCCCGTATACCATGGTTTCTGAGGCCGTATAACACAGATTTGAATCGGTATACCACAGTTATGGTATCTGACAGGTTTTATATAATGGGTCGTGGTTTACTGAGTCCCCATACCATTTCAATGGGGTCTTTGTACACGATGGATAATAAGAGGCCGGCACAGCTCCAGGGTCGGCCCAGTGCACCGTCTACACACCCTCCCCGCCATCAACCCCTTCTGCCGTGATCAGGCTGCCATTTAATCATCATCAGCCCCGGGCAATGAGGTAGGGCGTCATCACACGCACATAGGACAGCGGGGTAGACTTAACCCCCCTGGCTAATCAAACACCCTACCGACCCCGTCCCACGATATCCTGGTGATACTGACAGCAGCTTATCAACGCCTTTTATCTGGCCCTGGTCTGCTTACAAGGACATGTTCGCATACAACAGAATAGGCATCAACGGGTTTTCTGGGGCATTTACAGAGTCATTATTTAGGTGTGTATACATGTATGTAGGATGGTGGTATCATAATTAGTAACTTATGTCTTGTGTGTGTGTGTACCTAGACAATAATAGATGGTTTTGTGGACAGACGGCCGTAAACCACGAGAGGTTGATGCATAGTAATACACGAGCGCTAGCAAATTGTACCTTGCTGACGACTCTCCCTGCTGTGTTGTAATAATGGATATTCTGAAGTGGAATATGTATATGTATAGTGAATTTTTTTCGTTCCGCTAGGGTCTATATTGAGATCCTTAGGTAGGATTTTTTTTATGGAATATGTATATGTAACAACAATAAGATACAATACAGAAAGTTGCAAAGAAAAAAGAAAGTTGCACTAAAATGAAATTCTTTATGCCAACTCCCGGGGGGGGGGGGGGGGACTTTTTAACTAATAGTTTACTTGACTGCTGCTTTGGAAAGATATCAATATACAAAAATAGCTGACCAACATACATTGTTTATACACTTGGCCAATGACCAAGAACCTGGGTTCCAAAACAGTACATTATTCATGTTAAAGTATACTTGGTTATCATCATGTAAAGTTCCGGTCTCAACATCCCTATCGTGATCAATTATATTGGTTTCTATGCGAAGAGAATATTCATTTAAACTGTCTGTATTTATTTGTACCCAAGAAGACAATCGTCATTTTGTAGTAGCTCCTCCCTGCCTTGATGGTGGCCGTATGGAAGCCATGTAGTAAATGGTATGTTTACCCTCATTATTGCTCTCTCTACTTCCTGGTCTGATCACATGGGAGCGGGCGCTCTGACATGACATCTGACATCACAACACAGAGCTTGCAAGCTTGCCCTAAAGCAGGATGCCACCTGCTGTATATAAACTTAACAATATTATTATTAAAATCAAAGTTCTTGACTCATAGTAGCACCTAGAACATTTGTGTTTGAGTTCTTACTGCCTTACTCTTAAGGTCTACACCTAGCTAGTCTAGGCCTCTAGGGTTTACAATCAGGTCATGTGATTTTTACAACGAATATGATAAAAGTATCCCTAAGAATGAAGAGGCAGGGTTGAATATAAGGTATACGGATCTCAATAGGGCACAGAGTGATTGCTAGTTCTGCCATCATGTGCCAGGAAATTGTAAGATAGCAGTACTGTAATTGGGGAACCACCACTGTTTTCTGCTGACATAATCTATAGATAATCATGAAACGAGGCTAAAAAACATTTATTCCAAACCATAAAGTAGATTTCTAAGAAAATCTTTGTTCAAATTAATTCCTGGTTCTTTGGATGTCCCGCGTTGACTCGTTTAACTGAGCAGTAGAGTCCATATTACCGAGGAGCTAGACTCTGGAACTGTCTACCTATATCTCTGCAGCAAAGTGGCAATACTGATGGCTTTAAAAAACGAATCCATAGCCATCTTAAAAACAATCCGCAGTTACTTAAAGAATGCCGGGGCTGAAATCACCTCATCATCTTCTCATCCCGCACACTGTTATCTCGAGGTACAAGGATGATTATATGTATATTGTATTCGTAATGTTGTATCAGAATAAATCCACCATGTGCTTGAGAGATACAATAAACTAAAAAAAACAACCCAAAAACCCTGGACCCACCACCTGGTGTTTTGTCTATCTTAGGGGGGGGGGGGGGGGGGGGTTGCCGTCTCCATAACACATGTACAATAGCTATGTGCCTTATATCTCATCTTTCTGAAGATGATGTTATTCATTTAGTTATAGTTATAATCGTGTTGAATGGATCCACAGAAAACCAGACAAGCTGATTAAATTAAAAGTGAATTTATTGGGGGTAATTATGTATACATCGAAATAGGGGGGGGGGGGGGGACATGGAATTAAATATTTGCAATGTTTCGTCTTACATTTAGTAGACTTTTTCAAGCAATGCGTGTTAGTTATAGTTAATATATCCTATAGTGACAGAGACTTCTGTCTGGTAAATCTGGAGGATGTTGATGTTTTTTCATGGACGTCTGTAAGTATTGCGCTGATCCCCGCACCGGCCAGATTCGGCGGGCATTGTCTACGAAGGAAAGGATTTAGCCGCGTGTTGCAGCATTACATCTTTCAGCCTTTTCCTGTGGTGGCCATCCGGGAGATCCTTTGTGGTATTATCATTGATTTTTTTTCCATTCATATCCAGACGCCCGTGGCGGATGGGTGGAGTAATAATTGATGCGGTTGTCCATGGGGCACTGAATGCTCTGGTCGTGCATGGCGCGTGTGTGCGGCCGCGCGTCAAGCTTTACGCGCCACTGGCCGCCTTCTTGATCTGCCCAATAGTGTGGGATCTGAAATAGACCCTTGGGGGACTCCAGCCTTGCGGTCACCGCACCGCTGCTTCGGCGGGTCCCTCGTGGAGGCTTGAAGCGCCCCCCCTGTGTGGACGGGTACCTGTTGTCGGGCGGCTAGTCAGCGCTTTGATCCCCGTTCAGAGAGTGGATCCTAGTCAGGGATCCAAGCAGTGATGCGTGGTGGCGGGAGACATATCGATCCCTGCACACACCCCACACACCGTCTCAGTCTCCCATGTTCTCCTCCTCCGCCCCCGCCCTCCTTCCCGGCATCATCGCAGAGATTGGGGTTTATCTCACCCCTGGTGTTTTTGTCCCATAGGCTTAACATTGGGAACCCGTTCTCCATACCCCTACAAGTACATGTATTGCAATATGTTCTCAATGGCCTATTTCCTGTGTCTCGTCCATTCTTTTAGTGTGTGCAAGGGTAAGATGAATATAGAAAGCAACTTGTTTTGGTCAAGAAGTCCTCCTCCAACTCGTTTGAATGCTAGCTGATATTCACTCGGCTGTTGCCTTGTTAATATCACTCCACATCAAACTCGTGGAGAACAATGACTTTGACAGAAACTTGTTGGTTTCTTCTTTAGTCATTCATGGTGGAATGTTTGTAGTGGGAGGGTCTGCTGTCTGCCCGTTTAATATCAAGGATCGTACAAATAGACCCTTTTCTGTATGACATAGAGACCCAGAGACGATGTGGGTCAACATTATTCAACACTTATGAATGACCTCATGGACGGCTTATACCATCTTAGTGAACAAACTTGAATATAATTAAACAATAACCCTAGGATCTACATTTACTATATATCCATTCTGTATATGTAAATACGCGGCGTTTCGACATATAACGTATAAATACTGTACGGACCACTGTTCCGTACGGCAAAATACGGAACACTGTTAGTACGTGTTGAATAAAACATGAGTTGTTAAGCCAAAGTAAGTTGATTATTTTTATCAATTTCGGGTATATAGTAAATATATAGCGACCTACCATGCTTGTACAAGCTACAAAACTCGATGATAATTACGTAGATTACCATCTCATCCTACTGGTCCGTACACTAAAATACGGACCACTTTGCCATACATATTTATTAAGATATTGGTTGTTATTATATAAAGCTAAATGATATTAATGATTTTTTTTTGAATTTCGGGTATATAGTAAATATATAATGTCCAACCATGCTGCACAATTCACAGAACTCGATGGTAATTTACAGTCTGTACAGAACTCGGCGTAAACGCCTCGGTCCGTACAAACCGTAAATTACCATCTCGTTCTGTGAATTGTACAGCATGGTCAGGACGTTCTATATAAGTACGATCCTAGATTATCAAACGGACCCCAGGATCCCCACCTCCACGGTGCCTGATGGAGTCACACGCGGCCTCCATCAGGGGAACACCTATCGTTTAGGGCTGGGGGAGGAGGAGGTGTTGCGGGGTGAATGATCGCATCTGGACGTCGGTCAGGAGCTGGTGGATAAGCCATCAGTCCCACATCACGCTCCTCCAGCGGTTGCAGGACGTTAGGGCCCACCACCTTAAAGTCGGGACGTTCGGGCCCACCCTACACCGGGGGTGTGAAAGCCTCAGTCGCGCCTCGTCCGCACCGCGATGCCGACGTTACACCTATGATGCCGGGAGGGAGATGTGGCATAAATAGACGTTAGGGCCCACCTAATTTTGCATAATGAGTTAATGTTTGAATACTGGAGAACTTGACCGTTCAAAAACTTGACCTGTAACGAACTCGACCCATTTTAAATCTTCCCTACTCAAGCATCTCAACTGTGAATAAATACTATATTTATTAGTAATTATGAGTAAGTAACCCTATCCCTAACCCTAACCGTAACCCCCTTATCACGCCTGTTATTTTTGTCATATAGGCTTAACATTGTGAACTCGTTCTCCAAGCCCCTACAAGTATTGCAGTCCGTTCTCCATGGTCTATCCTGTGGATCATCCTTTCTATTAATGGTGAGATAGATACAGAAAGCAACTCGTTTTGGTCATAGTCATTGTTCTCCAACTCATTTGAATGCTATGTGATATTCACTCTGCTGTCGCCTCGTTCATATCATTACACATCCAACTCGTGGGGAACGACGGATTTCACCAAAACGTGTTGGTTTCTTCTTTAGTCTCCGCACGAATACTGGGGAACTTGACCCCAAACGAATTCGACCTGCAAAATACTCGACCCATTTTAAATATTCCCAACTCAAAGAGCTTATTACAACTGTGGATAGATGCTTTATTTAGTAGTAAGTATGTTATCTGGGCCTCAAATTTGGTCATCTCGGGGGAAGAAAGCAAACAGAAAACCCTACCCTTAACCCTATTCCTTACCCTAACCCTAACCCAATCCCTAACCCCAACCCTAGCCCTAACCCTAACCCTAACCCTGAACCTATCTCCAACACTAACCCTAACGTAAGCACAACTGGACTTTTCTTTTTTAATCCGCTGGTTTATCATTGCCTTACTAGACAACCCTTTCCATCTATATGGAACTATCTTATCCATAAGTATCTGAAACGGCTCGAGTTCTCCAATCAGGTTCTTCAAAACGGGTCGAGTTTTCCTGACAACTGCGGGTCGAGTTCTCCAGTAACCCTCCTCACATTATCTATACACGAATACCAGAGAACTCGGCACCCGGAGAACACGGTCTCGCTATTATAATGTTTTGAGGTAAGGCATAGATGATATATGGCGGACCTTTATAAAACCCCATATGTATCAAAGTATTCAAAGTGACTAAAATTGTGTCCATAGAATGGCAGCTATGTAGCGTAGTGTCTTGTCTTCCTCCACATAATCCCGATAGTACATGTGCACTACACAAGGTTCTGAAACCGCAAAACTGTATTCGTTTCTGTGTTCAAATTGACAGGGAATATGAATAAACTAAAGCGAAATTTAATCAAGTTTTGTTTTTATCCAAGATAGCTCTATAAACCACTCAAGGTCGACTTCATAATACACTCGCTAACGCTCGAGTGGTACTGCGCGTGAACCTCTCGTGGTTTAACCCCCGGCTGTCCATACAATCAGCGATTACTGTCTATATTCCTCACCTGACCCTCCATCAAGAGTTCTGCTTCCTTCAACCTTCTGTGCGGAGGTACAGGCACATAGCTATTGTGCTATGGAAGTGACCATCTTGCCTCCTGATGCCAGCAAAAACACCTGGGCCCCGTTGCTCCTGTTTTTGTGGTATCGCTAGCTATAATCAGATCGCAATTTTATTTTTACGATTACTTTAACGATCCGACTAAATAGTGTTGCTCCAGTAATATCGGATCGTATCCCTATATTCCCGCGGTATCGCTATTTTTTGCGATGCGATAGCGATACAACAATTCAGGGGCACATATTGAATGAGACAGGGGAAGATTCATTAGTTTTTTAAAATGAATACAGATGGCACCAGAGTTAAAACTGATCTGACACCTGTTGGTGTGGATCGCCATTTTCTATAGGTAGAAGAACAAGGGGCGGGGGATCGTAGTGCCACCATGTATCGTTATTCAGAATTTCAGACAAGGCCATCTCTAACCAAAGTAATGCGATCCGCAGACGATCCGCACTGGTGTAAGGGTCAGCGTAAAAAGTATCGCTAAAAGCCTATTTTACGCGGCGATGCGCCTATGTGATTACGACACGATCCGCAAAATTTCAGGAGCAACGTTTAGCCCCTCGGATCGCTATTCTGCGATCCACAACCCTGTCGTAAACCTGGAGCAACGGGGCCCAGGTGGCGGGACCAATTATCAATACACTTTATAACAAATATTTTTGGGGGCTTGCCATGGGCGAATTTGAGCCTCGTCTCATTATCATCCATAGATTATGACAGATGATAGCAGTGGCCTCCCCCCTGACTACAGTGACATTATCTTACAATTTCCTGGTGTATGATGGCAGAAGTAGCAATCACTCCGTGCACTATACAGCATCAAGCCTATGATCCATGGGCACTGCCATGACGCCCCCCGAATAGGTGTTCTTCATTGATGGAGGTGAAAAAGTAGGTGTTCTTCACTAATGAAAGTGAAAAAGTCGGTGTTCTTCAGTAATGGAGGTGAAAAAGAAGTGAGTGATAATTAGGAAGTGCCACAACTCACATATGCCCACATATGTAACAAAGTACCATGTGAAAAACATCATGTCCTGGATTTATGAAGAGACATCACGAGTTTGAGTCTGAGTTTATTTATGCCACGCATTTTGTTGGTTCCTCAATTTCACGAGTCGAAGACGAGTGACATTACGAAGCCAACCAAATCAGTGGCATAAATAAGCTCAAACTCAAACGAGTGGCGTCTAGATTTTATCCTACCCCGTATCCATATCTTTTCAGTATTAGAAAGTAGTGGCATAAACAACACTTTATGTCACACCCGTGACATAAACAAATCCCATGTTAAGCCTATGGCGTTTTTTATTAGGGGTACGATAATAATCATTATGTCATCCTGCTCTGGGATTAATGTAGAGAGTCAAGTGAACCATGGTAAAACTTTTAAAGGCATTTGCATTTCGTAAGAACAAAGAGCCATAATACAGGTTCTGTTCCCAGAAGGGGCCCGCCATACTGCTGGCCAGCTAGTGACTGCTTCATGAACTAACAATGGCTCTGTGCCCTATAGAAGTTGGACCCACGCGCTTTGCACGTGCGCCGCTGTGGCGTGGGGCGCGCCTGGAGCAGCATCAATACTGCACGAGGAGGGGCGGGGATGAGAGCAGGGCGCGGCCAAGCCAAGACCTGCCCACCCCCAGCCTTCCTCCCACTCCCTCCCCGTGTAAACCAGCGCGCCAACTCATAAGCCGGAGGAACCTGGCAGGAGGATCGCCCCCGAGTTCTCCTGCTGCTCCTGGGCTAATCCTCCGCCTCTCCATTGCCTCCAGGGCCAAACACGGTTTAGCGACTCGGATTACTGGAGTGTCGACGCGTGCCGGATGTCCCGCGGCACGCGCACGGGCCCGTCAAATACGGCCCCGCGCCCAGAACAAATTTACAAAGTCAATATACAAGGTGCTCGCCAGTGAGCTGCTCTTTCCGGAGTTTGAAGCCGACGGAGGAGTTTATTTAAGTAAAAATAGAAATCAGCAGTTATCCATCCCCCCCGTCTGGTGCCCGTGCTGTGTACGGGTTGGGACCTGGCTTATTGGGTGTGTGACTACATGTAAATACAAGGGCGTATATATGTAGACTTTTCAGGGTAGATGAGATGGCTTCAAACACTGCTCATGCAATGACTAGCATGGCACGCAAGCCTGAGCTGGGCTTATAGGTGGAAGCCATACAATGAGAATGAAGGATTTCCCCCTATGTATAGCCATTAGAGAAATGTCAGATACAATTCTGTCTTGTTCCCAAGCTTCCAACATAATAATCAGATAAAACAGAAAATATTTTTTTGTAATTGGTAAAAAGGCTTAATCGTCACGAAACTTAGTTTGCTGGTATGATCATCAATGGAACAGTATTGCTTATTTTATATTACTTCCACCTCACGGTAGAGTGGTTGCGATAAACTATCCGTTCACTGAATTATTAACGAGAATTGGTCAGATCGACTGTATCCTAGCTCTACTGATGCACTTTCCATGCAGCGGTATGAGGTATACTATGGCATTACGGGTGCATGCAGTGATTTCATCTTCAAGACATACAGGTGAATCACTCATGTTGACTCATTCAGTTGTGTCATGCAGCGACATGCTGGAAGTCTGCACCAACATGATGTACAGTAAAACCCCGCTTCTGCGACACACCGCTTCAGGAGGCACTCCGCTAAAAGGGACATTTTGTTTGGGACGGAAATTTTCTTCTCTATTGAGTGTTTTTTGTAACCCCTCTTAAGGGGACGCCGCACTTTAGGGCATACCCCACTTGAGGGGACACCACGCTTATGGGGACACACCGCCGAGTGTGATAGTTATTTCGGTACAGAATGCTTCTTAGCCCAGCTTAACCCTTTCCAGGCGAGCAGGTTGGTGGGTACCAGTGGCTACAGGGGCGAGGATGCCCCTGGGTTGTATGTCTCTGGGGGGCGAGGCATTCAGGAAAGTTTCACTTGTCATGTGACCTAGAATGCTTCTTTTTTGTCATAGTTCAAATTTTTTTGAAACAGTATACAAAATATCTTGATTTCCACACATATCTTTCCACATTTTACACAAACTCTTTAAATTTGTTTTTTACTTATTGGAAAATGCCTGAATATATCATGAATGCCTGTAGGCATTCTCGCCCCCTGTGTACATAATGCCTGTAGGCATTTTCGCCCCCCATGTACATAATGCCTGCAGGCATTTTCGCCCTGAAAGGGTTAAGGGAGTAACTTTCGGGGGACACCTAATCAAATCTGAAGTGATAGTGTGGGGATAACACTCCAGATTATCTCGATTGGTTGTTTATGGTGTGTGTCTGTGAGAGGTGGGTAGACTGTTGTCTAAACGATTAGACACCAGGCAACAGCCCTCGTAGGCCCCTGTTAGTGTCAGATAGGAATCTGTGGGCTTTCTGTATGGTTATATCATTGTCTTTATACCATACTGCTATCTGTATACACATTGATAACATATCCATTAACAGACTGAAATCCCCGCTTTAGGGGATAACCCGCCTAAGGGGCCACTTTGCTAGGAACAGACGGTGCCCCCTCAAGCGGGGTTTTACTGTATATGCATGCGGCTACATACATGTAGTGTCGTATACACTTAGAAAATACTTCCGTGGTACCCAGTGTTTCTTTGGCTACAGCTTTCTAAACCACAGTTGATCAGGGAGCTGTTTCAAAACCATAGACTTAACCCACGTTTTGAAACAGCAGAATGATACCATGGTGTTCTAAATATATCCTTCAAAAGAACATGAAACTATATCAATTATTTCTCAAAATTAACATACAAAAAGTCCCAGAAGTGCCTGGGAGTATCTTCAGGACTCACAAATGGAATGCTTGGAGGCATTTTCAGGATCCTCCAGGAGAATTACTCCTGGCATTAGCAGGACTGAGAAAGTTTAAAACGTCGCCCGACGGTATGCCATAGATTGCGTGGTCTCCTATATATGGATTCATGCATGGTATAATGGACAGAAACCTGCTGGGTGGCCTTAATGGAACACACGCTGAAACCTCTGTGCTGGTAACTCTCCTTGAAACGAAGTATTTGTAGAACTTTAGTCATTTCTTTTTATAGACCGTGCAAACATGTATCATTTTGGACTAGTTCGGGAGCGGGGGAAGGGGTGGGAGTAGAACGCACAAAAGGTACATCAAGTATGGGCCCCCGCTGTAGAGTGGAAGCACGCAGAGGACAGGGAGGAGAATAGACATAGTGGCCCAGCGTTGCATGCCACTCTAGCATTGAGTGCATGCTGACGGGGCATTGCGACCGGAAGCGGAACCCAGCAGGCTCTCTGTCACTTCCGGAGCTGACCACGTGTGACATGTGGCATACAGTAGACGTTGCTTGGCAGAGAACAGAGGGCAGCGGACGTAGGCGGAGCGGTGGGCAGCGGGCAGCATGCGATGGGGAATTGGACGACCAACAATGTGTGGCTGGCTACAGGTGGTAGATGATAGGGCAGATGGTAAGTGGTGGGTAGTATGTACAAGACAATGGGTGGCATGAGGCTGGAGGTAGGCAGAGGGCAGGAAGTATGTGGTGGGCAGTGGGTGGCAGGTGGCAGGGTAAGGGCAGTAAGTACGTGGTGGGTAGTGGGAGGCAGGCGAAAGGGAGAGGGCATGAAGTATGTGGTGGGCAGTGGGTGGCAGGTGACAGGGTAAGGGTAGGAAGTATGTGGTGGGCAGTGGGTGGCAGGGTAAGGGCAAGGGCAGGAAGTATGTGATGGACAGTGGGTGGCAGGTGACAGGGTGAGGGCATGAAGTATGTGGTGGACAGTGGGTGGCAGGTTAAGGGCATGAAGTATATGGTGGACAGTGGGTGGAAGGTGACAGGGTAAGGGCAGGAAGTATGTGGTGGACAGTGGGTGACAGGTGGCAGGGTAAGGGCAGGAAGTATGTGGAGGATAGTGGGTGGAAGGAGGCAGATAGGGGTAGTGTGTGGTGGGCAGTAGGTGACATGATTTAGGCAGAGGGCAGGTGGTATATGGTGGGGAGTTGGTGGCAGGAGGCAGGCAGACAGCAGCTAGTATATATGGCGAGTGGTACTTGCTATGAGACAGGCAGAGATCAGGTAGTATGTGATGGACAGTAGGTGGCAGGAGGCAGGCAGAGTGCAGGAAATATGTGTTGGGTGGCAGGCAACAGCTAGCAGGCAGAGGGCAGTAGCATGTAGTGGGCAGTGGGCAGCAGGAGTCAGGCAATGATCGTACAATAGGTGGTGGGTGATAGTTGGTATGAGACAAGCAGAGATGAGGTAGTATATGTGGTGGGGAGTGGGTGGCAGGAGGCAGGTAGAGGGCAGGAAGTATGTGTTGGGTAGCAAGTGACAAGTGGCAGGCAGAGGGCCATAGTATGTGATGGGTGGCAGGTAATATGACCCACAGGTGTAGGGCAGGTGGCAAAGTACGTTGGCAGACAGACGGGTGGCGATTGGAAGGCAAAGTATGGAACGGCAGGTGATAAAAGACCTTTTTCCACATGCTGGTTTCGCGCCTTATCTGTTTGGTTACACAATGCCTGCAGTCAAACAAACACATGACAACTATTCTTTATCATTGGAAGACTGAATGTTTGATCGTATTATGTTTATTATACCCTTGTATATTATTTCTAGAGAAAGTACAGCAACTGCATCGTATTCTATAGTATTCCAGTTCCAATTTGCTGTGCCATGTGTCACACCTTAATGATACTTTGGGTGTACCTTACACAGGAACACTGGAACTTAATACACAATAACACATTTGCAGCCCTAGCTACAAAAAACATATCTTTTTCCAAGGGGAAATTATCAACTATGAAGCTTAAACAGCCCAGACTCATTGATACAATACCCTGGTTTGTTTCAGCAGTTTAATCCGTCAGAAAACAATACTCCTGCAATGTTCACACTCTATTGTGATTGCTGTGTGTCCTTGTACACTTGAGGCCAGACTTTGCCGTGTTTGTCCGAGCAACAGCCTTTTTTTGTGTTAAAAATCGTTTATTGACATTTGGTTCACATATTACAAGATATATGATTTTCAACCATGATGTCCAAGACATTACACACAAAGGCAGAGAGAGCATAACACGATGCTTTCCATAAAGACGATTACTAGAGTACAGTTTTTGGCCATATAGGGACAGGGTTGCAAAACCTCCTAACCCTTGCCAGATACTATAGGTTTTTATAGGTTTTTATAAAGTTGACAGATACTTTGATTGCACATAAAGTGAATTTCTCACTAACCAACGGAACGTTAGGGGGCATTGGACGGGAACACCTGTATTAGCTGGCAGTGAGTGGCATGCTCCAGGTGACTGGCGGCATGTTGCAGGCTGCTTGTGACGGCATGTGGGTGGTGACGGATGCCAGGCAGTGGGTGGAGGATACAAGTAGTAGACAGCGGACAGTGGGTGGCAGGCGCTACACGAAAAGAGGCAGATGTAGACCGCAGGTGTAGGCTAGTTAGGAATGGGCAGTATGGCCGATCCACAGTAGGAAGAGTACAGTAGCAATTCTATATTTTAATTTCTTTATTGGCACAGTTCATCGTAGTATACAATGGCATTCCACTGGTCTTGAGATCTCGTCGATACATTATGAGGGTGGTTGTGGCCAATTAGATTTTAGGTCAACTCTCGATTGTAGAACCGTCCAAAGGCGCTATAGATATTATGTAAGGAGGTCAGGGTGAAGGTCGTGGTTTGCTGAAAATGCAGTCATTGGCTACTAGGACTACTCTATTCCTTATATGGTAGTTAATACAGGGGGACAACTCCATCCAGTTATGGTATTTCAATGGGGGGTGGGGGGGGGGGGGGTATAACATCATAGCATTATTATGGTTTCATTTTGGAGAAATAATACAACCATCATTAACATATGGTACAGGTAAGAAGCATAAACATTGCAATACAATGGATTGAAGGTGAGTAAAACATCATGAGACATATCATTGAGACATACGACTGTTGGTAACAAGACAAGGTACCAAATATGCAGGGTGGAAGACAACTGCGACACTCAGTAGTGAAGCAGATAGCCCTCGCTGATGGGTAGAGGTGAATGGAAATTGCGTTGAATGGGGATGGTGGTTATATAGAAGAGTATTGCTGAGCATGATGATGTGAGAGAAAAGCGATAGATGGAGGAAAGATAGAGGCGAAATGTGGCCGGCTACGACGAGAGGATGGAGTGATGGGAGCTTTAATGTGAGCAGACGGGGAAGAACTAGGAGCAAGTTTTGGATGGTGGATGGCGGGCGGTGGATGGCAGGTGGTGGGTGCCTTGTGGCAGGTAGTGGGTGGTGGGTGGCGGGTAGGGAGAATTGGGGGGCGGGGGGTGGGTGGTGGAAAGTGGTTGGTGGGTAGTGGGTGGGTGGTGGGTGGTTGATGGTGGGTGGGGTAGTGGGTGGTGGTTGGCGGGTAGTCGGAAGTGGGTGGTGGAAAGTGGTTGGTGGTTGGCGGGTAGTGGGTGGGTGGTGGGTGGTTGATGGTGGGTGGCGGGTACCTAGTGGCAGGTGGTGGCTTGTGGTTGCCAGGTGTTGAGTGGTGTGTGGCAGGTAGTGGGAAGTGGGTGGTGGAAAGTGGGAAGTGGGAGGTGGAAAGTGGGTGGTGGGTGGTGGGTAGTGGTTGGGTGGTGAATGGTTGATGGTGGGTGGCGGGTGGCGGATGCCTAGTGGCAGGTGGTGGCTAGTGGCTGGCGGGTGCCGGGTGTTGAGTGGTGGGTGGCAGGTAGTGGGTGGTTGGTGGCGGGTAGTGGGTGGCAGGTGATGGGTATGACAAGAGGAGTGTTGGGAGCCTTAAGTGGTGATTCCACCAGAATGTGTTATTTTTCCCAATCATGACCGATTTGTTGACTCGCTAGTTCGGGATGAATGGTGTGCGAATATCTGGTTGAATCGCAGGATTGTAATAGCCCCCTTTGAGCCATAATAGGGGCTACACACATAGGGATAAGTTTATGACAAGATTTTACAAGATTTATCCCGATTCATCAAGATGCAGCATAGTACTATAAGACGGAGTGGTGGCGCCACAGGTAGGGTAAACAAAGCCAGGAACTACAGCTGCAAGGATTGGTTAACATACAGGTTCAAGTGCCTTTGTCTACATGATTAGCCAAAGAAAACACGGGATCTAGGTCACCTGACCACACATAACCAACCATGGTCAAGTTCTGTAACTCACGGGCAAATTTCCGCGCGAAATTCGCCGAAATCCGCGCTCAAATCGGTCACTTACTCGCTAGTCGCGAAGCAGCCTTGTCACACAACGTACTATAAGACGAAGCCCGACTTTGCGAGACAAAAAGACATGTGCTGGTTGAATCATCCCTTTAATGTGGGAAGGGGGGAGAGAACTAGGAGCAAGTTAGACAGTGGGTGGCGGGTAGTGGTTGGCAGTTGTTGGTTGTTGGGTGGCAGTTGGTGGGTGATGGGTGGCGGATGGTGGTTGGCAGTTGGTGGATGGTGGGCGGTTGATGGCAGGTGGCGGTGGCATTGGGTCATTGATTGGCGAGTATTGGGTGGCAGGTGGTGGGTGGCGGGTGGTGGGAGGCGGCCGGTGGATGGCAGGTGGTGGGTGGTGGGTGGCCAGTTGCAGGTAACGGGTGGCCGGTGGTGGGCGGTGGGTGGCGGCTGGCGGGTGGGGGAATGTGTAGCCACAGCATACAACAGGCGGGCCGGGAGAGAACGACTGGGGGCGGAGAGCGGGCGACGTCTGGCGGCAGCGGGCGGCGGCAGGGTGGGCGGGCGGTCGTCAGGGCTGGCGACTAGGTGGAGCCTCACTCGCTCCCGAGTCAACTCCGGGCGAGACGAGTAGCGCCTCTACTCGTTGATCATCACTTAACGCGAGCGGGACGGACAGTTCACCCGAGAAGCAACAGGAAGCTGGCTGGACCGGGCTCACGGGCTGGCTGGCCTGCTATTGGTGGGACTGCGCCAGCCGCTGCCTGCAGATGGGCGCGCTGTGGATCGAGCCTCGGGCTCTGCGTGCATTCAGTGGGGCGTGACTCAGCCGTCACACCACGCTGCACCCTGTGTCTGTTAACAACGTGTACCGCGACTTTGTAGGAGTTCCACCACTGAGCGAGGCAAGATGAGCTGAATACACACATATATACACATGTATATGGACAATACCTGTTCGATATCGTGGTAACTGCCTCATGTACAAACCATTTATATATATATGGACAACCTAGGAGTACTTTACATGGTTTTTATTATCAAAACTTTCTCTGGTGTTTTTTTTTTCAGTCAAAGCCTTGAGTAACATATATATGTATATTCATATAGCATATGACACCAAAACGCATGCGCTCTTAGAACTGAGCGGACTCCCACACCACGAGACGATCCAGGTGAGCTCCCAGACCACGTGGGGTCCGGACGAGACCCGTAGACAACAGGAAGTATTTCAGCACTAGGACTGCGGCGGGGACAGCCGCACGACACAACCGGAGCGCCCTCTGTCGGGATCACGACCCTGACGCCCCCTGGTGCCCGGAAGTAGAAGGAGGGTCTTGAGGACGGCGGGAGTTGATTCTACGCAGCAGTGGATTTGCGCAACGGGAGGTCCGTACCATCTGACCCGGTCCCCGACCCGGCGTTCACCCGGCGTTCACCAGGCGTTCACCAGGCGTTCACCAGGCGTTCGTCCACCCGGCGTTCGTCCACACGTCACGCGCGCCGCATGCAGCTGGCCCCGCGCGCGCGAGACGCTAGCCCACGACGTCACTGCGTTGGCATCGCGCGCTGACGGAACACGCGGCAGGTATATCCCGGTCACACGCCTCCCTCGGAGCTGGCCCCGGGCCCCCCCAGCCGGCCGGCCGGGAGAGATCGCCCACACCACACCGTCTATTTATACGTCTCTGATTTAGCCAACTTTCCCGGGCGCCAGCGGCTTGAAGGGCGCCCGTGGCGAAACCAGAGGCAGAACCCCCAAAAAAACCACCCACCGCGGAAGCCAATAGCGCAAGGCAGATTGCTGAGAAGCCGTCTTCGGCAGCTCCCGCTCTTAGCCGTGGGAGTTCACAATTAACTTTATTACCAACTACCGAGGGCATGGTTAAGAAGAGGATTATACAGAAAACTTGTTTAGTCTAGCATGAAAGTGGGAGATCTGGTCTGCCATTATAAGCTGACGTGTAGTGATTGGCAGCAACATGGAGGATATGAGCATCCACTGCAGTGTGCTGTTAGTCCTCCTCTGCGCAGGTAAGTGACTTCTATAGTGTAAATCTCCATACGCCTGATATTGATATAACGCAACCATTCCTCATCAATATCATATCTAAGTGGCTCTCTCAGTAGTGAAGGCAGCCCATTCCGGTCGCTTTATATTTTAATGCAATATGCAAACTGTATTGACCTGGCATTGTTCCGTTTGACTCCGACACAAACGTTGAGTAGATGGGCGTGGAACAAGTTGTCAACTTGCAGTAGTACCATGAGGTACCATGTATACATTTCACATCCCTGCGACTAGATACCACTGGACAATTTACCATGACAACCTTTCGTGTTAACCCAGGTGCGACTGCAATTTTAAGGTGGTTTCAAACGCATGTCTATTGTAACAACACATACGCTTCCTGATCGACCATTTAGGATCGATTTCACTACATCTATTGATCACTCCCTGTCCCTGTCCCTCCCTTCACCCCTGTCTCCCCAACATACTGAATTAAAGAGGTTTCCGGGTTTAGACAGGTAATGTGTAGAGCCCGAAGGAACTGTACAGTAAAACCCCGCTTCTGGGACACCCCGCTTAAGGGGTACTTTGCTTGGAACGGAAACTTTTCCCTCTATTAAGGCCCGGCGTCCACCTACTACGATAGAATCGTAGGCCTCCCGATATGGCACCGATACAAAATGTAAAAATCGGTGCCATATCGGGAAGGTGCAAAATCGTAGACATATGTCTAGACATGCCAATCCACCATGCATTGTATGGGGGTTTTATCGGTGTCTAATCGCAGAAACGTGGTCAACTGCCCCGATGTTAGGTAACCTTCCGACGCGATTTTGATTTTTTATCGGGAGGTGCATCGTAGACCATAACGGTGCCATATCGTTGTAGGTGGACGCCAGGCCTTAGAGTTTATTTTAACCCCGATTAAAGGTACCCCCCGCTTAAGGGGGCACCCCGCCTAAAGGAACAATTTGATTGCAACAGAAAGGAACAATTTGATCGCAACAGAAATCTTTCCTTTTATAAATGAGCTTATTTTAATCCCCATTACGGAAACACCCCGATTAAGGGGCCATCCCGCTTAAGGGGACAGTTATTTCGGTACAGAATGCTTCTTAACCCCACTTCAGGGGGCACTTTGGAAGGACACCTTATAACTCTAACGGGACAATGTGGGGACAGCACTCCAGATTATTTTCATTGCTTGTTTATGGTATATGTGTGAGGCGGGTAGACTTGTGTCTAGACAATCAGACACACAGCAGCAGCCTGCGTAGGCTCCTGTAGGTGTCGGGTTGGCGTCTGTGGGGTGTTTGTGTGGTTAAAACACTGATTGTAAGCCATGGTATCACCTGCATAAAAGTACTATATACTACACAGCCTAACCATCGGCAGACAGAAAATCCGGCATACGGGGACACCCCGCTTAAGAGGGTGCTTTGCTTGGAAGGAAGGGTGTCCCTTATGCGGGTTTTACTGTATATACACAATATTGACTGGTTTTAGATACAAGCGGCCGTATCCTCCGAGGAGTTGATGCGTAGAAATATCCGAGCGTATGCGGGGATATTGCGGTGAGTTAACTCCGAGGAGCATACAACCGCTTGTATCTGAAACCAGTCTATATTGTATTTATTATCCACCTTTTCTGGGCAAGTGGCATGTTAATAGTTCGTTTTAGCTATGCACTATTTTTCCATACGCACTATTTTTCCGTATGCGCCACCCGGAGCATACAACATATCCATATGCGCCGGGTATGTCCATAAAAACGCCCTATGTGCTTTCTATGGACACTTTGTATTAGGTGGATGATAAATTCTCTGGAGAAATCCTCCCGACACGATGTCGGCCGGTCATAATTTTTTACCCTGCATAAAAGAGAGGAGGCCGGACTTGGGCAAATACAATTTTATTGAATATGATGAAATATGACGAAATTATTAATTGGTCTTATTGAATTATTAAAGGTATATGAGATCATTGACTAATAGAGTTCTAAGGCCCGGCGTCCACCTACTACGATATCGCTCCGATATGGTCTACGATGCACCTCTCGATAAAAAATCAAAATCGCATCGGAAGGCCACCTAATATCGGGGCAGTTGACCACGTCTCTGCGATTAGACACTGATAAAAACTCATACAATGCATGGTGGATTGGCATGTCTAGACATAATGTCTACGATTTTGCACCTTCCCGATATGTCTCCGACATTTGCTTTTTGTCTCGGCGCCACATCGGTAGGTGTAAATTTCCACCGCAGTAGGTGGACGCCGGGCCTAAGGCAATTATTACGATTATCATATAAAGTAATATATGCTGTAAAAGAAAAGGCCTACGAAGGTAGGTGAAGATGTTGAGTGGGTGGATGGGTAAAAAGTTTATTCCTGTGTATCGTGTTTTATTGGCAAACAATAGTAACTTTTAGCAAGGGTATAGGAACAACTCAGTACATTGCACAGGGTGTCCTGTGCTTACGCTTAGAACATCATATAAGCATATGAGTAGCTATTTCTTTTATACAATATAAGAAGAAATAACAATAAAAAACGGGGCGAGGTCATAACGGTGCGACAGAATCCTGATCAGAGTGAATTTCGAAGCGAATTTTCCAGTATTCCGGTCTTGCGTAATCCGTCCGGGTAGATGTGAGTGTGTGTGTGGAGGGACTAGGACCCGGGAGGTGGCAGAAAGCGGGGATCTTTATTTTCCAGTTGCCAAGAGGCTCACTAATCACTATGAGTGGCATGGATGCGTCGGTGGGTGTAGGACTTAATCCATCCTAGGCCTCCCCACACTCCCCCAATCCCTCCAATACTACTCTGCATTTCATCGCGGATGCAACCACCCAACGCTATCGACTTGTTTCATATGAATCATTCAGGGTCTATTCTACCTACGTCTCATCCATTCAAAATTGACCGCTATTGAAAAGATTTGCGTGAGGGGGAACTGTGACTATTGTGACTGGGCAGATAGGGACGTGACATGTGCTTGGAGCTTGGTGGGAATGCGTAGGTGTGATTGGGTAGGGTAAGGGCAAAGCACTAACCTCCAAACTAATCTCTCATATTACTATTTACCCATGCCGTATATACTGTAAATACGTACCGTTTCGGTATATGACGTAAAAATTCTGTACGGACCAGTGGTCCGTACACCAAAATACGGACTACCTACCCATACACATTTATTAAAATTTTGGTTGTTAAGAAAAATGAAATTGATTTTTTTTTTAAATTTTGGGTATATAGTAAATATATAACGTCCAACCATGCTTGTACAAGTCACAGAAGTCGATGCTAATTTACCGTTTGTACGGAACTCGGCGTAAACGCCTCGGTCCGTACATACCGTAAACTAGCATCTCGTTCTGTGACTTGTACAGCATGGTCAGGACGTTCTATATAAATATTTTCTGATGCTTAAATTACGTATGATAGAATATGCAACAAATATTTAATACAATAGCTATTTTAAAGTTGCATGACGACTACATACTGTTGTTCTGAAATATTAGCTAATGAAGGGCATAGCTAGGTCTGTAACTTGAATGTTACTTTTTTGAGTAAGTTTACTCTTATTGTATTTCGAATTGTATATGAATCAGAAAAAAACTAGCCTTAAGGATCTGTAAACTTGCAAATAGTGAGCAATCCAGATGCCAGAATCCAGATGCCAGTGTAATTCTATTATTATATACCTATGCCCGTATGACCTACACAAACTGCCCACTGCTACCCATGACGGATAAATTGCCGTATGTCACACTGTGACGTACGGAGTATGACATCACGTGACTTATTAGAATTTCGCCATTTTCTGGTATAAAAATACGAAAACGGACTGACTTTATTAGTACGTCAAAGTGCTAAGTAAATTTATCAATCAGATACATCCCTCTGCCTTCGGCATTGGGATGTATTTAGAGAATACTGTCTTAGGCTACGTGGACGTTGTTTTATACGCGGTCCTTGGCCCGATTTTACTACGAGCTCAGGACGTAAAACTGGACCTAGGACCAAGTATAAAACAACGTCAATCGAAGCCTAGACTGTATTCTTTTTATTATATACCCTCAAATCGTTAGAATTAGTTAGATATTTACCTAAACGCCATTATCAAAGTATTTGGGCACAGCATCGTGTACTCGAATCGTGGTTTTCGCGACAACGTCGCTATCGTTATCATAGCGAGGCTTGCGCCTATGTCGTCATCAACCTCTCACTCTCCCACCACATTCTTTGTCTTTGTTTGTATTTACGGTCGATATTTTGACCGTTACGCTGGTTCTAACGTGCAATATACGGTCGGGAACAAGTAAACTGCTTCCTGTTTCGCGCACCCGGTGCCCGTACACTGAATTTCGTGCACATACATATAATATCTAAATAATACTTACATACAGTATAGGCGTCAGTTTCGTGCACGGGTATATAATAAGTGATCAATAATTCGAAGTCAGTCCTGCGTATTTCTGACTTACGAAGACAGTAAACCTGTTTCCGTATATAATACGCATTGAGTTGATCTCTGGGCTTTTTTGCAGAGTTCCTATACATTGATAAAGTTCTGGGAGCCTAGGCCTGTGTAATATCAGATAATGCCTTTGTCCTCACATTCCCTGCACACTCGTTATTGTAAACTGAAGACGTGTGTCTGCAATGAGAGAACCTCAAGGACGTGACGATTCAGCTACTCTGATGCCACACGCTACTATTGCCGGATAAAGTCACTTTCCACGGTTCTTTCACTCAATTGCCTTGTTTCCAAATGCAATTCTCCAAAAGGGAGGTACAATGAGCATTCTACTACTAGAAATATCGGCTAAGAAGGAAGCACACAGCAGTGACATTTAACATTACAAGGGAGCAGATAGCAATGGACCTTACACAACAAGTAACATCTGCTTTTTGTAATGAGATACTCCATGCATAAGAGGTGTTGGGGATGTTGAACTATTATATGTTTCGAGCTCGACTTCACTTCTTGGTCACATATGGAATAATGTTGTTGTTATTTTCTTTAGAAACTCGTTTATTGCTCCTTCGGAAGTCAACCACATTATTCTTCAAAATAGTTCATAAATAATTCCAGTGAAAGCGGCTTTCCCGCCAGCTGGTGTTCATCGGTAACCGCTACTCGGGATATCAGTTTTGTTGTAGATTAAATAATAAAGAATAAAGAACAAAACCATAACCATCAAACAAAAACAAATCTTTTCTGTTTATTTGTTTTGCTTTACTCACAGGTGAATAAAGAAATCAGAATTTATGATAGATGAAAGTAGACTGTTAATAATTTACCGTTATCGCAATAGGTAATTTCTCATTTTCAAAATAGCTATGAATAGAGCTATATGTATCATACCATTATTAAAAGTCAACCATCCCTGGTATAATCAATCCTTTTCTATTCAAATCGAAAGAAAAACTACTTCCTATTCACAACCCTGCTGTGTTAATCAGCACCATGTATTTTGTTCACCCTGCATTCAGAATTGGACCAGTTCATTACCGCATCAAGCTACCTGAAACACTTCCCAAAGCTCTCAAGCAGTGTCGTACCAATGATATTTTATGAATGCATTCCGCATTTCGCAAGGGAGTGTCTTAAGGCATCTTGACGCTACAAGTCAATACAAATTTATGAAAAAAGAAAATCATATCGCTGTTACATGATGACGCATTACGATCATTGGGCGGGCGAACTTTTGCTTTGTGTTATAGCAAGCATATTCTCGCGTTCTGTATCCGCAGTATAGAAGCTTATATAATGCAGTATTAGGTCTACTATAGTTTGCAATAGTATATAAAGCATCGAAGAATTATTATTTACTTATTTGCGTTTTATCCTGCAAGGACTTAGGCTTAACCAGCCTGTTTGAGTGTCCCCACAGCATCATACATGTTTCATTTTACACGAGTTTTTCAGTTGAATTATATAAAGCAAAGCAATATGTCATTATACACAGAAATGATCGGCGACTTTCATTTATTTTAAGATTTGAGCTAAGGTCTCTTTATTTTCAGTATTTTTTTTTCAAAGATTGTGTTATACATAGACAATAAAAAAAGATTCCAACCACGGAATCCTCAGTCGAATCCATTGGAACGAAAAAATTAACAAAAAATAGACAATAAACGTTGGTTTGTGGACAGAAGGCCATAATCCCCACGAGTTTGACACGTAGTAATACACGAGCGCTATCAAGTGTATTACGAGGTCAACGTGGAGTGGTTTACCGAGCTGCCTGTCCACAAAACTATCGTTTGTTGTATTTATTATCCATCTTTTCATCCCAGCAATTGCCATACTAATGGGTATAAAAATAGGGACTATTTCTCTGCTATATGGCTCAAGAGATTGTGCTATACATGTGCAGGATCATGGTTTTGCTAGGATCCACGGACAATCCGCCATGGTGTGAAGTTCTGCATAGATTAAAGACCCTCGCTAAATGCAACATTTTACACGGGGATGCGACTATATAGTCATATATGTGATTCCGATGTGATCTGCCTAATTTCGGGAGCAACGCTTAGGCCTCGGGTCGCTATTCTGTGATCCGCACATGTATCGTAAACGTGGAGCAACGACTCCCATAGGAGGTGATCAATGGTTCACGGTAGGCATCGACCTGCTGTATTATCCATGTCATACAAAGACTCCATTGAAAATTTATGGGGACTCAGTAAACCCACGCCCCATTATATAAAACCTGTCAGATACCATAACTGTGGTATACTGATTCAAATTGGTGGTATACGACCTCAAAGCCATGGTATGCAGGAAAAATAGTCCCCTTCTGCTATAGGGCAAAGAAATAGTCCCTATCGTTATACCCTATAATATGGCATTTACTGGGTTAGATTTTCTCGAGAAGATGGATGATAAATAAAACAAAAGATGGTTTACTGGGGAGGTGGCTGAGTAAACCACTCAAGGTTGCCATCGTAATAAACTCGCTAGTGCTCGTGTAGTACTTCGCGTCTGCCTCTCATAGTTTAAGGCCGCCTGCCCACATAACCATGGTTTATTGTCTAT
The DNA here is from genome assembly GCA_950022655.1 of Alentia gelatinosa. Classification (NCBI taxonomy): domain Eukaryota; kingdom Metazoa; phylum Annelida; class Polychaeta; order Phyllodocida; family Polynoidae; genus Alentia; species Alentia gelatinosa. Next base: position 163,064,697 of record OX465579.1, read on the forward strand.
TTGCTCTATAGCACAAAGAGACCATTTTTCTATATATACCATGGCTTTGAGGCAGTATACCACAGATTTGAATCTGCATACCAGAGTAATGGTATATGACAGGTTTTATTAGAGCGTGCTTGCACGCCTATATACATCATCTAGAGACCTAGAGGTTAGAGTGGTCACATATATACACTTTCAGCGTGCTGCCAGAAAACTATCCCTTCACTATCTGCATGCTATTGACTGTGATAGTGTGAAAGGAGCAGGGTGCCAGTGTCTCAGGGTCTTAGAGGCATGCTCAGCTGACCATGTCCAATCACTTGAGACCGAAATACCTCATTGACCTATTGGTGTTTGACCTTGATATTTTTGGATCCCAGACTCAGGCGGTTGCAGAAATAACAGGTTGACTGGGTTCCATTATCTTACAGAAAACTATCCATAGACTGAATGTAACTCAAACAGTATAATTGTTATTCATGTATAATTGCACACTCATTCATCTATGATGAACATTCCATTTGCTCCTAGTATAATGGGTCGTGGTTAACTGAATTCCCATACATTTTCAATGGGGTCTTTGTATACCATACACTCCGGACAGGGCCATCCAACCCCTCACCGAGCAGCTCACACCAATGGTCAGGTCGGGACAGTTGCTCGGTCTTTGCCTGGTCCAAACGCTGACCCCGCGTCACGGCCGCGTCTGTTGGAAACTCGCTGCGCAGAGCCACCTGTCGGGCGCAGGAGGAAGCGTGGCGGAAGGCGGCGGCGGAAGTAACCAGCGGTAAGCTATCTGTCATGGCCACCAGGGGGACGAGTCAAGTAGTGGGAGATAAGAGAGGGGTCTGGCAGAAGTGTTGTCGCATTGCATGGGCTTTACAGAGCGATCTCTGCCGACTGAAATGAACTATGACTTACAAACAACGCAAGGATAGACTGAAAAGAAAGGTGATGTTTTTGTGCAATAGTAAACTCTTGTTATTGGCAAAGTAGTATAATGATGACGCAAACAGGGATTTGGAAATGAAAAGTTTATTGAGGAAGTAGTTGTAGAGTTGAGGTGAAGTAGTGTCTTTAACTATAAGAAAGCCGCGAGTGAAGTATGAATGAAGGAAAAGAGTTTTTAAAGTTTTTGTGGGGTGGGTGGGAGGTAATATTTCCCGAGTCCGTTGGTTTTGAGGGCGAGTCACGTGGTGGAGAGATAGTCACGTGGGGAAGTCCGGTGTATGGAGAGTGTTCGGTGGGGGGAGAGTGTAGAAATCCCTCCCGCGCACATTAAACCCAACGAGTTGGGAACAATTGTTTACCACACAAAACCAGACGCGTTCAATTCAAATTGAAAACGGTTATTGATGATAAGAAGATGGGTAGCTCATGGCCCGTAGGGTCAGGAGCGGTCATTGCTCCACCTAGCGCACTCCCTCCCTACTAGCGCACCCTGCGCGCCCCCGCGTGCGAGTCACGTGAACTAATAGGTCACGTGGCGAAGCACGCCCCCACGCTCTATCTCATTCTGTTCCTGTGCTTCACTCCGCTCACACCTACTACCTTTTTTCTCCTTGGCTCTACGCTGTTCGCGGCACCGCATACTCCACGGGTATCGGTCCGAGGCCGTAAGGGCAAGAGTGTAAAAGTACGGGTTAGCAGGAAGACAGGTTCACGTGAAATGCCGAAAACGCGAGCTGGACCGAGCACGTCTCAGGCTCAGGAGGAATCTTCGGATTCGACCATGCGGCCTTCCGAGGACCACGTGGAATCGGCCTCGGAGGTCGGGAGCGTGAAAACCACCCGCCTCGTGGCCGTGGAGGTCGGCCTCGCGGCTATGAAAGAGGACATGAAGACCCAGATCAGCGGTGTCCTGGCCGCCATCAACCGCCTAGCCGAGCAGAGGGCACCGGAGGCAGCGTCTCGACCGCCGACCGCTCAATCTGCCGCTGAGAGACGGACACAGGACTGGGCCGAGGACCAGGCGGCACATGTTTTGCCCGCGCCGAGACAACTACGGGAGAGGTACGGGGCGGACTCGTACATCCAGCGCGAGCTCGACCGGGAGGCGATAAAACACGATAGGACGGCCGGTAAGCTGCATTCTGATTTAAATATCGCAAGGCTTACCAGCAAGCCGTATATGTTTATCGACCGTGAGGGGGTTTATACCCTTGCGCAGAAACTGGAGGTGAGGGGGTCCCTGGGACCCATGGAATACGTGAGCGCGTTCCTGGGACTACTGGGAGACCACAGAGCCGTAGAGCCCGAGGACAGGGACCACATGAGTAAACATCTTCATCAGGTCTCCATCGATGCGCAGTCCTGGCCGTGGGCCGGCGTGAGGCGATGGAGCCAATTCATCTTCGATCAGGTGGAGACCGGGAGGATGAGCTGGTCGGACTACGCGCTCATACAGGAAGAGCGGGTCCGACTCGCGATGACGGCCGGGACTCAGACCGGGGGAGCGGATAGCGGAAGCAAGTCACGCTCGAGGGAATTGCCGTGTAGGCAATTCAATTCGGACCGGGGGTGTCGCCACAGGAGCGGGCACGAGGACGGGCCTATCAAATGGGTCCATATATGCTCGTATTGCGATTCGGTGGGAAAGCAGTGCGGGCATTCGCTCCATGCCTGTAACCGCAAGCTGGGTTACACCATGGGGTACGACAGTCAGCAAGCCCCGCAAGCCCCAGCAGCCCGGCGGGCGGGCCAGGTGGCGTACACCCCCCAGGCCGGATATACATTGAGGGCGGCCGACCCCGGACCGGATGCCCTCTACCAACACGGCGGTCAGCCGGCGGCAAAAAACGGGCACGGTGCGCCCCGTGAGTGATCGGAGCGCACCCCACAACAGGATGCTCACGTGTAGGCAAGCCCCGGACCCCCGCGGACACGGGAAGCGGCACACGTGAGATCACACAACCGGTAACCCGTGTAACAACACCGGACAGGAAACGGCCGCCGGCCACGTGGGCCAAGGTGGTCAGTTGCTCCTGCCCGGATACACCCCCCTCTGGAGCGCCCGCAACACGTGGAGTGGACGGGGGGCGGGAGACACGTGCGCCATAGCTACTGCAGCCGCCCCACCACGTGAGGAGGGGGCGGTCGGCAATAACAATAACAACAACAAGGTACGCCACGTGGCCGGCCCGGTGGGCGTCGCCCACCCGGGTCCACCCTCCGACAGCGTGGCCGCCCCCAGCGGCCCGGCAGACCCCAGCACGATAGATTTCAAGGCACTGGAGGAGATCTGCCGCACGGGGATCGCGACCGCCGGGACTCGTACGGACCCGGAGGCCTTCATATTACATCGCCGCAAGCAGTGGCCGGAGATGGACGACAACGCACCGCCGGCGCACGGCCACATATACCGGGCCGTGCGGGCAACCGGGCTCCCAAACGCCATGTGTAGCAAGATATCTCTACCCACGGACTTACGGCTACGGGCGTGGGAGAAGTACCTCACGGCGATGGAGGGGAAGCGGGAGCTGCTAGGGTTCATACGTTATGGATTCCCCCTCGGATACCTGGGACCCGCGACCGATACCCAGGGGGTCCCAAATCATCCCAGCGCGACGGCTTTCCCCACGGAGGTAGGCAAGTTTATCACTAAGGAGCTCTCCTTCTCCAATCTGCTCGGGCCGTTCACCGATGCCCCGTTCTCTCCGTGGTGCCACGTCTCTCCGTTGATGTCGCGGGAGAAACGGGACTCCGATGCCCGGAGGGTAATAACGGACATGACCTTCCCCCGGGATCGCAGCGTCAACGCCTACGTGAGGAAGAACTCTGTGTACGGGGAGGAGAGGGAGCACACTCTCCCCACCATCGACGGCTTCGTCTCCCGTCTCCTGCGATCGGGTCCCTCGAGCTACATGGCCTCCATCGACATCGCGAGGGCATATAAGAATTTCCGGTGTGACCCCCTCGACTGGCCCCTCCTGTGGGACGGCGGGTACTACTGCGATACGGCGATGCCGTTCGGTGCCCGCTCGTCCTCGTATCACATGCAGTGTGTTGCAGATACGATAGTGGAGATCCTCGCCGGTAAGGGGGTGGAGGCGGCCATGTACCTCGACGACCTGATCCTGCTATCGCCGTCAGGGGAGAAGGCCGCTGCCGACTTCGCGACCGCTAGGGAGCTCTTCCGCGAGCTGGGGCTGCCCGAGGCCCGGGAGAAAGCTCAGGAACCGTCGCAGGTCGTCCGTTGGCTGGGCATCAACATCGACGCACGGAATATGACTCTGTCGGTGCCCGAAGACAAACTACAGGACGTCCGGCAGCACGTCGCGGCCGTCGCGCGGAAGCGCTCGCTCACCAAGCGGCAACTCCAGTCGGTGCTGGGGAAAATCCTCCACGTGGCGAAGTGCATCCGCCCGGCAAGACCCTTCGTGAGCAAGCTGCTGGAGGCACTGCGTGGGATGTCCGGGTTTTATCTCAACATCTCCTCGGACATGCGGCAGGACCTCGACTGGTTCTCTAGGTTTGCGGAGGGTTGGAACGGGCGTGCCTTGATCCCCAGGGGCCCCCCGACGAAATGCATAACTGTTGACGCCTGCCTCACCGGGGTCGGGGGCACCGACGGCCGCCTGGCCTACTCCGCCCAGGTGTGCCCGGTTGCCGACCCGGTGAATTGCATATCGGAACTGGAAGCCCTCAACACGATATACGCCCTCAACACTGACCGACCGGGACCGGGGGACGCGGGTTGAGGTCTTCTGCGACAACATGGGGACCGTCCAGGCACTAACATCGGGGCGGGCACGGAACAAGGTGCTGGCGGAGTGTGCCCGCCAAGCCTGGATGGTACAAGCGAGGCTCCAGGTCGAGCTGGTGTACACGCACATCCCGGGGGTCCTCAACTCGGTCGCGGATGCCCTCAGCCGGTCGCATCTCACCTCCAGTGACCGTTCTAAAGCTGCTTTTTACATGTCGTCTCTTAACCTCAGAGCTGTCGCTCCATGTAATCACGCCTCATTTGTGCCTATCCTCCGGCTTTACTGCAGATCCGGCGCTACGCTGTCTCCAACAGAGGGCATCTGCGCGGCAGGCCGCGGCGCGTGCCCCCGGCACGGTCGCCAACCAGCGAAGCGCAGTAACTACATACCTAGCGTTCTGCCGGAGGATGGGCGTGGACCCCCAGCAGCCGACCGTCAGCCTACTCACCGCGTACCTGGAGTACGTCCGGGACCACGCCCCTTCACCAGCAACCGTAGCCAACCATCTGTCCCACCTACGGTCGCACCTACGGCTGTCAGGAGGGAACATCGCGGCAACGGAGGACGCCCGCGTCAAGCGGGCACTGGACGCGATGAAGAGGGACAAGGCCTACCAGCCAAACGTGAAGCCTCCTATACCTATGGAGGCCCTCAGAGGCGTCCTCGGCGGACTCACGGCCACGCCCCTCGACCGGTCGACCAGAGCGGCGTGCCTCCTCATGTTCTTCGCGGCCCTGCGGCAGAGCGAAGTCGCGCCGCCATCCGTCAAGAGCTTCGATCCGGTCCGGCATCTCACACGAGGAGACGTGAGGGTCACTTCTACTCACGTCGACGTGAGAATCAAGGCTGCAAAGAACCTCCAGTGTGTTGGAGAAGAGAAACGCGTTTCTCTGCAGCCCTCCCCGGACCGGATGTCGTGCCCGCTGCGGGCAGTACGAGCGATGATCGCGGCCGTTCCTACGACCGACGACCGCGAGCCCTTCCTCATGAACGAGGATCGCTCCCCCATCACGACTCGATGTCTCGCTAAAGAGTGGGACCGTCTCATCGCGCTGGCAGGGATACCATTAAGGACATATACCCTGCACAGCCTGCGAAAGGCCGCGGCGACGCAGGCCTTCCAGGCCGGAGTCTCCGAACTGGATATACAGAGGTATGGAGGGTGGCGCTCTAACGCCCACAGAAGCTACATCCGCATCTCGGATGCCACTCGGGTGAATGATTCCCTCCTCAAGTCAATTAACGAGTGAGCATCATTTTTCTCCCACCCTCCTCTCCACAAACTCTTCATGGACTTTTTGGCTTTTTATACACATTGTATAACCATTATACGTATTACATAATACTATTATACATTATACATATGTACTCCTGTAATACATACCACATATGTAATACCTTTTTCCAGGCATCACATCTGCCTTATGTATATCTTATACATATCTTCAAATATGTAATCATCATATTTACCAATATGTCGTCTTCATATATCATATCTACATATGTATATCCTCTTCCATAAGATATTGTATCATATTTAATATCTTACTTTATATGGATCTTATAAAATTCAAATAAATTTTATTCGCCCATATCTGTCTCCTTCTCTTGTGTTGCGGGTAAGGGGTAATGGGTAGCTCATGGCCCGTAGGGTCAGGAGCGGTCATTGCTCCACCTAGCGCACTCCCTCCCTACTAGCGCACCCTGCGCGCCCCCGCGTGCGAGTCACGTGAACTAATAGGTCACGTGGCGAAGCACGCCCCCACGCTCTATCTCATTCTGTTCCTGTGCTTCACTCCGCTCACACCTACTACCTTTTTTCTCCCACCCACCCTCACCTTCTCTTCCTACTCCCGTAGGGCTTTTTATACACATTGTATAACCATTATACGTATTACATAATACTATTATACATTATACATATGTACTCCTGTAATACATACCACATATGTAATACCTTTTTCCAGGCATCACATCTGCCTTATGTATATCTTATACATATCTTCAAATATGTAATCATCATATTTACCAATATGTCGTCTTCATATATCATATCTACATATGTATATCCTCTTCCATAAGATATTGTATCATATTTAATATCTTACTTTATATGGATCTTATAAAATTCAAATAAATTTTATTCGCCCATATCTGTCTCCTTCTCTTGTGTTGCGGGTAAGGGGTAATGAGTTACAGTAGGAACAATGTGATGAGTGGTTAGATGATTCATGTAAAATACTTTTTTACCAAAGTGTGTGTTATCCGTTCAGAAGAACCTGATTTGGCGTTTTTCTATGGCTCAGTTTCCGGTTTACTAAACCACGCTATTTTAACCGTTTCCTGTAAGTGATGTTTACTTTATTTTAAGGCAGAAACTTGAAGACAGGACGTGAAGTGAACAGAGTGTTTTATTATTACTTGTAGCAATTTCAAATATCCAATGTTAGATATACTGTGCACAATATTGGTGACATTTTCATGGCAGTTGACATCACTTACAGGAAGTAGTATATTAGCTAAGTGGAAACTCTGCCATTGAGAAGTATGACTATATACATATGTACACACTCAATTTAAAGTGCCTACTTCTATAGCAGTTCTCCAAGTTATCAAAATTCTGAGGACTCCAGTGTTATTTTGACGGACGAGCTTATTAACTGTTGTTCAAATCACACCAAAGTCGTGAAGCCTATATTGGCAGATGTCAGTCACAAATGAATGGGTTCGACTCAACTAACAGATGTCAGTCACAAATGAATGGGTTTGATTCAACTAACAGATGTCAGTCACAAATGAATGGGTTTGATTCAACTAATGTAAATTGCTGGTCACTAATGGAGACGGAAACCTGTTGAAAGGCTCCACGCCATATGTTATAGACCCACTCTCAAAGTAAGGCGAGACCGCCAACTACTTAAGGTTATGTTTAAAAGATTCAACAACGCTAGATTATTACATACCGATGCATGTATTCTACAGTTACTAGCCTCTGCTAAGGAAATACTAAGTGTAAAATATTTAGAGAGTGTGTAGTAAAATCACAAACTGCACAGTATGCAGTAAGTACCGGTACTACTCTCTTGTTGATAATCAGAGAAGAAAATAAACAAACAAAATGGCGGACGTTTCCCTCATTCGCGGCATTGTTGAGTGAATTCTATGCTATGTATGAAATAGAGTCGCAAATATATGAATAGAAATCAGTATGCACATGAATTCTGGAGATTTACCGACACCTTGTATTAAAACTGTAAATAAACATCATAAATACTGTGACATTTGTTGTAAAAATATAAACAAACAGAATGGCGAACGTTTCCCTGATTCAGAAGTATAGTTATTTACACAACACGATCGCCCAGCAATGTTCCATACCCGAAATCAATGTAAAAAAAACCAAACAGATACTATGCATCGTAAATACCAATCAATGACATTATCATTGTCATTACCAGACTTCCAATGTATGTAGGGTCACTGGAGAGTAGGTAGCCGCAAGCCTCGACCGCGGAATGCGGCTGTGACGTACTCGCATAGCAACACACATTGCATAGCAACACGCATAGCAACACCTGTTGTTGAGTGGAAACCGGCTGGAAACTGGAAGTTTCAGTTTTTAGTGAAATCAAAACATGCAGTACAGATACATCCCTATGTGTTTTTTATGAATAGACAATGACTGGATTAAAGAATTACAGGCTATTAAAGTGAAATCTATACATTATTTTAATATCATTAGGTATATAATAAAGGGAATACTAATATAGCATCAGCTTGGTTGTTGTCTCGGAGAAATTCGTTCAGAACTCGCGGTAAACAGCTCGTTCTGAACGAATTTCTCCGAGAAAACTCGTAAATCTAGCCCGTATTGGCACCATAACTATGGTTTCACATAGTACGGGTTTAGTAAACTACTCGTTCTGCTCCTCCATCTTGATACACTATCCTAGTGTTCCCTACTTTGTGGATACAAGAAAGTGGGTACTCGATGTGATGACTCCCTACAAGTCGTTACTAGAAGGCATCATGCTAGCAGATACGAGAGATCTCCCCTCTTTAGAGCTCACGATTTTATGAATACGGCACTCCTTTTCACTACTGGGTCCATATTGTAACGACCAACTTATTTTTCATGATTGCAGAGATAAATAGCTACACATTTAGGCCTCGCGTCCACGTACTACGATAGAAATTTAGACCTACAGGTATGGCACCGATACAAAAAGGAAATATCGGAGACATATCGGGAAGGTGCAAAACCATAGACAAATGTCTAGACATGCTAATCCACCATGCATCGTAATGATTTTTATCGGTGCCTAATTGCAGAAACGTTGTCAACTGCCCCGATATTAGGTGACCTTGCGACGCGATTTTGATTTTTTATCGGGAGGTGCATCGTAGACCATATAGACGCCAGGCCTTATAGACTCGTCAAGGTTAGCGCAATCAATCGCGAAGTTTCATTTATATAAGAAGTCGTCTAGCTAGTGTAAACGCTTGAGTAATTTCTTGGGTCGACGACAATTGTAGCCGATAATGCGTAATCGAGCAACATCTGACGAATATTGGCTAGACGATCAATAGTCCGCACGTTTAAAGTCGTCTAGTGTAAACCTCAGGCTTTTTTAGGCTTGTAGTTTTTGCTTGCCTGTTTTACTAGAACATGCAATCACAATGTCTCCTTAATTGGTTGGCTCATCTTATTCCTGCAGAGGTAATTGAATATCTCAACAAAATTATTCTCATATAGGCCTACTTCCCATGTGGTACATATCTAAGGAAGATGTTCCAGTATTTATGAGATTAATTTTGCCCTCTGATAGAGAAAATGGAAAGTGTTACCACATAACACAGTGGATGAGGGAATACTTTGGGTTGTTATCAGGAAATAAGAGACAGTATTTCTTTAAAAAAAAAAGAGATTCAAGGTAAAACTGCCGTATCCTGAAAAACACAGTGCAAAGGTACTGTCACACTGGACCCCCTAAACTCTCCATATACACACAGAAAATAACCACTCCCTGTTCCAGTTCCTTCAAAGATATCGTTTTTACCCCCCCCCCCCCAACTCCTAAACAGTAGGTGTCCTCGCTGGGATAATGTCGACGCTTTTCAGGCCGCCCGTCGGGCCTCCAATGCCATTTTCCCATTAAAGCAATTTGCGGTAATCTTTGGGTTCCATTTCAGGCAATCAATACAGTTTATTTGCTTCATCGGGCCCGCCACAACGCCGGACCGGGGGCTGGGGTCCCCCACGCCGTTTTTGACCAGGTTGTCAGTTCCCTTGTCGTAGTTATCTCTTGCATGCCTGGTGTAATGAGATCTAGATTAGGCGAGTGCCCGTCCTCGGCCAGCCATGCAGTCGGCCCCTCTGGCCGTGCCATCGTTCACCCGAGCGACTTAATCGGGCCCCAGCCACGTCTCCATGACGCCGAGAACGGAGACGACGTCACTCCTCTGGCACGTGATATGTCACGGTGGTGACGTCACAGGAGTGATATACAATCCGGCCAATGTAATCATCGTCTGTCGTCACCTACTACCCGACCCTATGTTCAATGGTGAATGCCTCTGCTGCCTGGGAACTGTACTAAAGATAGTGTTATCCTGCACCATGATACTTCACTGTCATTGCATATAGAATTCTAGGAAGGTTCGGGCAACTGGAAAATCAACCTGTGTACTTGTGTCAGAGAAAGGAGTGAGAATATAATCTGTTTGTGTTTGTTAAACTATTGCATGCCTGTTTATATCTGGTTTGAATTGTTTGGATAAAAACATCAGTAGCGGGTGAAGGACTATGGATGGGCTTCTATCCTATTCATTCACAACGCAGAAATCACATCATGTGCAGGGGGGAAGATGTTATCTAATCGCATAAAGAGGATGATTAATCATATACATTATGAGTCAAGATACTTCCAAGCCAGTTTTCCTTGACGTCAAGCACGCAGACGACGTCACTCCTCTTTATGGTGGTGACGTCACAGGAATGATATAAAATCCGGCCAATATAATCATCGTCTGTAGTCACCTACTACCCAACCCTATGTTCAATGGTGAATGCCTCCGCTGCCTGGGAACTGTACGAAAGATAGTGTTATCCTGCACCATGATACTTCACTGTCATTGCATATGGAATCCTAGGTAGGTTCAGGCTTCTGAAAAATAGGTCTGTGTAGTTGAGTCGGGAAAGAGAATGAAACTATTGCCTGCCTGTTTATAGCTGGGTTGAATTGTTTGGATACAAATATCAGTAGTGGGTGAAGGACTATGGACGAGCTTCTATCCTATTTATTCACAAAGCAGAAATCACATTGTGAGTGTTGGGTTAAGGGCTTTGGATGTTCCACATTTACTCACAGCGCAGAAAACACATTTCATTATATACAGAGGGATGCTGATATTTATTTGTATAATAAAGAGGACGATTATTCATATTCTTCGGGTTTCTTATCAGCCCATCCACCAAATGACTCGACAATAAGGCAGACGGGATATGGGTAATAACTACGCTTAGAGATGTGGATTCGAAGTTGTTCTAGTCTATAGTAAGTAACAAAGGACAAGGTCAAGTCAAATGACATAGGTTTATGTCTTCGTTCTAGACGTTGAAAGTAAGAAAACTAGAGAATATGAAACTGATAGATACCCGTTTGAAACCAGCGTACTAGAAACGCAAACGTTTGAAAACATAATAACGAAGAAATGGATAAATGAATATGACAATGATCTTTAATGAACAGTTTTGTTGAGATGATAGAAACACAGTTTTGATAGATTTCTATTGATAACAGCAAATGTTTCATGGATGTGAATGTCAATAGAAAGTGGCTGCAACAAGTCCGTGGAAGGTAAGAACTCATCATAAGACTATGTGGAAAGATACGTTTTGATCTTGTGGTTAGGTGATGGAATTTTACATAAAGCCACTGATATCTAATATCATACAATTTATAACATCTCCTGAATGAACATGAACTCAACACATCCCCATTCTTATTAAACCAAACAAATCTCCCTATAGGAATTTATGATATTAGATATCATATCTTAAGTAACCTACTATTCTACAATCTTTGGAGGAGTCTTTTATCTGGCAAAACCTCTGGGTGAACTGCCAAACCCTTGTAAATTCTTAATACAGTTCGCGTAACTATCTAGAAGTGACTATCTGAAATGAAACTGAATACAATTCCCTTGATACAAAAAAATGCAGGATGATAAACTCTTCTATCCATTTAGACATGAGTGCAAACTCTAGCTTCATTAGATTCACACGAAGAATCCCACCTTGAGCATGTAGCGGGGTGTGGGTGGAGTGGAAATTGTTAAATTTCACCGGAAGGTTAGTGTGGAAGACTTTGGGTATGTGTGAGGGGGGGATGCAGAGGAAGGGATTTGAGTTGCAGAAGTTTAGAAGACCACAGAAGTACTGTGCACAACACAAGGCTGCCTGCTCAGTGGTAAACGGGGCGTGATGGCGACACGGTGAGGCTCATTAATTAGGCTCTTTCCATGCGGGGATCGTTGCTCACGGGGTTGGCGGGCGGCGGGTCGTCGCCGCAGCTCGCACGCCTCACAGCGGTAATTACCATCCCTGATTCTTAGCGTCGATATCATGTCGTGATCCACTGAGACAAACCCGCACGAACGACGGACAAGAAAACGACGGCTCCTGGGGGTTGTTTCATAATCTAGGATCGTACATGAAGAACCTTTTCTGTACCTCGTACAAGGGTTATCGTCTAATAATATTTAAGTCTGTTGTCTAAGACAATATTGGCCGTCCATAAGGTCGTCCATAAGTGTTGTATGAAATTGACCCTCATCGTCCCTGGGTCTCTATGGCGTACAGAAAATGGTCTCCATGTACGATCCTGGATTGTGAAACGGGCCCCAGCTACGTCTGCCTTCATTCCCTAACGTACGGTTACTGGGCCCCATTGCTCCAGGTATACGACAGCGCTGCGAATCGCAGAATAGCGATCCGAGGGCCAAAACGTTGCTCCTGAAATTTTGCGGATCGTGTCGCAATCGCATAGGCGCATCGCCGCGTAAAATACGGCTTTTAGCGATACTTTTTACGCGGACCTTCACAGCACTGCGGATCGTATCGCTGTAGGTTAAAGACAGCCTTGTCTGATATTTCAAATAACGATCCATGGTGACACCACCAACCCCTGCCCCTTGCTCTTCTACCTATAGGAAATAGCGATCCACACCACCAGGTGTCAGATCAGTTCTAACTATGGTACCATCTGTATTTAATTCAAGAACTAATGAATCTTCCCCTGTCTCATTCAATATGTGCCCCTGAATTGTTGTATCATAATCGCATCGTAAAAATTAGCGATACCACAGAAATATAGCGATACGATCCGATATTACTGGAGCATAGCTTTTTTAGTTGGATAGGTAAAGTAATCATAAAAAATAAAATTATGATCCGATTATAGCTAGCGATACCACAAAAACAGGAGCAACGGGGCCAAAACGAACCCGACCCGTAGTTATAAGAAAAATCCGACCCGTTTTGGAGAATCCGATCAGAGAACTCGATCCGTTTCAGATACATATGGATAAGACAGTATAGTACCCACAGTTCCTGTTTTTACTCCCCACACCCACTATATACCTCACCATACATCACTGCAATCGCGCTTCTACCTCGTGATCCAGAGTAACGTCTCCAGGGACCTGTTTCAGAAGTCTCGTGACAATAGGCCTAGACACACATCAACAGCTGCACCAGCAGTGCAGGCAACAGCGGAAAAAGACCATTTCCTTCAAATGTCAGAAAATCGGAGTGGCCAATCTTCTTCATATTTGGAACGATTATAGGTTATATGTATCCCCTACTCATGTTAAAGTGCCATTGCTTAATTCCTACGAGAAGTGAGTGAAACTTCGTGTGTCATCGACTGCAATCGTGTGATCTGTCCGTATGGTGTCACAGACACCATCTAGACATGTCACGAAACTACTGAAGCAGGTCCCAGGTTCCAATACCACCGTGGAACTGCTCAGTCTGCACATAGGTAATATACACCCTAACGTTTCCCCCTTTCTTTAAAACTTTTTCATTGAATTGGACGTGTCTCTGATTAATCCTTTCAGTCCTGTGGATGCCTGGGTGTTATCCCCTGGTAGGTCCAGAAGATGACTCCAAACATTAGTTTTTTAGGTTTTCTTTAATGCTAAATCTAACGAGAAAAAATAGTTTAATGATTTAATTCAGGATATATAGAAAATAATATTATCATTCTAATTAACTGTGGCTTAGAATACTGTAGGCAAAAAGCCTTGGGTACCATGGTAATATCTGCTAAGTGCATCAGACATGTGCATAAGACATATGCATATAGCTACAAACTTCCAGAAGGTCGCTTTGAAATAATGTTCAGGACTTGAGCATGACGCAACCACAAGAGTTCTAACTCTGTCCACCCCAAAAAATCATGTGAATCAAGTGTACTTTGTACTGGTTTTGTGGGGGCCAAAAATGTCAAGCATTGCTGAATCAACGAGGTGTTTTAGTTTGTAATGATTGGAGTGAAATTCTCCCTACTGTATGCACCGTATCTGCTCATATACAGGGATGGAATTAATAATGGTCTCACGTGAATATCATGTGATGATTTCTAAGCCAATGCATGTCTATCTCAAGACATGGCAATAGCCCACTTTCCATTATACCAAATCATGCTATCTTAACTATTTTCCGTGAGTGGTACCCATTTTGTGCCTCAGTCACTTGGAAACCTGATGTGAAATATATCAAGAATGTTATCATTATTCGTAGTACTTCCGACATTGCCAGTGTTAAATCTTTTGCGTGCAACCTTGGCATCGTTTTAATGTAACTTAACAGGGGTCTCTTTAATAATTTAGGATCTTATATTATGACCCTTTTCTGTAACTCGCACAAGGGGTATCGTTTAAGGATATTTAAGTATGTTGGCTAACACAGTATTATCTATTCATAAGGTTCTCCATGAGTGTTGAATAGATATTTCCCATGGTCTCTATAGCATACAGAAAAAGGGTCTACATGTAAGGTCTTAGATAACTAAATGGGACCCAGAAGTAGTATATTGGTTAAGTGGAAATTCCCGTATCTATCCTACCAATGCCCCATTCTGAAGTTCCCCATCCTGACCGTCCAAACTTATCTCTGTCCCATGTTCCTTCTCCTCCTCGTGCCCCCCTCTGCCTTCGATCCTTCCCTCCCCCTGCCTCCCCTGGTCCCTGGATTTGGAGTGACTGGTTCTATCACACTAAAGATGAAACCAACAAGTTTGGTTAAAATCGTCATCCTACACAAGTTTGATGCGGAGTAATATGAACGACGCGATAGCTGAGTGAATATCATGTAACATTCAAACGAGTTTGAGAATGACTACTTAAACCAAAACGAGTTCCTTTGCACAGGTTATACACCATGGAGAACAGATTGCAATACTCGTAGGAGCATGGAGAACGAGTTTCCAATGTTAAGCCTACGGGACAAAAATACAAGGGGTGAGATGAAAAAAGCCACACTCTGCGATGATGCTGGGAAGGAGGGCGGGGTTGGAGGAGGGGTATGCGGGATGCTGAGACGGTGTGGGCGTGTGCAGGGGTTCAGTTCCCAATGTTAAGCCTATGGGAGGAAAATAACAGGGGTGAGATAATAAGAAAGAAACTGAAGATGAGTGTTTGGTCTGTGTCCTCGTTCGCCATCGAGTTTGGAGTGCGCAGTTATATTAGGAAACGTCCTTACTGTAGACGAAACGGTTCCTGTTCGAGGTCAACCGCCGATTTCATACTGCCTGACGCCATAGGCGGAAGGCAGTACCTTTAATTGGTGAAAATTCACCATTTTAATTACATACAAAGTCGCAGTCACAGCGGGCACGAACATTATTAATACTGCACCCCTAGCAGCGGGCAGTATTTAATAGACATTCGGACATAGGTATATAATAATATGAATGAGGCGATAGCCGAGTGAATATTCTGAAGAACTCCCAACGAGATGGCGAATGGGGACTCAGACCAAGCACGAAAATGTTTGTGATTTTATCTTAGCCTGGAAATTTCTATCTGTTTATCACCCGTTGAGAATGAGTTACCGTACTCGCAAGCCTGTTGAGAACGAGTTCCCAATGTTAAGCCTATGGACGTTTATTCCAGGCTAAGATAAAGACTGAGACTCGTCCGGGGACGATATGAACAGTGACGGTGACTTGTTCAGGGGACCGTGCACGAGACCCCATGAACGCCCCACCTTATCTGGTCACGACAATACACTACTTTCAGAACCATCCTGATTAGTTAAATCGTGTCACGCGCTGTCCAATGGTCAGAGCAGCAAAGCTCAATATTGGAGCAGAATTGCTAGTCGATGAAATTCTCTACCTCCTTGAATAAACGCGAATTAGTGTAAATTGATTCAAAGACCATCTGTATTTACCACGGAACGCACGTCATTTGAAACCATTGATATTTACGTCTTGCACACATTGCGTCCTCCAGTGCAATCCCCCGATCTCTGACATTAACCCTTCAAGGACGGGTGCCTGTGGCAGAGGTCCCCCAGTAAGGACGGCTGCCGGTAGAAGTTTATCATCCATGGTATACAATGTCCCCATTTAGAATGTTTTGGGACTCAGTTAACCACTACCTATTCCTTAAAAACTGCCAGATACCATAACCATGGTAAACGAATTCAAATCCGTAGTATACGGCCTCGAAGGCATTGTATACGGGAAAATAGTCCCTATTGATATACCATATCATACAGCAATTCCTAGTTTCGATTTATTGGGGAAGTTGGATACTAAGTACAACAAACAATGGTTTTGTAGACAGGCAATGCTGTAAAATACACCATGTTTACATCGTAATACACTCACTAACGCTCATGTATTACTGCACGTTAACCTCTTGTGGTTTACGGCCGCCTGTTCCAGGCATCAGGGGGGCGTTGATTTACATTTACGATGACTTTGCGGATCGCAGAACAGCGACCAGAGGGCCTAAACCTTGCTCCAGAAGATTAGCGGATTGTGTCTGAATTGTTTAGCCGCATTGCCGCGTAAAATAGGCTTTTAGCGCACGGCGGGTTAAATACAGCCTTGTCTGATATTTCAAATAACAATCCATGGAGACACCCCCAGCCCCTGCCCCTTGCTCTTCTACCTATAGGAAATAGCGATCCCCACCACCAGGTGTCAGCCCACTTTTAACTGTGATGCCATCTGTATTTAATTCAAGAACTAATGAATCTTCCCCTGTCTCATTCATTATGTGCCCCTGAATTGTTGTATCAATATCAAATCGTTAAAAATTAGCGATACCGCGTGAATAAAGGGATACGATCCGATATTACTGGAGCAACGCTTTTTCGGTCGGATCGTTAAAGTAATCGTAAACATAAAATCGCGATCCGATTATATCTAACGATATCACAAAAACAGGAGCAACGGCCCCCTGGAGCCCTTAAAGAGTTAAAAAGTCTCAATCTTGCAGTCCCATCTTGCGCCCCTTTCTCTACAGTGCCTTTCCACTGTCCCCTCGCCCAGCACAGTGGGCAGTCCACGAAGCCCCACCCAGCCCTTGTCCCCCGTGTCTAAGCCCCAACCAGCCGGCAAACCGGAGTCGGATTTGAAACACTTGACCCATATCGATGATCTTAGAGCGGTATGCATGCGCAAAGGTCCCCAAGGACTGATAGAAATCACGCAAAAAAAAGGGAGGGACACCATGGCAACCATTGAATGAAGAGAATACACGCAAGACACTGCCTACCAGTGCCTCTGAAAGGAAGCCAGCATGGCTAGAAATGGTCTGGGGAGGAGTGGCTTCACTGGGTAGGGCCCGATGACATCCAATAAGCATCCCCCGTCTTTCAGTAAATGCCCAAAGGGAGCGTAGAGCCATAAGTTTCTAGGAACACGAGGAAGGTTGGGCGGGGGCTGCGGTTCTAGACAATATGATATACCGTATAACTCCGGTTATAAGCCGAATCCAGTTAAACTTCAGCAAAATGCTACAAGCCGATTCTGGGGGTATTTCAACTTCAGGAAAACCCAAGTTATAAGCTGATCCCCCAATTAGGGTTCCGAGCCTCCCACTCCCCCCCCTCACAATGTTTTGTTAAGTTTTCAGTATAGATATAAAAGTTTCAATCAACTTTTGTACCAATATTCAAGGATATCACATGCTATCTCACAAAATACTACCATTGAATGATTCAGATTTGTATGTCTCTGCTTTTTTTGTACTTTATTATACATTTGTACTCATTTTGGGGGTTTCTCAATAATCAATTTTGGAAAAACCCCGGTTATTAGCTGACCCCCGATTTTGGCAAAAATTTCTAAGCCGATTTTAAAAAATCCCTTTAAAAGATCGGCTTATAAGCGGGGTTTTACGGTAATATAAAGCCATATAACGAGGATGGTGTCCCGCGGAGCGCGATTGAGTTGCTTTGGATCTAAACATCTGTTGTGATAAAATGTCATGCGTCGTATGGATTATGGTGAGTTAGTATGACAAAATATCTAGAAGGAAATGCCGCTATGAATTTTAAGTATGAGATACAGGGGAACCCGTTGTCAGGACCCTTTTTAAGTGGTGATTAAATGCGATGTAGTATGATGGAGTAGGGTTATTATGATATATTTGTACATGTTTCATGACTGTAAATTCTGTAGCGCACATTAACATGTTTTTAATTGAAAGTAATCATTGTAATAGTCGTATAATTTGCAATGTGCAGGTACCTACCCTTATTGACTGGAAGTGGCTTTTTCAATAGCACGTACAAGCTATATTTCCGATACATCCAGAAAACCGTTATTACTCTCTAAAACAAATCTCAACCAAACCAATGGATTTTATAACCACTGGATCAATATACTGACTGACAAACAGGATATTACATTTATGATAAAATCTGCTATAGATTGTACTATCTATCGTTTGAGAATTCAAATCCAATCAGCAAATGTTGGGATATTGTTTGTGCGTGACTCTAGTACTAGAGGGCATGTTTACGATGTGCTTTAAGCAATTGCTAATTGAATTTTAAACTTGTATAATACCATTTGATGGATTCGATGTGGGCGTCTTTTCTCAATTCCAGTGGTGTTATTTCTCTAACATAAACCATGTCAAATCTTATATATTACCCCCCTCCAGTGGTCAATTTTAGTTATCCAAGTTTACAAAAACTAGGAACAAATTATATGTTCATCATTGATGAATGAGCGTGGAATTATGAAAAGAAACGTAAGGTTTGGGTTTTATTCAGTTTATGGGTCACAACCCACTCGTCACCTGACCAACTTGCTATTCCTTCAACTGCCTTTGTAGATTCCAAATATATCAATCACCAGTGGTTCAATGAGATATTCCGGTCAATGGTGACTGGTCATGGCCAGCTGGGCACACCTCTAAAAAGGACACTTGCCCTTTACACCCTAACAATGTCACAGAGTTGGCATGCAGATAGTGAGGGGCTATGTCTTTGCAGCAAGCTCAGAGTCTATGTTACCTCTCCAAAATCTCTAAGGCAGAGTATCTGAGCCTACATAAGTCTATATATCAAATCTGTGAGTGAAAAGGATCGGCTGAAAAATGTGAGTAGTATATGGAATTTGGGCTATGGAGCAGGTTCGGTCAAATAGTAACAGAACCTAATATGGGTATTTTCCATTAGCCCATAAAAAACGGCACCAATTAATTGAGTTACCCTAAAAATCGAATGTAGGTGCAATTAAGACTGTTTCTATTGGTATTTCACTAGCTCACACGCGCCTATATTTCATCTCATGCCATCATACTTCCTCACTGTCCCTAATCTTTCTAATGACTGTAAATATAAGTAAAGTCAAATGCACATCTACCAATTTCGTAACATTGCTGTACCTTTGTCTGCGACAAAGGGATAGTACTATGGCTAAGGCGAGGCATCCTAACGGAGTCGGCCCAAGTCGGTAGATGTGGGGCAGCTAGGATAGAGTCAACCAATAAGTGACCCCCCTCTTGAGATGCTGTTTTGGTGCCGACGAGTTGTCAGTCCATGTTCCCAAATCGCTTGCCAAAAGGTTCCTACCATATATAATAAACATGCTGATAAATCCAGTCGGCGAGAACGGAACATTAAAAAATACCCCCCCCCCCCCCCCCGTTCGGATGGTCGACACGGGTTACGTAATTTGCCTGCGACGAGTTCACCAACAACTATACTACTTATCGTTTAACCCCGAATCGGTAGATGTGCATTGGACTTAAGACTAATCATGTTCTTGATGAACCATGATATACCATAGGGAGAGCTAGCGGTTAGCCAAATCTGTGCTACTGGATAATAAAAACTAAAAAAAAAAAACGTATTCAAGATTAGAGCGACCCAGGGACCTGTTTCACTAGTCTTGTGACATGACTGTGACACCATACAGACAT
This sequence comes from Alentia gelatinosa, assembly GCA_950022655.1. Taxonomy (NCBI): domain Eukaryota; kingdom Metazoa; phylum Annelida; class Polychaeta; order Phyllodocida; family Polynoidae; genus Alentia; species Alentia gelatinosa. The sequence continues at coordinate 163,084,850 of OX465579.1, forward strand.
TGGGGTTGTCTAGTTTCGTGACAACACAAGTAGCTGCCCTTAGGTAAAGATAGCTCCCAAACATAAGAATTAGACAAATGCACACATCATGGACCTGTTTCACTAATTTTGTGACAAAAGTGTTAGACAGACATGAAAAGCGGCACCAACAGTGCAAGCAAGAAACGGACAAAACGAAGCCTAATGTCTAGTTCTTATGAAACCGGACACACCATCTAGACGCCATCTAGATATGTCACAAACTGGTGAAACAGGTCCCTGGACACCTTTTCCAGCCATGTTTGGAGCCGTGGCCATGGTCACCGACTCGCGATGATGCAGCATTATTACAGACAAATGTCCCCATTAGTGATGGCGGCTAGTGATAGGCGGTGAGCTCCAGGGACGGCCACCTCCTGACGACTGGCTCGTGCACGGCCATCGACCTGACAGGGTGGTGGTGGTGGCGGGCCATGTTTATATTGATTCGCCATGTACATGCTGCCACCAGACAGCGCTGTCTGGGTAATCTCTTATAGCATTAGCTTACTATCCTCCGCCCTACGCTAACTGCGATTATGCACTCCAATTAGCCCTCTCGTTTATTATTATATACCTGTGTGCGAATGTCCATGAAATACTGCCCGCTGCTAGGGGTGCAGTAATAATAATGTTCATGCCCGCTGTGAAAGTGATTTAATAAGTCATCAAAATGTAGTTTTTTCATCAATTTAAGATATAAAATAATATGCAAATGTCCTCACTGAGGACGAAACGCTTCTCGTTCTCGGTCAGTCATCAATTTCATACTGCCTTCCGCCTATGGCGTCAGGCAGTATGAAATTGAAGACTACCCTTGAACAGGAACCGTTTCGGACGTTTCCTAATATTACTACTGTCGTTGTCACTTGCTGTAATCGTACGTATTATTTGTGGTTTAATAAGGCCTGGCGTCCAACTTCTTCGATAGAAATTTAGACCTACCGATATGGCTACGATACAAAAAGTCAATATCGGAGAGATATATCGGGAAGGGGCAATATCGTAGACATATAATCTAGACATGCCAATCCACCACGCATCGTATGGGTTTTTTATCCGTGTCTAATCGCAGGAACGTGGTCAACAGCCCCGATATTAGGTGACCTGCCTACGCGATTTTGATTTTTTATTGGGAGGTGCATCGTAGAGCATATCGGAGTCATATCGTAGTAGGTGGACACCGGGCCTTAATCCCCATTATAGGGGTTCTACTATGGATGCTTACAGACTAGGATACGTAAAATGATGGACAAAATCTATTTTTGTTATTAGGTGCTGTTTGAAAAGATAATTATAGTAGAATGAATATATAATTCTATTTTTTTGTGCTGATATCCCTTGAAAAGATAATTATAGTAAAATGAATGTATAATTCTATCGTTTTGTGCTCATATTCCTTGAAAAATAATGAATGTAAAATTCTATCGTTTTGTGCTGATATTCATTGAAAAGATAATTATCGTATAATGAATATAAATCTTTCGTTTTGTGCTGATATTCTTTGAAAAGATGATCATAGTAAAATGAATATATAATGCCATCGTTTTGTGCTAATATTCCTTGAAAAGATAATCATAGTAAAATGAATATATAATGCCATCATTTTGTGCTGATATTCATTGAAAAGAGAATCATAGTAAAATGAATATATAATGCTATCGTGTTGTGCTGATATTCATTGAAAATATAATCATAGTAAAATGAATATATAATGCCATAGTTTTGTGCTGATATTCATTGAAAAGATAATCATAGTAAAATGAATATATAATGCCATCGTTTTCTGCTGATATTCATTGAAAAGAGAATCATAGTAAAATGAATATATAATGCCATCGTTTTGTGCTGATATTCATTGAAATGATAATCATAGTAAAATGAATATTTAATGCCATTGTTTTGTGCTTGAATTCCTTATTCATTGCGGATAGAACTACTTGAATGAGAAACTGCCGCGGAGCCTATTGAATAGAGCGACGAGCGGTCCGACTCCCAGCGAAGCCAACGTGCTGTAAGTATTTAAGGGCAGAGATTGCCTTGCGACTCTAGATGTATGGCCCGCAGGGGACTCTGGGCGTAAAGTCGACGTTCTCACCAAGCACCAGGCACATTCACGATGGTGCTTTAAATGACGGCTTAGAAATAAAAGATCTATACCCACGTGACCCCATATATAGCCTTACGGGATGAAGCCACATTTTTGCCAGTGACAGCTAAATCGTAAAGTAGCATCGACCAATCAGAGAAGGGCAATTTGTCGTCTGCTGTACGCCTAAGTTACATTTGATTTACCCGTATTCCCGCCCATCTGTTCGCCCGAATACTGGAGAACTCGCTCCGAAACGAAGTCGCCCCGTTTACAGAAGTCGCACCAAAACAAAGTCGCCCCGAAATCTTCCGACAACTTTATTAAAACATATACGGATAGATATGAGCAAGTGCATGACCCTTGGCTAGCTATACTACATCTACTGACTATGGCCGACTCCATTGCCTCGCCTGACCCAGCGTTTACACTAGACGACTAAATATGTGGCGACTGTAGATGGTCTGCCAATAGTCGCCAGGCGGTGGCAATGTCCACCGCAAAAGTCGTCAACGTCAGAATTTACCAGAGCGTTCACACTGACGACTATGAGATTTCACAGAATCGCCGCCCGTATAGACGACTCATTCAAGGCGGCTTGAAATAGTCGCCGGGGTCGGAGCCTGTCTAATAGTCTTGAGGTGGTGCTTTATTGCGTAATCAGACGATCTGCAGTCGCCACGCACTTGGCGTTTATATTAGACGATTTCTAGACTTTTACGGCTGAAAGTCGTCAGGTTCAAGAATCGCCGCCTATAATCGTCTAGTGTAAACGCCGGGTGAGACAACATATTGTCTGGTTGTCCCCGACAAAGGTGCATAAATGTTCCGAAATCGGTAGATGTGCATTGGGCTTTAGCCACCATTTCCAGTTGTTGCAGCCTATTCCAACTCCCAACAGAACCAGTGGAACAAGGGTTGGAGTAATCATTTGAGACACAAGACAAATGGCTTGCATCACAGGAGACAGGGACATGCAAGGGTTCTGTCAATTTGAATACGGCGATTATCTAATTATAAACCTATTTCAATAATTAGTGATGACGTTTGTTGTAAGAATGTGGCGCAGTACGATACTGGTTACAATACTGGCGAGTATCTTTACTGCAGAAAACTACCGTTTTATTCATATATACGCCATCACGGAAGTGCATGTATTGGCTGAATATTGACTTGTTTTCACTGAATATTGACTTGTTTTCATTTATATACGCCCAGGCCTTATATACGACAGACCCGTCTTGGCTGTATTTCACAACCGGCGTATATGAGTGAAAATACCCTCTGCCCCCGCCCCTTTGTGTTGGTAGAAGTACAGGTGTCCTCAGTAAGAAGCCCTCCCCCCCACCCCCCGCCACCTCCCCCCGCCCACTCTCAGTGAAGCCCTGTTCACAGGACGCTTATATATACGCCTACAGATGAGGTGTATACACACGGGGATTAAGACGACCTTGTAGACGCAAAATACCTACTTATATATGCCCGGCACATTCATATGTTAAATGATGGTTTTCGTGCAGTGCTTGCATTTCCGATCTCTTAATGTGAATTAAAGGCATATCCTATAGTTTCCAGTGGCGCAACCTGGCGATTTTTAAGTATTCGCACTTATCCATTTAAGTTAGTTTTTGTGGCATATTATAAAACCAAATCAGCAGAATTAAAGTTTTATCTAGTTTTGATCTATAACCCAATAGGTGGAATTGGGCCATTTCTATTTGCTTGATATAAATAGGAAATGTACATAAAAAACAAGTGTCTTTTCCAATTCCTTCAAAACAGGCACTGTGACCTATAGTTCTTGTAGAATAAATGTGTAGTACTACACCTTTGAAGCTTGAAAAAACACATGGGTTTTACTATATAAGAAGCTACCTTTTATAATTTCTATGTATTCTATTATGATAGCATTGAGATTGACATATTCAATCTTTAGGAAAATGACATGGGTTTTGATTTCCAAGTGGAATTGTTCGATAACTGCATTATAATCGACCCTGCTTCTACCATATTGTCTGCCAACGCCAACCATAATAACAACTGTCCAACGCACTAATAGCCATTGGATATGCCCATGAATTAGTAAATATGTAACCACTTCTATAATATATTCAGGGGAGAGTTACCGCTTTTGCTAATGCCTTTTTCGATTCACCTAGAATTGCATGACTCATATCATTGTAAGCCTACTCACAGAACGCATTCAGCTAACGTAGTTATTTATGAATATAGGGCCATATCATCACAAATGGGTATCACGTTGATGGGAGGTAACTAATAGCAGAGCTAGAGGTAGTAAACAAGAATATTTAGCTACGGCGATAGAGCTATATCATTAATAATGAGATGGGAGTACGCGACCAAGCCTGAGTGTATAATGAGCACAAATGTCAGACGAATCGCATAAACAGTATGTATGCCTTGAACACAGATATATCACTGTAATATGTGATTTCCTGTACATACCGGATCTGTTAAAGCATCATATCGACCACCGCATCCTGAGGTTTGCTCTGTATATAGACAGCGGAAACAATTCTGATAGACTCATGGTTCTGGGATTCTTACAATCCAATTGAAGCACATTTCCCATGAGCCGACGAAAACGTATGCCATTATTCGAGTTCTCCTAAAATTCTATAGTTCGTGGCCACCGTCTGCACGTCGGTATCGATTAATCGGGGAAGGCGGCCGTAACCCACGAGAGGCTGACGCGTAGTAATATACGACAATTGTCGTGTGGACACGCAGCCGTAAAGCACGAGAGGTTAATAAAAGTAATATATAAGCAAATGTAAGTGTACTATAAGGTCAACCTCGAATAGTGTTCAGAGCCGCCTGTCAGTTTGTTGTATCTATTATCCACCTTTTAGAATAGATTAGTCCAAGGAAAATATTCTGAAAAAAATAGAAAGATATCTCCCCCATCTCATTGACGACTTTCACACTCACCACTGTGCATCTCGTCCAGGATTTATTCATTAACATTGGGTAATCCTGCTCTAAGATGTGTGAAGGGTCATTTTTACGGGGCGATGCACCTATGCGATTACGACACGATCCGCAAAATTTCAGGAGCAACGTTTAGGCCCTCGGATGGCTATTCTGCGATCTGCAGCTCTGTCGTAAACGTGGAAGCAACGGGGCCCAGGTAACTGCTTGGGGACAGCTTAATGAGCTAACAATGACTCTGTCCCATATAGGTACCCCTTCTTAACATTCTTAACAAAAACCCGGTGTTTTTTTAGTTCTCCTAATTGCCTTTTTAAATTGGCCGTTGCCGATCTACAGTCAGGCACTACCGACGGACTTTAAGCACTGCTGAGGCAAAATGGAAATTGGCCATTGGGAGAACTCGAAAAATTTACACCGTTTTCGTTGGCCAATGGCAAAGGGCCTATGTAATGAATGTTGTAGAGGTTTTGGAGGGCATTGTCAAGTTTCATGTATCTAGGCCCGTCCAATAACCTTTCTAACTATGCGGTCACGAAGTAAAGCAGTATTGAGCACTAAGAAGCTATGGTGGGATAAATAAGCTGTACTGTATTAGATTTACGTTGTGAACGTCCCATGGCAGATTGCGTCCGTAGACAAATTCAATATCCCATCACCAGGAAAATGAATTTTACACAACAATCCAATCCACGACTCGATTCCTTTTATGGAACACGTGGATGGCATACCAATAGATGCAATAGAATTGGAATTTCTATGTTGCGTTGTACTGAAACGCATATATCGATTTATCGTGATTATAATAATGATGCAGAGATGATTTGCTTAATGCAGTTCTGCCTGTATGGGATACCTTCACCTTCCTCCAATACACTGGTATGCGAAAATTGTATCGTTCTTAAATGAATCCACATATAGGCTACACTACATCACAGAAACCAGTATGAGTTTTGATTCTAGCACTCGGAACAAAGAACCAAGAAGAAAGATCACCCTAGATATAAAAGATGCGGACTCCAAAAACATGACATTCTCAGGTTAGTATCATATTCCCTGAGATGAAGGTGCCTGATTATTCAAACAGAGATGCACGCACTCCACTCTGGCCCGCATAGGACAAAGGTCACGCGTGCTAAGGTGAGCCTAATGGCATTCTGTTTGTACAAACGCCGGGTTATAAAACCATATCCCTGCCTTGGAAGCCAATCTCGAACCCCGCAAATCAAAGGAAACCCACCAAGATGGCCACGCCTTCATGCTAATGTGGCCACGTTACGTTTCCAGAATCACGATCATGATCGCCAAACAAAGGGGGCTGTTATCTCAAATATCGAGCAGTGGGTGATGTGGTTTAAATTTGGTTTCAATTTGAGATTGATCGACAGCACGGCGCCATGTTTAATGTTTTAATTGATGTTGTCGCGCTCAACTGGGACGCATGCGCATTCATGTGGCTTCTCATAAATCTGTCTGTGCGTCTATAGAGTACGCGGTGCAACCAAAATGTACCTGCCACCAGGGGTAGTTTGGAGGGGGAGAGGGGGCAGGGTGGAGGGGAGAGGGGGCAGGGTGGAGGGGAGAGGGGGCAGGGTGGAGGGGAGAGGGGGCAGGTTGGAGGGGAGAGGGGGCAGGGTGGAGGGGAGAGGGGGCAGGTTGGAGGGGAGAGGGGGCAGGGTGGAGGGGAGAGGGGGCAGGGTGGAGGGGAGAGGGGGCATTGTGGAGGGAAGAGGGGGCAGGGTGGAGGGGAGAGGGGGCAGGGTGGAGGGGAGAGGGGGCAGGGTGGAGGGGAGAGGGGGCAGGGTGGAGGGGAGAGGGGGCATGGTGGAGGGGAGAGGGGGCAGGGTGGAGGGGAGAGGGGGCAGGCTGCGTCTATAGTCTCTGGACACAAATGCAGCGCCGCCAAATGGCCAATGGCCACGCGCATGCGCGGCTGTCAATGTTTGTGTGTGTGTGTGTGTGTGTGTGTGTGTGTGTGTGTGTGTGTGTGTGTGTGGCGGGGGGTAGGGGTGGGTGTATAAGTAATGCAGATTGGGACAGTGTGTGTAATGTTACGTTTCCACCTGCCAACTAGAAACCCACCGATAATTTTCACGCTGTACAAAAGTCAGTCGGTGGTTCTCCTTGTGAAAGGTCAGTGGTACATCAGAAGTGCCCTGCACTGTCAATGTGTGTGTGTGTGTGTGTGTGCGGGGGGGGGGGGGGGGCTGTATAAGTAATACAGACTGGAAAAAAGAAAAATGCAGTGGACGCTTACCGACTTTTGGAGTAGTGAAATGCAGAGCATCACTGATTAATTCAATGTGCGTTGATTTTGTAGGTGGGTACAGAAGTTGGTCAGTGGCCATGCCATTTTGCATAAGGAATAGGAGACAAATCATAGATAATATCTGTTTCCACCTGACGACCATTGCACTAAATTTGTCACATGATCGGTGGGTGGTGCGTAATGCCATCGTCAGTGGTCAGTATCGGCTTGTGGAATCGCCGCATAAGGCCTCGTTTGTAAACACCTGATGTAAAAAACTGATGTTTTACTTCCGATTATAGAATCTGACACGTCCGGACAAGTATTACACTTTCAAGATATGACATCGGTAAATGTAAACAGCAAATTTCCAAATCCGGCCACGATTTCTCAACCCAAAATTGTGTAATCTGGCATCACCGATGGATATATATATATATATGAGGCCACCAACGAAATCAAATCGGGTTGAATTAATTAGTGATGGGTGGCAGATTTTGAGACATATTACGTTGGTGCAGATATAACGTATAATCAGTCGTCAGGTATAAACTCTCCATACTGCAATGTTACCGATTATTGTTACTGATATTTTTCGGGGAGCACCATATCCGGACTTCGATACAATATTGGCGGGTTTTACATCGGCTGGTGTAATCGTGTTAATCTATGACGAAAAAAAAAAAAAGAGAGAGAGAGAGAGAGAGAGAGAGAGAGAGAGAGAGAGAGAGAGAAAGAGATAAAGAGAGAGAGAGAGAGAGAGAGAGAGGGAGAGAGAGAGAAGGGGCGAGAGATAAAGAGAGAGAGAGAAGAGAGAGAGAGAGAGAGAGAGAGAGAGAGAGAGAGAGAGAGAGAGAGAGAGAGAGAGAGAGAAAGCGAAACAGGTGGTAGGGGGAGAGGAGGTTACAACCTCGTTGTCATTAGCCGATAAAAACGATAGATATGGTTTTAGTTACCCTACAATTCTGTCGTTGGTGCCACGGACTACAGTCGCTATCAATCAATCAGTGAGGGTAGGAGTTTTCACTCATGATCAGTGACTTTTAGTTTAGCTCCGTTGAAATCAAAGTGGTTTTGATTCTGCCAGTCGGGAAAGAAATCTGTCGGTGTTGCCGGATTGCATAATTAAGAAAAGCCGTGCTGCCAATAAAAATGTATTTATCACAGTAAAGGTAAAACATTAGACATGTTTAAGTATTGAATAAATACATTTCAATAATAAATGCGTAATATACAATTACGGATTATGAGCCCTATTAGAGGGTATGTGATAAAATATAAAAGAAAGTAAAACAGTGTAAAATAGACAAGGTGTGGGTGGGTTGGGTAAAAAACCGTGCACCAACAGTGAGTGCTGAAAACGGACTGAGGTTTTAAAAGTAGTCACGTGGTGAATAAATTAATTAGTTAATTAACATAGTTTTGACTAAGCGTCTGAGTGTGTTTGACTAACAGAGTGAGGTTAAAGGAGCACGGCGCTAAATTATAAGTAATTTACAATTACACCACAATTTAAACAGAAATAGTCGTTGGTGAGTTCTCATGCTGGTTCTGTTCCGTTGACTGATTTTGCGTCAGTAGTGTTAAAAATCCGTCGGTGGTCCCTGACTGTAGATCACTTCCTAATAGTCGGCCTATGGAAACGGGCTTATAGAGGGTGATATCTGGTCAAATCTGCACACTGCACAGGATCTATAATTCTGAATGCCTCAAAGGGCATAAACTGTAGGGGTACGTGCAAGTTAGAATTTATCAGTCGGCATTGAGATTATTGGCGGGGCAGTGAAAGGCGGCGGTCATGATGCGACGTTGCATGGAGGAATCATGATGCGACGTAGCACGGAGGAGTCACTGTGTGTATGTGTTTGTATGCTACTGGCCACAATGGGGATGCCGACGATTGATGAGGGCAGAGCGCGATGGGAGGTGAAAGGAGAGTCAACCACCCGGACATGACGCCTCGTCTGTCAGTCGAGCTTACTCCAGGGAGTCTCCAGGAGTTTTATGTCAAAAACACCCAGTGTAATTGTCAATTAAATTATCCCGATTCTGAAGGCATAGAGATCATCTTATTATTGATGTACAACCACAGTCGGCACTTTTTCGTATTATCATGCACATTAAAATATGCAAAATTTTGATGGCATGCTGATTTTTTTTCATACGCACTATTTTTTGGTATGCGCCGGTTTTTGCAGCCGTAAAGCATACAGCATATATTCATATGTGCAGGGTATGTTCATACAGAGCTCCTGTAGGTTTACTATAGACACTTAGTATTAGGTGGATGATAAAATACTGTGTATGCAGTATTCAACTTAGATATAGCATATGAACCATAACTCAATACTTCGCCATACCGGACGTTAAAGTGTTCTTTGTACCTGTCTGTCACAATATATTTAATGGTAGAGGATTATCAGGTGGAATAGGAGATAACAATTTCAAGTCAATCTTTATAAATACATCCTACATCCCTAAGGATGTAATCATAGACTAGTAAAGCAGATGATATTAACAAAGTTAAAATGCAGTGATATCATCCATTATGCCGTGAGCCTGAAGTATCTGGATCAGTTAGATTGGCCACCAACACGTTGAATATGCAGCCCAAGACAAGTACACTCGCACTCACAGTCGAATAGATCGATGGGCCGTACCATATGCAGAATTTAACTCACTTTCCGTAGGAATTAAGCAATGAAACTTTATCAAAAGTTAGGGACACATATGACCTATTAGCATTCCAAATGTTGAGAAGATCGGCCTCTCTGATACGCCGATATAATCAAAGCTACCCACAAGAGCCGCTTATGAACCGTTACCGTTTAGTCGGGATCAGGGATCACTGAGCAAGATACTATCGTAAAACTGGATGAGGTTTAATCTTGGCCACCGTATTCCACGACTGGAGTTTGGCAAAGTGACTTCATGAGGCGAAGCTGAGTGAAGTCCGGAGCCAAAATTTCAGGATATATCTTTTCATCCACCCATCATGTGATTTTTCTCATTGATGTCATCTGAATTTGATTTTGACTAATTTGTAATGCTTATGTGTATTGTATTATGCGTTCCTATATATATACAAGCTATGAGGCAAATCAAGATGAATATAACCTACCTGTGTAGTAAGATGGTATCAAAAGATAGAGAAAATGTGGAAGGTGGTAGACCGCAACAGTGAAGTGTAGCGAACCGTCCGGGAATAAAAAACAAAAAAAAACTAACCTGTAGGAATCTCAATGCAGACGTTTGCTACGCACATAGTAGCTTAGCATAGACAGGGGTTGGTTGCCAATCTAAGCCAACTCCAACTCGACGAAGTCGCTAGTAATAAGTAAGAAACCCTCTAATACGTCTCACTTTCCTATATATATATATATTTATATATATATATATGCACATTTTCCTGACTGGAAGAACGAATCATGTATTCGAATTCACGAAAATAAAATATTTTCCACAAATAAATATATATATAGTCGGGCAGGTGGACTCAACATACAAGAGAAGGCCTTCTAGTGGGAAGGATACTGTACATCCAGTGACATCTCATCCTGTTGTAATATTCACCACCCTGTGGCTCCATCCATCTACAACACAACCAGAAGGGATGAGCTGCAGCCCGGGTCCCAGCGGCCACCTCGGGCTAAAGAATCGACCGCTGATTAGATGAAAAGCCACTGATGACGGCTGACTACCTCGTGGCTGAAACATAAAGATGTGTTGCAGGCAGAGACAATTCCCCATGTTTCCGCAGATATTGCCCTGTCCGTCCAAATAGAGCCTGGTAAGCACAGCATCAATGATCAGCAGAACAGCCAGGTGGTTTATTCTAAGCCAACACTCTCTACCATATTCCTATAAACCTATGGCTGAACACTCTATAGTTATATCCCACTGCTGGGGGTGTAGTAACTTGCGTTCACTGCCCAGGGCCGACCTTTACTACCCGAAGTTGACGTTTACTATCCGAAGTTCACATGGGACCAAAAGCTACGATCGGTGAATTCAAAAATGGCGGACAGTATTGACATATGTTCCGAGACACTTTGGAAACTAAATAGCAAAGAATGCGTAATTATATAGAATGTCCTGACCATGCTGTAAAATTCACAGAACGAGATGGTAATTTACGGTTTGTATGGACTGAGGCATTTATGCCGAGTTCCATACAAACGGTAAATCATCATCGAGTTCTGTGACTTGTACAAGCATTGTTGGACGTTATATATTTACTTTATATACCCGAAATTAAAAAAAAAATCAATTTCATTTGGCTTAAATACCAATTTTTTAATAAACGTGTATGGCAAGGTGGTCCGTCTTTTAGTGTACGGACCAGCGGTCCGTACAGTATTTTTACCTCAAATGTCTAAACGGTGCGTATTTACAGTATATATACAGCATGGGTATATAGTAAACAATAGATATGAAGGTATTTCATGTTGGTCATTAATATAAAAGAATCTAAATAGTAGGAATAATCGTTGAGGGCACGATCGGCGTGGTTTCGATGCCTGCAAAATGTAAACATACTACATCGATGCGGCTATGACGTTGCCGTGACGTTGCCGCATAGCAACCTGCATAGTTGCTAGGAAACGAGTGGGTAGGACGAAAACATAGCGGTTGCAGTTTCTAAATAAGGGTAGATATTGCTACACATTTGATCATTGGTAAACGATGGTAAACGACATTTACTTTGAAATAACATGTTATTTGCGTGAGATTTAGGCATGGACACAATTGCTGAGGCATGATATCATGAATGCTTGGATTGCTCTTTTGTTTTGGGTGGGTGGGTCAAAATGTCTACGTCCTCGTGAGTAAGAGTGATGCCCGGATGTGGGGGTTCGTTAGTTCTTTTACTTGACGGTAGATGGCGCCACCAGCTATACCCTAATTAACGTCAATTCCACAATTGACCACCATATAATTCATGAATAACAGGATAGATGAACAAATTAGAACCTTGAATCTATGACATTATAAAAGTGGTAAAATACAATTATTAAGAAGAGGAAAGAAAGAAAATTACCAAATGATTTTTTTTTTTGGGGGGGCGGGCATTCTTCATTGATTCGTCAATCTCGTCTGTCGATACATTTGACTGTCGATACACATAAATAATTTAAGATTATTTCAATAAGGAGACAAGTCCGTCAGCTTTTCGGCTAGATTTCATTGGTCTGTCAAAAAGAGATCCGTTCCGATCAGTAGTGCGTCATATGGATTGGATACAAGGTCTATGTTGTACACTTTTATATCAAAATTTACCAACCAATGCTCTCATCAACATGTCTGCCGCATATCATTTCGATGGTCTATAGTGTTCTCTATGTAGTTAGGTTCTCTTGTTATACATAATAATCACGTTCATTACTCAAATTCAAGGGTCAAGTTAAATCAGAAACCACTTCAGTGATTAGGATTGGCCAACAATTGCTTCGTGATTTCGCTCGCCTACCGTCTTGCGAAACCACCACTTGATCACACTTGTAACGTAATGGCCAACTCTAATCAACCTCATTGATTTCCTCTACATAATCTCTTATTCTCTTATAACTGTGCTTAAATAACATAAGTATGTCTGATGAATCTTGTAAATTATGCCTTACTTGTACATGTGGAAGTATAATGGTTACTGGAGTACTCGACTGGAAATGAACTCGACCCGTAGTTTATGGATAAGATGGTATTATAGAGAAGGAAAGGTCTGACTGGTTAGCTTTTAGATGAATAAACCAATGGATTTGGAAAAAAAAGTCCAGTTATATTTAGGGATAGGGTTAGGGTTAGGTATAGGATTAAGGGTAGGGATTTCTGTTTGTTTTTTTCCCCAGAGAAACCCAAATTTAAAGGCAATATAACATACCTAAAGCGGGATGTACACGCAGAGACTCATGTACTTGAGACTGGTGCATCTTACTCATTTCCCCCAGTCCCCCATAATTTTCCGTTTGTCCAGAAATCTCTCAGAAGAATTTTGAATTGGGGCTTTCCCAGGCACAAGGGAAAATGGTGGATTGGATTCACACGGAAGGACATTGCCCTAACATAGTCTCAGACAAACACCCTTTCACAGAGTACGAAATCTTTGAGTTGCAACTTTTCCCTGTGCGAATGCCTTCCTTGAGACTCGAGTACCTATGACTACTACCTAGTTTAGGTTGCACAGTTTCTGGTACAGGCCCTCTTCCCGTGTGAACCTGTGAAAACGCACATCACTGAGACCAAGGGACCCAAATTACAAGCGGGAGTTACGCCAGTCTCACCAAAATGCCCCAAAGATTTTAAGCGGGATTCTCACCATGGGATTCATGTAGCTCACAGAGTGTTTGTCTGAGACAGTTTCCGGCTGAGATTCTGTACTGAAACACAATCTCTTCGTCTAAAGTGGGATTCACACGATGGGATTTTGACTTTTGGCATTTTGGTGAGACAAATATATTTCACACATTCTCCCCTGAGTTGGCGACTGTGTACCCCTTGTACCCTGTGACCCTGTGTAGGGGTGTAGGGGTGTAGGGGTGAGACTATATACCTGTTAAGTCTTCCCATGTGAATTATATCCGCCATGTTTCCCTTTTGCAAATGTGTGAAGTATAGCTGTCTCAGGTCCATTTGTTCCATCGTGTGAATCCCACTTTAATTGTTTTCCCCTGCAATTGTTGGTGACATTTAATCCTAACAAGGAACAGAATCTCATGAAATGTTGAACCCTGTGAGGTACAGGAATCCCACGGTGTGAAACTATGCACCTTGGTAGGGGAAATTGACTGCGACAAATTACCTTGTTCCACATCTGTCTCAGGAAATTGAGGGTCGGGACGTCATACGAGGAAACTATGCACCACTTAATCATCTCACGAAAATTGTCTCAGACAAACCTTTTAAGAGATACATGAGTCTCTCCATGTGAATCCCACTGACCATACTAGATTTAGTATTCATGCAGAGTTGTTATAACATACTTGAGTTGGGAATATTTAAAATGGGTCGAGTTCGTTACGGGTCGAGTCCTGCTAACGGGTGGATATAATTACAGGTCGGGTTTTAGAGTGGGATTTACACGATGGGATTTATGTACCACTGCACGAACATAATCATTTTACATATGGATGCACTCGGCGTATATATAAGTAGGTATTTTGCGTATACAAGGTCGTCCAATTCCCCGTGTGTATACACCTCATCTGTAGGCGTATATAAGCATCCAGTGAGAGGGCTTCACTGAGAGCGGGCGGGGGGGAGGCGGGGGAGGGGGGCGGGGGGAGGGCTTCCTACTGAGGACACCTGTACTTCTACCAACACAAACGGGCGGGAGGCGGTGGGGGGAGAGGATATTTCCTCTCATATACGCTGGGTGTGAAATACACCCAAGACGCGTCCGTATATAAGGCCTGGGCGTATATATATATACATATATATGAAAACAGGTAAATATTCAGCCAATACATGCACTTCCGCGATGGCGTATATATGAATAAAATAGTGCAGTGTACCTTACAGCGTGTATGTCTGAAACAAATCCTTTTGGGATTCTGTAATCGAACACAATTTCTTTGTCTAAATTGTAGGGGTTCCATTTCTCGTTACGGGTAAGGCAATTTCCGGGTGGAGTTTTCCAGTATTCAGTATAATATGGTCCAGAATGGGTCATGCAGCCAAAATCTACAAGCTGGTTTAGTGTTAGTACAAGCAGAGACCATAAACAAGAGCCAGCAGTATGCCAATTGAAATGATGCCTGTATAAACAAGCCGATCCGCCACAGCCCGGCTGGAAGAGGGGCGGGAGATACGAGGTAACTAACCAATAACGCTGTGAAAAGTAGCTTACCAAAGGAATGTATTCTGATTGAAGGGCTGGATATAGTCCAGAAGCCTTGTTTCAACCTGCCGACTTTTCCTATATTTTGCAATTGGTCTTGGCAAGTGAAAACAGGAGGTAAAAAGTTGGTGACAGATTTCATTTTCGTTCTTTTTTGTTTTGGGGCAACACTTTATGACAAAAGTCTCGCCGATCAATAGAGCCCGGGTTGATCTTATCAGGAATGGGGAGTTCTCAAGGAAAGAACAAAAGTCGGTCAGCAAGTGGAGACCCTGAGGTAGGCCTTGGTCTATCAGCTCGTTCACACTTTCAGCGTTTGGCTTTTTTTACTTTTATTTAGCACTAGCTCTCCGCAGCGTATAGTGCTGTCCCTCCAAGTTCACTGTGAGGGGCTTCAAAATGAGACACCCCCGGAGACACCATCGATAAAAAAGTCGTTGATCTTTAACCTTCGGTTTTTTATGCGCACAACACCGTCTCAATATATTTGCACATTAGACCATGTGGCTGCTGAAAACGGCCGATCATTTGTTGTGTCTATTGTGGTTCCACCTGCCGACGAAAACCTCACTTATTATGTGCACCCTGTACAAAAGTTGGTCGGAGGTCCTCCTCGAGAATTTCTCTGTGCTAAGAATCCCTAACCCCCAAGCCACCTGACGACCGATTATATGTGCCATATGCACCGATTATTCAATATGTAAACGACCTGGCAAGCCTGAAGATAAACCCTCCCTGAATTAACATAGAAATCGGTGGCGCTGACAAAAGACGCTGTTTTTAGTTGCCAACCGATATTTGTTCGCCGCCACCGATTAATTCAACATGGTTTGGTTTTGTCAGTGGCCTAAAAAGTCGGTCGGTGGTGCCATATTGTGTAATATTTGCAGAGGAATCGTTGACCCTTTTCGTTTCCACCTAACGATTATTGCACAAAAAGTATCATATTATCGGTCGACGGTGCTGAATGCCATAATCGGTTGTCCTAGTCAGCAGGTGGAAACGTCATATGGTGCTGATCAAGAGCATTAAACAGCAGTCTACAGATGAATAAACCAATGGATTTGGAAGAAAGAGTCCGGTTATACTTAGGGATGGGTTAGGGTTAGGTATAGGATTAAGGGTGGGGATTTCTGTTTGTTTTTTCCCCAGAGAAGACCAGATTTGAAGGCAATATAACATACCTAAAGCGGGATGCACACACAGAGACTCATGTACTTGAGTCCGGTGCATCTTACTCATTTCCCCCAGTCCCCCATAATTTTCCGTGTGTCCAAAAATCTCTCAGAAGAATTTTAAATTGGGGCTTGAAACGCCATATGTTGCTGATCAAGTGCATTAAACACAGTCTACAGTGTAGCCCACACACAGTGTAACCGCTCACACTGTTTCCTGGACATTCTTATCTAATTTAGCGCCGCGGTTTGAGAGCCGTTATCCTTCACAACACAATCAAGCCTACTCCGTCTCTCAGAAACTCCCTCGACCGGCCCCCTCTTATCACACAACCCCGCGCGGGGCACCTCCACGACCTCTGCACTGGCCAAGATCCGACGCACTTTCCAGCAGTGGCTCCAAGTCCAAATGGTCATCCCTTAGTTCAGAGATGAGGCAGGGTTGTGTCTGTGTGTATGGGTGTGGCGAGGAGTGGCCGAGTTGTGTGTGTAAACGGAGGGGCAGAGGTCATGGACTCCCAGAGGCTGGGGATGGGTCTCTGGTATGCAGTCCCGGCCAGCGGGACTTGTTCTCATAAGGTCGGGGCGCGTGTCGGGACGGAAGCCACTGACGGGCCGCCCGGCGGCTGTCAGCGGCCCGCGGCCCGGGTTAGGACCCCCGCTAAATACCTTGGTCAATACCCGGCGCCGGTTGGCCTACAGGCGGCCGCCATGATAGCGCCCCTGACAAGCGCCCCGGCGACTGCTCCATCGGGCCGGCGCCCGCTGAGCTTTGTCCTATTACCGCAACAAGGCCAACAGTTTCTATGGTAAACCTACTCCCCTGAAAGCCAGTCTCTTCCACCACTCACCACCAACACCCCTCACTGCCTCTCCGACGACCAACTCTCAACCGCCTACCAGACTCAAGTCTATCTGGATGCATAGAGCAGTGGCTGCCATTCATGTCTCTTAGTAAACACTCTGGGGCCATCCATAAAGTGCGTACGCAAAATCTCAACTTCTCCATCTTTTAAAGACAAATGCGGGTAGGTATCGAAACGCCCCCTGGTTTAACACTGGTGCTCCCATCTGGTGTCATGAAAATATAGCAGTTTTCCATAGACACCAATAGATAAGCACTTACCTTCTTCAGATGGCCTTCCCATAGAAATTAGCACGGTGACATAGTAATTTTTTAGCATTTCTCATTTTTTCATGTTCCCAACTATCATAATCCAGAATTATAGAACATCAGTGTCATCTAGCAACAAAGTTAGAATATTGCATTTTCCCATAGACACCAATAGTTATATTTTCAAATGGCCCTCCCATAGAAGTAAGCATGGTGTCACGCCATTTTTTTTGCATTTTTTATATGCTGATATATGGAACTTATATTATCCAGAGTTATTTGTAAAACTCAATAGAATTTAGAAATCACCCAAACTACCAGCATTTGTCTTTAAGCAATACGTGGCGTTTCAACCTGTCTATGAGCCCGTTTCCATTTGCCGAAGAAAACGGCGGAGATGTCTTGAGTACCACTAAAAGCCTGTTTCCATTTGGCGTCACCGATCTGCCACCGTGCACATAATCACTGTGGTCAGGAACCGCCGATGGACGTTTAGCACTGCTGACACAAAATCAGTCAATGGATACAGACTTTAGGGGCAGACTTAAGGGGGAATAAAAAAAGTCTCTGCCATTTTCATTGGCCATTGGCTTTATAATGACAACCGAATATGGCATTTCGCACTGCGGACCGATTTTTTTCGACACATTCAGTGCAATAATCATCAGGTGGAAACGGAAATGGTCACGGATTCCCCTTTCCCCTGCATTAGGCAATATGGCACAACCGACCGACTGCTGCACCCACCAACAAGATCATACTGATTTAATCGGTGATGCTCTGGATTTTACTACCAAAAGTCGGTGAGTGTTCATCTTATTTTTCCAGTGCAGGTCACCGAGCATGAGAACAACCGACCGACCTTTGTACAGCGTGGAAATTATCGGTGGGACTTTTGTCGGTAGATGTATACGCTGCATAAGATTGGAAGAGGAACCTTCACAAAAATTCAATATTGTTTATCCCTCCCCCTCACTTCGTTGACACTTAGGCCCGGCGTCCACTTACTACGATATGGCTCCGATATGGTCTACGATACACCTCCCGATAAAAAGTCAAAATCGCGTCGGAGGGTCACCTAATATGGGGGCAGCCTACTACGATAGAAATTTAGACCTACCGATATGGCTCCGATATAAAAAGTCAAAATTGTAGACATAATATTATGTTTAGACATGTCATTCCACCATGCATTGTATGGGGCTTTTATCGGTGTCTAATCGCAGTCCGTGGTCAACTGCCCCGATATTAAGTGACCTTCCGACGCGATTTTGATTTTTTAACAGGAGGTCCATCGAAGACCATATCGGAGCCATATCGTAGTAAGTGGACGCCGGGCCTTAATGGATGGCTGCTCTGCGTTGGGGGTTTACTCAGAGCTATTGGTGGTGCATCTACGTCTTCCGCTTAAGAATGTTACTTATTGCACCCATTTAGTTCTTCAGTATGATAACTGAACTATTTCCCTATACCTATGGCCATATGTCACATATACCGCCGGCTATTACCCGTACATGTACACAATTTATGACCGTACGTCACGCTGTGAAATACGGGGTAGTTCCACTTAATCAACATGAATAGAAGGTACAAATTCATCATTTTAAAGTATATAATAATTATAAAACAGTGACTGTGTTTTTCGTTAGAAATACTCGGTATGATTGCTTATAATAGTATCCCTCTGCCTTCCGCAACAGGACAATTTCATTGACAATTATACCGAGCATTTTGATGTCCAGCTATAGTAACCCTTTTTCAGTATATATAATACCTCTCCCATATTCATGCTGTTGTCTTCATATTGGCCACATGTAGGTGTACTGTCAGGTAATACATCCTGATTTATGCCATCGGTATATGATAATAAATGGAAAGGTCCGCTGAACTAATTTTCTGCGATGTACAATGTATAAGATATTGCCTACCTACCTCATACGTTACATACGCCGCGCCAGTCCACACCCATGGAGTATCCCCTTTATTACGCTCTTCTGATCTAGGGAGAGGGCCTCCCCCGGATTCCACATCATTTCTGAAATTAACATCCGCATCTGTTTTTCCGAACTGGATACGTTTCAGTATTTCACCCCTGGTAGTTTTGTCCCATAGGCTTAACATTGGTAACTCGTTCTCCATGCCCCTACGAGTATTGCAGTCTGTTCCCCATTGTCTATATCCTGTGTGTTGTACATTTTTCTAGGATGAACAGGAAGCGATAGATACTATAGAGGAAACCCATGAAAGTTTAGTGTCTGAGCTCGTATCCCATCGAGTTTGAATCACGTAGTAATTCACAAGGCCAAGCCGCGTGAATTGCTATGTGATTCAAATGAGATGGGTTCGAGCTCTGACCCTAAACTTGAATGGGTTTCTGAATTTATCTCACCCTCAATATTGACTAATGGGCTAACATTTGTGACATTATCCCCCATTGGATATTTTTCCTAAATATCTAATGGGTGTTAGATACGAGTTTCCAATGTTAAGTCTATGGAGAAAAAATATCTGGGGTGAGATAAAGAATGCAACTCGTTTTGTTCAAATTAGTTGGTCTACAACTCGTTTGAATGCTACATGATATTCAGTCGGCTCTCGCCTTGTTCATATCACTCTGCATTAAACTCGTGAAGAACGATGAGTTTGACCGGAACTTTTTGTTTCTGCTTTATTATTTCAGCAACTGATTACACATACACTACTAACTGTGACAACCCTTGCAATTCACTTTGGTTATACCCAAGTAAAGATATCCTTTCAGAAAGGAAAGATTTGTTTCAAAAATTATACCCAAGTTTAGACAGAACTAGGGAGCTAAATATGCGGGTTATACTTCTCTGAAAGCAAACCTTCTTAAGACAAGCAACATTATTGCACCAATGCATCATAATTCAGTCTCAGGATATTGCCAGATTTTCTGATGATCATGACTATAACATGCTTTATGCTAGGTTTAATGCTGTGGCGGCCTCGCGACCATCGAGTAAGTGACCGATCTCTCACCCGTGTGGGGGTGCGAGCCTAGATTATGTTAATTTTCCTATACAGAGGATGACCGTCATTGGTTATTCTTGATCACGTGATTTATGCTAGGTTTACACTGGGGCCACGGCGGCCACGTTTCAGTCCACCGTTAATTGACCGTGGCGAGCCGAGAAGAACATCAGTCAATGCCACAAGCTGGCATTGACACACACAGTTCAACTTGGTCGCCATGGGTGCCGGGGAAGTATTTTGAAATGACATAACATTTTCCCCAGCGGCCAGGTACTATTCAAAAATGTACCGGGCCCTCATGAGATGTGATGAACGTCACATAAGGTGACTGAATGTTACCAACCGCAGCCGGCCATACAGGGAACCGTAGACAGAATGGACCCCTTAAACGTCCTTGAACTGGGGCCTCATTGTAAACGCAAATTTATGTCTCTCTGACTGTCTGCAAGGCTGTCTCACGTTTTAGAGAAATGTGGCTGCTGGGGCTGCCGTGGCCCATTGTAAACCGAGCATTAGACATGATTCGAATATGATAAAAGTGCATTTGATAAAAACATCATCAGGTATCTGACGAACAGTGATAGATGGTGATCATATATCAATGCCAGGAATTAATACATATAGAAAATAAGGCGGCATGTCTTTTATAAATCTGTAAGGCCACTTTGGATAACACAACGTCAAGCCTCGTTATTCTTAACACAATATTTCCGATCTAGCAATAATGAGGCTGAATTATTGTTTACATTTCTGGTGCCTCTCATTAGGCTTGGAAATGGTCGACGGTGGCGCCCTCCTCAGCCAGTAATGCGCGTAAATATAGTAGTTTTTACTCTAGTTACCCTGACTTGTTATCGTCATATCGATCTACATCAGATCTGAATTATAGGCATATCCTACAATTCCCATCGGCGCCACCTGTTGATTCCTGAAATGTTGTCAATTAGCAGTCAAATCTGGTTCTTTATGATTCATTCTAAATTCAAATGAGTAAATTTGATGCTTTTACAATCTATCCAATCTTAATGGGTAAAATATGCCAATTTACTTTTACTAGATTTAGATGAGAAACATACTTAAAATTATGGGTTTCTTCAATTCTCTCAAAAACTAAGACCTATGGATTTTAAAACTTAAATGTGTAGTACTATACCTATCATAGATATTCTGTGAAAGTTAAAGGAAAATGACATGGGTCTTACTATATAAGAACAACTTTTGGAATATCTATATATTCTATTATAAAATTATTATAATTTAAAAAAATATTTCTTTATTGACGTAATGAGGATTCATGTACAGAGTACAGGATTTTCAACCAACAACATCAGCAATCATAAGATATAATGGAAATCAATGATTCTTTTTCAGATTCAACATTTGGCTTGTTACCATAGTTCTACATTTCAAACAATCTACATATGTATATCCATAGCTTAGTAGCCACCTCAGTAAGGACATAAGTATACATCTCAGGATCTACACAAGACAAGAACAGGTTCAAAGGACAGGCCATATTGTTATCTAAATCAACAAGTAACATGGTGATCCCCGATCTTTTCAGTTAGTCATGTGTTCTACAACACTTAGGGATCATCGTATTAAATTTTCAAGAAAATGACATGGGTTTTGATATTAAACCCAAATTGTCCGATATGCCTTTATATTAAGCGCAGGGTTCGACAGTGGAAGCATAGGAAATGTTTCTCCTATAGGTCAGGAAGGCATATTAAGGACTAAGGTGGGATCCGGATTCAAATAGTGTTCCCTAAGAATCCTTATAGATTGACTTGTGCCGCTTATCTAATTGGTTTAAGTAAGCATTCATTTGTAATTAATAACTAAAGGAAAAAACAAATTATAATGAAAATGAAATGAAAACAGATAAATCATCTCAATAAATTCAAAATATGTATGACAACAAAGCCCATAATCTCTGGTTTAATATGGTACCCTTTGTAAATATGCATCCTTTTTACAGCCTAAGCTATGAGAACCTTTGTATAGCAAGTCAAAAATAACTAGTTTTCAGTCCCCAATATGGTTGCGAGGCCTATAAATAAAAATCATAGGGCCTCACAGAAAACATGCCTCTGTTTGCCTCTCGCCCCTAGACTCAACCCTCTCTGCACCCACCCACTACAAATACCCCTCGTCCGATGGCAATATCAGTATCACAAGTCAAATATTTCCCCACGAACGAGTCAATTTCGATAACACTAAACACAGGCGCGAGACCTATACGTGTGTGTATGCCTATTTCCACATGCAGACAAAATGATCGACGATTTTTAGGAAGCACTCGTATGCAAATATGTGGAAGGTGGTGCAAGCGCTAAACAAATTATCCAGCAATCCTTGTTCATTCAGTTCAGTTTTTCTTCTTGTGGAACATACTTGCCATACTTTATATCACGTTATGTGCACAACAGTTGTTCGGGGTCAAAATCTTTTGCTCCTCCTTTCATTTTTAAAAATTTTTGTTTCTATAAAAAATTGATAAAGGGAGAACCTCATATAAAATATGTCGTGACTGAACTCCTTGCTGGAGCTGCCACTGTTTTTGTCCGACTATGCAGAATTTCCAACAGATTGCTGAGTCTGTTTTCTTGTAATAATATAAATATGGGGCCTGTTGAATAATCTAGGTTTGTGCATGACTCTTTTCTGTGCACCAATGAGACGCAGGGCGATGTAGGTCAACTTTATTCAACACTTATGGAAAACTTTATGGACGGCTACTACTGTCTCAGAGAACAAATTTGAATATCATTATACGAATATAATATATCCCTGCACGAAGGGTAGGAAATCTTTTTCTTGTACGAGCCTTGATTGTTCAACCTAATTCGTCATTATTGATTGGTTAATGTTATATTTTCACCTACTGACCGGCTTTTGATCTTGCTTAACTAAAAATGCTCGACATCAACCCCTATTGAATTCATCGGCGACAAAACAGTAGTGAATTGGCGTAAAAAAATATCCCAAATTCGGAGCAGAAATCGGTCACAGATTTTTAAAAAGATTTCAGTTTTTATTTACCGATTTCTGATAAAAATGACAAATTCATCAGGAGCCCAAAATCAGCAGATGGAAGCAAGCTTCATCGTTGGGGGTCTGTACAAAGAACGTCGGGCGTTGAAGGGTCATGTATTTTGGTACATGTATAGGTGTGGTTATTTAGAATTGCTAGTTTGGCAACAGTCACACACCCATTGGCTGTTAAGAAGCAAACAGACCTCTCTGCTCTGACCACACATCGTGTAATCACGCAGTATTATGCACAGAGACCTAATTCTGTATAGATTTTGACATTCCTCGCGTGCTCCAGGTCACATATACCATCAGGACACTGTCGAGAACGAGCGTAATAGCGTGAAACAGGGACATAGGTTAGCTACAATCTTTTACGTGAAAACCAACGTGGACATTTGCCAAACGGGCGAATTCAGTGTGTGCCAATATGAGTTTTCCAACGCCAATAGTGACTTCACTCACTTATATATATTTCAGATAAATCACGGTTTTGGCACACTTATACGTGACATTCCGCAGTCGATCATAATTTGTACTGAGGATCAGTCCTGGGCCGTTTTGAATAATTTATAGCTTATTAGGCTCATACATGAATACCCTTTTCTGAAGACCCGCGGACGATGTGGGTCAACTTTATTCAACACCAATAGACGACCCTTCATCAGCTAGGACTGTCTTAAGTGCTGATTCCACCAACACGATGCATTTGTCATGTTGTATCTTGGTATATCTTGGTACATCTTTAAGTTCCGTGATATATCTACATCCTTACGCCCCGCACGCGATGATATGTGTATTTTTTGCAATGATCTGTGTATATTTTAGTGCTCCACCACCGCGATGCCACATGATCTATTGCAGGCATATCATGGCATACCGCGGCATATCACAACACGAACATTACAAATGTGTTTAACATGACCGATTGTTAGTGAAAAAAATGCAAATCCTGGCAAGATGTAGCGAGACAACCAAATTGTGACAAATCTCGCTGTATCTTGTGTGTTGGTGGAACCAGCACATTAGTCACCCATCTTTAATACTACTAATCAATAACCCTCATACAAGGTTTCTTTGTACCCTACTCATGTCGGCATAAGAGCTACGGCTTCTTGGAACAATGGGAAAAACAACGTTACTTATAGCATCCGAAATCCCCTGGCCAACTTATTCGGTTGACTCAGAGTTTGGCTTGAGAAAGTTAGAACGAGATATTTTGAGATTTATTAGTAATCTAGGATCTGATCTTGCGGCCGAGTATTCAAATACACGTAGCTCATTGCGAGCATATTTCAGGTAAACATTGCCAGGGAGTTTCATGCTCATCCCCAAATAGACAATAAATGTTAAAAATGAAATAATAGAAATGTCCAATGCATACTAGCTGGTCTACATGGAAAGGGTATTAAAGGGCAGGCACAGGCGTGCGTGCGTGGGCATGACAAGTTTGGTGAACATAGTGGTGGCCTGGGGATCATGTGGTCGTGCTCAGCAGCATTGTGGTTAGCCTGGAAGCCTGGCCTATGTGTTCATTAACATATAAGGTAAGGTAACGCCCGCTGTGATGCGAAAATCGGTTACCTTGCGAAAAACTTGTTTTATCGCCCACCCAATATGCGCAATGCTAGTGCTGCAAAAGATCTGGGAGGAGAGTTTGAGATATCATGAACTATTGGACGTACTACTAATTTGATGTGATGTTAATGTAAATAAATGAAAAGAATAGTATTTAGACATAAGAATTACATGTCGTGATATATCGTAATATGCTTAATTTCGGCAAATATCTCACTCTTCAATCGTGGACTTAATCACTGTGCATGCGCATGGGCGATAAAACAAGTTTTTCGTAAGGTAACCGACTTTCGCATCACACACCGCCAATATTGGTGCATTGTGGGTAACACCTGCCATCTTTCTGGTGCATCATGGGTAACCCGCTAGAGTGCTTAGCGAAATCTGTTATTTCTTTTAAAGAAACATTCCAATAAGTCAATCTTTTGAAAGATTGATATTACTTAATTTTGTGTCATCGTACATTATCAATAAGTATTATTAAGTTATGAGAGAGGTTGTGCTGGTAATCCTTGCCACTGCAAATCAGTGGGTAACCAGCGAAAGTTCAAAGTCACTCACTCGTTGGTCCAGCTGGGCGTTACCCGTCCCATATCTAATTGGGGCAGGGAACCCATGTAATTGGTGGCGTGGTCGTGATCGTCTGACTGTTGTTGGTGCTGCGCCACCAGCAAATGAACCCTTGAGATAAATTGTTCATTGTAGGATCTGATACTGCATGAACATTTACCCGGCGTTTACAATAGACGACTGGGAACGTGAATTGTAGATCGTCTGCGCAATAGTCGTCAGGTGGTGCTCGATTGGCCACAATAGTCGTCAAGCCAGAAATTCCTCAAGCGTTTACACCAGACGACTTTTTATAGAAATGCAAGAGTGAGTTTTTACAGGATCGCCAGCAGTCTAAAGGACTAATTCAAGCCGGCTTGAAATAGTCATCGGCTGTCAATTGGTCTACATAATCACATTGGTTATGTACACCCTGTACAAAAGTGGTCTTCTTTAAGAATCTGTCTGAATACCGATTATGTGTCCCATGTCCACCAATTATTCAATATGTATAGGACCAAACTGCCTGAAGGTTAATCTTCCCTACTGCCCCATTTACACTTTGCGACTGGAGGTATCTAAAGTGGGATTCACGCGGTGGGATTCAAGTACCTCACAAGGTGTTTGTCTGAGACAAATCCTGCTGAGATTCCGTACTGGAACACAATATCCTCGTCTGAATTGTCGGTTTCATTTCCCCGAGACAAGTAATTTTCTCTGTAATTGTCGGCGACAAAATTTTACCCCTAACTTGGTACAGAATCCTATGAGACACGTTTAAAATCTAGAAGGGCATTTTGGTGAGACAAATGGACCTGCCACTGAGTCACAGACTATGTACCTGCCTTAGCCAATAGGAGGCCAGAAAACATGATAACATATTTGTAACGCACCTCACCTCAAGGGCACTTGAGTATTAGGGTGAATGTTCACAGTTATTACATCTGAGACTGTACCAAGTGTGCCCCTCCATGTGGATCTAATTTGCCATTGAACTTTCAGACTGGTTAAACCACCTTGCCATGAGATTGTTGTACCAGAAAAGAATATTCTTAGACTGGTGGAAAGGTGAGAAGTACACCTGTCTCAGGTCCATCGTGTCCCAACGTGTGAATCCCACTTAAGTACGCCCAGTCATCGACTGGAGGAACATGTAAGCGCCTAGCTCCGCAAAGCGCACAGTGTGAACTGCGCACATCCCACTAGTAACAGGAATATCAAGCTTCTTACCCTGCGTTTACACTAGACGACTGAAAACGTGACGACTATAGACAGTCAGGTCAATAGTCGTCAGGTGGTGTTCCATTTTGCAATGCCCACTGCAAAAGTCGTCGTCCACAAAATTAACTCACAGAATCGCCAAGGATCTAGATGACTAGTCTTCGGCTCAGTTTCCGCTATAATGAATTATGATATTTTAACTGTTCCCGTGAGTGATGTTCAGTTTGTGTCACAGTCACTTGGAGATATGACATGAAGTATACAGAGTGTTTTACAATTATTTGTAGCACCTTTCAAATTTCTAGTGTCAAATGTAACGTTCACAACATTGGTGACATTTTCCTGGCCATTGACGTCACTTACCGGAAGTAGTACGTTAGCTGATTGGAAGCTCCACTTTTAGCTTTTTACTGCTGAAAGTCGTCAAGCGGTGCAAAATGCCAAAATCGCCGGCCAGAATCGTCTATAGTGTTAACGCTGGGTAAGTCACAGGGCCAGTGGTTCACACACAAACCTAGACAAAGCTTGCGATTTTGCGCCTGAACTTGGGACGTCCAAGCACGGTACCTCCAGTCGGCGACTAGAAGTACCCAGTCGCAAATCCTCTAGTCCTACAGTGGGCACGAGGCATAAACTAAAATCGGTGCGGGAAATGGCAGTGATCTCCGAAGTCGCCAACGAAATATGGGAATGATATCCCCCATCGATAATTCACATGAGTTTCTCAGAACTAATAATGACTTACAAGGAGTAATTTATATATTCTGAGTGAAGAAATGTTAAATCGAATACAGTTTGAAAAATATCGTTATTACCGTATGAAGTATCAAATTCTGAACTCTTGTACCGATTATGGAATTGAGTGTGAAATATGCATTTTGACGAGAAGATTTGCAAAGTTCGTAATAGCCTTACGTCATTAATGTTCATAAATCCTCCACAATTAAGTGAAATATGAAAAAACCCTCAAATGCACACTATTTTCTGTTGGCGACTACGATATCGCTGCGGTTTCCCACTTGCTATGTCCCCGGCTAAAGCAATATTGTCTACTTCAAAGTAAAGAAAATGGTAAATATTTTATGACAAAACTAAAAAAAAAGATGGAAAACGGGAAAATGTTTTGGGCAAAGGTTCGCTCCTCTCACTCTCGCTAAGTAGATTGGCAGTCGGCTGGGTGTAGTCTGGACAGAACAGTGGCTCAGGTCCAAGTCGCCGCTGGACGGAAATTCAGCCTGTCACTCTTCC
This sequence comes from Alentia gelatinosa, assembly GCA_950022655.1. Lineage (NCBI taxonomy): Eukaryota > Metazoa > Annelida > Polychaeta > Phyllodocida > Polynoidae > Alentia > Alentia gelatinosa. The sequence goes on from OX465579.1 coordinate 163,112,909, forward strand.
CTGCATATTTCAAACTGTCCGTGAGAATCTCTACACGCCAGGTGAGCAATTCACCCATTGAGACGTATAGGTCATGGCGAGCAGCTCATAGATAGCAATAAGGGGCGCTAATCGTGGTTGTGCTACAACATGCACGACATTGTTAATAATTTATGGTCCAATATTGCTAGGACTTCTCCTCAGGTGCCAAGTTGTAAATTTAGCTGAGAACTTATTGGCAGGGACTTGGACAAGGAGTCAGCGGAGACTAGACAAACCTCCTTCATAAGAAATGTGGCTGAGTGTTTTGTCATTGCAGATATTCGATCATGTTTATGTTATCATTACTTGATCATGAGTTGTGTGAGTAGGGCCATTTTACCTATCGCCATAAAAGGTGCCTGTGCACTGTGACTTGTTATATTTCACCTAATATTTGTCCCCATTTCGTAGGGAGTCTATTTTGTCTTTTCACTTTTACATCTAGAATCCCTTGGTAACAATTCGAATAGATAATATATTTGCACAACGTAATATGAGAAACACTGCATAGGTTTATAGTCACCTCCCTTAAGTTACTTTTTATTTTTCTTCTTATATTTGGAGATGTATATGCGAACGTGAACAGATTCATATAGATAATACTGACACAATACTGATATAAGACATATATAAAGAAGATTAGAAGGGACTATTACAATCAAAAGATATTAACAACATTTATGTGGTACCATAAGCAAAGGGAACATATTGATATCTCTTGATGTGTGGATCCAATGTTGTAAGGAATTTAGTAGCTCAACCTAGTTCATATTAGCAGTACTTTATCATAATCAGTGGCTCTCATACAGCTCTAATTTTACATTTATGTTGGTATTCTACTAGGAATAAACGAGATATTCTTCGTTGATGAATGAGCATGGTACCATAAAGATCTAAGGGTTTTTCTTTTTAATTTGAATTTTGGTTGTTTATTAGCTATGTGTCTCACCAATGGTGAGTTTTTCAGACATCGCTCTTTTATCATCAAAAGATTCAACTTCAAGTTGACAGCATCTTTTTCCATAATCGTAGACGAGCAGTTGGAATTCATACATTAAACAAGCTGTATCCAGGATTTCTTTCAGTTTCGGGAGAGGGTTAGTTTCACCCCTGAGACTACCTGGGATGAGTAAAGTGCCTACTTTAGGGTTCAGGAGGCAAAGCCCCTGAAGTCCTTGGCTTTTGTAGGGTCTTTTAGGTTCAGCAGGGTCCAGGGGGAGAAGCCCTCGGAATCATTTAGAATTGCTATACGATACAAGCTGTTCCCAGAATTTTCTTTTGTGCAGGGACAGTTACACACTTGAGACAACCTGGGATCTGTAGGTTCCAGAGACTTATAAATGATACAAGCTGTTCCCAAGATTTATATTTAGGGAAGGGGGCTACACATCTGAGGCTACCTCGAATGATTGGCAGGGGTCAAGCAGCAAAACTCCCTTGGGGGGGGGGGGGGGGTCCAGGGGGCGTAAGCCCTTGAAGCAGTTGGATTTTCGATATTATGCAAGCTGTAGCCAGGATATTGATTCAGGGGAGGGGGTTAAATATTACACACGTGAGACTGCCCGGGAAAATCGCAAGGGGTCCGGGGGCAAATTCAAAGTGCTTCCTTGGGGCCCAAGTGTGTGCATATATATACGGCATATAGCCTATGATCCATGGGCGCCGCCATGACGCCCCCCGAGTAGGTGTTCTTCACTAAAGGAGGTGAAAAAGTAGGTGTTCTTCACTAAAGGAGGTACAAAAGAAGTGAGTGATAATTGGGAATTGTTACAACTCTAGCCTTGCTCATATAGATGTATGAAGTGTTCCATGTGGAAAATATCATGTCTTGGGTTTAATTATTATGTCATCTTGCTCTGGGATGGGTGTAGTGAGTCAAAGGACCCATGGTAAAACATTGAAAGGCAGCTGAATTTCGTAATAACAAAGAGCCAGACTACAGGTTTTGTCCCCCGACCACCTAGTGACTGCTTCATGAACTAACAATGGCTCTGTCCCCTATAGAATAATCATTTTAGGTGACATAGTTGCTTGGTACTGTGATAAGGTAGTTTAGGAGAATCTGTCATTTCTACAGGGTAGGGGGCGCACCTGGCACTACTTTACTCGTATTCCTGTAAATATTGGCCTCCTCTCCCTCACCCTAAATAGCTGTAAATATGGGTGTCTGTTTTAAAAAAACCCTAAAACTGGCCCATTTGTGTATGTTATCATAACATTTTAACTATAAGGGATAGAAAATAAATTCAATAGGGTATATTTACATAATCCCAGGACTGAACAGACCATCCTTATGAAAATATGCCCCCCTTGGGTACTCCACTGCGGTCAAACAAGGACGGGAAGGAAGGGCTCCATTCCCGAACAGACTTCGTGGCATGCTTGAGAGACCAATATTCTGCACGCTCTATATTTCCTTCAAAGGGCAGGACATGACTTCATTAAAGTAAACATAGTAGGTTATGAACAAGCATGAAAGTAGGAATTAACTGTATATAGTAGACCTTAACAAGGACTTTCGAAGCTGTGGAACTGGTTCGAGAGCCTGGATATTTAAGGCCTGGAACCCATCATCACCAACGTAGAATGGAGACCTCCCGACACACCCCGACATCCATTCAATTGAATGCAATTGTGCGTCATAAGGCCCGTTTCCATTGGCCGACGAAGATTGCTTAGACATTTTGAGTTACACAGAAAGTCTGTCGGTGGTGCCAATGACTGTACGTCGGCATAGAAAAATCGCTGAGGGTAGTAGATTTCACTCAGTGACCAAACTTTTACTCAGTGGTGGGTGGTGCCACATTGCATAATCTAAGCAGAAAAAGTCGTGGGGCATATCACGACCTTGGTTATTTCCATTGACCGATATTGGGTCCACAGTGCCAAAAGTCCGTCGGTGGTGCCTGACTTTAGATCGGTGACGGGAAATTGGCCAATGGAAATGGGCCTATAGAGTGTGTCGTAAGGCGCGGCGATAGGCATCGGTAGCTCGATGCATTCGGCCCTTAATGCGGCGTTTCCACCTGCCGATTATGACCATCGATCGTGGCATTTCGCACCGCCGATCGCTTATGCGACACATTTAGTGCAATAAGCTTCAGGTGGAAGGAGAAATAGTTAACTATTTTTCTCTCCTGCCTTATGCAATATGGCACCACCGACCGACTTCTGAACCGACCGACAAAATCAAAACATAATGAATTCATCTGTGATGCTCTGCATGTTAATGCCAAAATTCGGTGAATGTCAACTTTATGTTTGCTGCCCAAACCGATTATATCCCACCGACTTTTCACTAGGAGAACCAGTGACCGACTTTTATACACTGTGAAAATCATCAGTGGGTTTTTAGTAGGCAGGTTGAAACGCTGCATAAGGAGGGTGATTTTGGCCCATGACTGGAGAACCGTCCCGAGGGGCTATTAACCCTTTAAGGACGGCTGCCTGGGGCCCAGCTACTCCCATAAGGACGAGTGCTGGTGGTAGTCTGTCTGGCTACAGGACGGCCACATAATGTTAAAACTGATATCCAAGTTTGTAATCATGCAATTTGATACAAAATCCGAAATATTTTATTTCTTTTTAATAGAAATACTAAATATGATATTATATCTACATTTTCTGAAGATTTCATGAATGTTGCTCTATTATTTCTTTGTTAAAACATTTTTCTTAATATTGGTACAATGATGCCTCAAGGCATCATGGGTCTTTAGTGCGGTGATGCCTCCTAGCATCATGCGTCCTTAAAGGGTTAACACTATGTAAGGAGGTCAGGGTGAAGGCCACGGTTTGCTGTGAATGCAGTCATTGACTGCTGGGACAAACAACTTCCTTATAAGGCAGTTAAGGCAGAGGGTCAGCTCCAATGGAGGAAGACTCAATGATGGGAACGTGGAATACCGCGTTCCTCACTAGAGGGCGGGACTGTCCCATGTGTAGTGGAGGTCCGAGCTGTATTGGATGACTTGGCTGGTATCTGGGACCTGTTTCACGAGTTTCGCGACATGTCTAGATGGCATCTGAGACGCCATACAGACAGATTGGGGTTGACTAGTTTCATGAAAACACAAGTAGCTGTCCTTAGTACAAGACAGACCCCAAACACGGTGTGTTCAGTTTCATAAGATTTAGATACTAGATTTTGTTTTGTCAGTTCTTGCTTGCACTGTTGGTGCCGCTTTTCATGTCTGTCTAACACTTTTGTCACGAAACTAGTGAAACAGGTCCCTGGTTTTACACAGGGTGCATGCCCAACACCTCCTCATCTACAATCACCAATAACTCCTATGGGGACGTGGCGCAGGGCAAGGATTAGACCAGGAATCAATCTCATCTCCTCCTATTCTCCCCTACGTAACTATGGGCTGGCCTCTCCGGTGCCTCGATCATAGACTTGCTCAAGTCTCCGAGAGGTTGTATACAGGGCAAGTTAACCGTCATCCCAGCGCCGACCGACCACCACAACTATAGGCCAGGGAGGCATATTAGGGACTATGGTGGGATCGGAATTCAAATAGTGTTTTCCTGAAAAATCTTAGAGATTGACTTGTGCTGCATATCTAATTAGGCCCAGCACCCATTAGTTACGATTTCGCTTCCGACACGCCCCAATAGGCCTCCGACACAGAATGGGAGGTTGTGTCGGAAGCGTGGGATTTATCGCAGTAGTGGACCTCGGCTTCCGCCAAGGACTGTGACACGCCCCGACATGGCGCCCGTGTCGGAGCGTGTCGCTTAATAAGACAAATCCAACATGTCGGAATTGTCGGAACGTGTCGGGGCGTGTCGGAAGGCTATCGTAACGTGCTGCACAAGTGTAGAATATATAGAAAGCAGTAAAAGATTCTATTTCACATAGTAGAACCTATGTCATACTCTTCAAACTTTCACAGAATATAGTAAATGCAGGATACTACTTATCTAATTAAAAAAAATCATAGGCCACTGCCCTTGTCTTTGAAAGAATTGCAGAAAACTGCGGGGCCTTAGTTTAAGGGCCGGCGTTCATTGAGCTCTCGACACACTCCGATAAGCCCTACGATGTACCTCCCAATAAAAGAGCGGAATCGCACCGAGAGGTAACTTCTCATCTGGATAGTTGACCACGTCTCTGCGATTAGGCTCCGATTACAAATGTGTATCGTAGGGTTATCTGCAACATTTCAACATGTTGAAATGTCGGTGGCTAATTGGGAGCATCGCAGAGAATTCTGGCGGGAAAATGCGTTTCACGTGTGAGATACTCATTAGAAAATTATGAAATTTTAGAATTGGATAGCAGATATATATGCCCATATGCCCACTTTTATTTTGTGATTTCTGATTAAATGTCTCAAATCAATACTTTCTTAGTTAAAGGCGTATCCCACTATCACGATTTGAGCCTCCGACACACTACGATAGCCTTACGACAAGCGTTCCGATGAAAAAAAATGAAATTTTTATCGGAAGGAACGAGTCTACCTTTCACGATGGACCCGTTCCTTCCGATAAAGATTTAATTTTTTCATCGGAACGCTTGTCGTAAGGCTATCGTAGTGTGTCGGAGGCTCAAATCGTGATAGTGGGATACCCCTTTATGACTTGGAACAGACCTTTTAGTGCCCGAAAAAAAGGGTAAACGCGTTTACCCTTTTTGTTTATACCTGACGATTAGTGCACCAAATTTATAGGCTATCACAGTACACTGATTATATTATCTCTACTGCCCTGAATGCCTATTTCTATATCCACCCTCTGCTACCTTTTCATACAACATCTCCCAACCTGCAGATCTCCACAGCCCCTCTGACCTCGGGAATCCTATAGTATTCCATCGATGGTGAATCTACAGGCCGTGCATACATCTTTAAATAATAAGGTCTAACACTATCTACAAACTGTCTGGCAGCCTACAAGAACCGTCCCATCCAAAAGCATTGCCAATAACTGTCTAGGCACTCTGATTGATGAGAAAAGCCCCCGACTACCTTCGGTAAACGGGAGGCAGAACATACACAGATAAAACACCGGATGGAGGCTTCAGAGTTTCGCAATCCCCATTGATATAATTGTATGTCAATGGTATAATTTCAAATTCCCATTCAATTTTCTCTCATTCATTTTCCGTAGAATTTCAATACTTTGGCTAACTATGAGTTCCTCAGTTCTTTCTTTTAAGTGGCATCGTTGCTAGCTTCTTCGTCTAAAGAGAAATATGTGTACAAGACTATAATATGAGAAAACATGGCTACTGAGCATTTAGGGATGGCCGTTTGAGGTGTTTTAACTAAAAAATACGGCTGTATTTAGGAATAAAAAGACCGAGAACGGCATCCATACGGCCTCAGTCACTATGTTGTCTTATCATCAATTACCTCGAAATGGTTAAAACTCACCACTTTCTTCACATACAAAGTCGCTGCTCCACAGCCTGGCAAACATTTATGCTGATAGTGTTTTCACAACAACCAGCTGTCGCTCGCCTTGTCGTTCTGGTAGCAGCGCTGTGATTGGCTGAGACACACAGATCTCGCGAAATCGCGTTAAATTTCGGTAGTGAGCCTAAAGCCTAAAGCCCAATGCCCATCTACCGATTTCGGAACATTCATGTACCTTTGTCAGCGACAAACGGGCGCTAATTTGTCTCACCCAAGGCATCAACGGAGTCGGCCGTAGTCGGTAGATGTAGGACAGCTAGGCAAGGGTGAGCCACCGATTAGTAGACCGATTTGCTTAGGACTAATATCCAGCACCCCATCTCCTCAATGTCCCCCGGTCGAGCGAAGGGTTATGTAATTTGCCTACGACAAGTTGACCGACTTCTATATGATTTTGAAACTAATCGCTCAACCCTGAATCGGAAGATGGGCATCAGGTATAACTGGACGATCATGGGCGGCGATTCTGGCATTTTGCACCGCCTGAGGACTACCAGCCCTTAAAAGGCTAAAAATCGTCTGGTACAAATGCCAAGCACGTGCCGACTGCAGACCGTCTGATTACGTCAGATTACTCATTTCGGCACCACCTTACGACTATTGGACATGCTGTAATGCTTGTGATTATTTCAAGCCGGATTGAATTAGTCGTCTAGGTTGGCGGCAATTCTGTGAAACCTTAGTAGTCAGTGTAAACACTCAAATGTATTCTGAAGTCGACGACTTTTGCGGTGGACATTGCCAGCACCTGACAACTATTGGCTTGACGATCTACAGAATTCACTTATTTAGTCGTCTAGTGTAAACACTGGGTTACGTGCCTGACAGTCGACCCGAACATTATTCATACTTCACCCCTAGCAGCGGGAAGTATTTCATTGACATTCGCACACAGGTATATCTTACTACAAAGTATAAAAAAAAACAGAAAAAAATATAAAGTATTGTAAACAGTTGTCATTGACAACATGAGGCATATAGTGTTCTATTATTATTTATAGCACTTGCCAGTGTTAAATCTGTTGTGCACCGCATTGACGACGTTTTCATTGCTCTTGACATCACTTAAGCCGGATGCCCATCTATCGATTTAGGGTTGAACGATTAGTTCCCAAATCGTATAGGAGTCGGTCACCTTGTCGCAGGCAATTTACGTAACCCCTCGCTCGACCCGCTCACTGAAAAAATCAGTGTATGGTCCACTATTCGCTGGGGGAGAGCAAAAACCAAAGAAATCGAGTGTTCACTAATCTCTGGGTAGCCTTGCCTAGCTGTCCTACATCTACCGACTCCGTGAGGATGGCTTGGCTGGGACAAATAACCCTCCGTTTGTCGCCGACAAATGTACATAAATATTCCGAAATCGGTAGATGGGCATTGGGCTTTACCAGAAGTAGCACATTGACTAAGTGGAAACTCCCCAATGGAGGTCGGGTCAGGTCACACTGGTCTCCTGTCATTTACCATCTGTCTCCAATTTATGTTCGACTCCCACCGGACACAGGATTGCGTTGGAAATCCCACTCCCACAGGAACCTCTTCTCGTCAGATTTCCTGAGGATATCCCCAGATATCCGTTAGATAGCCTCACGTATTATAAGATAACATTGATGCTAACACCCTGAGGGACTAAAGCGTGCCATAACCATACAATGTACATAGATATTTAGCAACGTATCAGGAATATTCCCATTGCCTACAAAAGAAAATTCTCCACCCTCAGTATGTAAGCCATTTTCCATTGGCCGACTATTTGCCACTGATCTGTAGTCGGGAACTACCGATCGATTATTAAGGTATACCGACGCCAGATCGGAGAATGGAAACAGACATGCAGAGAAGTGTTCTCCGATTAATAGTGCATATAGATTAAAGAGACCACCTTCTGGGAGTAAAAGTTCTATCACTAATAAAACAGTTCGCAAGAACGCCTTTTAATGATATCGCATTGCATACTCGGGGATTTTGAATAGAGAAACTTTTCAATAGCAGAAAATTCTTTTTAGTTTTGTTTATTCAGGTAACAAAATTTTACGACAAATATTTCCATAATGAAGTCACAATTATCACATATAACAGATTACATGACGAGCACATTTGACATACTATCGTAAAACCGGATGAGTTATAATCTGGGCTCCCGTATGCGACGACTGGAGTCGCATACGGGAGCCCAGATTAAAACGAATAAGGTTTTGATTTTATCCTACCCCCTGTGAACGATATTTTTATGTGAGGATAACTACAAAAACATGATAAAAACTTTCTGAAGTCCTCCATATAGCTCTCCTTGCTGCTCTGAAGGCGCTTGAAACTACTTTCAGCTGCTGATCTCTGATTGGTCCATTTTTGTACGCTCCTAGATGCGATTTTTTATCCGTATGCGACATACGGGCGCATACGGAAAGTCAATGATAAGCCTATGGGATTTTATATTAGGGGTAGGATAAAAGACAAATATTCCAGAGTGCTTATTCCAAAGAAAGGAGGAGTGACCAACACAAAACTATCCGGGCCACACATATCCTATAGCTGGTGATTTGACTACGTCCATACTCATCGATCCCCCAGCCATCCACCCGGACCAAACCAAACTCAATACACCACAGCAACCACTAGCAACACACCGCCCCGGCCGTGAGCATAATAAAGAGAAAAAACCCAGGAGAACAACCTATTTCTAATTCTAAAACATGCAGTCCGCCTTCCCTCCCCCTGCGCACCCACATACACTTCCGCCTTCCATGTACAGCCCCCCCCCCCCTACACACACACCCAGCAGAACAATAGCTAAATAGAAGGCTAGAAATGATGCTATGATTGTTTGGAGTCGCGCCATGGGCCTGCGGGGCATTGTACAACATTGATGGGGGCGGCCAGGCTGCGAGACGGGTCTGGGGCCGGGGCAGGGCGCTTTCAGCGGGGATCATCGCGTCGGGGGCGGCCGGCGATCGCCGATCGGCGCCGGAGATAGGCGGGCGGCCGGGGGAGTGGCATTACCGCCGGAGCGCCGAGGGTAAGTGGTGGGCTTTGATGGGTGGTGCTTGCAGACCCGGTTTCTACCCTGCTCAACGTTGGTCCGTACCCTGTCCTCCCCTCCTATGCTGCTGATCTCTATGCGCAAGAAATAATGGGTGCTCCAGGGTAAAAGCGGCATAAGGCGGAAAGATCGAGGTTATATATCTCCCCTTTCCTCTATACTGGTGTGTATTAAGGCCCGTTTCCATTGGTCGACGAAAACGGTGTAGACTTGTTCAGTTCTCCTAATAGCCTATTTCCATTGGCAGTCACCGATCGACAGTCAAGCACCACCGACGGACTTTTAGCACTGCTGACGCAAAGTGAAAATGAGCAATTGGGAGAACTCAAAATATCTACGCCGGCCAATGGAAATGGGCCTTATGGGTGGACATTGACCTTGGCGCAGTATTCCGTTTTTACTGGAAGATTCTATTCTAACAAGGAGCTGCCACACAGGGATACTGTGTCCCCCATTGTAGTATATATCCCCCTGGACTCAGCTCTCCTTGTGCGGAACGAATAGAATTGTTGCCACTAGGCAGGGTATGAAAAATAAATGGTCCCCTGGAACTACAACTCACAGAAACCAGGGACCATATATGAAGGAAGGGAGGAGGAGGGGGGGGGGGGGGGTGGCAGCTCACTCTTCCAGCAGATATTTCCCGGCGCTAACATAAATGAGTGAATAGTATTTACCATGTAAATATGTGCATCTCTATTTACAAGTAAACCACAAAATAATACCCAAAGCGCTAAGAATTTAGGGTATTTCAAAAACTGGTGTATGGGCCAGATTTTGGCCCAAACAGGCAGGTTGGGGTGGAGATATAAGCGGCCACAGGAAGTGCAGAATCTCTGCTAGGAGAGTGGTGACAGCGTTCCGGTACAGATCAATAGAACTTAGGAAATATCTCCTCCCGGGTGTAAACCATGCGCAGCTAGATATCTGCCCGCTTTTATGCCTGGAGAACATGAGCATGCCATGGGGATACATTTGCAGGCCGTTTACTGTTTTCCCGCCGTCGGTCACATCAATAAATAGTCATTATGTATTTCAATTATTGATCATTTGTATATCAACTACAGAGACAGGCGCTCGTAAATCACGTCAGTCCATTAACAAAACAAAAAACTGCCATCGGACTGGTTTCCTGTAAGTAAGTACGTGTGTATATATATGCTGGATCGCTTCAGATGAAGGTTCTTTGAAAAAGTGTCACAAAGGTACCACATCCTAGTGTGAATGGATATATGTTGGTAATGCTTTCAGAACTGTGTCTGTTTGTGAGGTACAAAATCCTTTTATTGATGGATATATATATACAAATGTAAATATATATATATACATACATATATATATATATATATGTATATATACATATATATATGTATATATACATATATATATATGTATATATTATATATATATATATATATATATATATATATATATATATACACATATATATATGTTTGCAGAACTATATATATATATGTGTTTTTAATGCTTTTAGAACTATATTTTATTGGTGATACAGTGTATAGTCATACTGGTCATAGTGGTACAAACCAAAAGTTTTGCAACTTTAATGAAAGTGCTATTTATTCATGAAGGAAACCAATATTTTGGGTAAAAAACACAACCACAAAACCATTATAACTGTTGCCAATATTAGACGTGTTTTACTTGTTGCTTCCCAGGAAATTATCAGCATGTGCTTCTGAATTTCGAAGGCAATGACTATCTTATTGATAGTATTTCTGTTTTGTTAACGGACCGTCCGTTTAATAATCTAAGCTAGTAAATGAGGACTAGTTTATGTACCACGTACAAGGGTTATCTTTTAATGATATTCAAGATCGTTCGCTAAGATGGTCTTAAACGACAGTAAGGATGTCTAAAAGGGTTGAATAAAGTTGACCAACTTCGTTTCCTCCCTTGGCGTACTGAAAAGGGTCTTCATGTACGAGCCTAGACTATTAATGGACCTGATCGCACTAGTGACACTAGATTTGACTCTTGGGATTGAAAAATCTGATCGTTAGGCTTAGTAGTTGTATTAACGATGTGGTCGTATTGCTAAGCATGAAATAGAAGGGAAAAGCTTGGGACTGGCTCAACGTGTCCGTTATCAAGGGATGGTAGCCTTAAAGAGGTGATCGTCAGGTGAGAATGTACTGTATTAACTATTAAGCTACCCACGGCATTGCAATAGTGTTATATAGTGTGAACCTTAGATTCCTAGTTACCGCAAAAAAGTGGCACTCATTGACTGGTTAATTGATAAAAAAAACGTATACCTGGAATGCTTTCAATAAACCCGATTAAATCAGAATTGTAAATAGAGCTTCCCAAATACCAACCTTCATTGTCTTTATTCTAGGCCATCGACACACGCAATGCACTAATTAGCAGATACATTAATATTTATAACTAGTTTAATGACCTACACCTCATGCCAGCAATGCTAATTATGCATATGTATATGGACAGTCATACCAATAATAACTATTTATCATCATTTGTAAAGATCGTAATGGTAGTTTCTAAATGAATATCCATGGGAAAGTATGTGTTCCTTCATTTCTTTTACTCAAATTCGGTATTCAAGAAATCATTATTGCTAAGTACCATGGTCAGCATAATTGACGAGGTTGACTTCGTACTACACTCACTCAGGGCCCGGTTGCTCCAGGTTTACGACAGAGTTGCGGATCGCAGAATAGCGATCCGAGGGGCTAAACGTTGCTCTAGAAATTTTGCGGATCGTGTCGTAATCGCATAGGCGCATCGCCGCGTAAAGTACCGCTATTAGCGATACTTTTTACGCGGACCCTCACACCAGGGCGGATCGTCTGCGGATCGCAATACTTTGGTTAGAGATGGCTTTGTCTGAAATTCTGAATAACGATGGGTGGTGGCACTACGATCCCCCGCCCCTTGTCCTTCTACCTATAGAAAATGGCAATCCACACCAACAGGTATCAGATCAGTTTTAACTCTGGTGCCATCTGTATTTAATTTAAAAAACTAATTAATCTTCCCCTGTCTCATTCAATATGTGCCCCTGAATTGTTGTATCATAATCGCATCGCAAAAATAAAATTACGATCCGATTATATCTAGCGATACCATAAAAACAGGAGCAACGGGGCCCAGGCACGTGTATTACTATGCGTCAACCTTCTTTTTTTTAAAACGTTTTATTGCGTTCGACAAGGGTTCAAGTCGTTCTTCCAGGCAATAGTGCAGAACATAATGTGGATGACGTATATACAAATGAGTAGTAGCTACTAGATGATAACTATACCTCTACATATATGATCGCTCAAGCCTTTTCTTACATATGCGTGGCGTGAGCTTTTCCTTAAACTAACATATTTGCAGATCCTTGCACATCCAGAAGAGTATCTCGTAGTATTGTTATGCTGCATTCAAGTTGCCATTTATGTGTGTTCTTATATTAGACAGAGCTGATTTTCGTAATTCCCTTTTTGAGATTGCTTGTTGCAATGCAGTTTACGGCCGCCTGTCTACAAAACCAAGTGACCATCCATAAAGTATGACCGCAGAATTTCTGAAGCTATTTACCCCTCACATCCTCCCGATCTTGTACGCAGTAGAACAAAAAAAAAAAGCCTTCGCAATATTTCCGAAATTTCTGACGACACCCACACTCCCCACCCTCAGTGCGTACGTTCTTTATGGATGTCCCCCATCGATTATCATCTATATATTTAAACAAATATATAATAGAGGCATGTTTACTATATGTACCTCAACCCCAGAAATCATTCCGCCACTTACCAGCTAGAACGGCTTGCGGTCACTGACCCTCATCTAAGTAACATAGCCACATTGTCTGCCGATGGACCTATAAATTCAAAGCAGCACTTGAATCGGATTTTACACATTCATGATTTGTGTCAGCAACAGGTACAGAAGTGAGCCCACCCGGGCCCGCCCTCGATGCCACGGGAGCACCTCTACATGCAACCTGCATGGTCGGCCATGAATTATGTAGGGCGCCGGGGGCCGCTCGGCAGGGGCCCCGTGGAGGAGAGAGGGGTGTCGACGGGCTCCACCAGGCCCCACGCCGCCATCGCTGTACAAGATGTTGGATCCCACTTAGACTTGTTCATAGTCTTTGATTATGGACATCGTTTAAGGCATAGATATGTAGACGAGGATTATTTCTTTTTTTCTTTTCCAACCATGACGTCTGTAGCGATAAGTAAAAAACGAAAGAATTACTCTCACATCGTTCAAGGCATATCATGCAATTCACGGTGGCGCCATCTGGTGATTTTGAAATAATGTTAATTATTAGTCAAAACTGGTTTCTCGGGATTCATTCCAATTCTAAATGAGTAGATTTAATGTTTTGTCCAGTTTTTCCAATTTTAATAGGTAAAATAGGTTAATCTACATTTTCTTGATTTACATAGGAAATGTACTGAAAAATATGGGTTTCTTCAAGTGTCCTATAATTTTTAAAACCTAAATAAGTAGTACCATACATGTACTACATTCTGTGAAGGTTTGAAGAAAATGGCATGGGTTTTACTAATTGAAAATCAACTTTATAGAATTCCTATGCATTCTTTTTATTAAAAGATCATAATATTGATCTCTAAATCAAAACCTAGCACGGTAACCCTCGATTTCTCAGTCAGGTATGTGCTCTACAATACTAACAGATTATCATATTATATTTTGAGGAAAATGACAAGGCTTCTAATTCTAAGGCCAAATTATCTGACGTGCCTTTAAGAAATAAAACTATTTTGAAACATTTGGACTTCCCCTGACGCCTGATGGGCCCAGGATTTCAGTGACTGAGGTGGAGCTTAGGGGGACGGGGTAAGGGAAGCGGCGGCAGCACAGGCGGAAGGGTAGGACACAGGGACTGAGGCCAGTCTAGATCCTGCCTTCAACGTTGTTATCTGACTCTAGAAAACGAAAAACAAGTTGTATTCTTCACCGACTCGACGTCCATACGTCTTCACACTGTTATAATTGCCTTCCTGTTGACAGCAGAGCTCTGACAAAAAGAACTGATAAAACAAACGTCTCCAATAATTTATTATTCAAACAGAACAGAGCTACTTCCTGACGTAGGCTAATGACGATACATTGCTCATTGACCGATTTCAATAGGATTCTGCATGTCATATACATCAACGATTATATTCAGGACTTGCAGGATAATGGTTACTATGTCTCCGAAAACACCCAATCATTCACCATTCAAGACAGGGTATATGTAACACTAGCGAGTAATCATTTTGTCCAGAAAGCTATGTATCTTCTTTACTAGATCACGAATGATGATATATATATATATATATATATATATATATATATATATATATATATATATTGCTTCTATCCGTATTAATAAAATCATCAATGATAGTATTATTCAATATGAACCTTTTCTGTAACTCGTACAAGGGTTATCATTGAATGACATTTAAGCTTGTTGGCTAAGACAGTATTAGCCGTCCATATGGTCATCCATAAGTGTTGAATGAAGTTGATCCACATCGTCCGTGGGTCTATATGGCATACAGAAAGAGGTCTACTTGTGCAATTCTAGATCATTAAACGGGCCCGAGATCTACCTCAGAATGTCACATTGCTTATGGAACAGAAATGCATCACCCTGGATACACAGTCATTCGAACGAGGTAAATGAAGGTAATCCTTTTGGTTATTATGACAGAAAAGGTATTTCTTTACGGTCGCATTGCATCTCAATAGAAAGCGGCATTGGGACTGCAAAAGGGGATAACCTTGATTGATGAGTACCATATCAATCTTATATCTTATGAATGATTCGCCTCTCAGGGAAACATCCGTAAGCCAGATGAAGCAGAACCTAAGTCAAATACCGACTCTTGACTTTATTCCTTCCACCATTCTCACAACTTGTAGTGGCGGGGAATTCCTGCGCAACAACTTGTGGTCGGGAGAGCATGACAAGGCAATGAATACGAGGAATACTAAGTAGGCTGTCAGTGGCTGCATTAGGACGTTATGAGGAGGAGTTGGTGTGGATTATGATATAGATGCCAGGAGGCGCAGGTGTGGTGATACATCTTACACCAGACATGGCCACGTGAAACAGGCCTCCCGGGAGACTAGCCAAGAACAGTGAGAGGCCCAATTGACTTCCCCCATCGGACCATAGGGCCCAGGGGAGCCGGGAGATTCAGGATCCGACGATTATGATGCACAGGCCAATTTATGGCAGTCTTCATTGGTTACGAGTGATAAGCACGAGCTATAATGTGTACGGTACCAGTTGGGACTTAAAGACTTCAGAGTCTCTATGGAGTCGGCTACTTTAAACTACATTATGGTCTAGACATGCACGATCAGCTGCTTTGAGATATCGTGAACAAAAACGCCTTGCTCTATTGTTTTTATTCATTATAGTGGAGATGAGTTTTTTTTCTTCGAATTGGTGGAATTGAAAATGGGTTATCATCATTTATACATTATGAGAAGCGGCGCCTGATATCGGAAAGTCGTCATGGAAAAGAAAATGGTCATTTTTATAAGTGTTAGAGCCTCATGGAAATCTGGAAATTCAGATGTCATCACTGGTTATGATGTATGAGGTGCCATTGAGTTGATAATTAGTCCGATTTTAATTTATGCCACTCGATTACACGCCTTCATCTTGAAATCAATGTTGAATTGTTTTATAATGATATGAAACATGTTTTACACCCTTAAATTCCAGTATTGGTTAATTAATTTAATGGTTATTATTTCGGTTGATACATCCATCAAAAGCAAAACAAAAAATACTTAGTTTGCTGGTATTGCGGCAACTTGAGCTGTTTGAATCAGTGAGTGATGGATCTACACTTGAAAGTGTTACTCTTCAAAGTTAAATAGCCGTATCCCAAAGCGCAGGCAGCGTGCTGACAGATTCCCCGATTTGTTACCCCACAGAACACAGACAGGAACGATCCATCTCACTTCTGAGCTTTTTTTTTGACCTGTTGGTTTTATGATTTCTCATTCTGTGACAAACTCGCCACTACCACACACCCAAACGTTTCACAAGCATTCACGGCCGGAATCCAGGGAAACGGGCCTCCAATTGCAAATGGCGGAAATCTCTTGACATCCGGGTCCTAATTAGCCGGAAGCTTAGTGACGTTTTGCTGACGGGACGCTGCGTTGTTACTGTAATTACGGGAATGTCATTTTTATACTCTCTCGTTTTCGAGGTGTGACAGTTGCTCTAAATTAGCGTAGAACGGATGACAACAAAATTATCAAACCTCAAGATGTCGCTCATAGATTTATAATGAGTTGGAATATGTGTAACTTGCGTTTTATTGGCCTTGGTATACAAAGCACCAATTGAGAATGTATGGGGAAGCAGTAAACCACTACCCATTGTTTAAAACTGTTGTCAGATACCACGGGTAAACTGTGGTATACGGCCTCAAAACCATGGTATACGGGAAAAAAGTCTCTTTGTGCTTTGGAGAAAAAAATAAAAACATAAAGTCCCTATTGATATGACCTTTGATATGGCAATTCCTGGGTTCGGTTCATTAGAGCAGTTTTTGAGGAAGGAGACCCTAGGCCGAGTTTCGTGAATTACATCAATTCTCATCAAGTTTTGTAGCTTGTACAAGCATAGGGGTCGTTGTGCATTTATCATGTACCCAAAATTAATCAAATCTTACCATATATTGGCACAAAAGACATGTCAGCATGATAGCTCACACACTGCTGATGTTTCAACAGTATACTGCATAGGATTCAGTATACAACTTATACTGCACAGGGAGCAGCAGTATGTAATTATCAAATATACTGCATGGGTATGTGATAATGAATACAGCAAATGATAGTTTTGTATAGAGGCGGCTCTGTAAACCACTCGAGGTTGACGTCGCAATATGCTCGTGTATTACTACTTGTCAACCTCTCGTGATTTACAGCCGTCTGTCCACACAACCATCAATTACTGCACGTTTATCTCACCCCTGGTATTTTCCCCGTAGACTTAACATTGGTAACTTGAACTTAATGCCCATGAAGTATTTGGAAAAAATACTTAATTGGGGATTATGTCACAAATGTTTGCCAATCAGTCAATGTGAAGGGTGAGATAAATTCAGAAACATATTCAAGTTTACGGTCAGAGCTTGGTCCCATCTCGTTTGAATCACTATGTAATTCATAGAGCTTCGCCTCGTGAATTACTACGCTATTCAGACTCAATGGAATACGAGATTTGACCGTAGACATTCATAGGTCTCCTCTATAATAATCAACGCTGCCTTTGAACAACAGATACAAATGATACCCACTCATTGTAGCCGTAGGTAAGAACGTAATAAGCTCGGCGACAGATACTCAAATTTCCTTTGGCAGCACCATTAATTATGAGCTTGTATGATAGAATCAGTGTATTTAGTTGCAGGCGAGACTTTGTAATCTCAGTGCCGCGAGCTATTCTGATGTTCTGATGTGGCATTTCCGAGCAACGTTTCCTGAACTATCTGATACGTTTACAGACAACGCTGCCAATAACCAACACAGGCGGCACTGGAATATTTGTCTACTGTAGACGATTGTCCATTCAAGCCAGGGTGACCAAACATAGGATCCAATTATGTCAGATATCTGTGGAATCACTAGGAATCCGTTGTTGATAGATATACTTCACACACCACTAGTGTTTAAACGCACTGATAGTGCACTGCATAGAGGTGGTGTGATCGTATACTAATGGTTTATCCTACCCCTCATATAAACCTCCGTAGACTTAACATGGTATGGCTATATTTCACCGTTATGCCGTAAATTACTTATATGCAACTTCTTTCTTCTATTTTTTACAAATTTATTATCGACTGTCACTTTCACCCAACTGGTGACATATGAAGTTAAAAACATGTGATAGGATAGGATAAAATCTAAACCTCACACAATTATATATCATTGTCTACAAGCCGTTCCTTATCTTCTGCTACCAATGCTCCTAGCTCTTGTAATTGATATTTCATGATGTTTCATGATATTACTTGGAATATGTCCCTCAAGTGGATGTAAATTGATATAATATGTTCCATAGACAAAGCTTTAATTTGATTTCAATGAATGCAGTTACAATTCTAAAGCCTTTGCAGGTATTTATGCAGAACAACCTTACGATGGTCGTACATCATACAAGACGGGATGGGGTTGACGTATATTTATAGAACGAGGTCGTAAGGCCATAGTCAGTGAATAAAGGCAAGCCCATCGACCTTTGTATAGTGTACAACCTGGGTATGATGTTTAACATTCATTACATACCCGAAGTTAATAGCATTTCACCAGAAATTAGTTTATAAACCCTGAACAATTACATACTATGCATATATACGTGCAGTATAATAGTTTATCTCACCCCGGTATTTTTCTCCATAGGCTTAACATTAGGAACTCGTCATCCACGGCCGTGAGGTTCGTGTAACCAATACTCAATGGCTAATTTGGTGATTCATTTCATCAATAAACAATGTTATATGGGGTGAGATAAAATCAGAAACCCACTCGATGAAAATAACTTGGTCTGCAGTCCACCTCGTTTGACCACAGAGTAATTCACTCAGCTTCGCTTCGTGAATTACTCTGTGGTCAAACTCGGTGGAGTACGGACCAAGCTATTTTCATCTCGTGGGTTTCCTTCTAATTATGGCACAGGATGCCGCACACAATATTTACCGTGAAGGGAAGCAGCGGTGTGGAACTATTAAATGTACGTGCATGGGTGTAAAGGGCACAGAGCCATTGTTAGTTTATGAATCAGTCACCAGGTGGCCCATAGTATGGCGCTCCAATTCTGGGTAAAGAACTTGTATTCTGGCTCTTTGACCATACTAAATTAAACTGGCTTTCAAAGCTTTACCATTGTTCCCTCGTTTCTCTACACCCATTCCAGATTAGAATGACTTGAGAAGGATTGAGCCCAGGACATAATTCTCACATGAATGGCTCTATACTCATACGTGAGCTCCCCTTTATCACCCGCTCACTTCTACACCTCCTGTAGTGGAAAACATCTATTTTTCACTTCTAGCAGGATAAAACACCTACTCAGGAGGGAAAATGGCGGGGCCCAGGCAAATAACCTATCTGCCCTATGATAATACATTTACGCCTAACAAGGAACAGAATCTCATGAGATTTTGAACCCTGTGAGGTAAAACAATCCCACCATGAGAATTCAACTAAAGTGGGATTCACACGTAGGGACAAATGGACCTGAGAGTGGTGCACTTCACACCTTTTCACCAGTCGCCGAGTATTTCCTGCTGGGTACAAAGTTTCACAGATTGGAATATTCTACAGTCTCAGGTAAACATGGCGGATTCAATTCACATGGGAAGACTTAACAGGTACATGGTCTCACCCCTACACCCCTACACCCCTACACAGAGAACACAGGGTACAGAATCGCTGACTCAGGGCACTTCCCCATGTAAAAAGGTGTAATTTGGGACCCCTGAGACTCACAGATTAGGGTAGAACCTGTGAAATACATTTGTCTCACCAAAATGCCCCTCTAAATTTTGAACCTGTTTAAAGTCAAAATCTCATGAGATTCTGTTCCTTGTTAGAGGTGATTGTAGCCGACAATTGCAAGGAAGAAAACTTGTCTCAGCAAAATGGAACCATACAATTCAGACAAGGAGATTGTGTTCCAATACCGAATATCAGCAGGATTTGTCTCAGACAAATGCTCTGTGAGGTACATGAATCCCATCGTGTTAATCCCACTTAAAAGTGAGGTAGATAATCCCATGATATTCTGTACTCGAACACGATCTCTTTGTCTAAATTGTAGGGTTCCATTTCCCTGAGACATGTTTTTTCACCTGCGATTGTTGGCAACATTTACCCCTAACAAGCAACAGAATCTCATGAGATTTTGAACCGTGTGAGGAACATGTATATTCCACTTTAGGTCCTCACCAGCCAGATGTTCTACTCACAAGTTCAACAGTGGGAATCTTGGTGCAGTGCATGTTGTCACCCCGCCACCCACAAACCTAACACTCCCCCCATGCCACTCCCACCCACCCCCACCCTCCCCGTATCTTCCACAGTTTACTATTCCCCTCCCCAACCCCCTGTCTAATCAGTGCACTGGCTCATCGGATGTAATTTCTAATTATCGCCATTACCGAAGGTGCATTGGCAACGTCTGAGGATGCTCAGCTGATTCCTCCTTTGACGGAGAGAGTGAAATATTGATCCCTGAATTCCAACTTGTCGAGCGGATTGATCCATCGCAACTGAGACAACGTCGGCCTGTGAGTTATAACGTTGTCTGGCCTGGGGCGGTGGGGGCCGAGCGTTATGGCCAGTTCACACTCTGCGCTAAAGGCCCGGAGTCCACCTACTACGATATGGCTCTGATATGGTCTACTATGCACCTCCCGGTAAAAATTCAAAATCGCGTCAGAAGGTCACCTAATATCGGGGCAGTTGACCACGTTTCTGCGATTAGACACCGATAAAAACCCCATACAATGTGTGGTGGATTGGCATGGCTAGACATGTCTATGATTTTTGCACCTTCCCGATATGTCTCCGGTATTTGCCTTTTGCATCGGCGCCATATCGGTAGGGCTACATTTCTATCGTAGTAGGTGGATGGCAGGTCTTAAGGTACGCCCAATCTGAGACTGGGCGTACCCTCAGGTGCGTAAAGGCCCGGCCCCACTGGTGCGAGGCGATCGTCGCACATGTTATATGACCCCATAAATACCCCCTAGGCTAGCTTTATGACCCCTGTTGCGATGGAATCATCGCACTCAATCGTAAAGAAAATCCGGGTATGCGATGTAATCTTCGCATCACTTCTGGCACCAGTTATGTAAAACAGGCCTCGGTGTAGAACTTAATTTCGACGGCGCCGATTTTATTACCCTCGCCGCCCGTTTATGACTTTTTATTGACTTGCGACAATCGTATCGCGCCAGTGGGGCCGGGTCTTTACGTGGCAAAACGCACAGTGCGAACTGCACGTTTCCCGTTAGTCTGAGACTGAAGGTACCTCAGGTACGCCCGGTCGCAAGCATTTTTGAATATCAAACATGTTTGATATATGGTATACCACTAGTCTAAGACTGAACGGACCGATGTACCTAAAATGCAAGCCCTCCAGTCGCAACGGGAGGGGTGGTTGAAGGTTAGTCCACACTGTGCGACTTGGGGATCTTGCGACCAGTACTGCCAATTGCAAGGGTATGAAGCGCAAGGAACGCAGCGCACACTGTGAATTGCATTTCCTTGAAACTGAAGGTACATGCGGTAAGCCCAGTCGCAAGGAAGCCCGTACCTCCAGTCTGGTACCGGCTCGCAATCTCCCCCAGTCGCACAGTGCGAACTGGCCTTTACATTAGACTTCTTCTGGCCCTTGTGTGGGAATCTCCAGTCCATTCTATCTCTGCACGCGTGGAAAGCTCAGTAGGAATACCTTCTTTCTCATCTCTTTTTAGGAAAATGAGAGGGATAAAAAGTCATCGTTTATTAACAACTGTTTCTAATTACCGGAGGCCAATTAGAGCTTGCGGGCTAGCCTTTCATTTCTACTCGCACCAAGGCTTAGTGAGATGTCGGAAGTGTAATTACATGTGCCAGAAGCAAGCATGTATTCAATTACGGTTCCGTTTTACAAATTGGCTAACGTGTATGACATGAACAGGTTGGAAAATTAGGTTGATTGTTTAGGAAGCTGGCATAGAAATTGAAATATATCGGAAGATATCATTGGGCAAGTACATGTAATTCTTTCTATTTAACTTCAAGGACGTTGATCATGTTAAAAGGACTGATGAAATATCGATAGTCTCATCAATGATAGAAGATCACTATCTGCTTTATAGAGCATAGCCATTGTGTTATGGAGGCGACCATCTTGCCCCCGATACAAAATTAAACACCAGGTGGCGGGTCCAGTTATCAATACATCCTATTTCAAATTCTTTTTTTGGTTTAGTTTTGTTTAAGCATTGTCTCATGATTATATACAGCTTATGACAGCAGAAAATAGTGGTTGTCCCCCGACTACAGTGGCGCTATCTTACAATTTCCTGGCGGGTGATAGCAGAACTAGCAATCATTCTGTGTGTTATAGAGAATGGCTAATGAAATACACTTTGGCTGTGACCAAATTGTCCGACTACTCCCCTGTTCTTTCTTTATATCTTTGCTAATTAATTTCTTAATTGCAGGTATATATAGGTGTTTGCTTCCATATAGTATCTGCATTTATTCGTACGAAGTTTTTGTCACTTAATATTATAGTTTTACGATTAAGTCAACGTTCAACCTGCACATAGAAATTGCTAGTTCAGACATGATCCGCCAGGAAATTAGTTCAAGTATGAGCCATGAAGTTGGTCTCACTGAGGGCTGTTATCAACTGTTACAATCCATTGATAACTGTATCCAAGCCTAGCATTTTATTTGGCATCGGGGCAAGATGGCCGCCCCATAAGACAATAGCTATATGCCAGGTAGCAATAAAGCTCAGCCATTGGCTTAAGGTCTGCTGAAAGAAGGTGATGCAATCCATTTTGCTCTTCGGTCGGAGAACCGGACAAATTTACCAGAAAGTTGAAGAGGAAACTCTCAATTACCATTAGCAAACTTTAACTAACAGTTTGGAAGTGACCAATCAGTGGCTGTCATAAAGTGTGTGGGTCAGTTCGTGTGCCATAAAACCATTTTCTATTGGCTGACAATTCGCCAGTGATCTGCAGTTGGGAACCACCGACGCCAGGTCAGTGAATGGAAACAGACATGCAGAATAGTGTTCACTGATCAATTATGCATAGATTATGCAATAATATGGAGAAACCAAACAAGAGTTAGTCATGGTGTTGTTTATCGCACGACGGCAAGATCACGTATTACTGCGCGAGGCGAAGTCGAGAGCAGTAATACGTGATCTTGCCAGAGTGCGATGAACAATAACACAATTAACTCTTCTTTGGTTTAGAATTTATCCTACCCCGCCCATCTAAATTACTTCTACATCAACAAATGACGACATTTGTCAAGTGTATCCTACTAGAGCGATATTTTTCATTTTTCTGAACTCCAGACTGAATACAGTGACCCAATGTTAAGCTTATGGAGTTTTTTTATTAGGGGTAGGATAATGCCAACGCCATGATGGTCATTGTGTTTGTTCTGTTGGTATGGATCTGTTGAATGCAGCAGAAACAAGGTATACACAGTACCCTCACTGATACCGACATGCAGTCATGGGTCACCACCAACCAACTTTTAGAAGAACTCAATTAATCGGTGGCTTTTTCGTCGGATATTGGAAAATGGCTTATAGATTGGTCGCCAACCCTGTCTCCACTCTGTTCTAACTAAGAGGTTGGTGTGGTTCAGTCGAGGCATTGCCCATGAATTCTCACTCTCGAACCAAGTATTTGTTCTATGCAAACAAAGAAATGTTCATAGCTCACAAAATGGTTAATGAAGTCTAGCTTTATAGTTATTTTCTAAAAGATTCACACAAAAAATGAAATAAAAAGTAGAAAATTGCCTCAAGACTAGGAAATGGCACAATCTCCGAACGGCATGCAAAAAATCTGCAGGGACAGTGAAAACACTTACAGCTATAGTGGGTAAAGGTGGCCAGGGATATAACCCTATGAGAACTTACGTGGTGTAGCTCTGGCGGCCAGTGTATGTCTGTCAGAGAAACTCACACTGGATGTTTTAAACAGTTTGCGATTGGAAATTAAGATCCAATTCAATAAGTTATATTTGTTCCAGGAAATTGAATTTTCATATAAACGTAGTAGTTGTCTTTCTCAAACCATGAATCCTCGAAATGATGTCAAACTATGTCTCAATCATCTTTTGTCCAACCGGGGTCCGGTTTAATGATCTAGGATCATAGAGGTAGACCCTTTTCTGTATGTCATAGAGACCTAGCGTCGATGTGTATCAACTATATTGAATACTTGTGGATAACCTTATGGTTGACTAAGACTCCTATAGTGAACAGACTTAAACTGCATGGAGTTGTCCCATTACACGCACTGCCATATAAGGAATAGAGTAGACCCAGTAGCCAATGACTGCGTTCGGAACAAACCCCGACCTTCACCCTGACCTCTATCCATGATATTTATAGCGCCTTGGGACGCTCCTACAGTGTATAGTTGACCTATAATCGAATGGGCCACGACCACCCTCTAAACGATGACCCTCGCACGAGGTACAGAAAAGGGTCTTCATGTACGAGCCTTCATGTACGATTATTAAACGAGCCCCTGTTGTTCACTAATAGGTGTTCGCTTTGGTGTCCCGTCTGTACGGTCATCAGTGAATGAAAAGGCAGCACCTGACGATATCTTTCAACTATGTAGAACTGTCTCTTATTCAAAAATGGATCATTGAAGAATCGTATACATGGTATATATGTTTACAATGCATCATCGGGCAATATAAAATTGGAAATTTAGTCCTCTGGCCAATGCCTTTAAAACGGGAAGCTCCATATTCTATCATTTAGAGAGTATATATATTGGTTAGCCAAGGCCTTAAAAATACATTGCGCATAGATTCTTGACCCTCTTACCTAATGAATGTACCCCAGTCTATTACTTTTACTTGTAAATGCATTGCTACCACATTATGCAGATTGTTCAGAATAAGAGGAAGAAGTGGGGACGGAGTGCAAGGTGGAAAATGTATTCATTCAATTCAAATTGACGGACTTCATATGAAGATGTCCAGATAAATAAATTGGTAAACTGCCAGCATCTAGAAGGATCCATGAGTTGTGGCAGCTCACTGTCTTTGCAATCACTCGGCGTACTTTCATTGAGAGGGGACGTCGGCCGGTTACGGGGCCCGACTGCGGCGAGGCCCCGGTCTTATTAAGTCTACCAGGCGGCAGCGCCTATCAAAATTCAAGAGGAAACCGGCGATAAGAGCTTTAGCATCGATTTCGGAAAGTGAGCCTAGAAAAGGTGTTGACGCTCTCCCGACACCCTCCACTTGTGAGATTTGGCGGCCGGTACGAGAGTCCAACGGGCCGGGCCGATATATCACGGCCTGTCAGCTCGGGCGAGTAGATTTATACCCTCCGTGTTGCCCGACTGTCAACCTTAGGTCCGCCCATGTTGCTGGCCTCCGTTGGACCACGTAATCCCATCCCTCCTCCACATGTTTTTAAAGGAATTGCCCTCGTCCCCCTCCTCTCAGCCCACAACCTCAGTAAATAACCCTCGTCTCCCTCTCCCCCCACAACCTCAGTAAATAACCCTCGTCTCCCTCTCCCCCCACAACCTCAGTAAATAACCCTCGTCTCCCTCTCTCCCACAACCTCAGTAAATCACCCTCGTCTCCCTCTCCCACCACAACCTCAGTAGATCATCCTCGTCCCCTCTCCCCCCACAATCTCAGTAGATCATCCTCGTCCCCCTCTCCCCCCCCCCCCCACAACCTCAGTAAATCACCCTCGTCCCCCTCTCCCCCCACAACCTCAGTAGATCACCCTCGTCCCCCTCTCCCCCCACAACCTCAGTGGATCACCCTCGTCCCCCTCTCCCCCCACAACCTCAGTAAATGACCCTCGTCCCCTCCTCTTCTCCCGAGTTGGCCCTAAGATCTCTTCTCCCTCCGCATACCGCCTTCCTATAGCTTGATTCCATCCCCTAAACCCATCCATTACAAATTTTGAGGTTTATTTTCCTCATTATATATATTCCTCAATGTGTCCCGGAGAATTGTTGGCTTATCTCATGAAATGGTTTTTATGCATTTTCAACAAGATGCTGAACTTCTGCTTGCTCCCTTTTCGCCCTTCATCATCATCCTGCACCCATGTCTTTATTTAGGTATCTCTCTTGAGCTCTCTATGATTACCCCTTTAACTCCTATTCCTATATACCTATGAGCGAACAACCTATGATTACTTAACGCGGCTGGGGGTGGAATAACTTTTGTTTACTGCCCAGGTTGAAGTTACTGCCCAGGTTGACGTTTACTGCGCAGGTTGACGTTTACTGCCCAGGTTGACGTTCGGAGACATTCGGTTTTTATCGATATTAGCCGACAATTGAAGGTATATAGGAATAGGGAAACCACGAAATAAGTCAAAGTTACGAGGTAAGGCTTGGAATTTTTTTTCCAAGCCTTACCTCGTAACTTTGACTTATTCACACCGGACCATAGTTTCCCTCTATTCCCTCTCTACATGCCTGTTCCAGCATGAACCTTGCATCAATCCAATCTTTATTATACACCTAATACAAAATGTCTATAAAAACACATAGGGAGTGTGTATCGCTATACCCAGAGCATAAAGATATGCTGTATTTTCCGTGTACCGATAAAGCGAGCACACCGAGAAATAGTGCATATGAAAAATAGTGCATTCCTAAAATGAAATAATATCGGTATGTAGCTTGCAGGAAAAAGGTGGATAACAAATAAAATATAGACTGGTTTCAGACAAATACGGTTGTATGCTCCTCGGAGTTGACTCTGTGCAATATCCTCGCTTACACTTGGATATTACTACGCATCAACTCCTCAATGAATTTGTCAGCAAGTGGTACCAAAAAAAACCTACTTAAATTTTTCAAAATATATTTCTGCCCCCCAAAATAAACGATAACACAAAATCAGTCAGTGCTGGCCGACATATTCATCGGGAATAAAAAAATCTGCAAGTATAAACAACCTTAAATCCGGAGTAAATCCTGGTCTAGGGTTCACCAATCAGAAACCTCACCCCTCCATGTACCCTTCTCCGCTGCCATAACTCTTAACCTTCCCCTCCGCATCGACCAACGCCACCAAGACGTCCAGCATGCAACCCGTCCAAACCCTGCACCAGGTTATCCCCGGGATTAGCTTGCACTATATGACAGGGGCTTCAGGAAGGTGATGGATAGTCTTCATAGGTGTTCGTCTTGACCCGTCCCCAGAGGACAACCCCCGTCTCCCGGGCCTCAAGGTCAACACTTAAGAAGGTCGATAAGTAAGAAACTTCACTTTTTTTCCTTTTATAAACAACGATTTCTACTGGGAGTTATCTTTTTTGTAACAGCAAAAAACCACAAAATATTCCACTTTTCACATCAGAAGAAAAAGAATACTAAAAAAGGGAAAATCATTGAACGTTGCTTTCCTTGGAGACTTTTGAAACATCATCTTGGGCTGTTTTAATTCATCAGCGCCTCGGATGAGCGTAAAATGCAGGCAAGAAGGAAGGAGTGGTAGACTTAAAAAAATATCCCCTGAATCTGACGTTGATTGAAGAAGTATCGAGTGGGGCACTGTTGCGGGCGTGGTGTTAATGTGGCGATGTTTGCCGAGCCGGGCGAGCCGCGCCGACACCCCGTCAACCTCCTTCCCTCCCCGGTGACCGATGAGCGGCGCGGAACCTGAGACCACGCGGAGCAGCTCCCCGGACGACACCACAGCTTAGTTCACACGTTTACCACCAGACGACAGCACTGTCCCTGGGCGGTGGCGCAGGTGTCGCGCTGAGTGCCAGGATTGATGCTCGGAGGGTTGCTGTACATTGTCAACGGCGGGTACGTACGGAATGTACAGTCATAGCCCTGTTAGGTACATAAGGTCAGGGTGTGAGTATGTATGGCTGTATAATTACGGTTATTAAAATCACCCATATACCACCCTATAAAATCTTGCCATTTTGGCCAGTTGCATAGGTTAGGGGCCATCGATAAAGTACGTACGCAGTGTGTGTATATATGGGGGGGGGGGGGGGGGGGGGGGGTAGTGGTGTTAAAATTCTTAGGGAATCTAACGTATATATTCTCCTTTTTAATGTATAACCTACAAGAGAGGGAAGGGTCGAGTTTCACACACATTATGTAAGTACTAAATAAATAACTCCTACAACGAAAATATGTTGCAAAAACTTCTAGGTAGTATCAATACTTAACTATTTCAATACGAGCCCAGCCACCTGGCCTCTTTTAATGAAAATTTATTCATTATACACCTTGTTGCAATAGAGAAAAAGAGAAGATCTATGACGTTTAAGTGTGCAAGTCTTCCGAATATTATGTGTCCCATGTTATTCCCACTGGTTGGATCATATCCAAAATTCGCCTAAAATGATTCTGATAGCAACATATTTAGTACATCGCGAGAAAATTACTTCCTCTTGTTTCTTCTTGGCCAAGGTGCAGAGGTTGATTAGTCCTTCTTCTTTGGATCGATGACCCAGGATAAATGATTAAAGAGAAATCAAGGACTTGTTAGAGTCTAAATGTATTACCTCCAGACTTGATGGACGAAGTAAGCAAACTGAGGAACCCATACAAAGATCTATTTTAACGGCAATGACACAGATTGCCAACACCTGAATAAATTTATTAGCTTCATTACTTTCTTTTGATTATATAATAACAAGGAACTACATTGAGTTCCATAGCCAATAAAAATATACCACGAGCTTTGGTTGCGGAGTTTATGTAGCAAACCAAAATGAATGGCATATTTTCAGTAGCTATTTGTCGAGTGTGGTTCAGATTTGAATTCAACCCTGCCACTTACTAATTGTCTAAAATTTGCGTCATCATGGCACATTGAGTATTTCTTTACAGTAATACTCCATGGGAATTGTGTATGAGTTCTCAATGTTAATAAAACAAGTAGTGAGATCAAACAGAATAATCATAGCTGCTCTTATTATATTGACAGTTTAATCAGGTTAATAGCAATCAATAAGAAGTGGACACAGAATTGCATCACCTGCCTGAGTCCTCATACATTTCCAAAGGGGGATTTGTATACGATAGATAATAAAGCAATGGCGGCAAGGACTGATATGTTCAAAAAAGAGGGGTGGTTTCGTTATTGTGTCCTCGTTTGATAAAACCTATGTAGTTACACGAGAGAAATTGTGTTGACCTAAGATCAACAAACAGTATATTCCTTTGTTGATTGTTTCCAAACATTTATCAAATACACATTTGACTTTGGTTGATTAAATTATTAGAACCAGTTTGTCAATCGGTTTCGGCTCGTCACCCTCTTCAGGATTGTAATTGCAAAAGATATATTCAAAGAATATTTAATGTAAGATGATGTAAAGTGGGATTCACACGATGGGATTCATGTATCTCACAGGGTGTTTTTCTGAGACAAATCCTGCTGAGATTCTGTACACAATTTCTTCGTCTAAATTATAGGGATTCATTTCCCTGAGACATGTTTTCCTCCCTGTAATTGTTAAAGACATTTTCCCCTAAAAAGGAACAAAATCGCATGAGATTTTGAGCCCTGTGAGGTACATGAATCCCATCGTGTGAATCCCTCTTAAATGCAAATGGCGCCTTCTGGCTTTATGGTACATCATAGTTTAAACAGGTTCCATGCTACCAATGAACTAATCCATGGTATCATAAACAGTTACAGAATTACTACTTCCTGTCAAATATTATACAGGTCATTGAAATATCAACATATCATGTTGGTCACTTTCGGAGTACCACATTGTAATTCAGGCTAGGCTAGACTAGGCATACATATACAGGCTAGGCATACATGTATATATGCAGAGCAGAACTCAGTAAGTAGCAATTGGGTTAATGGGAGCATAGACATAGATGGATATTTATTGGCAGTATACTGGTCGGACTTCGATAAGCCGAGTGGACTGCCGACTATGCCCCTTTTTATCCGTCTGCATGAAGTGCCTGTGGGGTTCATCCAATTACGAGAGTGGGTTTTATAACACAATTCATATTTTTAAAATAATTATTTACTTAAATAATTTACTTATTTGCTGAGTACTTGATCTTCATTAAAAGATATCATAATTAAGGTATTATTGTAATGCAAAGCGGTCGAAGGTTCCAAATATTTATCTTAGCCTGGTATGAACGTCCATAGGTTTAGCATTAAGAAACTCATTCTCAACATGCATGCAAGTACGGTAACTCCTACTCAATGGAAGATAAACAGATGTATCCAGACTAAGATAAAATCAGAAACATATTCATGTATCATCTGCATCCCCGATATCTCTGCATCTCACTTAAAGCGCTTCAGAATATTCACACGGCTATCGCATTGTTTATATCCCTGAGCGCTCCAAACCCGGCCGAGTTACAGACCAAACACTCATCAGTTTCTTTCATAGTATCAACACATTTAACTCTATACACGGGGAGTTAGTTGGCTCGCCAATAGTTACTGACACCCTTATTACCATCCGCCCCCATGACACAGGTTTTTAGCATTATCACACATCATCGGCTATATATTAGTTCAAAACATTTAAAATGTATCGCGGCCAACAATGCATGATTGACTAAATAAAGCATCAGATAATCATAGAACTCTGAGTGCATCATGAATATCATGAATATCCATGAAAATATTCATTGAGAAATTAAGAATCAAGGCACTGAGGTAAAAAGAGTAGTCACCATTTGTATACTACTTGCAGAAGAGAGGCCTCCAGGAACCATAGCCAGAGAGATATTCACATTTCATATACTACTCCTTTATCTACACATATTGGAGAGCATGAAGATACCGATTTTTTAAACTTCATAGATTACAGGGCTTTGTGTTATACTACGACACAATCTGATCCATCTGGATCTAAGTCAGTCGGCCTTGGATGACTCATCACATAAGGCCTGTTTCCATTGGCCGACGAAAAGGGTGTAGATTCTTTTAGTTCGCCAGTGGAGTATTGTTTATTTTACGATTCGAGTGTGGTTCTGGATTTATCTCACCCCTTTGACTGTTAGGGATGTTTAACTCTCTTGTTTTGTCTTGTCTTTTCTCTGAAATTCTGGACGCTGATTGGTCAATTGCCTATGACGTCATCTCGTATTCACTACGCTACGACCATAGACCGTATTAGTGTGACGTCATTTGACCTGCCGAGAGCGGGATTTTCCCTTACGTTCTGGTGCCAAACATTGGGATATCCCTTCATAAGTGCAGAAGTCGGCGATCCTAGACATCTCAATTTTTTTAATTCTACATTATATTTAACTCTACTATGCCACGATGCCACGTCTATGCAATGCTTCTTGGAGTTTGGATTTGTTTGGCACCAAAATGACGGCAGGACTAATGCAGTCTATGGTGTAGTATTGTCACTCTACCAAGGTGATCGTTTAGTATTTTTTTCTAACATTATTCCTATGGCTAAACTTTTACCAGGGGTGAGATAACAACGTGTACTCAAGGGATAAGTAGTATCCGTCAGGTACAGGGAGCTTTAAGATGGTGCAGAAACTCAGTGAACCCAAGACACGGCTCGTGTGGCGCAGTGACCGTTATGAGGACTGTGAGCACACTGCGGCGCTTTACACCTGATCGCCCCGGGAAAGCCCGACCGGAAAACGTTGTCACGGGGGATCCCCGCGGGGCTGACTGACCGGATTGTTGCGGGCCATGCATGAAATGCGCGGCAAATTTAGAGGTAAACATGATTCACCATCGAGGGGGATCCATCGTAAATCAATACTGAAGCCATAGAAAACCCAGGCTCCAGACATGGCTGCCGCAGGGAATCTAACGTCTTGATAGCTCACAGGTGAAGCTTTCATATGATTATACCCACAAAAAGGCAGACTTGATATCATACTAACAATAGTCCTGTTTGGCACTATTGGTATCAAAAGTTTTCGGAAATATTAACGGATTTAGTTCTACAGTATCATGACACAAGTATGTAAAGTCTGTTATTATATACTATACGTGAATGTCTCACTTTAACGTAGTTTATCAAACGGGGCCCTGGTTCTACCGCCAGGGCCCCGTTGCTCCTGTTTTTGTGATATCGATAGCTATTATCGGATTGCAATTTTATTTAACGATTACTTTAACGATCCGACTAAAAAAGCGTTGCTCCCGTAAAATCTGTTTGTATCCCTATATTCACGCGGTATCGCTGATTTTTATGATGCGATAGCTATAAAACAATTCAGGGGCACATATTGAATGAGACAGGGGAAGATTAATTAGCTTTTTTGATTAAATACAGATGGCACCAGTGGTCTGACATCTGGTGGTGTGGATCGCCATTTTCTATAGGTAGAATAACAAGGGGTGGGGCAAGGTAGTGCCACAATTGATCGTTATTAAGAATCTCAGACAAGGACATTTCTAACCGAAGTGATGCGATCCGCAGACGATCCGCCCTGGTATGAAGGTCAGTGTAAAGATTATCGCTAAAAGCCGTATTTTACGCAGCGATGCGCCTATGCGATTACAAAACGATCGGCAAAATTTCAGGAGCAACGTTTAGGCCCTCAGATCGCTATTCTGCTATCTGCAGTTCTGTCGTAAACGTGGAGCAACGGGGCCAGGGGAGAGAGGTATTGAGCTGGCTTGTTGCGGTCACACATTGCCTGATGCCATATTGTCATGCCCGACGACCCAGGCAATGGGCCCATGTGTTCCCACGTGCCCCCACGTGCCCCCGCGTGCCCCCACGTGCCCCCGCGCCTCACTCCCCGTGCTGCCTGCATGCCCGTTATCTGCCCGTGCTAGCGGCACTGTCAACGAGCCTATTGCATGCTTGCACGTGGCGGAATACACGCATATGTGGTAGAGGTGTGGGCATTAGAGGTGGTAGGTCAGTGTTGAGGGAATGGGGCTGGTTGGACTCAGCCTATAGGGGGATTGTTAGGTGGGAAATGCCCGGAAGCACTCTGGCTCTGACTTCCAACAATACTATCCATTAATTCGCAAGTTTTACCATGTACATTCAGGTATACAGGTACTGCTGCTGGAATATAGGGACATCAACATATTTCCACAGGATTTCCACAGCTCTAGAGATATTTCACTGCGCTTATGTAAAAGGCGGATGTTCTTCTTTACGTCTATACCTAATAGGGACCTAAAGGTACTTATTCCTGAATTGGTATACAGAAATGTTCATTGATTATGTTGCAAAAAATATACACATCTGCAAGAAATGTCATACTAAACTTAGAGTATGCTTTACTGTTATGTATTTATTGAACTTGCATAGTTAGAATTTCTGCTTAGGATTGTGGGCATCTTCTCAGAAATCGTGTTAGAAGTTAAATAACATGTCTGACTTCGGGAATATAAGCAAAGATTCTATTATAATTTCAGAGGAGCAAAATGTAAACCCAGTTGATCTAATTAGAGAATGTTATCACTATCATTTTGATACCTTGCTTTTTATTTTCTGATATTTGAATTCAATATAGACTGTTTTGTTTCCGAAAAAACACAATTCCATGTGAAATGTAAATCAATATATACGCTTTCGGAGAAAGAAAATTGAAATCAGATTTCGCCATAGTACCTTATTTGCGGCATGCCCTATTGTAAGCGCTCTACATTCTATATATCCCAGTATGCAACTACTCTTTGTATTTCATTAATTATTTTGTTCCTTTAACTGTTGTCGGTGTTGGAGCAAACTCCCTACAACTGCGCTTGGATATCAGTGCACTTGTCACGGAATATAAGAAGTGAAATATCCTTTGTGTCTAGATGCAATAGATGAAACAATCCCGTGGTCGAGTTCATGTGTAAAGCTGTGTAAAGATGGTATTTCCTAAGTAACATCGTGCATCCATCTCACATGCCAATCTCCGGTATCTGAAGCGAGGTCTCAAGATCGGTTTGAAATCACATACTCACTTTCCGATGATATTATAAAAGCGATTGTCTGTTATAAGCACTTTATTACCCACTAAATACGGAGTCTCCATAGAAAATGTATAGAGCACCTAGAATCACCTACCCGGAGATTCTGGCATGTCAAAATCTCTTGCAGGAGATTCCGGAAAAAAAGTCCCATCCATGATAAAGTCAAATCATCATTTACTTCGAAAGAAGATTCATGGATTTTAATTCAATATAAATCATTTACATTAAGTCCTAATAATCTCATTTACCATCAGATCTCACTGTCATAAAGTCTTTTGCATACTAAAAACAAGGAAAAACAGCGAACTATATAATTGGCGTAAGTATAAACCAAACTACAACCATGCTTGACAGTGCTGTAGCCTTATCAATGTAAAGTCATCCTATATGTCGATATATGGTTAATACTTGTTATTAATCTGGTAGGTGGGTAATAAATACAATAACGATTGCTTTGTATATGAGTGACCATTAACTCCTCGTAGTTGACGACGTAATATCCTCGCTAATTGCTCGGATATTACTACGCGTCAACTATTCGGACATTATGGCCACTCGTAAACAAAACCAGTCATTATTGTGTATATAAAAGATAAATGTTTGCGTGTCATGTTTATCTCCTCGAGATAGACACACTTCTACCCAATGGGAGTGGACACTGGAGCCTGCCTGTCGGTGCACATTTGAACTAGGAGCAAATGGTATGTTCATCATTGATGAATCAACGTGCAATTATAGATAAATAACAATTAAAAGGTTTTGGATATACTCAGTCTATGGATCATTTTCTATAACCCACTTGCACCCAGGCAACTTGTCCTTTATTTCAACTGCCTGAGTCTAGGATTCATGCATATCAATCACCAGTAGGTCAATGAGGTATTTCGGTCTCAAGTGCTTGGTCAGCTGGGCACCCCTCTAAGACCTTGAGACACCGACACTCTGGTCCTTTTAACAACGTGAGTAGCGCACAGATAGTATAGAGTTTTTTGCAGCAAGTTAGAGGTCTATGTGACCACTCCACCCTTTTAGAACCGTATATTTCACGTGCGAGCACACTCCACAAAGGGTGACTCATGGAATTAAGGCCAGACCAAACTTTAGAAAACGTGATCACAGAAAGCGCCTACAGTGTGTCCGATTACTTTCTACAGTGTGATGATATTTTGTAGATACCTTGCAAAATTAAATTAAATCTCTAGTTTTTAATGCCTGTTTTGTCAATTATATCATAAATTGCAGCGTCCTATTTAACGAATTGCCTGATAATTACCATAGCCCTGCCTGGAGTGTGACAGATGGGCTTGCACATTAGATTGATCTATCGAATTGTTTGTGTAATTTACTGGACTCTGGAAAAAAGGAGGCAGCTTTAATGAAAACAGCCTGATGGTATCGACATTAGAAATGAGAGCGTATCGCCCATAATGAGGTGGTTATCATTGGATGTACTGGGAGAGCAGTTCACTTTGGTCCTGAGAGGATTCCTGCTGGGCTGTTTGTAACATCGTACCACGTGATCGCCAGACCACGTGACTGGGGCAGGATGTATAAAAAAAATACATTGACCAAAAACTGTTCCAGCCTGAACAAAATCTTGTATAGCGAGCTTATTTCATAACGATTATGGTCTTTGAAGCAGAAAGGCCATTTCATTTTCATTTCAGCATCAAAATAGAACATAGCTATTACAATGCCATATGACCATATTCCCATCAAGAGGCCTCTAAGCATAGCGTGTCAGGAGACTCTACTATAGTATACTATACATACGTACCGTGGGCCTGAACTAACGGCCGTCCTCCATTTCGCTATTACCGATCGATTTTGTAGCGATTTGGGTGCTTGCCGGGGTTGATTGCTGAGGCTTTCACCATAATAGAACAAGACAAAGAAAAATCTGCTGACATGGGCAAAAGACCAATATCTGAACATATTTGGTAAGTTGGTTATAAACGCACAAACGCATTTTCTATGAAACCCTGACATGCACTTGATTCACTCCCTTTTATATTTTTTGTTCCTCTCAGTCTGGTGCTGGCGACACTGATTCCATGGCAGTCAGCGGTCCAGTCGACTAAATAAATTTCCATTTAATTAATTGCTACTACAGCACACTTTAAAGAAGCTACGTCTGACGTGTAATCCCATCTATCAACGTTGGCGCGGCGTGCCTCTCAGGGAGACCAACGGTAAGGGACTCGTGCTGACATCTAACGGCTAAGTATCTTATAAACATGGCTCCTAATGAAGCCCTAGGCCCCTCGTCACCAAGCCCCACCCCGCAAGGCAACGCCCAGCCCCACCCCGCAAGGCAACGCCCAGCCCAGCCCTGCCCCACCCTGCCCTGCCCCCACCCCAGCCCAGTCCATTCCAGCCCAATCTCACCCCGCCACGCCCAAATCAGCCCAGCCCAACCCAGTCCAACCCAGCCTTACCCGGCCCCGCCACACCCAAATCAGCCCAGCCCAGCCCCATCCCGCCCCGCCATGCCCAAATCAGCCCAGCCCAGCCCAGCCCAGCCCCACCCCGCCATGCCCAAATCAGCCCAGCCCAGCCCAGCCTCACCCCGCCCTGCCACTCCCAACTCAGCCCAGCCCAGCCCAGCCCAGCCCCACCCCGCCCCGCCATGCCCAAATCAGCCCAGCCCAGCCTCACCCTGCCACACCACGCCCAACTCAGCCCAGCCCAGCCCAGCCCAGCCTCACCAATCCCCGCCACGCCCAAATCAGCCCAGCCCAGCCCAACCCAGCCCAGCCAACAAGGAGCAAATCATCCGGTGTAGACGCAGTGCCCAATTTATACAGTGAGGCTTTCTCTTATAACTTATATTACATATAAATCCATACTCTTTTATAAGGCAGTCGGGGGGGGGGGGGGAGAGGCTCCCTGATGCATAATGCCATAAGTCCAACCAACCCCCGCAAGGCAACGCCCAGCCCAGCCCTGCCCCACCCTGCCCTGCCCCCACCCCAGCCCAGTCCATTCCAGCCCAATCTCGCCCCGCCACGCCCAAATCAGCCCAGCCCAACCCAGTCCAACCCAGCCTTACCCGGCCCCGCCACACCCAAATCAGCCCAGCCCAGCCCCATCCTGCCCCGCCATGCCCAAATCAGCCCAGCCCAGCCCAGCCCAGCCCCACCCCGCCATGCCCAAATCAGCCCAGCCCAGCCCAGCCTCACCCCGCCCTGCCACTCCCAACTCAGCCCAGCCCAGCCCAGCCCAGCCCCACCCCGCCCCGCCATGCCCAAATCAGCCCAGCCCAGCCTCACCCTGCCACACCACGCCCAACTCAGCCCAGCCCAGCCCAGCCCAGCCTCACCAATCCCCGCCACGCCCAAATCAGCCCAGCCCAGCCCAACCCAGCCCAGCCAACAAGGAGCAAATCATCCGGTGTAGACGCAGTGCCCAATTTATACAGTGAGGCTTTCTCTTATAACTTATATTACATATAAATCCATACTCTTTTATAAGGCAGTCGGGGGGGGGGGAGAGGCTCCCTGATGCATAATGCCATAAGTCCAACCCATCACCTTAAGGCCCTCTCTCACAGCTGGGGAGATTGAAAAGATCTGATGCTGCTTTTACACACTTTATTGGGTTCTTCATAGCAGGGGCACGAGGGTGAGATTCTCGTGTACAGGCTCTAATTGGCTGTTCTCATTTTTACCTACACTACTCAGATGTGCTGTATCTCCCAGGATTCATTTCTAGCCATGATAAAAACATAATTTGGTCTGTAGTTTTCCGATCTCCAGAGGAAGAGAAATAAAGTAAAAGGGTAAATAATCAACAAACCCGTAGCATACTCAAGCTACTACTAGTTCGAGTGTTTTGTTCTATATCGTCTAAGATACCGTTGATATGGTGCAGGTATGAGGAGGTAATTAGTCCCGTACACTTCACCCTCATGATGGCTGCCCACAAGATGATTATTTGTCACACAGATGATTGTTTCCAGGAGCAATTACCCTTTGGGCAGTTGACCCTCTAAATCAATTACCCCAGAGGACAATTGCTCCATCCCATTGCACTCTCCATACATGAGGCCCTACGTACACTCAGGACGATGGTCGTGGGATAATTATTCATCTTATATAATTTTGAAGGAAATAACAAATTTTTCCTTTTTTTGCAAATAGGCTTAGGTTTTTTTGTATTCTGAATGTTTACACTGCAGTTCCTTTGTTCACATAATGATATGCTCTTCCATACACGGGAGTATTTGTTTGGTTGGAAAAAATACATCGACATGATCTAAAACTACAATCTCCGATAAAACAAACCTTCATTGCTGATGCAATTCAAATTTTACTTATAATCGTCCTTAGCATTAAGAGACATACAAACTTGAACCAAACATCCAAACAATGCAACAACACTTTGAAACTCTTTGACAAAAAACATCATATATATATATATATATATATATATATATATATATATATATATATATATATAACATATGTGTATATATAGGTTTTGTGTGCTTTGGAGGCAATAATATAATACTGATACTGCGAGAATCTGAGAATCTGAGAATCTGAGAACCTTGTGGCACTCTTATATGCCTTTTTCTATGTGGGGAAGGATCTCCAAGCAGATACGACAAAAACAGATTTCTTAAAAATATGGTCTGTAAGAATTTTAATCTTCACAAATTTCTGTTATGGATCTACTCTAGATCCACTTTGAAATATAACACATTTACCTAGAACTATAGCATGGAGATATCCAAACCTGGGGTCGTTGCTAAAGATCTAAACAACCTTTCACATTTGACCCCTGAAAATGTGGTGTTGTAAAGTGCTGAATACACCATCACACAAGAAATAGCGAGATTAGTCATCTAGCTAAATCTTGCTAAGTTTTTAAAAAATCATGTGCATATTTGCCTCAATGTATCTTGAGGTGTCACGGTGGTGGAACACCAAAACATACACACGACATTGCCCGCTGCATATCGAGGTACGACATATCACGACGCTGTAAGATATATATCAAGATATACTAAGATATACCATGGCAAATCCATTGAATTGGTTGAACCAACCCTTAAAAGGTACCGATATTTAACATGGAAATAACGATACTAAAGGACACGATTTGCCTTTCTAACATTTCTAGGAACAACGACCCCCTGGTCTGTAGGCGCGGACTAGACCGTTGGTGAGGTTCTTTCTATTTAGTCTGACAGTAATCTGGCAGCGGTCAACGAACCGACAGTATGTGGACTACAGAGGTGCCGTGAGCTTCAGGTAATCATGACAATTAACTAATGAGCACGGTCATGTGAGTGACTCCTGAGCGGCGCAGTGACCACTGCTCTCCTTATAGTCTGTGGGCGTGGTGTAAACATCCCACAACCTGGCCCGGGATTTTTATCCTACCCCTAATAAAAAACGCCATAGGCTTAACATGGGATTTGTTTATGTCACGTTTGTGACATAAAGAATTGTTTATGCCACTACTTTCTAATACTGAAAACAATATGGAAACGGGGTAGGATAAAATCTACTAAAAGATCACCAAAAAGGTGACGACTATAGATCGTCATGCAAATAGTCGCCAGGTGTGTGTTTAGGACATTTTCGTATAGTTTGAGTTTTGCATTTCTGAATACTTTTATCTACTGCATTTATTACTGCAGGGGCAGTAGAGGTGGCAAAATCTCTGTGCTGGACATATGTGCTGTGACATGCAAAAGTTGGATTGAAGAGTTGTCACTGATTTCCCTCACTCAAAGACATTTAAGTCAATGATAACCCCCTGTCGCATTACAGAAGACAACAAACAATCTAGAAATGTCTAGGACTAACAATATAGGATGCATTCTTGATGAGCCACGGCCCTGGAGGTCATTGACCCCTTGTTATTCCATCCATCACATTTTGTAATTTCACTTGCTGTGTTTGGTCAATTTGCGTATGCGCAGCACTGCAACAACGATGAAATTTGGTACAGCAATTGTACAATTGGTCAGAAAGAAGTACAATAAACATGCATATGTAATATATCTAGATCCTTTTGACTGGCTGCCTGTCACACGTTTACCGTGGAATTCATATAATCATCTCAGTATTTTATCGTACAATCTCTCCCTGATCATTGATAATCGCTATCAACGATAATCGCGACTATAAACCAACTCCCAGGGTATTCTGGAAATAAAGAGATTCTTCTGCATCAAGAGCACTAAGTGCCTCATTATAATGAAGTCAGTCCTCCAATGCACCCACCCTCTATCGATCAACTCTAGTGTTGACTCCAGTGGCCAAGCACACTCTGGTGTGGCCTTTCTAAGATTTCTGCTGATATATTTTCTTTTCAGATGCCGATGGCCACACGGGTGGTTCTGGTATCGGCAAATATAAAGAGCACCTGTTCTTAGTGGGCCGACACGCCTCCGGCCCAGCATTGAATGTTTCATTGAATATTTACGTTTTTCTCGAGCTGCTCTTTATCTGGGTGTGTCAGCAAATGGTGCATAATTTACTCAGTTGCCTGGATCGTATGATGAATTATTTCACACCTGCCTGGTGAACGTCCACGGAATCTGTGACTGCCAATTTATCGATATTACATTTAAGATAGACGAGAAAATAATTGAACAAATGAAAAAGAAATACCCATGAATTACTTTTTTATGGGTCGTATTGAACAAATTATCGTGTTACCAAGCGGTCATTCCTCAGTGAAAATACTCAATTTCAGAGGATCATTATCAAGGCTAAATTGATAGAAGACTTAGGAAATTGAGTTCTTTGCAGCATGATAATTTAAGGATTCACCCCATGTTACGTATTCTCTATGGCATTGCATATTTCTTTTACCTCCACGATATATATGTATATATCTTATATATTTTACAGGACTATATATATAATTCTATAACACCACGCAGCATTCACATATATATGATTATTCGTGTCCAATTGTAACCGTACTTGGAACGTAACCATGTCGACGTTATGAGGAGGGGGCGTGGCCTCCTTATTATAACGTCAATATTCTATTGTCGCCTTGACGATTGGGATTCATCCAATCTCCCTTTGCTAGTCTATGGAACGAGACCTGTGAAATATTCCAAATTTGAATTTTAGATCTTAAGTTTCCCGGTTTTGTACATTGCAGTACTGAGGTATCTTCAATTCTTGATCATCCATCGTATATAAAGACCCCATTGAAATGTATGGGGACTCAGTAAACCACGACCCATTATATAAAACCTGTCAGGTACCATAACTGTGGTATACGGATTCAAATCTGTGGTATACTGCCTCAAAACCACGGTATACGGGAAAAATAGTCGCTTTGTGCTATAGAGCAAAGAAATAGTCCCTATTGTTATTTCCTTTAATATGGCAATTACTGGGTTTCATTTATTCGGAAGGATGGATAATGAATGCAACAAACGATGGTTATGTGGACAAGCGTCTCTGTAAACCACTCGAGGTTTACGTCATAATACACTCGTTAGCGCTCGTTTATTA
Source organism: Alentia gelatinosa (assembly GCA_950022655.1). Classification (NCBI taxonomy): domain Eukaryota; kingdom Metazoa; phylum Annelida; class Polychaeta; order Phyllodocida; family Polynoidae; genus Alentia; species Alentia gelatinosa. The sequence continues at coordinate 163,154,581 of OX465579.1, forward strand.
CTACGCGTCAACCCTTCCTGGTTTACGGCTGCCTGTCCACAAAACCATCGATTACCGTCCATGTATTCCTGTAATAAAAAACCTGGCGATTGGCGATTGTTTCCTAGCCAAGCTATATTTATTATCAAGAGACGTCACGAGTTTCAGCCTGAGTTTATTTATGCCACGCATTTTGTTGGGTCCATAATTTCACGAGTCGAAGACGAGTGACATTACGGAGCCAACAAAATGAGTGGCATGAATAAGCTCAAACTCAAACGAGTGGCGTCTAGATTTTATCCTACCCCGTTTCCATATTTTTTTCAGTATCAGAAAGTAGTGGCATAAACAGCTCTTTATGTCACTACCCGTGACATAAACAAATCCCATGTTAAGCCTATGGCGCTTTTTATTAGGGGCAGGATAAATAAATATATATATATATATATACACACACACACATATATATATATATACCCTCTATCCTGACGGCTTTCACTGGGGACGGGGGGTAGATGATAGACAGCCCTGGTGGTCCCAATATCTGTTTGCCGTCTGTAGTCCTCAGACATGCTGCTGTGAAGATATCAAACCCGACTTACACACGCTGCCCCAGCGCCGCTCGTTATCTTGTCAGAGTAGTCTCATGACCCGTGGGCCCACGACGTGCTGCCGCCGGCCACAGGGTTGTGTGGACATGACACAGCAATCAATACTACTTCTTGTTACTTTATTTATACACAGACAGATAACATAGGACCGGGGGGCCTTAAGAGGTAGCTTATCACATGGCACGTCCAGTAGATCTTCCGCTCAGTGGATATGACCTTGTTAAGGTGGCCCCAGACACTCCCCCACTGACCAGCCAGGGTCGGAGGAGAGGAGAAAGGGAGGAGGGATGGCGGAGGGTGGTGTCTTTCAGCACTATACTAAGGTCAACCGGTGCCCGTCCTGCCGCGGATAAACCGCATTCATGACTGCACAATGCCAGTGTTTTAGCTTCGTATAGTCCTGGGCTCGTGAGTTTGAGTCGTTAGGCTAGAGTCGCTTCTATACACGGATTAACCCTAGGACGCAATTCGTTAATTGGATGCATTGGATTTTACTGTTAAGGTAGATATAGAGGAAAGCCTACTTCAGATCACCAATTGAGGCCATGCCCCTTTATTGGACTAAACATATACATCTAAAGTTGTAGCATTGATGTGAACATACTGTACACCGGGATTAGAAACCAATAAAGAAATTGATTTGATAAAAAAAAATATATAGGAGACAGATAATTGGCATGGGTTTGAATTAATTCCATGATGATAATGTCCCTCCTCTGTGTTCACCAAGGGACGCCTAATCCAGACTCTAGAACGAGATATAAAGAATTAAAGAAGAAACCAACAAGCTTTGGGGAAAGTCCTCATTCTCCACGAGTTTGATAGAGAGTTAATATCACGTAGCGTTCAAAGGAGTTAGAGAACAACGACTTGGACCAACACGAGTTGCTTTCTGTTTTCACCCCTGACACTAACAGAATCTATGATACACAGGATATAGACCATGGGGACCAGTCTGCAGTACTCTTAGGGGCATGGAGAACGAGTTTCCAATGTTAAGTCTAAGGGACAAAAATACCAGGGGTGAGATAAGAAAGTCAAAGGGAACTTATAATCAAGATATTCTTGACCAATCGCCTCTTGACACAAGGAACCCAAATCAAGACACATCCATTCTAAATATAACCTTGTGTTATCCCTTTACTTATTTTACCCCCTCTTGTATAGGACATGTGTATGACAGAGACTAGTATAACCAGTGAGTTCTATACATGTACTCACTCTAGCAATGAAATCCACAGTGGCCGCCCCCCCATGTGGCCACAAGATTGGCAACATCCAATTTCAGCGCTGCATTGTCTGGGTTTTATGGGGCCTCCGGTGGTGGCCACCACTGGCGAGATCAACATCCCCCAGAAACAGCAGATTCGGCAAGCATTCCGTGCCATTCAAAGGCCATTGCGAGGTCGCTCACGACAAAATTAAAGTCTACCCGTCGGCTTTCAATTGGTTTGCCTACGACCGGGAAATAGCTAGATTTCCTCTTCTTGGTGGTGCGTTAGTCCATCCCGGGTACTGGGAAATTACTCACAAGGGTCTTGAGGCACTCTATGATGGCAGGATGAGGTATTCTGTAGAATCCGGCTCAGGCTACAACCAGATAAGAAGATCAGAGTTGGTTCCTATAGGGCACACAGTTATTGTCTCATGGAGGCGGACATCTTCTGCTACCCCCGACGCTAAACAAAACACCACTCAGTAGGTCCACTTATCAATGGATTCTATTTAAAATAAAAATTCTGGTTTTTACCATAAAATGTTGGGTTGTTTTTTTTTATTCAAAGAAATTTCACGACATAAAATGGTTTAAGCCTCGTCTTACAACTGTCTTTAGATTATGGCACCAGAAAATAGTGGTTGTTCTCAGACTACAGGGGCGCTGTCTTACAATATCCTGATTTATGATGGCAGAACTAGCAATCACTCTGTGCCCTAAACATGTAGTAACAACTGAATGACAGTTAGTAGTGCTAATGTTTATCGCAGGACGGGCAGATCGCGTATTACTGCAGAAGGCGATAGCCGAGTGCAGTGACTAGCACTGAATTGAGTTCAGTTTAATATTTATCATATCCCGTCTCCAATACTTCATTTGTTACCATCGTGCAATAAATAGCACTTTACTGCACGCTCGCCCCAATACAGTCAGCCAATATTAACCCTATGGCGTATTTATTAGGGGTAGTTTCATATCACACAACGTTTCTAGGCCCGTTTCCATTGGCCAAAGAAAATGACCGAGGTTTTTTGAGTTACCCAGAAAGTCTGTTGGTGGTGCCACTGACTGTGCATCGGTATAAAAAAAAAAAGTGAGGTTAGTAGATTTTACTAAGTGACCAAGCTTTCACTCAGTGGTGTGTGGTGCCACATTGCATAATCTAAGCAGAAAAAAGGTCGTGGGTCATTTCACGATCTGGGTCGTTTCCATTCACCGATTCTGCGTCAGCAATGCCAAAAGTCCGTCGGTTGTTCCTGGCTGTAGATCAGTGATGGGAAATTGGCCAATGGAAACGGGTCTTATGTATGACAAAAGGACATAGAACCCATCAGTGGCTTTTCGCAGGCAGATTCACCAGAACCCTCCTTGTATTAATTGAGTCTGGTCCCTTTTTCTGATCGCTCAAATGGAGTGGTATCGACTTATTGCTCATCAGTGTTAAGAATCAATAAATGGCATCGCGGAGTTGGACCACACGTTAAATTCCAATCCATCTTCGTTATCCCGAATTACAAAAGCATTGGCGGCAGATGTTTTACCGAATATCGTTCGTAGCATGTATTACAAGAATGAAAAAGTTGTTTTTATAGTGCAATGGGACAATTACAAGGATGCTGTTGTGGCACCAGAAATGGGGCAATCCAGGACTGAAGAAGAGATTTTCATTGGTCTCTTGGCTTGACGATCTATTCAAACCGGAACGAATAGCCCAATTACCGTTTTTGCTTCCACTTGAAATTGATGCGTAATGCTGCAAATTTTAGGTTGAAGTCTCATTTTGATAAAACTTTGGCTGTAAAAAGCATGTAAAACCTAGCTTCAGCCTACTGCGGGACCTGTATGTACCAACCTTTATCTGATACAAGGCGGCGTATCCTCTGCGTAGTAATATCCGAGCATGAGCGAGGACATTGCATACAATTATCCCAACTGGTTTTTTCTCCATGGGATTAACATTAGGAACTCATACTATATGGCCGTTAGGGTAGTGCACCAAATATTTAATGGATAATTTTGTGAGTTATATAATGAATAAATGATGTTTTACAGGATGAGATAAAATCAGAAACCCACTCGATGTAAATAATTTGGTCCGCACTCCAACTAGTTTGACTCACTCAGTTTTGCTTCATGAATTACTCTGCGGTAAAACTCGATGGAGTACGGACCAAATTATTTTCATATGGTGAGTTTACTTCTAACTATGAGAAGGATACGCACAATATCAGAAACAATTTAATATTGTATTAATAATTAAGCATTGCAAACTTAAATTATCAAATCTTTCCACTCGCTACTTTGCACACTAGGCGATACTTCAGGGACCTTTTCCATGTGGATACAGGTGTCTGTATCCTCCTCTGGGCCCCGTTGCTCCAGGATTACGATCGCAGAATAGCAATCCGAGGGCCAAAATGTTGCTCCTGAAATTTTGCGGATCGTTTCGCAATCGCATAGGCGCATCGCCGAGTAAAATACAGCTTTTAGCGATACTTTTTACGCGGACCTTCACAGCACTGCGGATCGTATCACTGTAGGTTAAAACCAGCCATGTCTGATATTTCAAATAATGAGCCATGGTGGCACCACCGGCCCCTGCCCCTTGTTCTTTTACTTATAGGAAATAGCGATCCAAACCACCAGGTGTCAGATCAGTTTTAACTATGGTGCCATCTGTATTTAATTAACGAACTAATTAATCTTCCCCTGTCTCATTCAATATGTGCCCCTGAATTGTTGTATCGTAATCGCATCGTAAAAATTAGCGATACCGCGGAAATATAGCGATACGATCCAATATTACTGGAGCAACGCTTTTTTAGTCGGATCGTTAAAGTAATCGTAAAAATAAAATTGCGATCCGATTATAGCTAGCGATTCCACAAAAACAGGAGCAATGGGGCCCTGGTACCGATAACGCGGGCCCATATGCTTTCTATGCACAATTTCTATCAGGTTGATAATAAATCATACCTGGACGGACTAAGTAATTAAGGAGGGACTATAAGTACGAGTTTGGGATTCGATTCTTTATATAAAACAGTGAGGCTTTAGGCAGCTATAGAGTAATCCTGGCTTGGCTTAGGATCCATTAGTGTTGGTCTTGATCTTCATTAGCGGTGACTTCATCAAACAGCGGGTGTAGGGCGGGAGGCAGGGGCCTGGGCGTTGGCGGAGGATTAGAGGGAGATGGTGTTCTCTCGGCAGTCTGGAGGCGCTGCTGCGTTCAGTTCTGGAAGGTATAACATATAGGGAACATAGCTATTGTGTTATGGAGGCAGCCACCTACACTGTACTTTAGTACGTTACCTATGGTCAGGTTAAGTAGTCTCGCCAAGTAGCGGATAATGTTTGTTACTCTCCTGTCAGATCTTTCATACTGTTTGGAGAGTGAATTACAGTAGAACCCCGCGTAAGCGAAGATGCTTCGTTCCGGGCCAAAGTGACCGCTTACGCGGGGTGTCCGCTTACGCGAGGTTAAAATAAACATCTAATAGAGGGAACTGTTCCGAGCAAAGGTGTCCGTTAACGCAGGGTGACCGCTTACGCGGGGTGTCCGTTGGACGGGGTTCTACTGTATGTCATAACCGTGAAGCCAATTTACCATTTTGTTATTTCCTTTTGTGTGTACCTTTAAGTCCAATGAGCATAATGATAGGTTTAATCATCAATTCGTTGGCTAGGCATATTTCCTAATAGGCATGTCTGCTTTTACAGCCTACATATAACAAAACTACTTGGTTTGAGGCAAACACAAAGGGATACCGTGTGGGATTTAACCAGAACAAACCCTATATCATAGCTCAGCGCAGAGAGATATTGGTTGCCAATTTAGCAGCCATCTTGCCCCCGACGCTAAACAAAACTCCAGGTGGCGGATCCAGTTATCGATGGTTTCTATCAAAAGGAAATTTCTGGTTTGACGATTATCTATAGATTATGACAGTAGAGAGTAGTGGTTCTCCCCCGGTGCTATCAGTGGCGATGTTTTACAATACCCTGGCGCGTGCTGGCGGAACTAGCATTCACTCTGTGCCCTATTATACACCGGGGTTTAGGAGGGGTGGGGATGCAGACGAAGAATATATGATGGGCGCAGGAGTGAGGAGTGGGGATGAAGAGCGGGCTTAATTTGGTACGTTCGGTTCAACCAGGTGCACAATCAGGTGGCTTAAAAACGCACACAGCATCTTATGCTAAACTCTCATAATCCTATGTCGTCTCAGACATAAACGAACGTTATGAGATCGCCCCCAGGACACAGCATAGCACCCCAACCCTCCCACGCTTCCATCATCTTACTCCATCACCTCCTCCAAGCTAGACTGGCTTTTTGAGTGCGGGAAATCGCACTCATATACGTCACCTAGAGGTTAGAATGCGCACACAGGCTTTAAACTTACTGCAGAGAATCTAACACTTCACTATCCATGCATCAACTATAAAGGCCTGGTAAAAGGATCAGGTGCCCAGTATCCCAGCCAAACCATACCCCTGCCCCTGCTACTTGATTCCTAGAGATTTTGTGTACTTAGGTCTGTCCCATCAGATCCGAAAATGTAAGTACCACATTTAGTCATTATCATCATCTGATTTTCCTATTCTAGTAGCAAATAACAGTATCAATAACTAACTGACATGGGTTCTAATTTTCAACGTAAATTGTCCGATTTGCCTTCAAGTTATAATGTTTGAAAATAGTTGTATTATCAAGGTGGTTGCAACCGGAGAGTCTATTGTGCTTTAGAAGTACCGCGCTCAACCATTGTCAATGGAAATATCATTAGTTCCTAGTGTTACTGTGTCCTATGCCTAGGTAGCCTCTCACCGGTTACTGGAAGACTCGACCCGTTTTTGAGAAATCGATTGGAGAACTCGACCCCTTTGAAGAAGGAAACATTTTCATATAGAAGGATAGGTCTGACTAGTTAACCTTTAGACAAATAAACCAGCAGATTTGGAAAATGAGTCCAGTTAGGTTTAGGGTGAGGGTGTCGGTTAGTATCAAGGATAGGGTTAGTGTTAGGGTCAGGGATAGGGTAAAGGGTAGGGTTTTCAGTTTGTCTTCTTCCCCAGAGAAGACTAGATTTGAAGCCAAGATAACGTAATAGCTACTAAGTATGATATCTACCCACAGTTGTATTGATAAGATACTTGAGTTGGGAAGATTTAAAACGGGTCGAAATAGTTAGGGGTCGAGTTTTTCTAACGGGTCAAGTTCTTCTAACGGGTCGGGTTTTTTACGGGTCGAGCCCTTCACCTACCATATCCATCTGTGCCGGGATACATGTTTGATTCCTAGGCCTGCCAGGCTGCACAAGCCATTAGGAGAAGTTCGCATTCTGTTCGTTGTTTTAGGATCCATCGTCATACATAGGAAAGCACAACTGGCAATACTCTTTCAAAGAAGTTGCCCTATTTTTGGTGGACTCATGATGAGAGTTATAGAGGACAGGCGAATGAGATGAGGGGATGAAATTGAGATTATTGGACTATCACATCGTGTCTGCCAGAATCTACAATGTTAATTCTTTGATTTCTGGATTATGTCCATAATCAAAGACCCGAGCAAGTCTACCCCGAAGCCTATGAAAGGGATTACGAAGCACAAGGGGCTCTTCACCTTTTCATTCCCAGCATGCGGGGTAGCACGCCTTCGGTTTCGATTTCCAATAGTGGTAGTTATTATGGGGCTGTCATTGTATATATCGGCGGTCCGGTTTCCCTGTGGCAGTATTTACCTGCACCGATGGCCAGGTCGTCATTATGAAGGACCTCACGTATCGGTAACCTGCGAGTAAACAATGCAGCGGGTCTCTGATCAACTGTGTGCATACAGAAATAGGCGTCTTAACCCTTTAAGGACGGGTGCCTGTGGCCAACCTACCGCCTTGAGGACGGGTGCTGGTGGCACTGTATACCGCTAGGGAACGGGCACACAGTCGTTAAAACCCATAATTCAATTGTTTAATCACGTGATATGATATATAATCTTAAATATTTTATTTCTTTTGAATATAAATGTTAATAATGGTATCATACACACATTTTGTGAAAATTTCATTAATGTTCCTCCATTATTTTTGGTTAAAAACGATTTTGTAGGTTTTTGAGAAATGATGCCTCAATGCATCATTCGCCCTGGCCTGGATGATGCCTCAAGGCATCATTCGCCCTGGGCTGGATGATGCCTTAAGGCATCATTCACCCTTAAAGGGTTAGGCCCGTTTTCATTGGCCGAGAATAGGATGGAGACTTTTTGAGTTAAGGGGGGCGTCCACCAACCACGACAAGGCTACGACATGAGCAGACAAGAAAGTTCCTATCGGCGCCTTGTCGAAGCCTTGTCGTGAGAAGAGCAGTGTCGGGACAGCGGTGTCGGGGCGTGTTGTAGATGTTGCTGGTTGCCGTAAAAAAGGCATCCATGGTTCGGACACACTACGGCAGTGATATCAAGGAAACCACAACACTCCACGACAAAGGTCCAGTCGCAGCAAAAATCGAACATGTTCGATATTGTCGTAGCCTTGTTGGAAGGCCCCCAACAGGCCCCTGACAAGCTTCCAGTCGCAGCCTGTCGTGGCCTTGTCGTATACTCTTGTCGGGAACTAGGGTCCACCAACCACGACAAGGCTACGACGCGCTTTCCAATCGTAGGCCTGTTGTGGACCTTGTCGGAAAGCCATTGTCGTAGCCTTGTCGTGGTTGGTGGACGCCCCACTTTACCCAGAAAGTCTGTCAGTGGTGCTGCTGACTGTGCGTCGGTAGAGGAAAACCGGTGAGGGGAGTAGATTTCACTGAGTGACCAAGCTTTCACTCAGTGGTAGGTAGTGCCACATTGCATAACCTAGGTAGAAACAAACGTGGATCATTTCACGTGCTACAGCGTTTCCATTGACTGATTTCGGGTCAGCAGTGCCAAAAGTCTGTCAGTGCATGGTTCCTGACTGCAGATCGGTGATGGGAAATTGGCCAATGGAAAGTTTCCATTGGCCGACTAAAACAGTTTAGATCTTTTAGTTCTCCTAATAGCTTTTAAATTCCATTGGCAATCACCGATATACAGTCAGGAACCAGTGTCGGACCATTACCACTGCTGACGCAAAATGTAAAAAGGCTATTAGGAAGACACAGATAGTCTACACCATTTTTGTCAGCCAATGGAGAAGGGCCGTTACCCGGCAATTACGCAAGACGACTAAGTATGTGGCGACTGTAGATCGTCAGGCCAATAGTCATTAAGTGTCCATTGCAAAAGTTGTTCACCTGAGAATGTACTCAAGCGTTTACATTGACGATAAGCCTGAAAATTAACCTTCCCTAGGAAATCGTTAGCAGTGAGACGCTGTTTTTAGATAAAAATGAAGGTAGTCAATGACTGATTTCTTGTCACGGCCATCATTTAATTCAAATTGGTTTTGTTTTGTTGGTGGCCTCAAAAGTTGGTGGGTAGTATGATTCTCTAGGCCCTTTTCCATCGGCCAATTTTTTTACCTCCGATCTGCAGTTGGAAACCACCGATCTATTATCTTAGTATAATTTCCATTGGCTGATTATTCCGTACCGATCTGCAGTCGGGAATCACCATCACAGAATCGGTTAGTGGAAACGACCCAACGTTTGATATGATCAGTGACATTTTTTGGCGAAGATAACATGATAACGCCACCATCGACTGACTTACTTAATGACCGACAGAATCAAGATGCTTTGATTTCATCGGCGATCCGCAATGTCTTAGTTCAAGGATCATATTGGTACGTAGGGACCCAGAAAATATAACAGAAACAATACGTACAATGCACCCTCACTGTTTCTTTGATACCCACTTAATCCATCCAAGAGGCCACCGCTAACCGAATTCCTTGCCGACCGACAGAATCAAATCCCTTTGATCTCGTCGTAGATTATGGCCAGATCCATGGAGCCTAATAATCGATACACTACTAGACCCTCACCGATTATTTGATACCGACATCGGTCTCACACCCGACAGACTTTCAGGTTAACACAAAAAGTCGATGCTTGTTTCGTCTGTTAATGGAAACAAGCTTTCCGGCTGAGAATTACTGTGTTAGGGCGTAACTGTGCAAACAGAGTAATGTAATATTAGGAAACGTCCTTACTGTGGACGAAACGGTTCATGTTCGAGGTCAGTTGCCGATTTCATACTGCCTGACGCCACAGGCAGAAGGAAGTATAAATTCGGTAACTGACCGAGAACAAGAAGCGTTTCGTCCACAGTAAGGACGTTTGCTTATTATTATATATCTTAAATCGATGAAAAAACACCATTTTAATGACTTGTTAAGTCACACTCACAGTGGGCACGAACATTATTATTACTGCACCCCTAGCAGCGGTCAGTATTCCATAGACATTCGCACACAGGTATATAAAAATAAGAACAATTCAACAGGAGAAACAGGTGGATGTAATAGGAACCCCATGATCAATACTTAACTATGAGGGGCTAACGTTACGTTGTGGGTCAATGAAGAGGGCAAGTGAAGTGCTCAAGACGAATATTGTTCTACATGATTTATACATAGTTACCCACCTTTGTTGTATTTTCCACCAAGATGATAGTTGAATACAAAGATTTCTTTTCAAATACTTAAGGAATTATATAGCTTCAAATGTGATCTTCATTATATTATTGTTTTATATCACCAACAAATATTTGATTGCTGTTTTTTCAGCGATTACAATCGGGTCAACAATATCCAATTCGTTAACGTAGAATTGATTTTACAGCAAAGTATTTGATTGCTGTTTGTTTTAGCTTGGTATTAATGTCCATAGGCTTAACATTTGGAACTTGTACTCAACAGGCTTGCAATTACGGTAATTGATACTCAATTTGTAAATAACAGATGAATATTTCCAGGCTATGATAAAATTATTCATCCCCATTCGCCATCTCGTTTGGAGCGCTTCAGAATATTCACTCGGACTATGGAGGGCCAATATTGAAAACCAACAATATCAATGAATCGTGATAATGTTGACTTTGATAAACACGTATAATTTTTACTTAGATTAAAGGCTACATTCGGAAATGAATAGTTCCCGATACTAGGTCTTAATGTACCCATCCTTTCAAACCCATGCCCGGTAAATATTGACTACCATCAGCAGTACCATCCTAATCTTTTAATAGTAGATCCTCTTTTGATACTAATAATGTAAGTATATTCCTTTAGATGCATGCCCAGCACGCCACATGCACTCCCTAACCCTAACAACATATATATGCCGTGCATATCGACCTACACCCACACCGGAGATGGAATCGGGCTAAAACAAAGCAGGTTTGGTTAGTGGTAACGTGTTACACACGGTAATCGATCTGCATGGCACTTATGGAATACAGTTTCTGCATATGTGCGCCGATTAGCATTCAGCAGTGTGATTTATCTTGGTATTGGAAGGAAACTCATGAGATGAAAATAACTTGGTTCATACTCCAAGGAGTTTGACCGCTAGGTTATACCAGGGACACACCAAGCGAGTGAAGGCAGTGATCTCTGGAATCGCCAACACAAAATGGCATATATCTGAGATATTTTTTCATAGTAATATCTCCCACCGATAATATAGCGTATCAAAAGCAATTATCAAGGGAAATACGATATAATAGCTCAGATACATGACATTTTGTGTTGGCGATTCCAGAAATCGCTTGGTGTGTCTCCGGCTTTAAGCCGGAGACACACCGAGCGAGTAACGCGGCGATTTCCGGAATCGCCAACACCAAATGGCCTGAATGTAATACCGGGGACACACCAAGCGAGTGAAAGCAGTGATCTCTGGAATCGCCAACACAAATTGGCGTCCATGTGAGATATTATTTCATAGGAATATCTCCTGCCCATAATTTAGCATCTTGGATAATAATCAGGTGACATATGAAATAATAGCTCACATATAGGCCATTTTGTTTTGGCGATTACAGAACGCGGCAATTATTGGTGGGAGATATTACTATGAAATAATATCGCACATTCATGTCATTTTGTATTGGCGATTCCAAAGATCGCCGCCTTGACTCGCTTGGTGTGTCCCCGGCATTAAACAGGAGATACTCCAAGGGAGAAACGCCAGCGATCTCTGAAATCGCCAACACAAAATGGCAAATATGTGAAATATTATTTCAGAAAAATATCTTCCATTAATAATGTAGCGTCTTAGAAACAATACTAAGTTGAACTATGAAATAATAGCTCACATACACGCCATTTTGTGTTGGCGATTCCGGAAATCGAGGCGTTTATCGCTTGGTGTGTCTGCGGCTAATGCCGGGGACACACCAAGCGAGTGGAACCATCGGCGATTACAGACCAGCGAGAAATGGAATCGCTGAACATTTCTTGCTTCCAAGGTGGGAGGGAGTTTTGCTCACTTGCTGGCGACTCTTGGACACACCAAGCGATACAAGGCAGCAAGAAAACGGCAGCGATAAACTGCACTGAGCAAGCAAGACAAAACTCCCCAAGTCTGAGCAATGTTTGATATTTGGCGATTACCGTATGGGCAAGTAAAGTGAGAAGAGTGAGTGATCATGTGACTATAAAACTCAATCTGATTGGACGACTATTTGTCGATGGCTGTACTCGCTCAGAAATCGCTTACATGTACCTAAAACCTGGTGTGTCTGTATTTTCAGAACCATTCTAGCGATACTGTCTTGGCGATTATGTGGGCGAATTTGGCCTTCTCTTGGGAGAATATCAAACATGTTTGATATTATCGCTCATGGGATGTGCTGGCGATTTTTGTACTTGCCTACATCCAAGTCGCTCTCATATCTCAGCGAGTAGAGGACACACCAAGCGATAAATTTTATCACTCATATAATCGCCATGACTAAGTAGGCGAGTAGAATTATCGCCAACGTTTCTCGCTTGGTGTGTCTCTGGCATTAACCACGAAGCGACGCTGAGTGAATTGTATAGCTGTCAAACTTAGTGGAGTACGAACAATGTTATGGGGTTTCTGATTTTATCTCAAGAAGTATTCATGATCAGGAACATTATCAATCAATGGAATAACTCACCCAATTCGCCATTGAGTATTGGGTGCACTACGATCATGCCTGTGCAGTATGAGTTCTTAACGTTAAGCCTATGGAGAAAAATACCGCAGTGAGATGATAAGCTATGCAAAACTGTAAGGCAGGATTCTGAATTAAAGTATTAGGTAAGGATCATCTGACAGACATCCTGTGGGATTATAAGATAGACAGCGACATCAAAGAAAAAGAGTAAGGCCTGGCGTCCACCTACTACGATAGAAATTTAGACCTCCCGATAAAGCACCGATACAAAAAGCAAATATCGGAGACAAATCGGGAAGGTACAAAATCGTATACATATATCTAGACATGCCAATTCACCACGTATCTAAATGTTTTTTTTTCGGTCCCTAATCGCAGAAACGTGGTCAACTGCTCCGATATTAGGTGATCTTCCGACGCGATTTTGACTTTTTATCGGGAGGTGCATCGTGGACGATATCGGAGCCATATCGTAGCAGGTGGACGCCGGGCCTTACTGATCGGGATACCGTTTTAGCGATTGTCGCTACATTGGGTTGCATAGATCACTATTGCGCTGTGACAGTCACTATTGATTTAATCACTAGTAATGACCAATAACTAGCTCGAAAGGTATACAGGGTACTTGCATCATAAATAGCAGTCGCACTATTATAAATAAGATATTGTTAGAAAGCTAAGACTTATTCCTATATGGTGGTATAAAACACGATTAGAATAGTCACTGGTTTTAATCACTCCTCACCTGACAATTACCAGCATCTGAGAGGATTTTTATTGAGAGTGATAGATATGACAGTCATATTGATGAGACAGGATCTAATTGCTCAGTGATGCAGCAGGTTGTGCACATTCCAGATGAGTTATGCACTGCCCACAGTTTCCAGTTCAAAAAGGTTATGTTGTCTCACAAAGATGTTAATCATTAAAACTCATGAATCTGAAAAAAGGTATGATATACAAATTAAGTTCTTTCCTGCAAATATTGTTAAATCTATTTTCTTTTTTTTTCATATTGAGCAGCGCTCTCTTTATTTCATAATCAAAAGTCCATCTCCATGTATATACCACTATGAGTCTTTGTATTAACAAGTGTTCGCTCCCACGATAAACAATAGTGTATCTTTCTGGCTACATGTGCACCATCCAACAATATTGTTAAATCTTAATAAGTTTCGACAACACTTTAGATCAAATTTCTTACCTGTATCGTTTAATCTTGTCCTTAATAGCGAACGTTTTGGTTATCATACTTAACAAAATATATGGTCACATTTAACAAAATGTTAGTTTACAGTATATCTATCAAACGTTACTTAATTAAAAATCTCCTCACCCTATACAGTGAGCCTACGACTGACGGCTCCACGTGGGCAAATCTAAGCTGAGGACTATGAAAGATTCACACCGCTGTGGGGGATCTTTAGGCATCAATGATGTCTCCAATACAAACTGGAATTTCCCTGCTGCGGGAAGCAGTAGCGCATGCAGAATGAGCAGTCGGGACGGCGGGGCTACGTGAGCGAAAATAATCCTCCCAAAATACGGAATAGAAACTTTCTCCAATGAAATATTTACGATTTGTTTAGACCACTTCTTCATCGATATGAATATATGAAAGGTTTAGGATTTTATTGACAATACCCCTAAAAGTATTCAGTCCGCAATCGAGGGTAAAACAGTGAGTGTCCGACGAGACTATTGAGCAGGGGTTAAAGTGTTGGTGCAGGAGGTCTCTATAGTCTATTCAATGATAGCCGGGACACTCATGTATATGGATGACGAAGATCACACGGGGAGGAGTCGATCCTGCCAGACCATCTTGCGGATGTGGCGGGTGGGGGTGGCGGTGGGGTGTGGTGGAGTGGGGTGGTGGGGTGGGGTGGTGGAGTGGTGGTGGGGTGGTGGGGTGGGGTGGTTGGCTGGTGGGTCGGGTGGTGGGGTGGTGGGATGGTTGGGTGTTTGGGTGGTTGGGTTGTAGGGTGGTGGGATGGTGGGATAGTGGGTTGGTGGGGTGGTGGGATTGTAGGGTGGTGGGATGGTGGGGTGGTGGGGTGGTGGGATGGTTGGGTGTTTGGGTGGTTGGGTGGTAGGGTGGTGGGGTGGTGGGGTGGTGGGTGTTGGGGTGGTAGGGTGGTGGAATGGTTGGGTTGTAGGGTGTTGGGATGGTGGGGTGGTTGGGTGGTGGGGTGGTAGGGTGGTGGAATGGTTGGGTTGTAGGGTGGTGGGATGGTGGGGTGGTTGGGTGGTGGGGTGGTGGGTGTTGGGGTGGTAGGGTGGTGGAATGGTTGGGTTGTAGGGTGGTGGGATGGTGGGGTGGTTGGGTGGTGGGGTGGTGGGGTGGTGGAATGGTTGGGTTGTAGGGTGGTGGGATGATGGGATGGTGGGGTGTTTGGATGGTAAGGTGTTTGGGTGTTTGGGTGGTTGGGTTGTAGGGTGGTGGGATGGTGTGGTGGTGGGGTGGTGGGATTGTAGGGTGGTGGGATGGTGTGGTGGTGGGGTGTTGGGATGGTGGGGTGGTGGGGTGGTGGGATGGTTGGGTGTTTGGGTGGTTGGGTTGTAGAGTGGTGGGATGGTGGGGTGGTTGGGTGGTTGGATGCGAAGGTGTTTGGGTGGTGGGATGGTGAGGTGGTGGGATGGTTGGGTGGTTGGGTGGTTGGGTTGTAGGGTGGTGGGATGGTGGGATGGTGGGATGGTGGGATGGTGGGGTGGTGGGATGGTTGGGTGTTTAGGTGGTTGGGTTGTAGGATGGTGGGATGGTTGGGTTTTAGGGTGGTGGGATGGTTGGGTGTTTGCGTGGTTGGGTTTTAGGGTGTTTGCGTGGTTGGGATGGTGGGGTGGTGGGGTGGTTGGGTGTTTAGGTGGTTGGGTTGTAGGATGGTGGGATGGTTGGGTTTTAGGGTGGTGGGATGGTTGGGTGTTTGCATGGTTGGGTTTTAGGGTGTTTGCGTGGTTGGGATGGTGGGGTGGTGGGGTGGAATTGTGGAAGCGGTGGGGTGGTGGGGTGGTGGGGTGATGGGATGGTGGGGTGGTGGGATGGTTGGGTTTTAGGGTGGTAGGATGGTTGGGTGTTTGGGTGGTTGGGTTGTAGGGTGGTGGGATGGTGGGGTGGTGGGTTGGAAAGGTGGAAGCGGTGGGGTGGTGGGGTGGGGGTGGTGGTTGGCCGGTGGGGTGGGAAGGTGGGAGAGCGGTGGGGCAGGTTGTCGAAGGTTGTCTGGCGCAATGGCCCAATATTGCCCTCAGTTTGTACTAGTGTCTCCAGACAGGTTATCCAATAATGAGAAGGTGCCAGATGCACCTGGTCCATACGCCGTGCCTCTCTGCTGGGAGAAAATGAAAACCGTGCAAATTGACGGCAACGTACTGACTCAGCCTACCCAAGTCATGCTTAAACAAGGACCGTGAGATTGTATTGTTCCCGGTCCATCTGGAATAACATCCCAGGGTTGAATTAACACTGTGAATACCAACTAGGGGACTGATGAGTTATGCAGACCGGGGGAAAAAGTACTTACCGCCCAGCCTGGTGATGCCAATTGGGCATCGTCCTCTGTGGGTGTAATTTCAGTGGCTGGGTCAGCGATTCATGTCTGGAATTGACTTAAATAAGACTAGGAATCGCATCGCACCACAACCAACACCCGACACCAACAACAGACCCAAATCGATGCATGCAGCATTTAATGAGGTTACAAGAAAAGCAAAAACACCCATCTCAATTGATGCCTTAATTCATCCTAGCACTGAGGCTTTTTCGGTACTTATTTTCTTTACCCAGACTGCTCGATGAGTTCATATGGTAATTAGAATTAAACAAATTAAGGCAAGGAGTAAAACCGAATCCGGAATTGGCGCTTGGAGCTGCGGGTGGATACCAGTGTAGGTAGACTGCGTGTGTGTCTCTATGGGACCCCGTGGGGGCCATATCGTCGGGCAATTCACCAGCTTTTTGTCTGATTTCCCATCGGATATCTATCACGACTAATTAGCTGAAACAATGGACTGCCACCAGACTGGAATCTGACAATCGAGCTCCTTGTGGTAAAGACCTTGCGTGATTCCGTGATGGGACGTGTGACTTATCACGTAGAAACCACATCGACGTTAAATCCACTGTATATATCTGTACCGGACCATAGGGGGATCCCCCACCAGGACATACTAATATTGGACTTAATCCATCAGGGGGATTTCCTCGGGGGATTTCTCTATCTTTTCTCGTTCATTTCATAATAAAAGGAATTACGTTTATCCCACGATTAAGTTTAACAAAGCCGTGGGATTGAAATCAATTATTCAATGGATTATTGGCATCAGCCAGGTGGACTATATATATATATATATAATATATATATACCCTTATTGTTGTGCAGGTCAAATGGCTGAACAACAGACATGGCCTCGAACTCCATTCGTCATTGATCATGTGTCTGCTGAAAGGCCCATTTCCATTGGCCAACGAAAACAGCGGAGATTTCTTGAGTTACCCAGAAAGTCTGTCAGATCCGCGCAGAATAATTGGCCAATGGAAAGGGATATATATATATATATATATATATATATATATATATATATATATATATATATATATATATATACAGTTGGTGGCACCACTGAGAGACCTTCAGTGTACAGGTAACTAAAAACATCTTTATTATGTGTAAGAAAATGGACTTATTGAGCTTAAGAAATCCAGCGGGAAAACGCCAAACTAACAGGGGCTTCCAAGTTTCATTTGTGATAAGGTCTTTTTCCATTGTCCAACAGAAATGGCGGAGATTTCTTGAGTTACCCAGAAAATCTATCGGTGGTGTCACTGACTGTGCGTCAGTATCGAAAAATCGGTGAGGGTAGAAGAGTTTAATCAGTGACCAAGCTTTCTCTCAGTGGTGGGTGGTGCCACATTGCATAATCTAAGCAGAAAGAGTTATGGGTCATTTCACGAGCTCGGTCGTTTCTATTGACCAATTTTGGGTCAACAGTGACAAAAGTCCGTGGGTGGTTCCTGACTGTAGATAGGTGACAGGCAATTGGCCAATAGAAACGGGCCTTTATATACAGACAGACGGAGACCTCCCACTCCGACACTTGCTCTACAACAATTCCTGACGCCTCCTAGGAAATAGATGGTGCTGTGGTGTGGGCAATTCAGTAGCCTGGAAGCATGGGGCCCCATTTAATGATCTACACTGTAAAAAATTTCCCGTGAATTTTACGGTTTTTCCGAGGCAACTGGGGTGCCATAGAAATACCGTAAATTTTACGGGTGACCGTAATATTTTTCTGACCGTATTTCCTAACTGAAATAAACCATATTTTAACTACGGTTGTAACCCGTAAAATTGCAAACACAATAGATATATTATACAAATGGCCCATTAATAAGCATACTCCATAAACCTTCTTACCATGGTTCTCTAGAACCGTTTTATGTAAGATTTGTCTAGTATCTTATCATAGTAGTAATTGGCTTATCAATATAATTGATCATTGTAATCATTCTGATCAGTGTTATTTCAACACCTAAGTTTTTTAAAGTCTGATGTTGTCAGTGCAGACTATATAATAGGAGTAGTGGTTAGAATCTAGACAAGGTTCCATTTTATATGATAGGATAAAGTCAATTCTACTTATATTTTAGAAATGTCTCATGAAAGTGGTGTTTAATACTTTGAATGCAATAATGTCATTTAAACTTGACAACTAATATGTTTTAAATGGCAGACACTTTATAGAAGATAAATGAATATATATATATTACACATTTTCATGAAGTTAACTTCTGGATTTTCTTCACTACTTAGATTTTTTGCTGATACTAGAATTATTCTAAGTGGATCTAATGTATCCCTATTTACTGTTTCATACTGTAGACTGACTGTAGATTGGATGGTTTACAGTACTGAATACATATACTGTACAATACCGTTTTCTGATACCAAATATACGATATGAAACTGTAGATACGATTACGGTAATATACCGTCCATGTTTACGGTAGTATCCTGTATATTTTACTGAAATTTCTTTACAGTGTAAGATCGTTCATGAAGATCCAATTCTGTACCTCATACAAGGGTTATCGTTTGATGATACGTTAGTCTGTTCGCTAAGACAGTATTAGCCGTCCATAAGGTTGTCCATAAGTATTGAATGAAGTTGATCCACATTGTCCATGTTTCTCTATGGCATACAGAAAAAGGGCTACATGCCCGATCTTAGATAACTAAATGGGATCCTGGCCTAATATGTGCTCACTCATATATTAGGCCAGGTATCGCCCACCATTTTTGCAGTGTATTACAGGCTGCATTCAGCTTGTACCTGACCGATGCTTCCTTGTGCGGCGAAATCTGTCAACATTTAGAGAAACATTCTAATAAGTTATCCTTTATCTTTTGAAAGGTTTCCATTGTTTTACTTTGTATTATAAACAGGTGCAAATTAGACATTGTGGGAATTTTGTGAGGGAGAGAAGTTGGGCTAGTTATTCCCTCCACTGCGAATGACCAGATAACCAGCGTAAGTACAAGGTCGGTTCAAATCGTGCGTTGCCTGTCCTATCGTTCATGTGGGCAGGGAACCGGTCTAGGAATGCAGCCGCTATGCCTTCTGGGAAAACCATGCACAGAGCGAATGCACTATGTTTCACTGGGACTCACTGCAAAAACTGCCTCGTGAAGGGTTCTTTTGTTATTCCTTTTTGAGTAGCTTGGGATATCTGGCTTTTACCTCGATAGCATAAAACCATGCAGATGGGTACTCAAAGAAATTAATGGATGGTGATGGAAGGATAAACAGGCCATATGAACGGAGGATAGGCGGTATCATGGTACACCGCTGCCCCTCAGGACAATTGTGTTCATTAACATTGAAAATATCGACGCATCAAAACGGCCAGTATGCCCACCTGACTCATTCCCATTAGATGGTAGATGAAAAAATGTGATTTAATGCTAGGTGGAGTTCAATGTGAATTGTATCGAAACTCTGAAAGGCCATTGGTTGTTATTTTTGTTAGTCAGAGGAGGCTTACTCTGTATGTAATAAATATGTGGTAAAATGGACAATTACATGAACCGCTGCCGTCGACATGAGTTCATCTGATTGTCAATTTTTCCACGGAGTTATCACATACAGCCAAAATAACGCTATTTCCATATAGTATACGGAAACCGGCTGACTGTACTTGTATGTCAAAAGTACATTGTATACTTGTCCATTAGGTTTTCCCATTGCCGAAAGGGAGAGGAATAATCTTATCAATACAACAATTCAACCAAGTATTTTATACATACAACTACTGCCAGCCTGTTTTCATATGAATATTTCTGATACTTTCAAATGGCAACCTTCGATTGATTTCAATTAGATGTCTGTATTCTATATATATGTCACACTGTGGCGTATGACCATAAGTACGACAAAGGTAGGATAGGATACTGAAATAGAACTGCATCGAGAATCATATCAATAGACAGTACTCCACGAGTTTGGATGCTCTGCAATCATCATCGAGGCGAAGCCGAGTGACGATTTCGGTGCATCCAAACGAGTGGAGTATTGTTCATTTTACGATTCGAATGCCGTTCTGGATTTATCTCACCCCTTTCACTGTTAGGGACGTTTAAATCTTGCCTTGTCTTTTCTCTGAAATCCTGGCCGCTGATTGGTCAATCGCCTTTGACGTCAACTCGTTCTCACTACGCCACGACCATAGCGTAGCATTTTTCACTTTACCGATTGTGATCGTCGAGTATTATTTTTAAGGTTTTTCCAATGGCTAAACTTGTACCAGGGGTGAGATAATTAGTAGAAACTGAACAAGAGTTAGACTTGTCAGTGTTTATGCCACGACGGGAAGGTTGTGTATTACTACGCGAAGCGTTAGCTGAGCGTAGTGAGGAATAGACCTGACCAGAGTGGCATAGAGTTCGACGTATTTATCCTACCCCGTCTCTATGCTTTTGGATTACTAAAATATAAATATCGATTGAACGACCAACCAAAGTCCAACCGGAACTTTTGAGTCCAACCGGAACTTTTTTCACAATCTGGTTGCCGATTGGTTGATTTTTTTCATGCACCTAGAGGCATAAATCGCACGTTATGTCATGGCATGCCGCATAAAATTTGCCTATGTTATGCCTATGGACCGTTTTTATTAGGGGTAGGATAAATCGGAGAAACGACCACATGTATGTAATAGAATATATTATCCTACCCCTAATATAAAATCCCATAGGCTTAACATTTGGTTTCCGTATGCCACGCTGACTGGCATACAGAGTTTTATATGCCACTAGTGGCATACAGCTTTGTTATCACGTAATATTCCAAAATCGAGGAGATAGGGTAGGATAAAATCAAAACCTGATTCGTTTTAATCTTGGCCACCGCATTCCACTCCTGAAGTTTTGGCTCCGGACTTCACTCAGCTTCGCCTCATGAAGTCACTTTGCCAAACTCCAGTCGTGGAATACGGTGGCCAAGATTAAACCTCATCCAGTTTTACGATAGTAAACCTATTCAGTTCATAATGATTATTACTATTAATCAGTGTGACAATGCTCCCAAGGAAACGAACGCAGGAAGAGGTAGCAGAATGCAAACTTGATGTGATTCAACCAGATATCAAACATAGCCTCGATATACAGGTCCTTTGAATGCAAACTGTTCGTGTTTGCGACAATTAATAAAGGACGTTAATGTTTACTCCCGCTATCTGAGCGCCAGGATAAAGGAGGCAGTCACCAGAGGACATCGCCTACACCAATGCCAATCCATTACCCATAAACGGTCGTATATCTCCCCTATGTTGATATTCCCCAGACATGCCTGTGAGTGCCCCACTAATGACACCAATCACACATGGCTTATCTGTTAGTATCGCTATTATCTTAACCAACGGTAAGTCGATTATCGTATGTGATGGTTGGTTCTGATGGTGTTTTATTGGACTCCTGTACGGGTAGCATAGGGGGAAGCCTATGAAAAATTACGGTCAGAGCTCGTATCCCATCAAGTTCGAATAGAGTAGCAATTCACAAGGTGAAGCCGCGTGAATTACGTAGCGATTTAAACGAGATGGGATTGAGGTCTGACCATAAACTTGAATAGGGTTCTGAATTCATCTCACCCCTCAGATTGACCAATTGGCTAACATTTGTGACATAACACCTCGGTTAGTATTGTTTCTAAGTACTCCATGGCCATTAAGTACGAGTTCCCAAAGTTAAGTCTGTGGGGAAAAAGATACCAAGGGTGAGATACTAATCTCGCACTCATTCTGTCCTGAAGATGCCTGGACAATTAAAATACGTCCCATCGCCTGCGGCATGGTACAGGCTCAGTAACCACGTTTTCTCTAATAACTATTTTGAAAAATGGTGGTAACCATACTAGTTTTTGATTAAAAAATCAATATCGTGATAATATTGTGTTGCATAAAATATAAAAGGTTTTTTCAACATAGTAAAACCCATGTCATTTTCTTCAAACTTTCACAGAATATTACAAATGTACAATACCAAACATTCAAGTTTTGAAATTCATAGGTCACCGACCTTGTCTTTTTTAAAAGATGAAATTTTCTAGTACATTTTCCCTGTAAATTGAACAATATCAAAAGGCCTATTTCACAGGAGGCAATACTGCGAATTGTCGGATATGCCTTTAACACAAGGTTGAAGTCCCACCCTCTCATGCCCCTTCTCTCTAATGACTAATTAAAAGGGCCAATTTTACAAATCAAATACTTTTAGAAAATTAATTAGTATTAAGAGCACCAGTGGTAGAATTCCAAAGCCGCCAATGTCAGCGAACCAGCTGCATTTATTGATGTCAAGACACGCGCCAAAGTACTATAATTAGGGCAGATCCGACAGGACTGTCAAGCTAAATGTCTCCTTTTCAAAGGAAGCCAATGCAGTCGATGTGTTTCAACTTAAACCTGATAGGTAATAGCATTCCTTGATGGTTCTATGAGAAGGTAAATGTATACGTGTTACATACTGTAATAATTAACTAATCTATCAATTTGGTAAGCATTAGTCTACTTACTAGATTTCTTTCGATTATCAAAACATGGCAGTAGTATTCCATGGGATACTAGTGTGGAGTTTTTATGTTACGCTCCCAAAATTTAGCTTTTCGGGTCTGGTCGCGTTTGACTGTGACAGTGTTTAATCACGTTCAGACGGATTGTACACCAAATAAAGCTTCCCTACCAGTACCTGCATGGAATTGTCCCATAATACTGTATTTACACGCCTGAATGGCGTTGTCCCTATGCCTTCACTGCCAAATAAGGAATACAGAAGACATGAATTGACCCAGTAGCCAATAACTGCATTCAGAGCAAACCACGACGTTTACCCTGACCTCCTTACAGTTCTACAGTCTATAGTTTTATCCTACCCCTAATAAAAAACTCTATAGGCCTAACATTGGGTCACTGTATTCGGTCTGGAGTTCAGAAAAATGAGAAAAAAATTGCTCCAGTGGGATACACTTGACAAATGACGTCATTTGTTAATGTAGGAGTAATTTAGACGGGTAGGGTAGGATAAATTCTAAACCAAACTCGAGTTAGACGTGTTATTGTTCATCGCACTCCGGCAAGATCGCGTATTACTGCTCTCAGCTTTGCCTCATGCAGTAATATGTGATCTTGCCGTCGTGCGATAAACAACAACACAACTAACTCTTGTTTGGTTTCTCCATAGACCTGAATGTCTTGGGCCAGAAGTACCTTCAAAGCCAAAGCGTAATGCCCACATCTGAACAGCTCAGCATGTTTTCTACTACATCGTTACAACTTGAATTAAAAGCCTTTGGATAATTCCTAATGTATGCTCTCTATGTATCTCATCCAATGTAATAGCCATCACGATGGTTGCTCCTAGATTAATACGACTAGACTGATTGCTCCTACCATAATTGCCCCTTGATTACTGACCCTTGGACAAAGGCCCCATAGACCATTGCCCCCTGGAGTATCCTCGACTATTGGCTATTGGCCCTTGGGTGATTGCCCTTTTAATGATTTTCTTTCAGATGGCTAACTACTTAAAATAGACCTTTTGAGAGACCACTGGGAACCATTATCTGATAGGTTGCTAATTCGCACAATATACATATATAAGAGTAAGATCTATCAGAAAGCCCATTTCGATCTACCACATTAACTATAAAAAGCTACTTACCAACCTACCTACATGCAATCATCCTCTCTGACAATTCCTTGCCTATCATGAAACAACTCAAACACCAACCGATCCCAGTGTTTACACCAAACGACTAATAGTCATCAGATGTTGCTCTATTTGGCTGCTCGGTAACGTAATATCGGCCTCAATTATCATCAACCCAAGAATTTCCTGAAGTATTAAATCTTTTTTTTATGTACCGATGTCTATTCATTGATAGCTGAAAATTGTCAGATGGTGCAAAATTTAAGAATCACCGCCTATAATCATCTAGTGTAAACGCTGGGTAACTCTCATCGCTTCAAGCAATTGCCTATCCCTCCTAAACTTAAAACGAGATTCACACGTCGAGACTAATGTACCTGAGACAAGTGTACTTCACACTTTACCCCTTGTCTGAGACAGTTCCCCTTTTGTACAAAATTATCATGACAAGGTGCCTATACCAGTCCAAAGGAAAAATGATGAATTTGATTCACATGAAAGGACACACCTAGTACATAGTCTCAGACATAGTCAGTGAACACTCACCCTGGCGCTCAATTACACTTGAGGTGAGAGGTGTGAAAAATATGTGATCCTGCTAGCTGGCCTCCTATTGGCTAGGTTAGGTACTTAGTCAGTGACTCCGCAGCAGTCCCCTTTGTCTTACCATAATGACCCTATAGATTTCAAGCGTGTTTTAAAATTGGAATTCACACGGTGGGATTCATATGCCTGACGAGTTCAAAATCTCATTAGATTCTGTTCCTTTTTATGGGTTAATGTCGCCAACAATTGCAGGGGGGAAAACACGTCTCAGGGAAATGAAACCCTACAACTTAGACGAGGAGATTGTGTTCAAGTACATATTTTCAGCAGGGTTTGTCTGAGACAAAATACCCTGTTAGATACATGAATCCCATCGTGTGAATCCCACTTCAGACCAAAATCTCATGGGACTCTTGTCAGGGATAATTGTAGCCAACGATTGCAGGGAAACAACCTGTCTCGGGGTAATGGATCCCTACAATTCAGGCAAAGCTATTATGTTCCAGAACACAACCTTAGCAGGATTTGTCTCAAACCGTGTGAATACCACTTTATGAAATATCTCCTACATGTCACATAACGTCCATCAGCCCTATCTACCTGCTCACTTGCAATCCCACATTCCTTCCCATAGCTTACTTAAGTGGGTGTTCCACTGGACCGACGGTAGCCGATTCCGTAGCCAGACAATCGCCGATTATTATCGGATGCCCTAAAATTTCTCAAATCTTTGAGAATGGTCATTTATGAAACTATTATTATCAGAATTAAACAAATTACAATATGTGAGCTTCCTCTTAAGGGCCCAAGAACAATTAATCGGGTGAGAAATCGGCCTGGTGGATTGTGCCCTTTACCCATCAAACCATGCAGACCTCCTATATACCCAGCAAACCGCCACAAACTACTGGTCAACCAGCTCTTCACATACAATGCACACAATGAAATACACTTGCCTAACGTGATTTTCATTACAACAGATTTGGACAGTGATGTTGTTTTCAAACAGAAAGAGTATCTTACCAAAAAGCGTGAATATTTTACACAAATGAACACATGAAATGTCCTTGTTTAATGTCAATTCGTGCAAGGTTCAGATTGTTTTACAACCTTTTGTATTTGTATTGTGGCAGTCAGGGAAATATTTGCGCATGAGGAGAAAACCTGGACAGCTATCATTCAGCGGAACATGTCCTGAAAAAGGTCAGCAGATACTGAGGCCTTTTCTCTGGCAGAAGCGGTGACATAAAGATAGTAGCAATTTAATGAGAACACAGAAACCCTGGACCATGGAACACATGTGACACGTAACAGTTATTGGTGTTACTCTGGGTGCCGTTTGATATCTGGAAGGATTCTCCCAGGACTGTCATAGGAAGGGCCGCGTTACAGAAGACTTCAACTAA
Source organism: Alentia gelatinosa (assembly GCA_950022655.1). NCBI lineage: Eukaryota > Metazoa > Annelida > Polychaeta > Phyllodocida > Polynoidae > Alentia > Alentia gelatinosa. The sequence goes on from OX465579.1 coordinate 163,180,596, forward strand.
TCCATCCGACTCAATCCGTCTCAATCCGTCCAACTATTGGGATGGACGGACTGTATGTGGAGGCCATTTTAATGATTTTATAGCAGTCCGTCAGACGGATTTACCCAAGCGAGTCGCCTCCACTGAGCCGTCCGTCTGATTCTGTCTGAATTTCAGACGGAATAACTGGACGGACGGAGTACTAGACTCCTGTGGAAGAGGCCTTTAAGAATAATAGATGTATTCCCAGACAGTTACTGATTACAAACATTGAATAACATGAGCATATGTCTGATGATCCGTACATGATCCCCCCCCCCCCCGTGGTCATTATCCTATCATGAACTCTCCTTTCATTGTCTTTATCCTTCCCACTGTTCCCAACTATTAAACGACCCCAGGCCTGCTTATTCGCTGCCACAATACCAGTAGGGTTAACGATTCAGCAGAAGGATGAATAGAATATTCAGGGGATGGTGGGGGCATCTTAGCGACAATGGTTCTGACGCTAGATTATACACCATTTCATTGTTTATCGAGATGTATCCGATTCCGCCAGTCGTCTGGGCTTTATTTCCCAACCCATTTAGCTTTACGATGCTCGGCAATTAGTCTCGCCTATGCACACACTTACCTTCAGCCATATTGAGCCGCACGGATGGTATATTATATGCATTGTCTATGTAACGGTAACTAAAGGAGACTAAACATTTATAACCCTGAATGTGCTCGCAGTGGCAGCAACAATGGAGATGTTTGACCACCATTTCCAACAATGATAACTGGGGTCCGTTATACAAATGTTAAACGATACGAGCAGTGGACGATGCGATCTATCGAACCATGTACGACCTCGTAGACGATCCACGTCCAATGTCGTTACATGAATTAGATCATAGGGAGACATGTGAATCGTCCGTGCGAATGGTGGTATGTTTGACATACATCGTGCGATATCCCGTACGATGTATGTAAAACATACGACCATTTGAGATGTAACAGATTGAGATGTAATCTAATCTACAGAAAGCCAGTCAAGCTGATTTAGTTAAAAGTGAATTTATTTCAGGGTGATTAGGAGATATGGGGGGGGGGGGGGGAGGATTTGAATTGATTATTTGCGACGTTTCGTCTACATTTAGCAGACTTCTTATATCAACAGATTTTAATACTAACGATCAATCAATACTGGCATTTATCCTACAGCACTCAACCTTAGGTATTTCGGTGTATTTTACTGATTGCTCATTAACGATTCTTCTATTGAGTTATTGGGTTCTTAAATTTTCCTGGGGTTACGATATAAGTTTCAGGCACGACAACCCCTTGAGGTGACGTTTGTTTGTTTATTATAGACTACTTACCATTTTGCACGAAGTCAGTCAATATTTATGCAATGATTTTGAGGCATCCCATTTGATCATATCATATGAAGGTCGTAGCTGTAGGACCAAAAGACTTATGTAACGATCAAAGGACAATCATACGATCTTTCATGTGATCGTTCAAAATTTATGTAATGGACCCCAGGTCAGGTGCGTTACAACACCTGTTTATACAGGAGTAAAGTTAGAGCAGGCCGTATTTCCTTCGAGAAGTCAAGAATGTAGCACCGCCGACCAATCCTTTAGAATTTCAGATAATATATCGGTAAGAGTAAACAGATGGAATGCAGACCTGGTCAACGATTTCTCCACCCCAAATTACAAAACATGGCAGCACTGACTGACCTTTCAGGCCTCCAACGATTTCAAAGCACTTTGAAATTGCCTGCGAAGGACCCACAGATATTGCCAAACACTTAATCGGCAAGCACCTTGACACATCGTTAAAAACAGGGTATGCACATCACTGACAATGATTTCTAACAATACCCTGTCTTCAAACGGAGGTGCCCTGTTATTGTTTATTGGAAAATATATACATTCGTCTTCTGTTTAGGTAGGGGTAAATATTCAGACTTTCTCCTTCTATATGCATGATAGAAATTGGTGCACATATAACCAATAATCGGTCGGCAGGTGAGTGACATATAATGAATAAAGGACTTGTTGGTTAAATTGCCTGAAAGACTTGGAGAACACTGATAATCCATAACGATATTTCATCGGGGATAACAATATTTTATTTGAGTGCACCACCGACCAATTTTTCACAAATTTCTATCAGTGCATTTTCCGTCGGTATGTGTAAAATGATGCTCAGTATCTTCAGGCCCTACATGGAAACGCCTCCAGGCATCTTCAGGCCCTACATGGGAATGCCTTCAGGCATCTTCCGGCCCTACATGGAAATGCCTCCAGGCATCTTCAGGCCCTACATGGGAATGCCTTCAGGCATCTTCCGGCCCTACATGGAAATGCCTCCAGGCATCTTCAGGCCCTACATGGGAATGCCTCCAGGCATCTTCAGGCCCTACATGGTAACGCTTCCAGGCATCTTCAAGCCCTACATGGGAATGCCTCCAGGCATCTTCACGCCCTACATGGGAATGCCTCCAGGCATCTTCAGTCCCTACATGGGAATGCCACTAGGCATCTTTAGGCACAACATGGGAATGCCTCCAGGCATTTTCAGGCGCTACATGGTAATGCTTCCAGGCATCTTCAGGCCCTACATGGGAATGCTTTTAGGTAACTTCGAGACTCAATGAGTTGAAAAGTAACACCGTTGTTTTAAGCAGGAACGGTCAGTAGGCATTTGAGGAGAAACGCCTCACGAGAAGGCAATACGGGCTGGACGGGCTGGACTAGGCATTAGGAAGGAGGCCGAATGCCTCTTGTAAGCGAAGTTAGGACATTTTTATCGTCGTGTCGACAGATGTCGCCATCAAGGTGCCGGGTTTATAGTGGAGTTGACAATTTGTCGGGCGTGAGGCAAATTGTTCCTGTCAGGTCGACAAATGAGAGATCGTAGGAGGGGAATTTATACTCTCTGTGCCTATCGGTCACTGGGCCTGAGCGAATGTTTGGTATCGCACTTAAACCATATGGGCAATCTCCTCCACACTTGGATATATATTATCAAGAAACGTCACAAAATTCCATATGCTTGTTTATATGGCGTGAGTTGTCTTCCCAGAATGATATCACGAAGCAGAGGTGAGTGATATTTGTAGCGGAAGACAACAAACGCCATGTAAACATTCATATAAAATTAAGTGATGTTTGGATTTTGTCCTACCCCGTTTTAATTTCATATGACAAGCGTGGCATATGAATATTTTATGGCATAACCGTGGCATTCAGTCACACCATATTAAGTCTATTGAGATGTATATATGAGCGGTTGGATGAAATATTATACACTAATCCTACAGAGACATTGACCATTTTCGCTATACTTTGCTCAGTTCCTAACATCTAGCCATCGGTCATCAAAAATCTTATACAACCTTGTCAAATCCGTCTTCTTGTCACAGCCCGATGAGTCACAAAAGGCAACACACTGTTATCATTTGTGAATGATGAAGCGTTTATTCATCTCTGTTCCGAACAGTTCCTCCTATGAGCTCTGAGGAGCTCACTTAAGGTTACAATCGCAGCTCCTTCTTTATAGTATTCTTATTGGCTGCCTACTTTAACCGGTAATTTTTTAATTATCGCTTTATCATCCAATTGATACAAGGTCCTTATAGAAAAGACTATGGAGAAACCAAACAAGAGTTAGTCGTGTTGTTGTTTATCGCATGACGGTAAGATCGCGCAAGATCGCGCATTGTTGTCTACATCTTACTCATACCGTAAAAGAATTGTACAACCGTTAGTCTCTAGCCTTGTTACCCTGAACACCTCACGCTTAGGCCTGGCCTCCACCTACTACGATAGAAATTTAGACCTACCGATATGGCACCGATACAAATAGCAAATATCGGAGACATATCGGGAAGGTGCAAAATCGTAGACATATGTCTAGACATGCCAAACCACCACGCATTGTATGGGGTTTTTATCGGTGTCTAATCGCAGAAACGTGGTCAACTGCCCCGATATTAGGTGATCTACGGACGCGATTTAGATTTTTTTATCAGAAGGTACATCGTAGACCATATCGGGGCCATATCGTAGTAGGTGGACGCCGGGCCTAAATCTGCAGCTCACAACACACAAACGTGACCCTTGCTTCGCACGATCAAAACCTCCGCACCTCAAAAACATTGACCTAAAACCTGAGACCCATTACGGCCAATGTCGGGGGAAATTAATCGAAAATGGTATAAAAAAAAATCAAATTTGAAATCTAAAAGAAATACGCCCGACTCAAAAATGAGTCAAATTGAGCTGATTTCGTGCAGCATGCCCTGCTCTGGACCCGCTCGCACAGACTACGTTGGCGATTTTCGGGTTTTGCGGTATTTTCACCTGCCGACTGAAACCCTACTGATAATTTTCTCACTGTACAAATATCGGTTGATGGTTCTCATCGTTAAAGGTCGGTGGTGCATAATCGATGACCTGCCCTGCAAAAGTGTGATGGACGCTGGCCGACTTTTGGTAGTAGAATGCAGTCTGCCAGTGGTTTAATAAACTTGCTTTGATTTTTTCGGTGGGTACAGAAGTCGGTCGGTGGTGCCAAATTGCCTAAGGTGTGAGAGAAAAATCGTTGACCATTTCTGTTTCCACCTGATGATTATTGCACTAAATGTGTTGCATAATCGGTCAGTGGTGCAAATTGCCATGATCAGTGGTCAGAATCGGATGGAAACGCCACATTATCCGGCATTTACACTAGATGACTAAATATGTGGCGACTGCAGATCATCAAGCTAATAGTCCTCAGGTGGTGGCAATGTCCACTGCGAAAGTCGTCGACCTCAGAATGTACGTAAGCGTTTACACTGACGACTAAAAGTTTTCACATAATCGCTGCCCATGTAGACGACTAATTCAAGCCCGTTTAAAATATTCGCGGGCGTCAGAGCCTGTCCAATAGTCATCAGGTGGTGCCAAATTATATAATCTGATGTAACCAGACGATCTGCAGTCACCACGCACTTGGCGCGTACACTAGACGATTTCTAGCTTTTTATTGCTGAAAGTCGTCAGGTGGTGCAAAATGCCAGAATCGTCGGTCAGAATCGTCTCGTGTAAACGCCGGGGACAGTGCGCGTGGCACTGACGTCATGCTCATAATTAACACAGCGCCAGCGTCTGCTATAATTACAGACGACTTTCTTGCACCTGACCTTAGGATTAAACACAACTCCAGTCCGCCGGCGGGGGTCTTTGTTTTGGGAGAAGGCAAGATAAGACGACCACTGACTCAGGCTAAAGGAATCCAACGCGGCCGACTCTCCCAGCCTGTCTTTACGTTACTACACCGTCTTTTAATCACAACATCTGCAACGTTTTACTGTCAATGACGCACCTCCAGTCGATACAAGCGTAGATCACAGCCCACTGCATTCTCCCCTCCCCGAATCTCTGACGCCTTTTCCACCATAACGGAAAGACGAATAGTTTGGTATTGTGAACTGTGTGAAGTTCTAGTCAGAGAAGCTACTGCTTTTAAATCAACTTTTAACCTTTCAAGCTCGTTAGACAATCTTAATCCAGAAGATTCTTCAGGCAATCTGCTACCAAGCTAATTGAGATGCATCGACTCGGCACGACTTAATGAGAGATTCGTATTGGGAAATAGACTCACATCTGAAATAATATTTGAGGGAAAGAAATAGTTTGAAGGTATGTAGATGCTGGCAAAGAACTTGGACTAGACTTAAAGTCCTTTGCTATTTCAAGATAGTTATACTATAGTTAGCGCTTTTCTGAACTCTAATGTTGTAATGGTATGAATATAGCCTCTGAGGGATGAGTGTCTAAATTAGAGGATACTACAGGTATTGTAGCCTGGCCGGGGTTGTTATAGCATGATCCCACGTTCTATATACGTTGTCTAAAAGTTAGATTGCTCACATAGAGACATTGAGCGTGCTGCCAAAACCTGTCCCTTCGCAATCTGCGTGTTGTTCACAGTGATATTGGTAAAGGAGCAGGATGCCAGTATCTCAGGGTCTTAGAGGCATGCCTAGCTGACCATGACCAATCCCTCCAGACCGAAATACCCCGAACCCCGTTCACATTATAATGAGCATGAACTTGTATAAGATACTGCCGGCGATTAGGTATGACACATCAATGATGTTCGGCCTAACTTTCAATAATGCCATCCTTTCATCGATTTGAGGTATAATAAGAAAACATTGTAACTGAGCCCATAGTGATGGTATTTCATCCGGTAAATGTGGCCGCTGTAACTATGACCTATAGCATGGGGCTTCTATATATCTTGTCACGTACAGTAGCTAAGCCCTAATCTTATAGACTAGCTAACCCAGTGACAAGAAAAGAGAATTCAGAATATGTTCTATACTAAATGAAAAAGACAGATAACCATACACAGATCTGTATCAATAACACAGTATACAGTTACATAACAATTCTCATCAAAATACGAAATCACATTCACTTCTGTAGTGTACATATGATATAAGTCCTCTTGGTCAAAGCAGTACTCACAGTCTATCACTTTCAGTTATTGTTCAATGTCTCCTTGACTTGTGGATATAGATGATCAAAAGTAGTGGTAGCAGTCATCAGTCTCTGTTCCTCCAGTGCTGGGGTGATAGTAGATTATGGAGAAAAGCCCAATCCTCAGTACAGGCCTCTGTAGCCTAAAGTTCTGTGGTATTTAAGCCTCCTCCATGTAGTGGTGGTAATGCTGAGTAGCCTGGAGATGTTGACGCCACTGTGTCTGGGTTCCAAGTGAGCTGTGAGTGCAAATCTGCTTCCTTATATACCCTATCGGGGGGTCAGTCCAAACAAAGACAGGGGACGGTTCAAACGCTGGGGGTGGCAGTCCAAACGGTTAGGCCTTGACCACTATCTAGAGCGAGGACCTGTTAGGAGGCACCCTGTGATATTCTTAATACATACATCACAATCTAAAGCATCTATGTCATACTTGATAGCTCCGAAAATTAGACAATGTCTTTAGCACATCTGAAGGTGCTTTACATCTAGTTCTTTCTCAATTGAACACCAACAGAACGCTGAATTTTGGCCACTTCACAAGCGTCTGATACTAATGATTATATATTGAAATGTTAACATGACTTTCTCAGATATACTATTACTCCTGACTGTATATCACACTTCTAAAAGTGGTATTTACCCTTTATTACCCACACAATACGGAGTCTCCATACTAAGCCTATGGAGCCTCCAGATCGCTACTGAGTAGAATGCGGACCTCCGGAATCTCCTAGGAGAATACGGCTTTTTGGGCCACCTGACGGGCATTATAGGAACTAATTCATACAAACATAGCACGGCGCTAGGGTTTAATTTCTAATTATATACAAGATTTTTTCCTTATAATTAATCGAAAGGCGAGTAATAAATACAACATTACCATGATTTCGATCTGTGTGGCCGTATTCTCCTTGTAGTTGACACTACGCAATACTCCTCGCTATCGCTCGGAGTTTTACTACGCGTCAACTACGCGGAGAATACGGCCACTCAGATCGAAATCATGGGAATAGAGGGAAACTATGTTCCGGTGGGAATAAGTCAAAGTTACGAGGTAAGGCTTGGAAAAATTACTGCCCAAGGCATGGCCGCGGGCAGTAATTTTTCCAAGCTTTACCGAGTAACTTTGACTTATTTCCACCGGTACATGGTTTCCCTATTCCTATATACCTTCAATTGTCGGCTAATATCGATAAAAACCGAATGTCTCTGAACGTCAACCTGGCAGTAAACGTCAACCTGGGCAGTAACTTCAACCTGGGCAGTAAACAAAAGTTATTCCACCCCCAGCAGCGGTAAGTAGTCATAGGTTGTTCGCTCATAGGTATATAGGAATATTGTTTATTTCCCTGGCGGTTTTCACAAGAATGCCTTCTTGCCAACATTGTGGTAACAGACTCAGATAATAGGTGAAAGTGGGTCGATTGCCTGCATGCACGTCAGTGACCCATGACCATAGGGAGCAACTCACACTCTATTGCAACACACATTCGTGAGGAGCAGCTCCCACCCCACCTCACCCACCCCCATCTTCACGTCTCCGTCGTGCCTTTTGATCTGGTGCCGTGGAGAGAAAAAAATCCATTCATGAAATGAACAGGATTGTGCAGCAGCGGCATGAGCAAGGGTTGGCGGGTCAATGGCGCCAGCTTTGATAACACGAGGAGCAGGGATCCAGTGTGGCGGCATCGGCATGTGGCTTTGATGCTGCCCACCTCTGTACCCCCTGCAGCCCGCCGCTGACAAGCTCGGGGTTATCCACTCTCCAAGCAGAGATCCGGCGCTCTTCTTCCTCCGGCCGCTTGTATCTCTGCACCGACCTGCCTGTTTGGGACGGAATCTGTCCCATCCGCCATTTTTTAAGTATCCTAAATTCTTCGTGCTTTGGGCAGTACATAAAGATGCAAATGTTACATGGTAAATGATTTACACTTATTTATGTTATTTGTTATGTCAAATCAGACATAGTATTAGGGATTACTTTCTTCAGTGGGAAGCACCTTATGTGTTGAAGGGTTTTGTTTGTTAGCATAACACATGGGCTCATTTAAAGGGTAGTCTAATCAACTGTAGATTCACATTATAAATTGGTTTAAATCTGAAAAATAGAAACAGCTTGATTGTCTGTGAAGCTCATTTAACAATTCCTATATTTCACAACTCATAATATATGAATTATTTGAGTTTCATACCTTAAGACAGTTGCCTTGTTTTGAATCTGAGATTTTAGCGTTGGGCTGAGGCAGAGATTAGCAAGCGCTAGTGCCGCAAAAGATCTGGGAGGAGAGTGGGGGTTATCTGTTTGACTGGGATGATCCGCCTCCCGGCCTGAGGGTGCCGGGGCGACGGCTGAGGAGACGGGGGGCGGTGGTAGGGACCGCGCCCCACCCGACAGGACCCCCGACCCCCACCTCCACCCCCACGCCCACCCCAACCACCTGCCAGGAGGCACGATCGTGACACGGGTTATCAAGGGCAATCTGTTCCCCATTAAGTACCACTCACCCGCCATCTTAACCCTTTCCGCCCAGCTGAGAATGCCTTGAGGCACTCTCCTGGTGGATACTGAGAATTTATCTTGTTATGTTCTTTATTTACCCTGTAAGAGTAATCAGCCAAGATGCCGTTGTGGTGTGCCCTCCCCGCCATAGTGGTGTTAGATCTTCAGTATGATAGGGTTTTATATCAATTTGCAGGTCGGTTCTAGGCCGGGACGAACCAGAGGCCTTTATACCTACACCAAGGTTCAAAACAATTTCGGGTATATGATAAATATAGAATGACTTGACTATGTGTAGCAAGATAGATGATAATTTACGGTTTGCACAGAACTCGGCTAAATGCCTCGTTCCGTACGTACGTCTATATCCATCTCGTTTTGTATCTTGTTCAGCATGGTTAGTCACTATATATATATATATATATATATATATATATATATATATATATATATATATATATATATAATTTGAATTACGCCAGGATCAGTGGCGTTCTTCTACTGGTTAACACGTGTTACATCAACACGGTACAACACAGAACGAATAGAGCATTTACCCACACATACATCACTCTATTACATAAACATAAAGTATCAGTATATGAACATTAAAAAGATAATCATTGTTTTAAATAAACAGCTACTATACGATAGTAATACGATACCTGAGGCCATAAATTAGTTATGACATACTGCGATCTCATGATCGATCAGTTTGTTTCAGAAATGTCAAACTCCTTGATGCGCATTTTAAAGATTTCGTCCGCCTTTATACATTGGATTTCTGATGATATTTTGTCCCACAATAATTGCCCGTATAATTACGGGGGAGACCATGTTCATGATGGGCAGTTGTCATGCCTGGTCAGCCCCTCTCTATAGACAAACGCCGCCCCTTGTCTCCTACCTCCCGTCCATCTGCCCCCTGCCTCTTTCACCCTATGGCGCTTGTCCCTTTGGTTGCCCTTTGGTCAGTCTTCTTGTGATTCATCGTTGCTCGGTCCCAAATGGCGACCCCAGGATCACTGGTCTATCCGTCATGCAAACCCTGGCTTACTTAAAGTGGTGCTAACCACCGCTCTAGTCTGTGTGTGGTGTGGTTTTTTTTGGTCCATCCCCCTGCATCTTCATTTCTCCGGGGAGACAAAAGAAGATAGGTTGGCGGTTATTTAGATAGAGAACAAGATGACTGGAGAACTGATGCGGAGAGGGCATATAGGTGAGCAGTAGATGTATGTTATGGAAAGGGAAGTGGTAGATGATTGCATTGGGAGTGTGGTAAGTAGTAGAATACTAGTGCCCGCAGCATTGAGGGAGACTGTGGTACCTCACCAACAGGATTAGGATAGGATACTCTATGATCATGAGTTATATGGATATGAAAGGAGTTGCATACACCTATTTATCCTACCCTTCATATAAATTTCCACGGTATATCACGGTTATGCCATAAAATATGCATTTGCTATGGGCGCCATATTTAGTTAAAAAGAAGTGATGTGTAGGATGAAATCTAAAAGTCACTCATTTTCAACTGTTTCCATTCAATGTCTTTCGCCACAGATATTTCTCTGCTCTGCTTCATGAAATCCTTCGCGAAGACTCCTCATGCCACATAAACAATCATATGAAATTTGTGACATTTCTTGATTTTATAGGTGATCTGAGATCTATGACCATAGTACTGTTTCAAGGTTTTTCAATGTATATGCAAAGTCTGGAAGGTTTTGGGCTAAGAGTGATTGCTAGTTCTGCCATCATTCACCAGAAAATAGCACTTCTATATTCGGGGGACGACCGCTATTATCGGATGCTATAATCCATCAATAATCACAAGAAAAGGCTAAATCCCTCGATGGTAAAGTGGATCAACAGAAATTAAATCTATTTATAAGTACATCGCCTCTATGTTTTGTTTGTCATCCGGCGAGATGGGTACCTCCATAACAAAATAACTATCTGCCCTGTAGGGCCCATAGCCATTGTGCTATGGAGGCAGCCATCTTACCTACTACTAAAGGTACTAAAGAAAACACCAGGTGGGAGTCTAGTTATCAATGAATTTATTCAAAGAAACATTTTTGTTTTGCCATCGAATGGTTTTAGTCTTGTCTCATGATCATCTATAGATCATGATATCAGAAAAAAAGTGGTTGTCCCCCCCCCCCCCCACACTTCAGTGGCGCTAGCTTACAATTTCCTGGTGGATGATGGTGGAACTAGCAATCACTCTGTGCCCTATAGGGAATGTTCAGGTGCAGAAACCCTTGAAACGTGAAGTGGTAGAAGTGTAGAATGACGGACTGATTGACTTATCCGGCGTTTACACTAGAAGACTAAATCATCAGGCTAATAGTCATCAGGTGGTGCTCGATTAGGCAATCTCCGCCGCAAAAGTCGTTGACCCCAGAATTTCCTCACAGAATCGCTGCCCATATATAGACAACTAATTCAAGGCCGCTTGAAATAGTCGCCGGCATCAGTGCGTGTCCAATAGACGTCAGGTAGTGACTAATTGTATAACCAGACATTTACAGATTGCATTAGGGAAATATACATGTAGAGATAGATACAAGTAGATAAGGAAAAATACATAATGATGAAGAAGGGTCAAATATGAGAATTGCAATTTTGTTAGTAGTATCTGAAATTTTTGGTTGGGGTTGGTGTGGCTTTCGCCTTGTGATTACTGGAACTCAATGATAGGTAAACCTGCCCGTTTCAACATACTACTCACATCGCAAGTTACGGGAGCTGCATTTAGTTTTAGTGCATAATCGCGTGCCGTATCACGTATTATCCTACCCCTAATAAAAAACGCTATAGGCTTAACATGGGATTTGTTTATGTCACGGGTGTGACATAAAGTGTTGTTTATGCCACTACTTTCTAATACTGAAAAAATATGGAAACGGGGTGGGATGAAATCTAGACGTTTCTTCATAATATGCAGATTTCAGCAGGTATTCAGAATATCATTGGAAATTTCAAATTTTCATATCCCCCTGAACGTTAGGGGCATTCCTTCCCTGGATGGGGCAAATCCAGAATAAGTAGAATTCCCAAAAAGCTCCAATTTTTGCGTATCAAAGCCGGACTCCCATTATGCTTCCGACACATTACAGTAAGCGTTCCGACATGGTTTCGATACACAATCGCCTTGATTTATTGTAGGGACTAAAGAAGAAACCAACAAGTTTTGGTCAAAGTCGTCGTTCTCCACGAGTCTGATGCGGAGGGATATGAACGAGGCGAAAGCCGAGTGAATATCACGTAGCATTCAAACGAGTTGGAGAACGACTTCTTTGACCAAAATGAGTTGCTTTCTGCATTTATCTCACCCCTGTACATACTAACAGAATGGACAACACACAGGATGTAAACCATGGAGAACGGACTGCAATACTCGTAGGGGCATGGAGAACGAGTTCCCAATGTTAAGCCTATGGACATTTATTCCAGGGCTGAGATAATACGCTGTATTTGACGCATTTTCTACTTTGTCTAAGCTATATGCACCCTCTTCCCGACACACACTCACCTTCACATCATTTGCGTTGGTGCACCTCCTATATCGCGCACGTGGCGTGTGTCGGTACCGTGATCACCTTTCTATTTCCGCAAAACCCCTTCCGACACACTGCGACAAAGCCCTTCCGACAGGGCTATGATTCGAACATCTATATTGTGGCCTTATCGTAGCCATGTTGGAGTGTTTCGGAAGCAGTGGGAGCCCGGCCTTAACGTAAGATGCCATACTTTCTAGTATGCCAACTTAGCTCATAATGTAGTTAGGTAGCGGGACAGTAGGAAATGCGGTGGTGTAACCAACAGCTGTCTTTTCTTTGTCAGGAAGGACGCAGGGATCGTTATTGTACAAAATATTGATCACAGATCTGCCCTGGAAGGCCAAAAAGGATAGGGAAGGCCTCTTGCTATGATGCCTAGAGAGACTGCTGGCCTGTGTTTTTAATTATTTTTTTGTTCTTTTAAACTTTTTTTTTACTGACCATGGCGTAGTATTGGCACTGCACGTGGGTGATCGTTGTATATACTTATCTAATGTTACTCCTATGGCTTATTCCTATGGCTTAACTTCAGGGGTGAAATAAAGTTGTTGTTTTTTTGGGATTTTTTTGGAAAAATTTATTAGGGTCGAATCTTGTACAGATATCAAGACTCGGCCGTAGCTGTTCTGCCATCTGGGATCGTTTACTTTTCAGGAATACATTAGTTATTCACTACAGGGTGGTTGACACCAATATACATGTAATTTGGTATTCCATATTAGGTATACATACATTGTGCATCGTTGTGGGTGATATGATAGATGAGATGAGATGAGATGATTCTCTAGCTTAATCAAGAATATAGATACATCAGGCAGTACGATTATGGCCGCTCATACCCATGCCGTGTTTTTGTCATATAGGGTACAGCCATTTAACTAACATTAATAGAAGGAAAGACTTCGCTTTTTTAAGGTCTATGATAATACAAAAACAGGCTGACTGTTGTTTGTAAAAATATAAACTGGTAAAATTGTCAGTATTATTGTCAGTATTATTGGTAGTATTATTGGCAGTATTATTGGCAGTGTTTGGAATAATCTAATTAACAATTCTAACCCATGGTTTTTTGTATTGTAGTAGAATAATAGGATTTGAGGATTGTGTTGAGTAGTAGAGGAAATGGGAGTGATTGCTGTTCAGAGTGCTTTGGTAGTTTAAAAGATGGAGATATGAAGATATGGGGTTCTGATTGAGTGTGTGGCATGTCAACAGGTTACATAATAGAGCAAAGGACGATAGGGTTATAAATTAACCCCTATGTGTGCTCGGGGGTTGAATAATAGGGGCACAGTAGTATAACGGGCTAGTAAATGTGTTGTAGGCATTAGGAGTTTGGAATGCTGCACTGACTAGGGCTGAGGAGGAAGATAAATTAGACTGTGGCGTGGTTGGAGGTGGAATGATGGGGTAATGGGGAAGTCGGCTGGCAGGGCAATCGGTCGGGGGAGTGTTCGGGCGGGGGTCGGAGGACGGCCGCCGGGGATAACGTGCAGTGGGCGGCGGTGGTGGACGCGGCCGGGGCTCTGTATGCGCCCGGGTCAAGTACACGATTGGCCCGGACTGAGGGCAAGCGTCAGGCCGTAAACGGTATGCATTGTCCACCCAGACGCCCTCGCCCAGACAAACAGCGCAGAGTCGGTATATACCCGGCGTTTACATTGGACGACTAAATACCTGGCGACTGTAGATCGTCAAGCTAGTCGTTGTCAGGTGGTGGCAATGTCCACCGCAAAAGACGTCAACCTCAGAAGATTCTCAAGCGTTTACACTGACGACTAAGGTTTCACAGAATCGCTGCCTGTCAAGACGACAAATTCAAGGCCGCTTGAATTAGTCGCTGGGATCAGAGCGTGTCCAATAGTCGTCAGGTGGTGGTGAATTGCATAATCAGACGTAATCAGATGATCTGCAGTCGCCACCCACTTGGCATTTACACGAGACAGATTCTAGCCTTTTATGGCTGAAAGTCGTCAGGCGGGGCTAAATTCAAGAATCGCCGCCTTTAGTTGTCTAGTGTAGACGCTTGTGACCCGGCGTTTATACCGGGGACACACCAAGCGAGTCAAGGTGCCGATCTCTGGAATCGCCAACACAAAAGCATATATGTGAGATATTATTTGATAGGAATATCTCTCACCTATAGTTTAGCATATCACAAGAAATAATAAGGTGAAATATGAAATAATAGCTCATATACTGCCCATTTTGTGTTGGCGATTCCGGAAATCGCTGCATTACTCACTTGGTGTGTCTCCAGCTTTACACTGGATGACTAAATATTTGGCGACTGTAGATCGTCAAGCCAGTGGTGGTAGTGTCCACCTCCAAAATCTTCGACCTCAGAATGTGCCCGAGCGTTTACACTGAAGACGATGAGCTTTCAGAGAATCCCCGCCAATCTAGACGCCTAAATCAATCCAGCTTGAAATAGTCGCGGGCGTCAGAGCGTGTCCAATAGTCGCGAAGCGGTGCCGAATTGTGTAATGTGATATAATCAGACGATCTAGAGTCGCCATGGGCTTGGCGTTTACAATAGACGATTTTTATCATTTCTCTGCTGAAAGTCGTCAGGAGCTGCAAAATGCCAGAATCGCCGGCTATAATCGTCTAGTGTTAAGCCCAATGCGCATCTACCGATTCCGGAACATTCATGTACCTTTGTCAGCGACAAACGGGACGGTAATTTGTCTCACCAAAGGCATCCTAACGGAGTCGGCCGTAGTCGGTAGATGTAGGACAGCTAGGCAAGGGTGAGCCACCGATTAGTAGACTGATTTGCTTAGGACTAATATCCACCACACCATCTTCTCAATGTCGAGTTACGTAATCTGCCTGCGACAAGTCGACCGACTCCTATACGATTTGGGAACTAATCGCTCAACCCTGAATCGGTAGATGGGTATCAGGCTTAAACGCAGAGTGAGATCAACTCTCTCCACTTGCTTGGTATCCAACCCCTAGTCAACGTATCGGCTCTGTGGAGCGCGTGTGGGCCTGGGGCCCATTTCATATTCTAGGATCGTACATGAAGACCCTTTTCTGCACCCTATACAAGGGTTATCATTTAATAATAACTAAGTCTGTTCGCTAAGACAGTATTAGTCATCCATAAGGTCGTCCATAAGTGTTGATTCAAGTTAACCCACATCGTCTCTCGGTTTCTATGGCTTACAGAAAAGCGTCTACATGTACGATCTTAGATTAAGAAACGGGCCCTGGCTCTGATAGGGCTCCTCCGTGCCTCCCTGACATATGCTGACAGGGGCTGGGGTTTGGTGCTCCTAGAAATGTGCGAAAAGCATTGCTCTAGTAGGTTGCAGGACGTTAGGGCCCACCACCTTAAAGTCGGGACGTTAGGGCCCACCCTACACCGGGGGTGTGAAAGCCTCAGTCGCGCCTTGGCCGCACCTGTGGTGCCGGGAGGGAGACGTGGCATAAATAGACGTTAGGGCCCACCCAATTTTGCATAATTGGCTAATGTTTGAATACTGGAGAACTTGACCCGTAAAAAACTCGACCTGTAAGGAACTCAACCCATTTTAAATCTTCCCTACTCAAGCATCTCAACTGTGAATAAATACTATATTTAGTAGTAAATATAAGTAAGTATCCCTATCCCTAACCCTAACCCTAACCCTAACCCTATCCCTAACCTTAACCCTAACCCTAACCCTATCCCTAGCCCTTACCCTTACCCTAACCCTATCCCTAGCCCTAACCCTTACCCTAACCCTAACCCTAACCCTATACCTAACCCTTACCCTATTCCTAACCCTAACCCTAACCCTAACCCTAACCCTAGGTTGGCCTTAGGCGGGCCCTAACATCCCGATGAGTGGGCCCTAAAGTCCCGACTATCAGGTGGTGGGCCCTAACGTCTACATACCCTCTAGTAATATCAGATCGTGTGGTGTGGTGTCGTTATTTTCATGTTGTATTGCTACTCTTTGCAACACCACATTTTAATTGAATATCGATGATGACATAGTTATGATGCGATCCACAAAGAATCTGGAGCAACGATTTCGATATCGGGTCACTATTGTGCGATCTGCAAAGTGTGGAGCAACGACCCCAGTGGAGGGAGGCCAGGAACAGTCCAAACTTTGGGACTATAATGTGGTGTTTCTAAAAAAACACCAGTAATTTTCACACTGTACAAATGTCAGTCGGTGGTTCTCCTTGTGAAAAATTGGTGGCACAAAATTGGTGACTGCACTGCATAATTGTGGTGGGCGCCAATTCCATTGGTGGGGTCAGTGGTGCCAAATTGCATAAGGTGGGAAAGAAAAACCGTTGACCATGTCTGTTTCAATCTGACGATTATGACACCAAATGTGTTGGATAATCGGTTGGCAGTGCTAAATGGCTATATAGTGGTCAAACCCAACAGGTGGAAAAGCCATTTAACGAGCAGTTACCTCATGCTGACGAAAAGGCCTCTGATTATTTGCAGGCTGTACGAAAGTAGGTTGGTGGTTCTACTTGAAAAAATGTTCAATTTGCACAGCCGTTGACCACAAATTACACATTCTATTTCCAGCCGACAACCAATTATAGGATCTGGGCGATTTTTGCCACCGATTAATTAACAGTTCATAGATGGTACAAAACGCCGGTTGGGAATGTCATAATATGTATTGTTGGAGACCAAACTGGTTCACCATTTTCGTTTCCATCTGACGATTATTGCACTACAGGTGTCACATACTCGGTCAGCGTTGATAATTGCCATCATCTGTGGCCATAATTAGTAGGTGGAAACGCCACATAAGTCTAAATAGCTAGAGTACAGCCTTTATTAGCTATCTATGTTGTACATGGAGCACAAAAATATAGTCCACTGGTTAACCCTAAAATATGGCATTTTCAAATTTAAGTTGAGGTTCACGATTCATTTATTACTATGCGTCAGTCACTATACAGGGATTGGAAATTGTTGGTGATGGTCATTATGTTTGGAGAACAGTTCTATCAGAAATTATACTCATTTTCTATATTGTATAATAGTTAGGGTTTCGAGCCCCGCCTTTATTATGACAATGTTTCGACATGTATTATATACAATAGTGGTGAAATCAAATGTATGAAAGAATGATGCAGAAGTCAATAACCACACAAGGTATTATGGAAGATCGCGGACATGTACGGACGAATGATACCTGAATAAAAAATTAAAAAAAAGTATTGACCTGTAAAATGCAACAGAAACAAGGCATACACAGTACCCTCATCTATTTTTAGATACCGACATGAAGTCGTTGGTCATCACCGACTGACCTTTAGGAGAACTCAATTAATCGGTGCCATTTTCGTGGGTCAGTGGAAAATGGCTTATAGGGTACACATTGCATTGTTTATATTGTAAGTACATGGCTATTCACACAGCCCCACTTGTTCAGACTTGGACTGGGGAGTATTAGTGATGGGATGAGCAAGTTCCAGGATATGAGGGCAGTAAGTGATGGAGTCGAGGCAAATTAGTGGCTTGAGGTTCGGACGGTGAATCATTGCTGTGGCAGTTGTGAGTACAGTTAGTGCTAAGTGTTTGCAAAGAGAGGGTTTTGGGGAAGTCTAGGACTGAGGTGCATGTGGTAAATGGATGTGTTCGGGGTGCTAAATAGTAGGACTAGTGTCAATCAAGGGTAAAATTATGATCAATACTAGCAGTAGTTCTGGGAGTAATGCATGGTGAGAGTGGCCGAATATATCCATGTATATTATACCTTGGGTCGTGTACTCAGAATAGACTATGCTCTGGTGGTAAAATACAATGAAGAGACGTCACGAGTTTGAGTCTGAGTTTATTTATGCCACGCATTTTGTTGGCTCCGTAATTTCACGAGTCGAATAAATAATCTCAAACTCAAACGAGTGGCGTCTAGATTTTATCCTACCCCGTTTCTATATTTTTTCAGTATCAGAAAGTAGTGGCATAAACATAACTTTATGTCACACCCGTGACATAAACAAATCCCATGTTAAGCCTATGGCGTTTTTTATTAGGGATAGGATAACTATATATATATGTATATATATATATATATATATATATATATATATATATATATATATATATATATATATATAGCTGTAATGTTGCTGTATTAGACCCGTCGTACGGAGTAGCGATTTAGCGTAATGTGTAAGTTATCGAATAATGATGAGAAGGTAGATAGTAGAAGGCGCGGAACTAGAGCCGATACGGATATCAGATTTGGAGAGTGTATGGTCTAGTGTATGAACAACAAAAGGTTCCCGCTGTAATTATCAATCGAAACGCAAACTGCCACAAATAAAGATGCTTACAAACCAATGGTGTGCAGCGTCACACCCAATTTGCAAATGTTAACTGTTAAAGACTGAATTTTGTCTATGTGGAGTTAAGAACAAAATTGCCTAGCCAGGTGTCTATGTCTATGTATATGTACATTTTTGATTATCATTATTAATAATGTTTATTGTCATATTATAATGTCTATAATTATCAGTACCTGATATTACTAGTAATAAACATACAGTATAGACTAGACAGAGTTGATATAAGTCTCTAGATACCCACTCCATCTCATCTCATCACTATTTCTATATAAGATTTATCATGTTTCCAACTTGTACGGACGTACTGATATTGTCTCGTGACAAATAGAATCTTCATTGGAAGAACTGTAATCAAATGTATAGAAATGAATAAAAGCTCACTCTTGGGCTCAGTGAAAACAAGGCTCTGGTATCCCCCCCCTCCCACACACACCCGTAGACTTAACATTGGGAACTGGTATCCAACACCCATTGAGTACATGTATTTAGAAGAAGAAAAAACATCCAATGGGGGATTATGTCACAAATTAAAGGTTAGCCCATTAGTCAATGTGAAAGGTGGGATTAAATCTGAAACCAATTCAAAGTTTAGGGTTAGACCTCGATCCCATCTCGTTTAAATCGCTACATAATTCGTGTGTCTTCGCCTTGTGAATTATCATGCGCTTTAGACTTGATGGAATACAAGCTCTGACCCTAAACCTTCATAGGTCTCCTCTATAAAACCGGGATGCTGACAGGAGGAACTAGAGAGCTGCATGGCAGGACGGAGGGGTTGGGGGTATGTTTGTGATGGCTCTGACAGCACCGAGTGTTGCTCTCGGCATGGGAGCCGAGCTTCGGACATACGCACCCGATCCAGTCCCTGGCAAACACCCCGCCCGCCGCAGTCACAACAAATATCGATAGCTAGGCGCATCTCCTGTCGGTAAATATTGACCACACCAGAAGCACTGTCAGCCCTGGCAAGCCACGTGTTGCATCCCGCGCAGATCACATAGTCATTATGGGATGAGGATGAAAAACATCGTTATATCCTGCCCGTCTATCGATATGGATGTCGCAGCAAGATGGTTTCCTCGAGGGTACTGGTGAGAAGAAAAAAAAGGAAAAAAAGGGAAAAAAAACATCCCTGATTCGTATAGTTATGGTAAATTGATCACTCTTAAACAGGCCTGTGTGTGTTGTCGCCTTGAGATTAAAAATATTGTTGTGTACATGTGGATACCGAACGTCAGGGTTTCCTGTGTGATTCATCAAGTCGTTGAAAAACGTTGTTATAAGTCATGAATCTCCTCCGCTGTATGCTCGTAGCAAAACCAAGAGGTGAACTAAAGGCGATTAGGCTGGGATATGTATACATAATATTCACTGGGTTCAGATACAAGCGGTTGTATGCTCCGAGGAGTTGACGCGTAGTAATATCCGAGTATATGCGAGGATATTGCGGAGAGTCAACTCCGAGGAGCGTCTACAACCGCTTTTAACTGAACCTAGTCTATATTGTATTTATCATCTATCTTTTCTGACCAAGTGCCATGTCGATATCGGTTCGATTTAGTTATACACTAATTTTCCGTACGCACTATTTCCATATGCGCCCCCCGGAATATACAACATATCCGTATGCCTATATACACTCCTAATGTATTATCTATGGACACTTTGTATCCAGTGGATGATAAAAATACAACATTTATCAGTTTCTTTTATTAATTGACGTCTCCTCCGCGTAGGTGGCGCGTAGTAATATCCAAGCTTGAGCGAGGATATTGGGTACAGTCAACTACAGGATCAGGATACACACACTAATAGCAGTAGCAGTTTAATATTCCATTGGTCAATCAGCTTTGCAAATCATGAGAGCAAAGAAAAGAGAAAATGTCCGTTGAACTTCTCACGCACGACTATGCACGCTCGGTAAAGTTCCAGCGATATCTTTTAGCGTAACATCATGGACATAAAACTCGAGAGAATACACTGTCCCTGGTAATATCCCAGGAGATTATAGCTGTTCGTAATCTCCTCGGCAGCGATCTCCAGACTGTATAGAGGTATAGTGACAGGTCTGTATTAGGTGGGTAATAAAAACAGTTAGGCCCGGCGTACACCTACAACGATATGGCTCCGATAAGGTCTACGATGCACCTCCCGATAAAAAATTAAAATCGCGTCGGAAGGCCACCTAAGATCAGGGCAGTTGACCACGTTTCTGCGATTAGACACCGATAAAAACCCTATACAATGCGTGGTGGATTGGCATGTCTAGACATATGTCTACGATTTTGCACCTTTCCGATATGGCACCGATTTTGACATTTTGTATCGGTGCCATATCGGGAGGTCTACGATTCTATCGTAGTAGGTGGACGCCAGGCCTTACAAGTCTGTCCCAGTCTGTGATAGTTACAGATAGCCTGTACGATGATGGTCCATAACGGGCATTGGACGTGCAACATACCACTGACACACAATGATATCTGTGATAAATGATAAATCATAAAGTAATGGAGAGAATTAGTAGATCCGATTTGAGGTAATACCCCAGCGCTTAAAGGGGAATTATATCGGTTTATAAGGGGTTAATGTACCATGATAGACAAGTGTTTTACCCTACTCCATCAAGCCAAACACACAATGGATTTCAACATTGTGAACGTAACCAGGCTGGTTGAATAAGGGAAGGTGGCTGCAAAATGGCCACCATACTGCTATGGGAGTGGCTCTAGGTACGCCCGGATCATCCCATTATACTAAGTGGGATCCCTGCTGGCCTTGCCGGGTGCTATACAGGGAACACAACGGGCAGAACCCACAGGGGGCGATTGTTAGTACGTGCCTGCCACACATGCCCATCCATCATACCTACCCTACGCACACACGCTCCTACCATCCGGCACACCAACAACTACTCCTCCTTGACTTTTTTTTGAATGTCAATTATAATCATAAAAAATAAACAACGGCTTGTAATATCTCCCTGATACTGATCCACGCATCTTGTTTTGTTTTTTTCCCCTTTTTTTTTATATTTGCAACGCGTCTCCTCAGTGTATTGGTAGGGGAATGTCTGATGGTAAGAAGGGTGCTTTATAATGTGACGTTTCCACCTTCCGATCTTTGACCACCGAGTTTGGCATTTAGCTCCGCCGACTGATTATATATCACTTCTGATGGGATAATCGTCAGGTGGGAGCAAAAAGGTTCTACGTTTTTGTCTCCAGAATTACATAATCTAGCCCCACCGACCAATTGTGAGGCCACCAACGAAATCAAACCAGGTCGAATCAATCGCTGGCCGTGTCCAAAAATCGGTCGGAAACCACCTCCATTTACGCAACCGATTTATATGTTAACCCCATTGCACATTTGAGAACCCAACGTTTTTGTCTATAGAAAAAAAAAAAAAAAAAATATATATATATATATATGTTCGGCACTTGTTTAGTGAGGGTTAAATTTCAACCTGATCGGGACCTCTCTATATTGAACAATCAGTGTACATGGGGCCTTTGATCCGTCGTCAGGTTGAAACAGGGTATATGCTTTGGGACCAACGATTATTAGCACGGATAAATTCTCAATAAGGAACATTGACAGATTTCTGTACAGGGCACATATAATCCGTTCCCTTTTCGTCGGCAGATGCAAACGCCACATAAGAGCGCTAGGCGGACACTGGGGACTTTAATTGCATAATGTAAGGGGAACATTGCCTGTTATGACAAGCATCAGGCCCCCTCATCCCATCAATCACATTCTCCTTACTTCCACCGCCAATTGAGAAGTAATTATAGTCACTCATAGATTCACCGACCTAGAAAATGTTATTTTCATTTGAACAATGTATAAAGTGGTTTTTGAATTTACCATGGTGAAATATGGAGCATTGGAATACGAAGGGAATCGACTTAAGGTTGCATCGAGAGTTGTTTGGAGTAAAGCGCTGGTTCCACAAGCACACAAGATATAGGGACATTTGCCCTGATTCGGTTGTCCTGCTAAATCTCGCTAAGTCTCGGGTAATCGTGTGTATTTTTGCTGTGATGCAGCGGTCTGGTTAAGCACCTGTGCCTCGTTCTTGTTGCTATAGATTGCGGTATGCTGTGATATGTCGGCAATAGATCTTAAGGTGTCGCGGTTGTGGAACACCAAAATAACACACGACATATATATCATCGTGCACGACGTATAGCGACAAAGGAGGTACGACATATCGCGACACTGTAAGATATAACAAGATATATACCAAGATATATAAGGATTGGAAGAAAGTGTCTCTCTAAAGGGGGTGTTCCATTGGACCGACGGTAGCCGATTCCGTAGCCAGACAATCGCCGATTTATTATCGGATGCCCTAGAATTTCTCAAATCTTTGAAAGTGGTCATTTATTAAACTATTATTATCAGAATTAATTAAATTACAATACATGAGCTTCCTCTTAAGGGCCTAGGAACAATTGATCGGGTGAGAAATCGGCCTGGTGGATTTTGCCATGGCAAATCCATCATGTTGGTGGAACCAGTCCTTGAAGCATGCCGTAAGGCCCATCGCGTGGTACCTGTGGCCATCATCACATGAATGATCGCGATTTCATTACAATATGAAGGATTTGCAAAATTCGGTAGAGTGGATTAAGCCACTTGATCCTGAATAGATAATGAGCATTTGATTAGCATACCGCAGCGATGGTTACTGCATGTTCCCCATCCTGGATAATCATCCCGAGTGTGAACTAAATCTGCATTTCAATTTTTACATGAATCAACGAATAATTTCGCCGTTCAATGTAAACCCTTTAAAACACCTTCGCGTCTAGCCACCTAGTTTCCGAAAGGAACCTTATTGAAACATCACTGGTAGCAATACAGCTAGGATCCTTAGAAGATTGTTGATAAAACATCCATTAACCACCGACCCTCTTTACAAATCACTGTTTATTTGTGGTGGAGATAAGTGAAGTGTGGCCGCTCTTAAAGTCTATACCTTTCAGAACAACAGCCCCTCTGGGGGTCGTCAGTATATGTTCGACTTACTGAACCACAAGGTCAGGCCTCTGGCCATCCGCTAAAGCCTTGTGAATGCTGTTTGTATTTGGCATTGGGTACACAGACTCAGACCGACGGTGAATGGCCAAGCGCACTCCACGCCAGTTCCCATGACAGTGCCGACCATATAAACGTACGGCTGTAGGGCAACAAATGTCTACAGAAGAGCGAGTCGAAAACCCAATTCTGCTGGCGACCGCCGAAATGACGCTGAAGCCTGGGACACACGAGAAATGTGTCCCAAACGAGAAATGCAGCGATTTCCGGAATTATGTGTGCCTTTTATTCAGTATTTCACCTTATCATTGCTTCCAAAATGCCAAATTATGAGCGGGAGATATTCCTATGAAATAATATCTCAGATTTATGCTATTCTGGATTGGCGATTCCAGAGATCGCCACCTTGACTTGCTTGTTCATGCCGGGAACGCATCGAGCAAGTCAAGACAGCGATTTCCGGAATCGCCAACGCAAAATGGCATTTATGTGATATATTATTTGATAGAAATATCTCCACTGGTGATTTAGGGTATACGAGAAGTAATAGTCAGGTGAAATATGATATAACAGCTCGCAAACACGCCATATTGTGTTGGCGGTTCTGGAGTTCTCCTCTGTGGTTTCTCTGTGGTTTCTTGGCGGTATATCACATAATTGGTCGACAGTTCTAGATGACATAACCGCTGGTCATAAATCGGTATCCACTGCACTCTCACCGATGTTTGCAGGACATTAGGGCCCACCCCCTTAAAGTCGGGACGTTAGGGCCCACCCTACACCAGGGGTGTGAAAGCCTCAGTCGCGCCTCGGCCGCACCGCGATGCCGCGGTCACACCTATGATGCCGGGAGGGAGACGTGGCATAAATAGACGTTAGGGCCCACCTAATTTTGCATAATTAGTTAATGTATGAATACTGGAGAACTCGACCCGTAAAAAAATCGACCCGTAACGAACTCGACCCCTTTTAAATCTTCTTCTCAAGCATCTCAACTGGGAATAAATACTATATTTAGTAGTAAGTATAAGTAAGGCCCGGCGTCCACCTACTACGATATGGCACCGATATGCCCTAAAATGCACCTCCCGATAAAAAATCAAAATCGCGTCGGAAGGTCACCTAAGATCGGGGCAGTTGACCACGTTTCTGCGATTAGACACCGATAAAACCCCCATACAATGCGTGGTGGATTGGCATGTCTAGACATATGTCTACGATTTTGCACCTTCCCGATATGGCACCGATTTTATAAATTTTGTATCGGTGCCATATCGGGAGGTCTACGATTCAATCGTAGTAGGTGGACGCCGGGCCTTACCCTATCCCTAACCCTTACCCTGTCCCTTACCCTTACCCTATCCCTTACCCTGTCCCTAACCCTTACCCTATCCCTAACCCTATCCCTAACCCTTACCCTAACCCTATCCCTAACCCTTACCCTAACCCTAACCCTATCCCTAATCCTAACCCTATCCCTATCTCTATCCCTATCCCTCACCCTTACCCTAACCCTAACCCTAGGTTGGCTTTAGGCAGGCCCTAACGTCCCGATGAGTGATGAGTAGAAATGACAAGTTCAGAGGGTGAAATTGGGTAACAGAAAAATACACATATACCAAATATAACCCACATCTTTTTATTGTTTTTCATTTATCATACCACACTCATTTATCGATGATGAACATACCATTTGCTCCTAAAGTTATCCGGCTCCTCATGAATCCACCATGATATTAAGTGACCGTGTGAACGAAAAGAGAACTTGCGCAGTTTTGAAAAAATCACACATAGCTTAGGCCCTGAACATGATCACTTGAGCAGGCAATATGAACATCCTCTTGTAGCAATGGTGTAGCGCTAGATCAGACAAATGCTTCGCACATGATGCCTTTGATTTACACTACAGATGAATAGTTGTTGTGTTCTATGCAATCCAAGGAGAAATACAAACAGGGCGAGTTAGTTTCGTGGCGAGAAAATGTCGGGGCGACTTCGTTTCAAGGCGCATCCTCCGGTACCATTTTTTATCCTACCCCTCATATAAATCTCCATAGACTTAACATTGTGTGACCACGGTTATGCCATGAATATCTATATACCACGGGTGACATATGAAATCAAAAAGATGTGACGGGGAAGGATAAAATCTAAACGTCAATCAAATTCATATAATTGTTTACAGATATTACTCAGCTCTGCTTCGTGATATCATTCCGCGAAGACAACTCACACCATTGAAACAATTATATGAAATTTCGTGACGTTTCTTGATAATCCTGTAAAGCTGGAAAGTGGAATCTGACTAAATCTCACTAAAACCAGCGTGTGCTGTACGATTGGCGCATTTTACTGCTGACAATGTCGAATCTTCTCCATGGCATGTGTAGCTATGCGTGTATAGGTAGATGGGGCAGGGTTTGGTGGCGTGCATGACTGTAAGGTAGGGCTCAGAGGTCAGGGGCAACCATGATAACCCCATCGTACACCCGGTGTTGTTTCCAAGCTCGAGACAAATTAACAGGTTCCAGAGGGAAGTTCGTTGGTCATCGCACGGAGATTTGACGCTAGGCACCGCAGGCTGCACATCCTATCACCCCCCATCACGCGAACCCCGTCCCACCCCCGACACCCCTCTCTCACCCGCATTTACCTGCATCTACTCCGGGCTTATTCCCACCACTGACTGCTGACAGAAATATTACTATATACCTTAAAGGCATATCGGACAATTTGGCTTGAAAATTAAAACCCATGTCAATTTCCCGAAGATTAAATATGATGATCTCCAAGTGTTGTGGAACACATATCTAACGCAAAATTCTGGGGTCACCGTGCTAGTTTTTGATTTATAGATCAATAGGATGACAATTTTATATAAGAATATATAGAAATTCTAAAAAGTACTTTTTTACATAGCAAAACCCATGCCATTTTCCTCAAACTTTCACAGAATATAGTACATATATAGTACTATATAACTAGGTTTTAAAAGTCATAGGTCACCATGCTTGTTTTTGAAGGAACTATTTAAAGCGGGCTTGAATTAGTCGTCTAGATAGGTGGCGATTCTGTGAAAACGTATAGTCATCAGTGTAAACCCATACCCAGCGTTTAGACTAGATGATTATATGCGGCGATTCTTGAACCTGATGACTTTCAGCTGTAAACGTCTAGAAATCGTCTTATATAAACGCCAAGAGCGTGGTGACTGCAGATCATCTGGTTATATCTGATAACACAATAAAGCACCAAAAGTTAAAGGGCTTGACGTCTCAGGTTTTATGCAACTGTGGCATTTCTCGATGATTAGTTCAAGCCACTTTGAAATAGTATAAAATCTTGTAGTTAATCGTGAAGTGGTGCAATATGGCATTATGTGTCGATCAGAAATCGTTGGCCATTCTATAAATTATGTATTTACGCTGGACGATTTATCTTTTATTATCTATACTGGTTCCCTCATAGGTTCTGGACCTGTCTTCCTTTGGTCCAACGACTCATGGTCGTGAAGTGGTGCAAACTTTTTCACCCATAATTGTACCTGGCGTCTACACTAGATGATAATAGGCGAAGATTTTAGAATTTTCACCACCTGACAACCTTCAGCAGCACATGACGATTCGGTAAAATCGGTCATCATACATTTCTATAAAGAGTCGCTTAGTATTAACACTTATTTTTCTTGCTCGATTTTGCCTAATAGAGCACCACCTGACGACTATTGGCTAGACGATCATAATCGCCATGGTTATAGTCGTCTAGTGTAAACGCCGAGTATATGGCACATAGTTATTGTGCTATGGAGGCGGCCACCTTACCCCCCGATTTCATATAAAATACCATTCGACGGGAACAATCATCAATGGATTTTATCAGAAATATTTTGGGGACTTGCCATTGGTGAATTTTAGCCTCGTCTAAATATCATCTATAGATTATAACAAAAATGGTTTCCATGCGACTACAGTGGCGCTATCTTACAATTTCCTGGTGGATAATGCCACAACCAGCAATTGCTCTGTGTCCTATGGTCCGGCGTCCACCTACTACGATATGGCCCCAATATGGTCTACGATGTACATCCCGATAACAAAAATCAAAATCGCGTCGGAAGGTTACCTAATATCGGGGCAGTTGACCACGTTTCTGCGATAAGGCACCGATAAAAACCCCATACAATGTGTGGTGGATTGGCTTGTCTAGACATATGTCTACGATTCTGCACCTTCCCGATATGGCACCGATTTTGACATTTTTTATCGGTGCCATATCGGGAGGTCTACGATTCTATCGTAGCAGGTGGACGCCGGGCCTAACGTCACTGTAGACCAGTTTAGATATAGCCATATCGGGAAGGTGCAGAATCGTAGACATATAAGTCTACACAAGCCAATCCAACCTTCCGACGCGATTTTGATTTTGTATCGGGAGGTGCATCGTAGACCATATCGGAGCCATATCGTAGTAGGTGGACGCCGGGCCTTATCTTACAATTTTCTGGTGGATGATGGCACAACCAGCAATCGCTCTGTGTCCTATATCTAAACTGGTCGTCAGGTATCTGACAGGTGCTCATCAGCAGAGTGAGCAGAGGGATCCTCCAACACTAAGTGGCTTTGTTTTGTTGGCTCTCCCTTTTTTCTCCCGTCCTTTCGTTGCTGCTGGCAGAGTACATCATTCCCTAGGTGGGTGCGTCACCTGCAGGTGGGATAGTGGTAGTCTTCTATCGACCAAACTTACTCTTGATTATAGCCCCCGAAAGATTACTCCGCACCATATTGTTGGTCTAATAGTCTGGTGACGTCATGCTTCACTTCCGGTCTACCGTAAAATTTACCAAAGTTACAAATTAAGGTATTTTCATATCAAATAACTCAGAATCTCCGCCATTATGATAGCATTGGTATGCATTGTTTATCAACTGGTATAACTACAACTTACTTACTACTCACGCCTCCTATCATTTGACCCTATTATCGCGGCGTTTACATTAGATGACTGAAAACGTGATGACTGTAGATCGTTTATACAATGGTCGTCAGGTGGTGCTCGATTAAGGATCGCCGACCCAAGAGTCACATCAAGCATTTACACTGAACAATTTATCCTCATGGAAATGAGGAACATATTATTTCTTGCTGTTCACCTTAAGTCGGCCTTTCTGATAGACGATTATAGAGGACAATTCTTGAAGGCTAGCCCTGCCTAAACTACAGGTGTAGGTATCTATTCCCCATGAGAAAATCGTAGGTAAAGAATGGTTAAGTAAAAGGTTGTGGTCATCGACCCAAAACACCCATTTCTGGCTGAAAGGCGAGATGGTTGACGATAGTTTTTGAGCAGAATTGCCAGCTTTCTAGACGACTAATTCAAGCTAGCTTGAAATAGTCTTCAGCCATCAAGTTTTCGACATAATCGCCAGGTGGTGTCAGATTGCATGATCTGACGTAATCAGACGATCTTGAGTCGCCACACACTTGTCATTTACACTGGACAATTTCTAATCTTTTAGGCCTGGCGTCCACCTACTACGATATGGCTCCGATATGGTCTACGATACACCTCCCGATAAAAAGTCAAAATCGCGTCGGAGGGTCACCTAAAATCGGGACAGTTGGCCACGTTTCTGCGGTTAGACACCGATAAAAACGCCATACAATGCGTGGTGGATTGGCATGACTAGACATATGTCTACGATTTTGAACCTTCCTGATATGTCTCCAATATTTGCTTTTTGTATCGGTGCCATATCGGGAGGTCTAAATTTCTATCGTAGTAAGTGGACGCCAGGCCTTACTGCTGAAAGTCGTCAGGGTGTATACGATTGATAATAGGCAGGGATTCTTAGATTTAACACCCCCTGACGACTTTCAGCTGTCAATCGCTAGAAATCGGTACATATCAAAGGTGTAAACGTTTGAGAATTTTTTTTTTAGGATTACTATTGGGGCCGATATTACGCAATCGTAATAAGTCAATATAGTGTATATGATAGAAATATGGGGGAGAATGACCCTGTCGACCTTTTCACTATCAATCCAACCTGTTATACTCTTGTACTTTTCACCCACCCTCAGCCAGCCACCCTTAGATACACAAAAACCAATTTCCCTCATGCCATCCCTGGAGTCCCATCAACCAGAAGTCTGTCAAACAGCATGCGGTATATCAAACTGTAGGATATCAAGATGCAGTCAATCAAAGACGAGGCTGTGGTCAGTCCACACAGAAAGTTCTGAGTGAAGGGATGTGTTTTAAAATTATACTGAATCAGTAACAACGATTACAACTTACCAACTCACCTGGCGTTTACACTAGATGACTAATTACGTGGCCACTGTATTTCTTCAAGCCAGTAGTCGTTAGGTGGTGGCAATGTCCATGGCAAAAGTCGTCAACCCCAGAAAGTACCCGAGTGTCTACATTTAAGACTAAGTTTTCACAGAATTGACGCCTGTGTAGATGACTAATTGAAGCTAGCTAGAAATAATCGCCCTCATTAGAGCGTGTCCGATAGTCATCATGTAGAGCCGAATTGTGTAATCTGATGTAATCCAATGATCTGCAGTCGCTCCACGCTTGGTGTTCACATTAGAATTTTTTTTATCATTTTACTGCTCAAAGTCGTCCAGAGGTTAAGAAATACCAGAATCGCTGGCCAGAATCTTGCTGTTGCCTTATTCGGTTGTGTGTATAGATAACAGAAATCTCACTCACAAGTGGTAATTTAGGAAAATCTCGTGGAAGACAATTCTAAACTGATATGAGCACATACTCTTGCTCATTTCAGGACTTAATCATAATTGTCTCGTAAGACTTCCTTCTATCAAAAAACGAAAATATAATAATGGCTTCGATCAGATCAATTTTCGATAGCTCTTTCTTAAAAAGAAAAACCTCACCCCTAGTAATCCAACTAATTCGGTTTCTCCATGACCTCCCTCCCCAAGTCGCCCCACCAGTCCATCAGGTGCTCCAGGGGTGCCTCCTCCAGGGTTTGCCCTCCTGTGTGTTCAGGGTCTCAAACAGGACTGTGGGAAACCCACTGGAGAAATTAGTTAGAGACACATGTACTGACAAAAAGAGAGCGAAAGGCACATAGGCCAAGGCGAGAGGGCATGGGGAGGGTATCCAGGGATTGAACTATCCGAGAGAAAGTAAGGCCTGGCGTCCACCTACTACGATAGAAATTTAGACCTACCGATATGGCTCCGATGCAAAAAGTCAATATCGGAGACATATCGGGAAGGTGCAAAATCGTAGACATATGTCTAGACATGCCAATCCACCACGCGTTGTATGGGGCTTTTATCGGTATCTAATCGCAGAAACGTGGACAACTGCCCCGATATTAAGTGACCTTCCGACGCGATTGTGATTTTTGTATCGGGAGGTGCATCGTAGATTATATCAGAGCCATATCGTAGTAGGTGGACGCCGGGCCTTAGGAGAGATACATTTTAGAACTAGAAGAGACAGAGATCAAAGAGAAATAGAGAAAAAGACACAGTTTTTTTTAGTAATTTTTACGAGGAACACAAGTGTACACAATGACAAAATTCGGCTATACAGCTGTTCTTCCACTTGGGCCCTAACACCCTACTCCTCATTCTAATGACGCTGTTAATCCGAATGAGCAGTACCATTTTTGTGGAAGTCTTTGGTAGGACCCAACCAGGGTGTGAACCCCTGATCTCCCATGCTTGAGACCAACACCCTTACCACTTAGCCACCAAGATAGTGAGAAATAGGTTCGGTTGAGGTTAAAAGTTACCGTTTCAACTGAACTTGAATGTGGTCGAGTTGATCTGACGAGTTATCCACACAGAGAGACGTGAGGCTGAGAGCAACTCAGAGCAGGTCAAACGAGCTCACCTCACACTTTGTTGACGGCATGATAGAGGTGTAAATGACGGCAAGGCTAGAGCGACAAATGTATAGCGAGGGAATGGAAGATAGAGACGGAAAGACAGGGCGAGAGAGAGAGAGAGAGAGAGAGAGAGAGAGAGAGAGAGAAAGAGTAAGAGACAGAGAGACAGAGAGTCAGAGAGAAAGAGGGAGAAAGATACACAGAGAGATAGAGACAGGCATAAGGAGACAAATATAGGGACAGGGAGACAGAGAGAGATGCTGAGAGAGATAGCGAGACAGGTAGTCAGGGGGAGATAGAGAGACAGAGAGATGATGACAGGGAGAGCTAGTCAGAGACTGCCAGTCAGAGAAAACGAGGCAGGCAGAACGAGATAGAGAGAAATCCAGATATAGAGAGACAGACAGACATGCACGGAGAGAGACAGAGCCATAGTGAGGGAGTAAGAGACAGACAGAGAGATAGTAAGAGACAGACAGGTAGTGACAGAGAGACATACAGAGACGAGACAGAGAGATAGAGAGAGACGGAGACAGAGAGAGAAATATACAGAGAGAGACAGAGAGAGACAGAGAGAGAGAGAGACAGAGAGAGGGATAGAGAGAGACGGAGACAGAGAGAGAGAGAGATATACAGAGAGAGACAGAGAGAGAGAGAGAGACAGAGAGAGAGAGAGACAGAGAGGCAGAGGGAGGTAGGTGCCTAGTTATGAGATGCCCAACGCCGCTGGTGATTCTACCCCTGTTACCAGTGTTCCCACGCGATGCCCGGGAGACCGGGGCGTTGGCGGTAGGCCTGGCGGGGCAGGGCGGGGTGCAGCGGCGGCGGCACGGCGGCACAGACCGTGCAGCAGCTGTATGAGTGATAAGCCACTCTCCACCCACTGCGCCATCTCACTCCCTTAATGCCGGATCATCAAAGTTGGCTTCGTCAATAGCCCGGATCAAACCCTGGGCGCGTCGGACCTCTGGCGGCGGGGTCCGACGCCGGGGGCTCGGGGTCCGGTCAGTCGGTGCCGCGCGCGGGGGCCACAGGAGCAGTACATGCGCCATGCATAGACTCCGCACGCTTTACCGTGCGCTTCTGAAAACCCAACGATTGGCATACCTTAAGGGCGCAAAGGTGGCACCTGATTGGGTGGAATCAGGGAGGATTTCCAGGCCGGTTCCCCCACGGTGGTGGACTGGACTCACACGGGGTACTGCTGGTGGTAGTAGTGTGTGTGGAGCGCCGCGGCACGATTACTGCCAGCGTGACGTAAACAAAGCGTTGGTGACAAGGCCAGTCGGTAGGGGGCCAGTTTGGTGACAGTGAGCAGACGCTGCGGGACCAGAATGTACGACGCGGCACCCGGTGAGAGCGAGCGTGCAGCGCAGTGGGCCGTACGCGGGACGCGCTGTAACTAAAACCAGCTTATCACTCCCTACACACTGGTCCAGCAGCCTCAGCCTCCCACAAGAACCACCACCACAACCAACCAACCGCCAGCACGCACCGCATGGTCATTAAGAATTGATACTTGCTCTTAGTTGCCGAGGCCGAGGAAGCGAATCCAGATTCAATGGTCTGCACCAGTTCCAGTCGGCGGCCTGGTGGGCGTCTCGCCTGCTGAACCCGGGGCCCCGAGCAATGTGCGCCGCCGCCGCCGCCGCCGAGCCCGACGCCCGCCCCGTGGTGTGGCGCCAATGTACGACGGGCCAGCTGGTGGGAGGGTATTGATGAGAATCGATGTTGTACCCCTTGCCATATTATAGCGGCGCGATCGCGGCGCGCCCGGCGAGACCTACAACATGACCGCCGCCTCGGTCCTCCACCTGCTGCCCCGGGTCTCCCTGCTCCTCGTCGTCGTCATGGTCCACCTGGCCTCCGCCGGCCCCCGCCCCGACGGACCCCGCCCCGAGGTGGCACCCGCCGGCCCGGGCCCCGACGACGATCCCGAACGAGCGCCGACCACCCAACCGGGGTCAGGTGATGTTCCGGCCGGGGGCGGGCCGGACGCGGTGCTGGACGACGCGGTGCCGGACGCGGTACCGACGGCGTCCGACGATGCCGCACGACGACGTCCGGTGTACGTGGACAGCGCCGGGGACGTGCAAAGTGGCGACGACGCCGCCGCCGCCGCCTACTACAAGGTGGAGGAGGGTTACCTGGTGCATACCTCCACGGGGAACGATGACCCTACTGACCTTACTCCCAGGGGCACTTCTGCCCCTTCACATGCCCCTGGTACCCGGACCAGCGGCCCCTCCGTCCCAAACAACCACAACCCCCGCGAGGTGACCGATCCACCTCCGCATGACACCACCACAAGTGACCACATCAACTCCTCCTCTTCCGACTCCCCGATCTTTACGAATTCTCCCAACACCTCCCCATCCCAACCCCCTGACCCCCTTTTCGCAACAACGGACAACAGCTCTGATTTTACCCCTAGCAGCAACATCAGTGATTCAAACACTGACTCAAACAACACTAACACCACCGCCACAACTACTAGTGAACTGCTGGACGATAATACAGAGGTACCTTACGATTCGTCTGCCCCTACAGGTGTGCTGCCCATCTTCACGGCCACGTGGGCGTCCGGGTCCCGGCGCCGGGAGGACGCGACGCGGGGCCTGGCGTCTCCCGTTCGGTACTCGGACGCGCTCGGGCGGCCCGTGTTCCGCTCGGACGAGGAGCGACTCCTCGACTACCTCTTCCGGGAGTACAACCCGTCGGCGCGACCCGTCATCAACTCCAGTAAGAGCGTGCAGGTCAGCATTCAGTTCTCACTGATGCATTTTCAGGAACTGGTGAGTACTCTTTCACTTCTCTTCTGTTTTGTGTTATAAGCTGCATAAAATGTGATCATTACCAAATCATGCTACAAAATACTCAAGCTGGAGACGCATCAATGTCCGGAATCGCAAACACAAAATGGCGTGTGTGTGAGCTAATATTTCATATTTTACCTGAGTATTGCTTCTGATACTCTAATTCATCGGTGGGACATATTACTATCAAATAATATATCACAGACATGTCACTTTGTGTTAGCGATTCCGGAGATCGCTGCCTTGACTCGCTTGGTGTGTCCCCGGCTTCAGACACGTATTAATGTGAAAACAATTGTATGTGGAAGACCGCGACTTATATATACGAACTTTCCCTATTTAAAAGAGAAAAGAATAAAGCGTGCTATATACATTGCCTAAAAGTTAGAGTGGTCACATATAGACTTTTAGCATACTTCCAGAAAACTATCCCTTCGCTATCTGCGTGCTATTCACTGCAATAATAGGAAAGAAGCAGGGTGCCAGTGTCTCAGGGTTTTAAACTCATGCCCAGCTGACTTTGACCAATCACTCGAGACCGAAATACCTCATTGACCCACTGGTGCTTGATCCGTCTGAATCTCTGACTCAGGCAGTTCCAGAGATGGCAAGTTGACTGGGCACAAGTGGGTTACAGGAAACCTTTTAATTCTGTTCTTAATAGTTTTATTGCGTACATGATCGACAGGCTTTGGGAGTCAAGCTTCGCAGAAGTCTCAGATGATACTTATGGATGGCCCCTTGAGAAGTGTCAGGATATGACAGGACAGTATTGTACTGTATGGTATACATACTTACATAGTTTTGTTTATTCATATGGCTTTCATTAAAAATCGAGTTTACTTATGAGGTAAAATGTTCCTTAAGACATTTAAAATTTATTTTGTTTATTAGAACAAGACAGTTCTACTCCTGGTAGATCTTCCACTGCCGTTGTTGTAAACACAATATATAGTAGTTGTTAATTAACACTATAAGGTTAACAAGATTGAATTAATAGCTGCTTACATGATTATTTTGGGGTATATTGTACAGAAGGAACAAGAATGATAGACATCATTGGGACGTAGACACTCTGACATAGGAGAACAGATGGAACAAGCCGGAGAAAGACAGGCATGAATAATGGGAGAGGAGAAAAGAGGATTAGGGCAGCTGGACAGTGCAGGAATGGGCTAAAGGGCACATAGCTAGTGTGTTATAGATGTAGTCATTTTGCCTCACGACCCTAAACAAAATACCAGGGGGCTGTTGAATACACTAGGATCGTACATGTAGACCCTTTTCGGTACCTCGTACAAGGGTTATCGTTTGATAGTATTTAAGTCTGTTCGCTAAGACAGTATTAGCCATCCATAAGGTCGTCCGTAAGTGTTGAATAAAGTTGACCCACATCATCCCTGGGTCTCTATGGCATACAGAAAAAGGTCTATACGTACGATCCTATATTATTCAACGTGCCCCAGGTGGGGCGTCCAGTTATCAATGGATTTTATTCAGAATGTATTTGGGGTTTACCATTTTGGGTTTGTCAGGGATTTAGACTCGTCTCATGAATAAGATTGCGACAGAAGATAATAAGGGTTGTCGCCCGTCTAAAGTCTTCTATATTACAATTTCCTGGCGGATAATGATTCAAATAGCAATCACTCTGTACCCTATAGTTAATTGATGTTTCCGATTAAACCATATCAGGGGTCTAGCATATAAGACTACCAATGAATTTCTGCAGGAGCCTGGATCAGTGAAGTTGATAGTGGGTTGGAAGCAGTGGGTGTAATTTGATTTCACAAGTGACCTTCTAAATTAGGTTTGTAGATAATGAGATTTAAAGCAGGTTCATCGCCTTACATGCAGCATTGAATCAGTCACACAGATTCTGAGATACACAGGCTTTTATTAACTACAGCAAAATGTGAATTTGCAAGATCATTGTGTTGTGATACAAGACTATAAACTCTAGATGTTTGTGAGACATAGCCTGTTATATCCATATGATAGAAGATGTTTGGGATTGAATCGTGGCATTAGGAATACGCAATATTTGTTTTTACTTTAAGAATAGGATATGATTTAAGATATGAATAAAAATCCTCCATAAAACTTTCAACACAGCTTGAGGCTACCACTAAAGCAGTTTCAAAGGCCATGTTACGGGACAGATGATAAATCATTAGATATTGGGAAACCAAAAAAAGGTGTTTATAATTCAACAATAGGCATTGTATTCAATATGAAATCCGCTTTCTTTAATTGAATCGATACCACAACTATGACATCCTCCATAAATGTATCGATCAATAGTATAACACAATGTCTGCATTTTAAATCCAAAGGGAATACGGTTCTATTGTCGGCAATCAAGCTTTCCGGTAGATTCAGATCCTTTAAATCCTGAAGCAATTTCATTTAGAACAAGTGTGGCCTGACTAAGGGAAACTAAAATTGTCGATGCAGAATGGCCAGCTTAGTCTATTTTCCTGTATGAGGGAGAGTGATGCTTGCTGTCAATATTTATCTAAGGCTACCTTTAGGATATAGCTGTTCTTCATTATACGAGGTATATTCCCGCCCAGCAGCATCTGGTCTGGCTCACTCTCCAGACCTGGCTCACTCTCCAGACGCATATCTGGCTCGGCCACTATATTGTGATGTGGAGATCAAGGCCAATGTGGAGTCACCATTGAGGGGGGAGAATATCCCTGGCCAGGGATGAGGCCGATTAAGCCGCCTCTGAAATAGTTCCTGTTTTTGAGTAGCGTTGGTGTGTAAAATCTGCTGACACAATTTGTCGAACATTGTACGTGAACATGTTATTTGAATTACAACATATGTAATTGATAGAGACGGGATTTGAGTTTTATTTACATATTCCCACTAGGCCTGTGTACATTATGCACATTAACATTATTCTTATTAGCTTGATATTATGCTGGCTTAGAATTCATCAATAGTTTGTAACGAACGTCAATAAATTATTCCAAATACAGCACAAAGGACAAAGCACTAGCTTGTTTTCATCAAACTCCAACAACTAAATTAGGCTTATATAGTTATATATCCCCGTTTGACACTGGAAATAAGGATACCAGATATTATGCAATACGGTTCAAATCAAGTGTCTAGAAATGATTTTAATTATCGATTTTCCATGAAGAATTGTCTCATAAACCTCGGATTCCTCCGCTATATGCAATAATAACACCCGATTAGAGATTCTGGATATAATTTGATTGTTTGATAAAGTGGGATTCACACGATAGGATTCATGTATCTCACAAGGTGTTAGCCTCAGACAAATCCTGCTGAAATTCTGTACCCGAACACGATTTCTTCTTCTAAATTATATGATTCCTTTTCTCTGAGACATATTTTTTCTTATACAATTGCTGGCAACATTTACCCCTAAAAAGGAACAAAATCTCATAACAGTTTGAACCCTGCCAGGTACATGAATCCCAACTATGAATTCCGCTTAATGTCTATGGTCCCAGGTTTTTATCATGCCGTTGTACTTTATGCACTACGTTCTATGGGACGAGTGTATTGTTCATTTGTATCGCTGTTATAGTAAGGCTTAGATAGTAGTTCATACCATATTGATTAGAGATGGGGAGGCAGCCTTTATTCCCGTAATCACGGCAATCGTCTCTCAGTCTCAGTATCGTAAATATAGGCACCAGAGCGGGAAGCAGACGAAGGAACCCGATTATGATATCTCACAGAAACCCTGATCAAGAGGAATGCTTTTAAGAGCACTGTCGTGCACGATGTAGCACCGTCTGAAAGGGATCAAACTGATCCTAATTGGATCCTGACGTGTCTGATCTAGATCCTGGCCCACTACATCTTAATGAACGACCCAAAAGGGCATTCAGGGTATAGGGGACAGAGCCATTGTTAGTTCATGAAGCAGTCACTATGTCGTCGGGGACAAAACCTGTATTCTGGCTCTTTGTTCTTACAAAATTCCGCTGCCTCTCAATGTTTTACCAAGGTTCCTTTGACTCTCTACACCGATCCCAGAGCAGGAAGATATAATGCTAAAGCCCAGGACATGATGTTTTTCACATGGAACACTTTATTTACATATGTGAGCAAGGCAAGAAAAGTGACATTTCCCAATTATCACTCACTTCTTTTGCACCTCCATTAGTGAAATACAGCTACTTTTTCACCTCCTTTAGTGAAGAACACCTACTCGGGGGGCGTCATGGCGGCGCCCATGGATCATAGGCTATATGCCGTATAGTATAGTCCCAAGCACATATACCGATTTTCGAACATGGATGTACCTTTATCAGCGACAAAGGAGCAGTACTTTGTCTCAGGCGAGGTATCCTTATGGAGTCGGCTCTAGTCGGTAGATGTGGGGCAGCAAGGAAAGGGTCAGCCAGTGTTTTGTGAATCCCCCCCCCCCCTTGAGATGTTATTTTGGTCACTGACTAGTTGTCAGTCGATGTTCCTAAATCGCTGGCCAATAGTTCATCAACATATAAATAAATCCAGTCAGCGACAATGGAACATTGGAAACACCTCCCTTGGTGCATACTGATATTGGTCCATAATTAACATAATTAGTCGAAGATGAGGAGATTTGGAGGGTGCCACACACAGATAAGTTGTCAGATGTAGTCCTCACCAATTAGTGTCCCCAAGTTTACCAACTAGAATCGTATTGCAGGTGGGGTAGAACATCATATATCCCTGTCGGTAAGTGTAGACCGATTTGTTTCGGGCCAACTCCCACCATCCCCTCTCCGGTATCCTGCTGGGATGGCGACTGGTTGAGGGCATTTTGCCTGCTCAACCCTAAATCAGTTGGTGTGCATTAAAGCCTGCCCCCACCTACCACGATTCTGGTCCCGATTGGCCTCACGACGGCCTTCCCAACACCATTCCGATTCTAGCGTGAGGTCTGGCAAAATCGTGGTAGGTGGAACAGGTTTCTGCGATTCCGTTTACGACAGCTCACGATAGGCTGCGATGAAAACGCCAATCGTAGAGGTCCCGATAATGTTGGAAATTTCGTAGCCTATCTTTGGGTATCGTAGCCTATCGGGAAGATATCGTGGTCAGCGCGTATGATTCACCGATTGGATCACGACAGAGGTCTACGATTCGGGGACCTCCTGATAGGTCACGATTTCGCCATTTCAAATCGTAGCGATCGGGAAGCATGTCGTGGCCTATCGTGGTAGGTGGGGGTCCCCTCTTAGACTTAAAGCCCAATGCACACCTACCGATTTCGGAAAATCGAGTGCATCGAGTGCATCCTAACGGTAGTGGGTAGATGGGGCAGCTAGGCAAGGGTCAAAGTACCGTTCAAGAGACAAAATACCGTTCCTTTGTCGCCGACAAAGATACATCGATGTTCCGAGATCGGTAAAGGTGCATTGGCTGTAGATGTGCCTCACGTGTTCCAAACCGTTTAAAGTATCCGCTTTATTTCAGCGCCGACCTTTAATTACCCTTTTTCCAAAAACGTGGTGTTTCCAGCTACCGATTATGCCATGACCATGACCACTGATCATGGCATTTAGCATTTAGACCGAATATGTGACACTTTGGGTGTGATAATCATCAGGTGGAAATAAAAAGGGTAAACGATTCATTTTTCAAACATTACATAGTAAAACACCATCGACCGATTTTTTGTACCACCGGCTAAATGTCGCTGTGTTGAATTTATTGGTGGGAAAATGAACTGGAGTTTCGACAATAAGTTGGCGACTACCTCAATTTTCATCAGGAAACAACATTTTTGCTGACAACCACCGATGTTTTCTCAATTAGTGCCACCAACCGATTTTTGTACCGGTAGTTTTTTTTAGTCAGTAGGTGGAAACGCCACATAATATTTAGATACCATCCGATTTTTCCCCCTTAAGTTCATTCCACAAAACTGAATTCAACCTGGTTTGGTTTTGTTGGTGGAACAAAATGTCGGTTCGTGGTATCATATTATGGAAAGTTGGAGAAGAAATTGTATTGACTCTCTGTTTCCACCTGCAATTATTGCACTGAAAGCAATTGGTCGGTGGTACTACATGCGATAATAAGTTATCATAATCGGGAGGTGGAAATGCAGCATAAAGCCATTTGCCACTGGCCAACGAAAACGGCATTGATTAATTAAGTGGTGGCCAATGAGTACACATTGTTTTCTAAAAGTCGGTGAGGTTATTGTGTATACCTTGTATTTGCAACATTTGAAGGTCCACTCTGACTGAACTGTCTTCCAAACACAATGACCATCACTGACAATTTCAAACCTCTTTTATTCTGTTATTGATTGACCAAGTCAGATGATGGACGCCTTATTGCATAATCTATGCATGATTAATCTGTGACCACTTCTCTGCACACCTGTTTCTGTTCACTGTATACCCTAAAAAAATCGATGGGTGGTTCCAAACTGCAGATCGATGGTGAATAGTCGGCCGGTGGAAAATGGCTTATAATGCAGCATTTTCACCTGCCGACTGTAACCCCATCGATAATGTTCACACTGTACGAAGTCGGTCGGTGGTCCTCCTTGCGAAAGGTCGGTGGTACATAAGCGGTAACCTGCACTGAAAAATTGCTATGGACGCTGACCAACTGTTGGTAGTGAAATGCAGACCGCTACCAATTATATCAATCCACTTGATTTCGTCGGTGGGTGCAGAGGTTGGGAGGTGGTGCCAAATTTCATGATGCTGGAAAGAATAATTATTGATCATTTTTGTTTCCATCTGACGATTATTGCACTAAACTTGTCACATAATTGGTCGGCGGTACGAAATGCCATAATCAGTGGTCATAGCCGGCAGGTGGAAATGCTGCATAAGGTGTGTATAAATACTGGACTGTGCCTGGCCAGGTC
This sequence comes from Alentia gelatinosa, assembly GCA_950022655.1. Lineage (NCBI taxonomy): Eukaryota > Metazoa > Annelida > Polychaeta > Phyllodocida > Polynoidae > Alentia > Alentia gelatinosa. Next base: position 163,222,104 of record OX465579.1, read on the forward strand.
TTGGTATAGGCCCGTTTCTATTGGCCGATTTCCAATCACTGATCTGTAGTCAGGAACCATCGGCGGACTTTTGGCATTGCTGACCCAAAATCGGTCAATGGAAGCGACCAAGCTTGTGAAATGACCTACAACCTTTCCTGCTTAGATTATGCAATGTCGCACCACCCACCACTGAGTGAAAGCTTGGTCACTTAGTGAAATCCACTACCCTCACACCAACGCACAGTCAGTGGCACCACCGACAGACTGTCTGGGTAAGGCCTGTTTCCATTGGCCGATTTCCCGTCACCGATCTACAGTCTTGAACTACCGACAGATTTTTAGCACTGCTGACCCAAAATCGGTCAATGGAAACGACCCAGCTCATTAAATGACCCCTAACTTTTTCTGTTTAGATTATGCAATGTGGCACCACCCACCACTGAGTGAAATCTTCTACCTTCACTGATTTTTCTATACCGACGCACAGTCAATGGCACCACCGACAGACTTTCTATGCAACTAAAAAAATCTACACCCCTTTTCATCGGCCAATGGAAACAGGCCTTTACGGGGATCACAGTGTGGAGCTCACTCCTTTGGTACTACTCAGGTCAGGCAGTCCAGTTACACACATCCTCATCCTCTATAACAGAGATATCAAAGCAGATAGGAATCACAGTGAGAGATAAGATCCAATGTACCCTGGCCCAGTGATCTCTGCCAGCATTCAGCCTGGTACAGGTAACATAACCCCCCGTGATACCCTCCCTTCCCACTCTCACACCCCAATCAATGGTAAATCTGAGATTAATAGGCGCCTTTTGGGCAACGCGAAAAGGAGTGAGCCAAATTAGATGAAGTCACTTAGGGATCGATCGTTACTTGCAGGTGACGACACCCCTCGGCCGGTGAACGCACTACTTTTTGGCTCTGGTTGTAAGACGAACGGAGGTGTCCAAGTGGGTGAACTACGGTTAAACCACTCGGCCAAGTCAATATTCTTCCGCTGGGAGATATTCCGCTTCGTTGAGTATTGACATAACATTGCCAGGCTGTCTGATTAGGCCAATCGAAATCGACCTCCAAAAACCATCTTGAATCAAAATTCGTTAATTTGCCGTAATACTCAGTATTAAAACAATTATGAGTGAGATAAGGAAGGACTGAAATCCACGAAGTTCGACAAAGTTGGATTGTTTAACTATATCTTCGTTTCCATCTCACCAGAGTAGGCGCAATGACAGGGAACGGCTTTACCACCTGCAAATTGAGGAGATCCCAATCGCAAATCCCTTGGTAATTTAATATTTCAAATGTCTTGAGAGAGAGACTGAGGGAGTACGCCTGGAATACTTCATTTTAATTAAAGGGTGCTGTCTCTGTTTCGCATCGTAGTTTGCAGATAGAATCTTTACAAGTGAATGCTGGTTATCAGGAAATAGCATCGAAACATTTCTCATTTCACTGTCACAGCTTTCACATCAGACATTCAGATGCCAGTTTTCCGGAAGAGTGACTTTGTTTTGTGACAATGATACGATGCTTTAGAATGTCAAGGTCACAAATCTTTGAATATGATCAGGACCTGTTCCATGGCTTCCAGATTTAAAATTAAATGATAAGATCTTTGAAAGTCACTTTGACAGTCGGCATAAATATAAATTGGCTCGTTGAGAAATAAAAGATTCGAAAATATCGTAAACCTTATTATACGAACAAGCCAGAATTCATGAGAACCAAGGTATTCCAGGCAATTATCTTATTAAATAGTTCAAGAGGAACTGTAAATAGATAGTGCCACATAAAATCTACGTTGAAATTATAAGAAAATACACAGCTATTGGTTCTTCCTCTCCTGGTTCCTTAATTCTAAAACCAGCCGTCCACCTACTATGAGAGCAATTTAAGACCTCCCAAGGCACTACAATTCATAATGTCAGGATTCACAGACAATCGGAAAAATCTTGACGTCTCATAAACGTCTAGATTAGACATTGCAAGGAAGAGCGATTGTAACATATCAAATGCAATAAAGACCTATAAAAGAAAAATAAATCGGCGTGAATGGCAATTGGTTTTTAGATACATCGTAAGGCATATCGTAGACGATTTGGAGCTCAGTGAACACAAGACCTAATAATGTGTGTTTTGGATTCTATTAGAGGGTACATCACTGTAACATGTCATCTATCATGAAAATGTTGCTAATACTTCAGAGGGGCCTCATCTGAATGGCTAGAATTGGGATAACAAGGAATATATGTTTATGTGAAGAAACATATGAAATTCGTCATTTTCCATGTTATTTAGTCTTCTTAGTACATATACACAATGGGAATCGAGGTAAGAGATGCACTGCACATGTCAGCTATGGTTGTTCTGAAATAAGTTGAGATTGACTCCAGTGATAGAGGCCTCATTCGTTTCTGCAGCTAGAGACACACCAAACGAGCAACGCAGCGATTTCCGGAATCACCAACACAAAATGGCGTGTATGTGAGGTATTATTTCAGAGTTCATCTGACTATTGCGTCTGAGACAGAAAATTATTGGTGGGAGATAATACTATGAAATCATATCTCACATACATGCCATTTTGTTATTGCGATTCTCGAAATCGCTGCCGTGGTTCGCTTGGTGTGTCCCGGTGTCTCCTAAAAGACCATTTCCATTGGCCGTCTACGCTCTACAGTCAGGAACCACCGACAGACCTTTAGCACTGCAGACGCAAAATGGAAATGGACTTTGAGAGAACTCCAAGAATCTACACCGTTTTCGTTGGCCGATGGAAACAGACCTATACATGAAGTATAGGCTCTGTTCAGCATACCATAATGTGGCATTTCCACCTGTCGATTATGATCACCGATATTAGCATTCAACACTTTTTTTTTCTTTTTTAGGATTTTTATTTATACTGGAGATTACGGTTTGGAGCGAGCGCTCCTATCCTCCACCGACTCCAGGAGGGTGGTTGTGGCCCCTAAGATTTGAGGTCAACTCTCGACTGATGTCTATGTCCCAAGGCGCTAGAAAATATCATGTAAGGAGGTCAGGGTGAAGGTCGAGGTTTGCTGCGAATGCAGTCATTGGCTACTCGGTCTACTCTATTCCTTATATGGACTTAGTGTAATGGGACAACTCCATGCTGCCAGTCGCGATAGATCCCTGAATCACCCTTGTCCAGCTTATGGACTTACATGGTGATGGGCAGTGGTAATTTATAAACATATGTACAGTATCAGGGTGAGCTAGGCTCAAGTATGAAGATTCAGAAAACACTGCTGACCGAGTATGACACCTTTCGTACAAGCATCGTCAGGTGAAACAAAAAAAAAGGGTTTAAAGCCTGATGCCCATCTACCGATTCAGGGTTGAGCGATTAGTTTGCAAATCGTATAGGAGTCGGTGAACTTGTCGCAGGCAAATTACGTAAGCCTTCGCTCGACCGGCGGACATCGAAGAGAGGGGGTGGTGGGTATTAGTCCTAAGCAAATCTGTCTACTAATCGGTGGCTCACGCTTGCCTAGCTGTCCTACATCTACCGACTACGGCCGACTCCGTTAGGATGCCTTGGCTGAAACAAATTATTGTCCGTTTGTCGCCGACAAAGGTACATGAATGTTCCGAAATCGGTAGATGAGCATTGGGCTTAAAGATTTTCTATCCAACAGTGCGCCATATAGCACCACAGACCGACTTTTTGAGACCACCGACGAAATCCGACCAGGTTGAATTAACCGGTGGCTGTGAACAAATATCGGTCAGTGACCACCTCCATTTTCATCTCAGATTCATTATACATATGCTGGGAGAGTGTTGGGTTACCTGAACCAATTCAGCAGTAGGAGATGGCGCCTTAGGGTAATCCACATGAAAGCGTCAGAGCATCATCATTTTCATCTCCATTGTGAGGATCCTACAAACTAGGTCAGACATCCTGTCTAGAGAATACCTGAGTAGGAGCAGGAAGAAGTCTTCCATTTTGCATGCTGTATGGAATAACAATGGCTGTGACATGAATTATACAAGGGTTAGACCTGACATGACTAGATTACATCTATAACATCATCCTTCAATTTGCGATCCGCATTTTGATCATTGCCAAAGTCAATACCCTGCCACTCAGCCACCCCTACCCTCTTTCCGAATTAATAACATCAAAAAGGGGCACGACCCTTTTCTCCACGACCCTTTTATTGGCTGCAATAATGACAATCCATATTTAAGTGGGACTATTTAAAAATCAGTTTCCGAACGCGCCCGTGTTCGACCCCAAGAGACCAACGGTGGGAAGATCCCTGCTGACACTTTTTCCGTAATTTGACTTTGATTCGGCGGTTGCGTGTATACGTGGAATGTATGCCGGGAGTCTAGCCACTGGGGAAGAGTCTCCCGGGTGTAAGTGAGCCTCACTAGTGCTTCCGGGGTAGGATCTACCCATAACACTATCGATCCCTGGCCACAGATAGGATTAACACTGCACCTAGCCTAACCTTGCGATTTAATTGTTGCTCTCTCATTGATTGTCTCCACAGGAGCCTATTGACTATGAGAAATCCCCGACACCCACGTCCATTAAATTCCTCGTGTTTCACCATAAAACCAAGCACATTAAGCACAGCGTGGTGATGCTGTACCTTGGAGTGGTTAAACAGCGTTCGATTAGCACCAGATATAGGCGTAATATATCCGACACCGATTCAATGCACCACTCACCTTCTTCAGCGTATGATATACATTCACCGGACGTGTATAACACGCGGTGGCCATGGAGAAACAGTGGGGGCGAGCCATGAAACAATAGCCATCCTATTTTCGTTTCCTGTGTATAGGGTTCCCTTTCACACCATTCCACCTTCGAGTCATTGATTGTAGTCGGCTTTGCTCTTGGGTGCACCTATTATCGCTCATATCCAATACGCACCCGTTAGGGACAACAAACCGGATCCAAGTCCAACATATGGAGGACCACTTCATATCGACTGAATAATGTAGTACTGCTATGGCTGTCCATGAGGGCCAAGTGTCTTCCGGTAACTTGGGTTGTATACCTCATACACCATGCATGAATTTCTTTAGTGTCTATTAGCTCTACCTCTTCGTATTTGCTAGAGGCAGAAATGACACTAACCACCACTCAGAACCCTGGACCGTATGGAGTATTCCCAGGCGTCGGAGAGTGCAATAGGCCCATTTCCATTGGCCGACGAAAACGGTGTAGATTTATTTTAGTTCTCCTAATATCCCATTTCCATTTTTCCTCAGCAGTGCTAAAGGTCCGTCGGAGGTGCCTAACTGTAGACAGGTAAGGGCCAATGTAAATGGGCTTTTAGGAGAACTAAAAGAAGCTACACCCTTTTCGTCAGCCAATGGAAACAGGCCTTAAATCGTAGTAGGGAGCGTCAATGATCAATGGTGGTATTAATAAAAAAAACTTTAAAAAGAAAATACAGTTAATATACAAAAAAAGGGGAGCTAGACGAAAGATGGGTGTAAGAGATAGATGTGTGCGTATAGTTTGATAAAAACGAGTAGATGCTAGCAAGGAAATGGTTTTGATGTAAAATGCTGTGTACTAGAAAATAAATGCTTTGCTCTATTAACAAACATATCCTAAAAGAACTTTAGATTTAGCTCGTGCGTGATTATTTATTGTATTTGTGTATCTCATAGTTTAAAGATGAATTATTGCTACAATGAAGGTACACCGGGTCAGATAAAAACATGTTAACATGTTAGTTAAATAATGACGCCTTTGGATAAATCATCCATCTCATAATTCAGCAGAGAGGAGAGGTTAATGATTACAATCAACAATTCATCGTTTTAATTCTAGAACAAATTATCTGTTTTATTGATTGACAGCATTCATCACTGCCTAATGACAATGGGAAATTAAGTGTTATGAACTAGAGTTTTCTTCAAATTAGCTTGATGGATTTGTGCAGAGGTATTCACTTTAAATCAATTCCCATCTGCTGAAGAATCGTCGGATTCCAGCGTAAAGCTCAATTATCAATCACTTGATACTGAAGCTCTCACCGTTTATGTCTACTTATGATTTGTCTCTGCCTGCTGATTATGACCACCGATAATGGCATTTCGCACCGGCGAACGATTATGGGATATATATTCGATGTAATAATCGTCAGGTGGAAACAGAAATAGTCAATAATTTTTCAATCCCTCCGTACGCAATATGGCACCACTTACTTTTCAAACCACCAACAAAATCAAGCCGGGTTGAATTAATTGGTGGCAGTTTGCAGTTTATAATTTTAAGCCGTTGATTTGTGTCCCGTGAAATGGCAAGTGGAAACACACGTGGGCAGTGCCACTGACTTTTCATAAGGAGAACCAATAACCAACTTTTGTACAGCATGAAAATTATCGGTGGGGTTTTCGATGGCAGGTGGAAATGCCCCACTAGCATTCCAAGTTGCTCATAAACCCATTCGCTTTTCAGTTTTTTATTCTGAAAAGTCCTACCCCTCAATAGCTTGTCCCCTGAATATAACTGATTGTAAATAGAAGAAAGCTTTTCTCATCTAAAATCTTGCTGACTATCATCGTTTAGATTTAGGTACAGTTGCCACCCTTTTACAAAGAATATTTGCTCTGTCTTCGATGGAAGGAATTATGCAAACAAGACGTCGCTGTTCGCATTTAATGAAAATACAGACAGTTGTAAAATTGCTTCTGATAAACAGTTGTTGTTGTGCAATACACAGTGGAATAGCGCTATGCATAGACAATAATCATTGGTTTTGCTGACAAGCAGCCCTAAACTACGAGATTTATTATCCATCTAAGATACATTGAAATGAGGACAGGGCCTGTGTTTTTAACCTTTTAAGGATGCATGATGCCTGGAGGCATCACCACGCTAAAGACGAATGATGCTTGAAGGCATCACTGCACTAAAGACGTATGATGACTTGAGGCATCATCGTCCCAATATTAGCAAAAATGTTTTAACAAAGAAATAATAGAACAATATTCATGAAGTTTTCAGAATATGTAGATATAACATCATATTTAGTATTTCTATTAAAAAGAAATAAAATTTCTGGCCGTCCTCTAGCCGGACAAACTGCCACCAGCACTCGTCCTTATGGGAGTAGCTAGGCCCCAGGCAGCCGTCCTTAAAGGGTTAAAGCTTTCGTTGTACAACGGGATTACATATCTGTTATGAAGTGTGTTGTCCTGTAACCAATAGCTTTTAGGCCGCAATCAATGGATTTCTAATCCATAATCAATGATTAGGCTTAAAGAGAACAGATAGTGGTTTACTGTGGCCCCGTATATTTACAATGGGGACATGGTAATAGATGGAAGATAAAGGTTCTTCTTCTCTTACGATTCTGACAGAGCTGCCTTAGTCCTCACAGGACGGAAGCCACCTGTTTTGCATAACTGAATGTCCCAGGTGACCTGCGAAAAATTGAAAGAATTAGAGGAAATTACTTGATTTCTGTATTAAATTAGCTTAATTCATGACCACTTTGTAATTCTCTTGCTTCGTGAATTGCTCTGTGGTCAAACTCGGTGAAGTAAGCACCATGTTATTTTCATCTCATGAGATTCCATCTGACAATATCTCTTAAAGCCTCCGACATTTCTAGCACCAGCCTCTGGTTACAGTGTGGGACTTTCGTCAGAAATATGCCTTTGGCTGATCTCCCATGAGGAGTGTACTGACTCACCCGGCTTTTACACTAGACGACTTAATATGTGGCAACTGTAGATCGTCAAGCCAGTAATCATCAGGTTGTGGTAATTTCCACTGCAAAAGTCGCCAACCTTCAAATGGACTCTCAGGTATTTACACTAGCAACTAAGTTTTCACAGAATCGCCACCTGTTTAGACAACTAATTCAACCTGGCTTGAATTAGTCGTTGGCATCAAACTGTGTCCAATAGTCGTCAGGTGGTGCCATATTAAGTAATCAGACATAATCAGAAGATCTGCAGTCACCAAGCACTTGGCTTTTACACTAGACGACTTCTAGCCTTTTACATCTGAAAGTCATCAGGCGGTGCTAAATTCAAGAATCACAACCTTATTTTCATCCCACGAGTTTCCTTCTAACACTACCTCTTAAAGCCTCCGACATTTCCAGCACCAGCCTCCGGTTACAGTGTGGGACTTTTGTCAGAAATATGCCTTTGGCTGATCTCCCATGAGGAGTGTACTGACTTAGTGACGATAAGAAACCAACCTATTTCCCGCAGTAAGGAGCAGCTCCAGGGGCCACGTTAACACAGTGTGAGCAGATTACGGCAGTCTGACCCCCGGGCACAAGATGCTGCCCCTGACAGGAAACTGCTCCTCGCACCCACCAGGTGTCCCCACAGGCCATGCGCCACCTGAAGGGATCAAGGTAAAAAGTTGCCATGGTAACCGATCTATGACTATCGTCCTACGTCAGTCTGATCGGGGAAAAGACAAAAAAAACTGCACTGAAAAAAAGGCAATGAGATATTTTAGAAGGAATCATTAATGGATCTTATATGGCATTCCCAGATGAAATCAGAACTATATTTCAACAATATTGAAGTCCATGCCTATTGGGCCATGGTTCCGATTGCATGGTTTCTTTATCGATTACACTGGCCCCCGTCTCTTGACAGAGTGTCTGTCAAAATGATTTTATAGAGGAACATTTCTATTATGAAGGAAGACGTGAGAGGATTGGTTTAGACATTTCATTCATTATAATCATAATATTCGTGAAGTTTCTCAGGAATTTAAGAAAACACGGTCATGTATTCATATCAGGCTTTGGGTTTTCTGCTCGGTAGTTAAGAGTAAGGACTTCATTGTATGAGAATAAACACTACCCCACACCACCCTCTCACTGACTGGGTAATGCCTATTTGGAAGCCCAGCAGGAGTGCAACAGGCTTCGTTTCCAGACTTGGTTTAATTGAGTCGTCGCTGTATTTTCTTCAGCTCTCCTGAAAATTTATCGTGCTTGTCGGTTACTGATAAGGCTGGACAGAAGCCATCTAGCTGAAACCCCCTCCATCTTCGCGTACTCACCCACCCACAGCAAGACCAGGGCCCCTCTCCCTGAACACCAACCCACAGAGCCCCCTCAGCACCAACCCATAGCCTACTCTGTCTCTGTCTGCCTGGCGGTCGTTTGTCGGAGTAAAGGCCCGTTTCCAGTGGCCGATTTCCCGTCACTGATCTACAGTCAGGAACCACCGACGGACTTTTGGCACTGTGGACTCAAAATCGGTGAATGGAAACAACCAAGGTCCTGAAATGCCCCACGACATTTTCTGCTTAGATTATGCAATGTTGCACCACACACCACCGAGTGAAAGCTTGGTCACTGAGTGAAATCTAATACCCTTAGCGATTTTTCTATACCGACTCACAGTCAGTGGCACCGCCGCAGAATTTCTGTGTAACTCAAAAAGTCTAAGCAATCTTCGTTGGCCAATGGAAACGGACCTTATGAGTAACTGCATAGGCCCGTTTCCATTGGCCAACGAAAAAGGTGTATATTTTTTGTGTGTTCTCCTAATAGCCTATTTCCAGTGGCCATCACCGATATATAGTCAGGAACCACCGTAGGACCTTTAACACTGCTGATGCAAAATGTAAATAGGCTATTAGGAGAACACAAAAAATCTACACCGTTATTGTTGGCCAATGGAAATGGGCCTTATGGTGGTTTCCCCTTCCCGCCCCCTCGTTGCCCGACCCTCACCGATACCCGCCCATCCCTGCCGGCCCCTGCCCACAGCATTTCTTCACCCCCTACCCCGACCCGTCATGCCTTACCCAACCCTCTCCTTTTGGGACTGATTCTCTGCCCTCTTCAATTTTTCTCCAAATCATTAATCCTTATTTGGTTTCCCTTGATTTGCCCCAGTTCACCACAGCCCTGGATTCGCTGTGACCCGATGTCCTCCCGTTATCTCAACCCTGGTGTTTTTGTCCCATAGACTTGAAATTTAAACTTAAATTCCTTCTCCATGCCCCTTTGAGTGGTACAGTCCGTTCGCCATAGTCTATGATGTCCTAAATCCAGTGTGTCATGTGTTTTTTTTTAATGTATTTAGTGGTGGGGTTAATACAGAACGCGACTCGTTCTGGGCAAAGTCGTCATTCTCCAATTCTCCACGTCAAACTCATGCAGAACCACGACTTTGACCAAAGCTTGTTGGTTTCTTCTTTCTCCCTCATCCCTGCCCATCGTTAAGCGACCCGCCCCCGTTATTTCTTAATGACAGTCCCCCAACCACTGCCCACATCCACCCAGTTCTAACACACCTAATTCCCTCAACATATGTTAATGTTCTCATTACTCCAACACCCCCTCCATCCTCATCTCCCTACTCCGATCTGACCCCCTTCTTTCACCATGTTATTGGCTTGATTCCCTTTCCTTTATCTTAACCCTGGTATTTTTGTCCAATAGGATTAACATTGGGAACTCGTTCTCCATGCCCCTACGAGTATTGCAGTCCGTTCTCTATGGTATATATCCTGTGTATTGTCCATTCTTTCAGTGAGTTCAGGGGTGAGATGAATACAGAAGGCAACTCGTTTTGGTCAAAATTGTTTTTCTCCAACTCCTTTGAATGCTCCATGATGTTCACTCGGGTGTCGCCTCGTTCATATCACTCTGCATCAAATTCGTGGATAACGACGACTTTAGAGGAAAACTATGAAAATTATAGTCAGAGCTCGTATCCCATCGAATTTGAATCACGTAGTAATTCACAAGGCGAATCCGTATGAATTATCTAGCGTTTCAAACTCGATGGGATATAGCTCTGACCCTTAACTTGAATGTTTTTTTTAATTCATGTCAGCCTTCACCTTGACTAATGGGCTAACATCTGTGACATAATCCCCTATTGGATATTTCTCCTAAATATCTCATGGGCATTCGATATGAGTTCTCAATGCTAAGTCTATGGAGTGAAAATACCAATGGTATTCTTTTTTTTATCAAATTTTATTAGGGATAATGCATGGTACATGGCCTCGTTCATATCACTCTGCATCAAATTCGTGGATAACGAAGACTTTGACCAAAACTTGTTGGTTTTTTCTTTAGTTCCCATGTCATTCCACCAACATTTCCAACTCCCTCAGTAAACTCACTCTCTTCCTACCAATTAGACCGTCTCCCACCCGTAGCCCATCATTCTGTATGCCCAGACCTGCCGCAGCGCTGTTCTTTCCGACCCTCCACTAATTTACCGAGCAACTCGTGGATCGCCCGAGCAGCTCGGGAGCAGAAGGTGGTTTCATCACTCACGTAATTGGTGGCGGCGTCAATCGGGTCGGGCCCAGGGTGCGTATAATGGGGCGAAATGAAGCAAAGTGCGGCCTCCCCGACCGCCCCTCGCCCGGCCGAGCCGCCCCACGCTTCCCCACCACTGGTTTCACCTGGTGGCTTCGCAAGTGGCTTTATGTTACAGAAGTTGTGGTTTCCTGAATAGAGAATCCCAATCCTGTAAACAAGATGAGCAATGTCATCAGTAGCTCCAAGTGTAAAGGGGCTACGAAAGAAACTGATGAGTGTTTGGTCTGTTTCCTCGTATGCCTTTGATTTTGGAGCGCTCAGGGATATGAACGAGGGGAGTGAACATTCTGAAGCGCTTTAAACGATATGGCCATCAGGGACACAGACCAGGGACACGGACAAACGAATATGATTTCGATTTTTACCTTGGCCTGGGTATAGTTATCTATTTATCACCCATTGAGTATGAGTTACTGTACTTGAATTCCTGTTGAAAACGAGTTCCTAACGCTAAGCCTATGGACATTTATACCAGGCTACAATAAGGTCCGGCGTTCACCTACTACGATAAGGCCCGGCGTTCACCTACTACGATATGGCTCCGATATGGTCTATAATGCACCTCGTGATAAAAAAAATCAAAATCGCGTCTGAAGGTCACCTAATATCGGGGCAGTTGACCACGTTTCTGCGATTAGGCAAAAAAACACACCTTACGATGCTTGGTGGATTGGGATGTCTAAATATATGTCTACGATTTTGCTCATTCCCGATATGTCTCCGATATTTGCTTTTTGTATCGGTGCCATATTGGTAGGTCTAAATTTCTATCGTAGTAGGTGGAGGCCAGGCCTAAAGGGCTATAATATCTTCTGTCGGTATATATCGGTGCTCCCGTCACTCGCCATGCCGCCCAAACTGCAGGCTTAATTAATTAATGGCAGGCCACCAACCGATCCTATGGATCAGATTTCTGTACTCACCTCGTCAGATTTTCTTACTTCAATTACCTGCATCTTGCCATTAAATATATCCCGCCAGTTAAAAGTATATAGAACCAATGTAACATTCTCAAATTCCACTTCCATGGCTTGTCTTGGAAAAGAATATATATTCATATGATAAAACCTAACGCATTAAGATGAAGATTTCTATTTCTATCCCTATACGCGCAATATTCCTTGTACTATCGGCGATCCTTAATTCCCCCGTCTAGCTGAAGATTGACTGGGCTTGAGAAGAGGAAACAATCTGTTTAACCTCGCAATCGATCTCAAGACGGAAATAAAGCTAAAACACACCCAGCTGCTTCTGGCCTTTCCGAGAAATTAACAAATTCAGTGGCGGCAAACGTGATAGAGGAGAAGCACCGGTTCGAACTGCCACACGGGCGGCGGGGAGCGTACACCCGGGGACCCTCCATTTATTTCCCGCACCCCTCTCCTTTGGCAGTGCTCTTTTCAGCGCCCTGCCTGCCCAGGGAGCAGCTCATTGTAACCGAGTTGCTCGCTCGGCTACCTGCGTTTATCCCCGCGGATTCCAGCCCCTTCACCAGGGAACCGCCGAGTCACTCGCGCTCACGCAACAACGAACTGCCAGAAAGACCTTAAATAATCAAAACTTCGCAGAGGTGTCCCAAATGCCCCTCTCTCTTTTTAGTGATATATATGCGATGGGGAGGTTGAAGAAGGGGGAAGGGGAATTAAAACGGGTTGCGGGACGATGGGGTAATAGGTAGTTATAACATAATAGTGATGTGTTCGTAGTGGTGAGGATGGGAGTGGTCGTGAAGCGGTGACGACGATGTATATATACATATATAGATATACGATATATATAAATTCAATTATTCGCAACAAAAATAACGATATTTATTTCCTGCACCCCTCTCCTTTGGCAGTGCTCTTTGCAGCGCCCTGCCTGCCCAGGGAGCAGCTCATTGTAACCGAGTTGCTCGCTCGGCAACCTGCGTTTATCCCCGCGGATTCCAGCCCCTTCACCAGGGAACCGCCGAGTCACTCGTGCTCACGCAACAACGAACTGCCAGAAAGACCTTAAATAATCAAAACTTCGCAGAGGTGTCCCAAATGCCCCTCTTTATTTTAGTGATATATATGCAATGGGGAATTGGAAAAAGGGGGAAGGGGAATTAAAACGGGTTGCGGGACGATGGGGTAAGAGGTAGTTATAACATAATAGTGATGTGTTCGTAGTGGTGAGGATGGGAGGGGTTGTGAAGCGGTGACGACGATATATGTAAATATAGATATATAGATATACGATATATATAAATTCAATTATTCGCAACAAAAATAACGATATATATATATGTACATATATATATATATATATATATATATATATATATATATATATATATATATATATTATAGAGGAAAACTATGAAAATTTATAGTCAGAGCTCGTATCCCATCGAATTTGAATCATGTAGTAATTCACGAGGCAATTCCGCATGAATTATCTAGCGTTTCAAACTCGATGGGATATAGCTCTGACCCTTAACTTGAATGGGTTTTTGAATTTATGTCAGCCTTCACCTTGACTAATGGGCTAACATCTGTGACAAAATCCCCTATTGGATATTTCTCCTAAATATCTCATGGGCATTGGATATGAGTTCCCAATGTTAAGTCTATGGAGTCAAAATACCAAAGGTATACCAAAGGTATTTTTTTAATCTAGTTTTATTAGGGATAATGCATGGTACATTTTTATCACTGGGTTCGGCAACACTTCCGATCTTCCACCTGGGCCCTCTTAAATAACAATGAACTCAGCATAGATTTTCATATAACTATATGTATATATATATATATATATATATATATATATATATATATATAGGCCGGTATAAAGGCAGGTGTCCACCAACCACGACAAGGCTACGACAATGGCTGTCTGACAAGGTCCATGACAAGCCTACGATTGGAAGGCTTGTCATAGCCTTGTCGTGGTTGGTGGACCCTAGTTCCCGAGAAGAGTCTATGACAAGACCACAACAGGCAGCGACTGGAAGCTTGTCGGGGGCCTTTCGGTAGGCTTCTGACAAGGTTACGACAAAATCAAACGATTTTTGCCACGAGTGTTGTGGTTTCCTCGATATCACTGTCATAGTGTGTCGGGACCATGGACGCCTTTTTTACGGCAACCAGTGACGTCTATGACACACCCCAACAACGGTGTCGCAGAGCCGCCCTTCTCAAGACAAGGCTGCGACAAGGCGCCTATTGGAACTTTCTTGTCGGCGCTTAACGTAGCCTTGTCGTGGTTGGTGGACGCCCGCCTTAAATCTCAGCAATATAGAGGTGAGATTAAATATATATAGAATGGATTTTCAAAGTTTCAATGTTATGGCCGACACTCATCTAAGTGATTGGCTCCAGTTTTATGTGACATAATGTTTGTTTGCGACTGCCGGGTTGGCCCTCAAAGAGTGGAGCCAGATGGCGCATGGCAAAAGAGGGCATCATGAGGCAGGACATGGCATGAGCGACGACTCCGGTGTCCGCCCGTGCGACAAAGCGGGCACGCGGACGGAGTAATGCCCAGGCCATCAGGCCACGGTTTACGCACTGCGGAAATGGCTCAATATAAGGGAGCGGCAAATGGATAAGACCATAGGGCCATATTTCGGTGGCGTGTTAGGCGCCCCGCTTTGTTTCCATTATGGGTGATCATCAAGGTCATGCCTGGCCATAATGGCCGATCCATGTTGGTCGTGTTCGCCTGGATGACTCACAAAGTCGCCCCGTACTACCTAGGCCCACAAAAACCCAACCATCCCGTCCCTTTCCACATCCACTGCTCCTCAACTTATGAAAGGTCGCCAATCACTGTCAGCTTGCCTTGTTGGTTTTTTTTACTAATGTTATTGACCTCTTCCGTAGAGTGGACAAGTTAAGCGGCCGCCCGTCTCGAAATGATCTGTTATATATAATAGACGGTCATAAGCGCCCCGTCTCTGCACTCGGATTAATAACGGTCTTGCATTTTTTGTCTCTCCATTGACGGTATTTCAGATAAAGTCCTCATGGCAGTAATGGGAGGAGTATTGGTCCGTCCCCTGCCGTGGAGAGAAGTGGGGTGGTAGTTGGTGTGGTGGGATGAGAGGCACTGCCTTGTCTCGCTCTAGAGTCCCGTACGTGCTATCAGACCGGGGAGGAGGCGAGGGGGTGCCGGCCACTGACGGTGTTTGCTCCGGTGACTTGCGCCCGGGTGCGGTTACCACTGGCAAACCGCCCCATGGTCTCCCACTACGCAGTGGCTCTTCTTGCAGGCTCGTGCAGTAGATTGCTGTCACTGAAGCAGAGTGCGTTCGACTCCACTTTCTGATCTGCAAATACCACGGTGCAAATGTATTTTCTGATCAGAGGTTCTTTTATGGTATTTTTCCATGGTTGGACTTTCTATAAATAGATAAAGCCCCGAGTGATAGTGTAACTAAAGATGCCCCTCCCACAAAAGAAGCTCACGGTTTTTTAAGGCGCTGAGATAGTTTTGCATTGAGGTTATTTATATCAATAGCGAGGTGCAAGAACCTTTTCGGTACAACAAACGTTATGCCATGTTTTATGTCCCATAGCTCAGTGAAACTCCTGATCTAACAGTATCTAACCCGGCGTTTACACTATAGACGATTAAAGGCAGCCAGTCTTGAATTTAACACCGCTTGAAGACTTCCAGACGTAGAGGGTTTGAAATCGTCTAGTGTAAATGTCAAGTGCCTAGCCACAGCAGATCATCAGATTATCCAATTTGGGACCGCCTGACTACTTGGCAGCCAACGGCTATTTCAAGTCGGCCCGAATTTGTGGTCTAGACAGCTGGCAGTTCTGTAATATCGTAGTTGTCATCCACATTGCCTTATGGCTAGAAATGTGTGTTCTGCATCGACAACCGCAACCTTTTACAATTTTTACTGGACCCTTTTTCACCTCCGATTTTACAATGGAAAAGGGATACATACATACATTGATATTATTATTGCTTGTGATATGGTAAGCTATAGGTGAGAGATATTCCTATGAAATAATATCTCACATATATATATGCTATTTCGTGTTGGCGATTTTGGAGATCGCCACCTTGACTCGCTTGGTGTGTCCTCGGTATAACCATTTCAAACCCATTTGATTCTGTCTGTTGTTGACCAGGTAGGTCAGTGGTGACCTTATTGCATAACCCATACACACTTGATATGTGAACATTTCTCTGCATGCCTGTTTCCATTCACCGATTCAGCATTAATATACTCTAAAAATCGATCGGTAGTTCTAGACTGCAGAATAGTTGGCCAGTGGAAAATGGCTTTAAAGAGGGGCAAGCTTTGTGTGCTATTTATTCCCTTACATCAGATTAAAGATCCTTGCAACACCTCCGGCGGCAAAAACCGGAACTAGCATTGACGTGAAGGGGCCCTATGACACTGCACGTCACTTCCGGTTAATTTGTACGTCACAACATGACGTCGCCCATGGCCCTCACTGGCTTATTAAAGTACAGCTCGAGAAGCCAATGTCAAAGGTTGGGAATTATTTACTCCATCTAATCTTTTTGTAGATGCCACTTGATGGGTAGATTTATAGATCTGGCAGACTCTGGGTTCACAGCTGACCTAGAATGAAATGATTATACAAGATACATCGCCAGCGGTCAATCATCCAAAGTGCAATTTGAAAAAGACTGAAGGTATATGAAACCGTTGCAAATACAATATGTTCGTTTTATTCTATCCTAAGGGTGTTATCATATGGTGTGTTATACCATTGTCAACCATTGTTAATGAAATAATCAGATGAATTTTGTATGTCATGATCTTGACCTAATACAAAAACAGGATCATGCACACCTAGTCATATTTACCATTGGAGAAGACTTATGACAACAGAATATGTCTCATAGCAATCTTGTAAAGTCATAGTTAGGAGACCGAAGATAGCATTATTAAAGAGTGCCATGCTCGTATAAAAAAAAAGATGGTAACAAGAAAAACGCAAGTGGGAACTTTAACCCCTTAAAGGCAAATCGGACAATTTTGCCTGAAAATTAAAACCCATGTTATAATCCTGATAATTGAATATGATGAAGTCAAAGTGTTGTAGAGCACATATCTAACTGGAAAATCAGGGGTCACCATGCTAGTGTTTGTTTTAGAGATCGATATTATGATTATATATATATATATATATATATATACATAAATATATATACATATATGCATATGTATATATATGTATATATATATATATGTATATACATATGTATTTATATATACATATATATATATATATTTAGATAGATAGATAGATAGATATGTATGGCGTCACACACATAGGACCGATCCTTCAATAAGCGCTGCTGTTGACAGCCACAAAAAAAAACAAAAAAAACAACAGCTCTAATAAGCGTCTGGTTCACAGGCATCGCGGCAGCCTGCAGGACTGTTGTGTGAATTGGCAATATTGCCGGCGTTGACATGCTTCGCCTCACGCCCCGCCTACATACAGCACGTCGATAATTATCTATCGGCATTGATTCTGTCAGGTGTACGGCTGTTAGGGGCATTCTGTCAGCTATCACGACCGCCGTCCTGGCAGCCGCAAAGCTTTGATTTATAATCCCCCTGGCTCTACGCATGGGTCAGCCTGGGTCCACACCTAGCCCCCGGTGGGTCCCTCATTGCCTCCATTGGGGTCGAGTTGTTCAGGGTAGGATTGAGGTGTGTGCTTTGAGGTTGGATGCTGTAAAAGAGAGAGTAGACCGCCTAGGGACAAGCCGATTGGGAACCCGTGGAACTTGACCTAAGCCTGTCAAACAATCTGAGCAGGTTCTTGACATCATCACGGCACATAAAAAGAGAGGAGGGGAGAGAAAGAGGAGAAAGGCAGGGCCCAATAGGATCGTGCGTCCGGGCAGATAGGATAGTGAGCCTTTGCTACTTGACCGGGAATAAGGCTTTAATGTATATTATATATACATATATATTTATCTCACCCCTTGTATTTTGTACCCGTAGACTTAACATCTGGAACTCGTCTATAAAGATCATTGAGTATTTGGAACAAATACCCAATGGGGGATTATGTCACAAAAGTTAACTGTTTAGTCAATGTGAAGGGTGATATAATTTTTCTTTTTTTTAATCAATAAATATTAGTAATCCATAATTAATTCTAATAATCCCTAAGTGATTGATTATTAATAACGGATTATCATTATTAATTGAAAAAAATTATTCGTTTGAATCACCACGTAATTCGCCTTGTGAATTCCTTCGCCACTCAAACTCGATAGGATACGAGTTCAGACCATTTATCACATATCTGGCTTTCATGCTGGTTGGTGAAGCCACCAACAACCTTTAATAACAAAGAAATATTGACTATGTACATTACAACACGAGCTATAAACATCCGGAAAAGGGAAACCAGCAAACACATACATACACTCTGTAAATTACTTTTATAATATTACTCAGATATCATGTTTATGTTGTAACCATATTACACGGTTATATATATGTACTTAAGGTCGAGGGTATCGGATTTTCGCGCATAGACTGTAGGGCACCCATACCGGTTGACCACCGACGCTCTTACAGGAAAAAATACGCAATTTTAGTTGTCCTTATTAACATCGATTATGGTTTTAAGGGTTTATTAATATTAATTGATAATAATATATGTAAAAATTCACTAGTGGAGTAATAAGTCAATCATCAAAGGAGGTTCTTAATCTTTAACTACGACATACCTTCCCCTACTATGTATAACCGAGGTAGAACTTCAGGTTTATATACCTCCTAATGTGCTAGAGAAACACATTAGTAAGAGATTAATTGCATGACCAAAGAGAAGGGCGACTAGAATTTGACTTAACAAGAAATTGCTGCTTTTGACCAAGTTGATTTTCTTTCAAAACAGGAAAACATAAATTTGGATGGGAATGAATGCACTATCCTGTGAATAATTGAACTACATTGTATGAAATCTGAACTAAAAGAGCAAAGCTCCTTTTAAAAAAAGAAACATGTATGAAGTCACTAGGAATAATCAGGTGTTCAAAGATGTCCCATGAGACAAACCAGCATAGGTGTATAACAAAATATATATATAACAAAATATATATATATAACAAAATCATTAAGATACCTGAGAAATACTTGCATTCAGGTGATTGCGCAAGGTTTGAACGCACTGTAACACCTAGGGTAGGCCTTGCCACCTTAGAGTTTACCCGAATCTAGGCGTTGCTCTGTATTCCACCGTTAGTGGCGCTGAACAGTAACTCAGCAATTGCAGAGCAAGGGCTCAGAGTTGTAAGGCGCCGGAACAACTTGGAGCCCACTGTTTACCCTACCGCCACGGGCTCGGCCACGCGGATAGTGTTTGCTTGCCTGAACCAGCAATATTAGCCCGGGAGAACGGGGAGCGAACGGCAAGGGAGCTGCTCGGGCACTCGATCCAATATGAGCGTGGTTTACCTTCGCCCGCTCTATACGCCCCTTGTGAGTAGCAGTGAGCCGTCTGGTCATCAGAGTGCAGCTTCCTACTTTTTATCTCACCCCGGTATTTTTCTCCATAGGCTTAACATAAGGAGCTAGTACTCCACGGGGGGTGGGAAGTTTTTTTTTTTTTTTTTTTTTAAAGTGTTTATTTCTGACGAACATACATTCACAGATAGGCTATCCGCGATTTTCCAATGTATCCGTCGGTCGAGTTAGCTCAGTGGTTAGAGCACCAGACTTGTAACCCAAAGGTTGTAAGACTATGTGGGTTCGAGTCCCACCCCCAGCAGTGGTATATTTACTGCTATAACAAAGGCCATCCTTCTCAAAGAATGTCTATGCGGTGTGAGAAGTAAAAGAACTCTCACCTCGGTAATTGTGTAGGGGTGAGATTTCTACCTGAATTCATCACATAGATTCAATCCCCACCCTAGTGTTGTAAAAGAACCTTGATAAAGTCTGGAAAGGACCTATAATGGTTGACTGGATGTAAAATCAAACCAAACAAACAAACAATCGTACTCTACGGCTAGGAAGTTAGTGTAGCCAATACTCAATGGCTAATTGGGTGATTCATTTAATCAATAAATAATGTTATACGGGTCGAGATAAAATAAAAAACCCACTCGATGAAAATAACTTGGTTTAAGACTGAAAAGGAAATAGCTGGATTGTCTGTGAAGATCTTTTAAGAATCCTCATATTTCCCAACTCACGGTATATGAGTTCTTTTTTGTTTCACAATTGATGCCCTGTTTTGAATCTGAAATGTTAGCTCCCCTGTCTTTATACGGATACCCGCATAAAAAACGCCATCGGCTTAACATTGGGTCACTGAACGTGCAGTAAAGTGTTATTTATTGCACAAGGGTAATAAAGAAATTGACCAATCAGCGGCCAGATTGTGAGCGGCGTCCCACTAATACGGTCTATGAATTGATGACAACCTTTGGCCTTACTTGGCAATTTGGCAACCACAAACTTACCTCGCTCGAACAACAAGAAGAACTAAAATGGCTAATTGGTATTTTAACTTTCAGCTCTTCCAGCTCAACTAGCTAATACATAAT
Source organism: Alentia gelatinosa (assembly GCA_950022655.1). Classification (NCBI taxonomy): domain Eukaryota; kingdom Metazoa; phylum Annelida; class Polychaeta; order Phyllodocida; family Polynoidae; genus Alentia; species Alentia gelatinosa. The sequence continues at coordinate 163,242,962 of OX465579.1, forward strand.
TTGATAGAGATAAACACATTATTATACACCCTTGGGCAAGTGTATCATTTTTAATGACAAGGTGTACAGAGTCCGTTCACCACTGAGTGACAAAATAATATTCATACGTCCCTCCTGACGACGTGACCACTTTCATTCTCGAAAAAGTGAGTTGTAAAATTGTAAAATGATAATAAGGATATTATAATGATAATATTTAAGGTATGTGATAATAAGGTGACAAAGTGAGTGTATTTATATTCCTTCTGTTCCTCGATATTTTGATCGGATATATATTCACCTCGTTCTTCGAACTCGGTGAATATTTCCGACCAAAATATCTCTTAACAAATTCCATTCAGGCACCCTAACCATGTCTCCATATAATACTTTTACTTCCGTCACCCATTACCGGTTAAATGTACAATGCTGCTTTTTGAATGCGATCTTCATTGACAAGTAGGGTCACGCTATCCTATCAGTACATCTGTTAAAACGAATAGCGTGATAATGCGGTATATTCTACTGTAGCACACTTCACAAATAGAACACTAAAGCATGTTTGAGGACAATAGAACTAGGTTCTGTATCATGCTATGTGGACATCAAACGTGGTACGGCAGATGCCTCAGCCTAGTGGGAAACGTTAAGCTGGGTTAGTCACTAACAAGTGCTTTTAAACCAGGTACGACCTATATCTGGGACCTGTTTCAGTAGTCTCGTGACATTAGGCCTAGACAGATATCAACAGCGGCACCAACAGTGCAAGCAACAGCGGAAAAAGACTAGCAAATATCTGAAGATCGAAGTGGCCAATCTTCTTCATATTTGGAACGATTATAGATTATATGTATCCCCTACTCATTTTAAAGTGTCATTGCTTAATTCCTGGGAGAAATGAGTTAAACTCTGTGTGTCATCGACTGCAATCTTGTGATCTGTCCGTATGGTGTCACAGACGCCATCTAGACATGTCACGAAACTACTGAAACAGGTCCCAGTAGTGCCTCAATATCGATGTGAAATTCGTCATAAGGCCTGTTTACACCGGCCGACCCTTAACCGACGTTTGTACTAGACGATCTGACATATCCTAAATGAGGAACGTAATTCTTTCTGCTGTCCACCTATGCAGGCATTTACCCTAGACGATTATAAATGACGATTCTTGAAGGTTAACCCTGATTTAACTACAGGTCAATATTATAGAGGAAACCTATGAGAGTTTAGGGTCTGAGCTCGTATCCCATCGAGTTTGAACCACGTAGTAATTCACAAGGCGAAGCCAAGTGAATTATGTAGTGATTCAAACGAGATGGGATCGAGCTCTGACACTAAACATGAATAGGTTTCTGGATTTATCTCACTCTTAACATTGACTAATGGGCTATCACTTGTGACATAATCCCCCATTGGATATTTTCCCTAAATATCTGATGGGCGTTAGATACGAGTTCCCAATGTTAAGTCTATGGAGAAAAAATACCAGGGGTGAGATAAATACTCTTTCCTCATTAGAAAACTATAGATGAAAAAAGTTTAAATAAAAAGTCGTAATCGTCGACATAGAACACTCGTTTTTGGCCAAAACGAGAGGTGGCCGACGACTCGGATTTTAGAGAATCGCCAGCTGTCTAGATGACCAATTCAAGTGGAAACAGAAAATTGATATGTTTTTGGCACCACTTCCTCCGACAAGATTGCCACCCATCGATTCTATATGGTGCGATTCTTTTGAGAACTATGACTTCGGCGAGGGGGATGAAAAATCGGTTGGTAGTTGGAAACAAATCATCTATAAATAAGATTTCCGGTCTTTGGATCACTACCGTCCCGATGCGTGTACAGCAGAATCAGCTATTTTTGTCGGCAGATGGTGGAAATACACCACGGAAATGATGGTAGCTATGATATATCATAAAAAGGTATAATCTATGGAGACATGGTTGATGTGCCTGAATGGAATCTGTTCAGAGGTATTTTGGTCGGAATTATTCACCGAGATCGAAGAACGAGAGTTCGAAGAACGAGGTGAATATTTCCGAGGAACAGCTGGAATTCAGGTACACTCACTATGTCTCCTAATCATTACATACCTGTAAGCAATTAAAACGCCAGTGGCCACGTGGTATGGAGGGTCGTATGAATATTAATTCGTCAATCAGTGAAGAACGAAATCCGTAGTCCTGGTCAGTAAAAGTGAGACATTCGCCTATAGGTATGTAATGATATACTTGATATACTTAATATGTACAAAATAATGGTATCATCTATTTCATCTTATTGCAACTGTAAATCCAAATGGTAGCCTTCCTTGTACTATGGAACTTTGATGTTCCAGCTTGGACAAAGATGTGAGCCAACAAGGAGTCAATTATTCACAGCTGAGAACTAAGCATATGGGTCAACATAAGTCACACACAGAGTTATATAATCAGCTACTCCTAACCTACTACAACGGGCATTGTACAACATATTATGCAATTCCAATATTAATTAAAGTTATCGCACCCCAGAAGGATTTTAGCAATATCACCTAGAATTACGAGCAGTCGGAAGGGATTTCAGGGTCAATATTATAGAGCTGTTTTCACTAGGGGATTTTTAGCTCACGATTAACATGTCAGCCAACACCGACTGATCTTTGAATTTTGTTCTCAGAAATGTAGATGTAAGATGACTGATGATATGGAAGACCAATACCCATGAGCGAATACTGGATGTCAATTAACTTGACAAAAATCTGCAAGTGGCAATATCAAATGGAAAAATCGGCGACAGATCTATTTTGCGAAGTTTGTCTTTTTTGGCACCACATCCCCACAAATTTGTCAGCGAAGAACTCAATACTGGTTGGTTTGACAGAAATGAACTGGGTTATGGATAGATATATAGCAGACTACGTAACGGGGAAGGGTCATGGACCCCAACTGTTGTGGGGGCAGCTGCAGGCTCAGATTGCACCCCTCTCATAAGATCTCACAGTCTCTAAGTGGTATTCTGTACAAGGTTCTCACTACGCTCTATGGGAGAAGAATTCTTAACGAATTAGGCTTAGGGCCTTGAGAATCCACTGGCCTGCCTTCCATGTTAAAGACGTACATCAATGCATCCCAAAGATTCCTATAATCTCAATGATGCCACCTAGCGGGAATACTGTGTAGTTGGAGCCCTAGTGCCTTTATTTGGACTGGGATACAGAATACAACTTAGAGAGTGTGAGATCTTATGAGAGGGGTGCAGACATCCACCTCCCGAGCACCAGTCACTCACCTGCACGTGCCAGCACAGTCAACACATGCCCCCTTACATGCTCGAATACTGGAGAACTCGACCCGTAACGAACTCAACAAGTAAAAAACTCGACCCGTAACGAACTCAACCCGTTTTAAGAACTTGACCCGTAACAAACTCGACCCGTATTAAATCTCCACAACTCCAGTGTGGATAGTTACTATATTGATAGTAAATATGGTATCTTGGCTTCAAATTTCGGTCCTCTCTGGGGAAGAAAACAAACAGAAAATCCTTCCCCTATTAAAGCCTATCCCTAACCCTTTCCCTATCCCTATCCCTAACCCTAAACCTAAACCTAAACCTAAACCTAACCTTAACCCTAACCCTATCCCTAACATTAACCTTACACCTTAACATAACGACTTATTTTCAATATCCCCTGGTTTATTTGCCTTAAGGCTAACTAGTCAGACCGTTACTTCTATATGAAAATATCTTATTCATGAGTATCTGTAACGGGTCGAGTTCTCCAATCGATTTCTCCCAAACGGGTCGAGTTCTCCTGACAACTACGGGTCGAGTTCGTTTCGGGTTGAGTTCTCCAGTAACCACGTGCTCTACACTATGACAGATAACATGGAATCTGCCTCCAGCTTCGACTTTACAATCTGGGCTAAGGCTTCTGGATGGATGTGTAAAACAACAGAAGTGCTGATGTGTAAAGAGCTACAACAAATAGGAGATAGATATATGAACAATGCTGTGTATAGTTTTTGAAGCGATCTATATTGGATGTTGTGAATCATGGTTTTTTTGTGGATTTTTTCAGCACCCTGAGGTTTTTTCATTTATGATGCTAGAAATGACTGTATCGGACATAAAAAGATTATGGACTGTCACATGAAAGATTAATTTATACCTGAACTACTGAAAAGGGTGGCAATCTTCACTAAGGCTATAAGAAAATGACCAGTCAGACATTAGGTAAGATTAGTTGTTTTTAATTTTTAATTTTTTGTTTTCATCATAAAATAAAAAATGGGAGCAAAGCACTCATATCATGTTTTTGACAGAGAAAAGTATATCTCAGATATTTGAATCATTGACTCTGATAAGGAACAAATGTTGATTGAGGGAAAGTCACATGTAATTTGATGTCAAATGAATGAATAAAGTTTTTGCTCCAAAAAAAAAGAAAAAAAGAAGTGCTGATGTGTACAAAAGTTAGTCGGTGAGGAACACTAAAACATTACTTTTGAGCCTCCGACAGTAATTTCTTGCCAATCTTTATCGCTCTCACCACCCTTCCCTTATTTATTTATATATATTTTTTTAAGAATTTCTTTATTAACCGTATATTGCAATACATTCGTATATACTTCGTTACATGATTATCATATCGGCCAATAAAGTGGCTTCGGTGTCAGCCTTGACAATATAGGCTGGTGTTCATCACCCTGCCAGTGGTTAGCTTAGCATCTTTTATATGGTAGAACAATTTTTCCTGTTCAAGCTATCCAAGCACTTTTATAACGAGTATTTCCGTCAACTTAAACATGTATATTTGGATAATTCCCTAAATGTGTCCCATGGACACTTCTTCAGGCTTGTAATCACGACATGGGAAGCAGAGTGTAGTTTACCTTGTAGGAGTTTATCTACATATTCGAAGTCGTGTTTCTTAGCAATTGCCAATTATTTTGTTGGAAAGTAGAAAATTACCTTACATCATCCTGGGAAGAACATTCTCGGACAACAAAAGGTATATTCTTGAATAAAAAAAAAAGTAAAAACATCTTGCAGTGCAACTGGGAATATAACCTGATGTGCTATGACCCCTCTGTGCCCTGTCACTCTCTTCACATCCCACACGAGCCTATAATGCACTTAACGATCGTGACCCCATTTCTATTTAAAATAATACCTTTCAAACTCGCCCATATAGATCTCTCCGCAATATGACAACGCACAGAAACTTAATCCGAATCCTGTTAGTCTCTTTCTGGCCTACATCCTTCATACAAAATAGGAAATGTTTTTGTTGTTTTTTTGTATTGGATTTTAATTTCTTTTCTCCTAACTGACGCTATTCTGGGCAATAAGTCGGGTCCATTAACTGTAAGGCCTGGCGTCCACCAACTACGATAGAAGTTTAGACCTACCGATATGTCACCGATTCAAAAACCAAATATGGGAGACATATCGGGAAGGTGCAAAATCGTAGACACAAGTCTAGACATGCCAATCCACCACGCATTGTATGGGGCTTTTATGGGTGTCTAATCGCAGAAACATGGTCAACTGCCCCGATAATAGGTGACCTTCCGACACGATTTTGGATTTTTTTGTCGGGAGGTGCATCGTAGACCATATCGGAGGCATATTGTAGTAGGTGGACGCCGAACCTAATTCAGAGCATCACCTAACATATTTGGTAGATATGGTTAGTAAGGTAGGTTATAAGGGGAAGAGGTGATTAGAAGAAGGCGATAATGTATGATAATGAGGAATGAAACAAAGTTCTAGATAATATTTTTGAAGTGTTCAATGTGTAGTAACTTTTGTATCATGGATTGTATTCCTTGTGTTGTCTTCACATTGCGGCAGGGTGCCCAATCTAGGACACTGGGTAAACCTGGATTAGATAAGGCCCGGCGTCCGCCTACTACAATATGGCACCGATATGGTCTACGATGAACCTCCCGATAGAAAATTAAAATTGCGTCGGAAGGTCACCTAATATCGGGGCAGTTGACCACATTTATACGATTAGGCACTGAAAAAGCCCCATTAAGATGCATGGTGGATTGGCATGTCTTGACATATGTCTACTATTTTGCACTTTCCCGATACGTCTCCGATATTTGCTTCATGTATCGGTGTCATATTGGTAGGTCTAAATTTCTATCGTAGTAGGTGGACGCCAGGCCTAACAGTAGACATGGACCTGGTGAACAGTTCAGATAAATCTATTGATGTTTATTGGAAATAAACAACCCCGACAGGCGTTCACGGCCATGGTTATGTTTTCTCAATCATTTTGTTTCCCCCTTCTGAGTTTTCGATCCTTTAGACCATCTTGCATGTCACTAAAATGCTTGCCAATACTTGGACACGTCATAATAATTCCAACATCCGACTTGGGGAAATTCAAATCAATCCCTAAGCGAGGTTTTTCTACGCTTCATTTTTACGTGGGCCTTGATGAAGAGGAAATGTCTAAATAACTAAAACTTGGAAAGAGTGCTTTAAAATCCAACTTTAAATTGGATCCAACTCCATGCGCTAAAAAAGACCCCTCCCCCCCTTCCGAAGAAATGTCCCTAGAACGGAATGGGGCAGATTGTACGAGCAGTAGGCGGCCGCGATCGTCTGCAGATGACTCTCAAGTTCCCTGCAACCATTTCCGGGAAAACACCGGCAGCAACTCTGCATTATAGCATACGGAGTGACTCTGAGTAGCTGGGAATGGGTAGGATGTCACTTAGCATCGATGGAAACCAGCGCCGATTCTATAAGACGCCCCCCTTTACACGATTACGACAGGCACTGCCAGGTGGCGCCCCGGTATAATTAACTTTTTTCACCTGTTCCTGGCGGTTGGCGCGCGCTAAACGGAGTGGCTTACTGGAACCAGCGTTGCGATCACTCACCCAGCACAGGCAATGAAGATTGACAGGAGTCCGTCTGTGGAGTGATCTATGGTCAAATCACGAATTATCTTTTTGAAATGATTAAAGACTGACCTGCTGATGTCACTCTCCGAACAGATCCTCAATCACCGCATATCTGTAGGCAATTGACATCGTTATTGTATAAGTGAGACATTTATTGCAAAATCTTGAGTGTCTCTCTTTCCAACTTCTGATAATCAATGAACTACGCATCTGTTTCCATATATTGGCATCAGATCTTATTATCCATCGTATACTTAGTCCCCATTAAATATGTATGGGGATTCAGTAAACCACGACCCTTAATATAAAACCTGTCAGATAACATAACTATGGTTTACAGATTCAAATTAATGTTATAAAAAACATGGTATACGGAAAAAAAAGTCCCTTTGTACTAAAGTGCAAAAGGTAGTCCTCATTATTATACCCTTCAATCTGGCAATTGCATGGTCTAACCTATTCGAGAAGATGGCTAGTGAATACAACAAACGATGGTTATGTGGACAGGTTACTCGTTAAACCACTACAAGCTGAATTCGTAACACAGCCGCTAGCGCTTGTGTATAACTACGCGTCAACCTCTCATGGTTTTCAGATGCCTGTCCACAAAGCCATCGATTATTGTCAAAAATATACCATAAGAAGATACTTGGAAGGAAACTCACAAGATGGAAATAACTTGGTCTGTACTCAACTGAGTTTGACCATGGAGTAATTCATGACGTGAAGCTGAGTAAAATACAAGGTTGATAAGTAAAATACAAGGTTGAGTGCGCATGAAGTTGGTTTCTGATTTTATCTCATCCCGTACATACAACCAGGGACCTGTTTCAGTAGGCTCGTGACATGAGGCCTAGACAGACATCAACAGTGGTACCAACAGTGCAAGCAACAGCGGAAAAAGACAAATATCAGAAAATCGGAAAAAGGCAAATATCAGAAAATCGGAGTGTCCAATCTTCTTCATATTTGGGACGACTATAGGTTATATGTATCCCCTACTCATGTTAAAGTGTCATTGCTTAATTCCTACGAGAAATGAGTGAAACTTCGTGTGTCATCGACTGCAATCTTGTGATCTGTCCGTATGGTGTCACAGACGCCATCTAGACATGTCACGAAACTACTGAAACAGGTCCCAGGAACATTATTAATCAAGAGAATAACTCACCAAATTAGCTACCGTATATTGGGTACCCTACTTTCACGGCCGTGGAGTATGGGTGCCTAACGCTAGGCCTATGAAAGATAAAGTCGCATCTAAGCTCAGTTAAGACCTATTGCACTAACTTGTGATCTTGTGGGCCGTGTTATAACACAAGACTAAAGTGGAATTCACACGGTGGGTTTCATATATCTCACAGGGTTCAAAATCTCATGAGATTCTCTTCTTTTTTATGGGTAAATATCGCCAACAATTGCAGAGGGGGATGTCTCAGGGAAATGGAACCCTACAATTTAAACGAGGAAATTGTGTTTGAGTTCAAAATCTCAGCAGGATACATGTCTCAGACAAACATCCTGTGAGGTACATGAATCCCACCGTGTGAATCCCACTAAAGGCTCGTTTCCATTGGCTGACAAACTTTGTGTAGATTTTTTGTGCTGCACAAAGTCTGTCGGTGGTGCCACAGACTGTGCGTCGATCTCCAAGGGTAGTAGATTTCACTCAGTCACCGACCTTTCACTCATTGGTGGGTGGTGCCACATTGCATGATCTAAGCAGAAAAAGTCGTGGGGCATTTCACGAGCTGGGTCGTTTCCATTGACCGATTTTGTGTCAGCAGTGCTAAAAGTCTGTCGGTGGTTCCTGACTGTAGATCGGTGACGGGAAATCAGCCAATGGAAACGGGCCTTAAAAATCACCCATAAAATGTGTGGCATAAAAGGCTGGCTGTCAGATCAGTTTACCTCTCTGAGAAGACGCCACGCACCGGTCAATCCATTTAAGTCTCAAAACACGTCTCATTGTCTCATAACCTTTACAGTACGCTATACACCATTCCCAAACACTGGCAGGAGACCCCAACCTGTTCTCCAAATAAGGGTACTACAGGCCAACCCACTCTGTTAACAAGGGTATCCTACCGTGTTTCCCATACAAAGATTGGCAGATGGCCGAGGGCGACTGCACAAACACAGGGCAGCAGTTATCGGACACTCGCTGTCCAATCAAAGGACCCCGGGTCTGTGTCTGTGGTCTGGGCAGTACGCCAATAGTCACTGCCCAGACTCTTGACCACGCTGGACCACGTCTCAACCGCTAACGTTGATTGCAGCCAAATCGCGATTGCAGATATTGGAGACAGAGAAAACTGGGCCTCTCTCTAAAAAGATACGCAGAACCTAGAACAGCGCAGATATAGTAATTCCACGGGCATGACCTTTCAGGGAGGGCCCCGCCTTTATTGGCGCGACCTCCCCATTGTCGGAGCCATTGAGAAGTCAATGATCCGATTACGAATACGCAGTAGGATCCAATAGTAGGGGGCTGGGTGGAGCGGGTGGGGGTATGGGATGAGAGGCTGTGGGGGGTGCTTGGAGCAGTTCCGGGCCGCGGCGAGCACCTGCGCTTGGTGAGGCGGACATACGGGAGCTCCTCGGCCGCAGCCCCGTGCCCCGAGCACGGTCCCGAGCTGCTCTTTGGTCAAGCTCACCGCCCACTTAATGTGTCCAAACGGTCAATTACAGACACAGGATAGAAGCTCCTACTAATATAATCTGGCCAAGCCTTTATCTCGACCCTGGTGTTTTTCCCCCATAGGCTTAACATTGGGAATTCCTCTCCCATGTCCGTATGTGTATTGGAGTCGGTTCTCTATGGCCTATATCTTGTGTCCTGGCCTGTGTCTTACATACTTGTCGTGTATACTGGGATGAGATACAAACAGAAAGTACCTCATTTCGGTCAAAGTCGTTGTTCGCCAACTCGTTTGAATGCTATGTGGTATCCACTCGGCTGTCGCCTTGTTCATATCACTCCGCATCCAACTTCTTTAAGGGCAATTCACACTGTGCGACTTGGGGGGGGGGGGGGGGCTTGCTAGCGGTACGTCTAGTTTCAGATTGGATTAACAGTGCTTGAAACTGAACGTTCCAAATCCGGTACATAAGGTCGCAAGGTACACTCAAAACATATGTGTGTGAACCACATCACTTGCGCCTGGATATCCCCTCTTATGCCCAAGTCTCAGACTGAGCGTACCAAATATCAAACGTCTGATTCGAAAAGCTTTCGACTGGGAGTACCTGAGGTACCTCCAGTCTGAGACTGGGCATACCTGGTATGTCTCAGACTAGCGGGAAGCGCGCAGTTCACACTGTGTGTTTTGAGGCACACTGGTGCACCCAATCTGAGACTAGGCTTACTCATGTACCTCAAAACGCACAGTGTAAACTGGCTATTGGTCCTCCTATACCGCCACCCGATCCCCACATACCCCCCCCCCCCCCCCACACACACACGCATGCGTCATCGGAGGAGCAATTGTTGTAGTCGTCACAGGCTTTGCTTGCTATTTTACCCCTCTTTACGTTCCACTCACGCTATTTTTTCCTCCCTTTCAGTCTCGTGCAGTCTTACATCCCTCGATAATATTATCTGTATCGATTTGATTCTGGCTGGCAACACATGGGATCCTCCGCTTAGATAGCCGCTTTATTGATCTGGGCCTTATGCTTTGCGGATCAGCGTCTTTTCTGTGCATCTCCGCCAAAGTAAACTCAATCATACAGGCATTGCATGGACTAGCAGACGACTTTTTGTTTATGGTTGATTACACCCCGTGATTACCATTAGGCTGGAATCCCGACGCCGTTTATGAGATTTAAATCCAATATCTGAGCAGTGTGCCTTTTCTCCAATTGTTTATACTGGAGGAAGACCAAACTACGGTATTTTGAAATTAAAAATGGAAGTCAGTGTTCCGGCTTGCACCTCTTTTTCTGTCCCATCCGCCTGTGTTTGAGTTTGTGTTCTTTGCATTTCCAGGCACTCAATAGAATTGCGAAAACAGAAATTCTCACCTATTCTGGGTAGGATGATCAGGGAGTTGTTTGATGCTATAAGAACGATAATAAGAAGGATTTTAAGATGGTTCTAGGGCAGGTCTCGTTTAATGAAGGTTCATATCGTCCACCCAAGATGCATTTAGGATATGAGACCCAGAATATGGCTAGGTCTTGTTTAATAAATACACAATAATGACTGGTTTTGTTTACGAGTTGCCGTAATCTCCGAGTAGTTGATGCGTAGTAATATCCGAGCGATTAGCGAGGATATTACGTCATTAACTACGAGGAGATTACGATTACTCGTATACAAAACCAGTCGTTATTGTATTTATTACCCACCTACACGATTAATAACAAATCTATTGCAATAAAGATGTTTCTCTAAGACATTTAGTTCCATACACCACAGCACTGTCAAGCGTGACAGTAATTCGGCGTGGACTTACACCAATAATATAGTTCGCCATTTCACCATGATTTTAGCATGCAAAGCATGTTATGACTGTGACTTCTGATAGTAAATGAGATTATTATGACTGATTATGAATAAATAATATTGAATGAACATCAAGGAAACTTATTTTGAAATACATGATGATTTGCCCTCATTATGGGTGGGACTTTTTTCCCGGAATCTCCTACATGATTCTGACATGTCAGATTCTCCCGGTAGCCGATTCCAGGTGCTCTATACATTTTCTATGGAGACTCCGTATTTGGTAGGCAATAAAAGAGAAGACACCTCGTTGGTGGACTATATCCCATCGACCAGCCTAATTAACATTCGTAAAATATTAAACTAACTCCAGCAGGGGCCTGTTTAATAATCTAGAATCGTACATGAAGGCCCTGTACTGTAACTCGTATAAGGGTTATCGTTTAATAATATTTAAGTTTATTCGCTAAGACAGTCTTAGTCGTCAATAAGGTCATCCATTAGTATTGAATAAAGTTGACCATCATCGTCTACATTTACGATGCCAGAATATAACACAGGCCCCAGGGACCTGTTTTATAATCACAGGTTGGTTTTCAGAATGCCAAAGGGTATATATTGGTCAAGGAAATTGGCCTCATCGCGCTATTGCGCAATTGCTATTGATTGCAATTGAAGAATAGTTCCTTAGTCTGAGGGTCCTGACCAGCAATGTATGTTTTGTGTGTCCATCTTGGTATAATAACACTAAATATATCCTTCATTTAACGCCATTCGTGTCTGAAATCTAGCATTTTAAGGTTTAATGTTTAGAAGCTTTATCTCACCCCAGATATTTTTTCTCCATAGACTTAACATTGGAAACTCGTATCTAACCCCCATTAGATATTTAGGAAAAATATCCAATGGGGGATAATGTCACAAATGTTAGCCCATTAGTCAATATTAAGGGTGAGATAAATTCAGAAACCCATTCAAGTTTAGGGTCAGAGCTCGATCCCATCTCATTTGAATCACATAGCAATTAACGCAGCTTCGCCTTGTGAATTACTACGTGATTCGAACTCGATGGGATACGAACTCAGACCCTAAACTTTCATGGGTTTCCCCTATAGTAACTCGCCCGCCGGCTCAATATTGGCCTAACGTTTCAGTGCAGTGCTGAGGTACATTTTCCCGCTTAATGATCTACACAAGGGAGCCTTCCTTATAAGGCCCGTTTCCATTGGCCGATTTCCCGTCACCGATCTACAGTCAGGAACCATCGACGGACCTTTGGCGCTGCTGACCCGAAATCGGTCAATGGAAACGACCCAGCTCGTGAAATGGTCCACGAGTTTTTCTGTTTAGATTATGTAAGTGGCACCACCCACCACTGAGTGAAAGCTTGTGGTCACTGAGTCAGTGAGTGAAATCGACTACCCTCACCGATCTTTTTTATACCAATGCACAGTCGGTGGCTCCACCGACGGACTTTCTGGGTAACTAAAACAATCAGAGTGGTAAATCACAAAAAACAGACACAGTAAGTTTTTGTAGATGGTGTTATTATTAAAACCAAGGTGTACAATGGTTGTTAACTAAAACAATCTCCACCATTTTCGTTGGCAAATGCAAACGGGCCTATATATGCGCTGCACGAGAAGCACCATTTTATATATACATGCGCCCGGCGTATATAGGTTACAGGGCTTCACTGAAAATGTAGGGAGAGACATGCCAAGTGCTACAACAACACACTGATAATTCACGGCGGGGTCGGGGTCGGGAGGAGGATTTTTTTTTTTCTATAGGTACACACACACACATATATATATATATATATATATATATATATATATATATATATATATATATATATATATATACGCCCGGCGTATATCTATCGCACAGAAAATATTTCCTCTCGTTTACGCTTGATGTGAAATACAGCCAAGACGCGTCCGTATTTAAAAGGAAACAGTCTTGTATACGCCTCATACGCTGGCGCGAAATATGGACGTATATATATGAAAAAGGTTAATTTACAGCCGATACATGCACTTCCGCGATGGCGTATATATGAATAAAATGGTTAGTTTCGTGCAGTGATGTAGACAATATAGGCCACGGAATATTTCGTGGTTCCTTCGTCAACCGTTAGGTGCTCACGGGGAGTACTAATCACCCAGCAGGTAAGCGAAATGAGAGATCTGCCAGGAGAGTTGGCGAGCTCTACTCTCCCAACGGAGATCTCGAATAGATGCGAGTCCAAGCATCGCGTAGGATTGGCTGGGGGACTGATGCATTGGAGGTCAAATGTCAGCCTCTTCATGGGAATCTCTATGTCGCTTACACCCTGGGCGGTGTTTTTAAAACTAATAACGACAAAAGAATTGATCTTATCGTGGTCTTTGTTATATTCCCTTGACCTAAAGTGATCCGTCTTTATGAAGGACGATCTAACAAGATGGTTGGGAAAGTATTTTGAGTTTTTAATAATATAAACCGCAGAAGATATAGAGGAATCCCAAGGATTACATTTAGAAACCAGACCGGCACTCCGATCGTGGTCACTCGCGCCTGAGGTAAGGCCCGGTGTCCACCTACTACAATATGGCTCCGATATGGTCTACGATGCACCTCCCGATAAAAAATCCAAATCGCGTCGGTAGGTCACCGAATAACGGGGCAGTTGACCACGTTTCTGCGATTAGGCACCGATAAAAAACCCATACAATGCGTGGTGGATTGGCATGTCTAGACATATGTCTACGATTTTGCACCTTCCCGATATGTCTCCGATATTTGCTTTTTGTATAGGTGCCATATCGGTGGGTCTAAATTTCTATCGTAGTAGGTGGACGCCAGGCCTAAGTCCTTATCGTGATCGCTCAGCCAAGGGGCTGTTATATAAAGTTCGCTCATTTCTGGTGCTGGTCTGAACGATACGATTACTCAAACAATAAACGACATCCTGGACTATTTTCCTCCATTCAGTATTCAATGACAAAACAGAAGATACTTTCTGAATGAACATATTTGTATATAACACCTTATAAAAGCTTTAGGTTGCTCTTATAACCAAAACTTCTTATGCTTACAACACATTATTTTATACAACACTATGGCCCCAAAGAGAATTCCAGGATACTCTTTTGTCGTTCGTTATTTATTCAACGGCCCCTAGTATCGTTCCTAGTTTTAAAAACACCTCCCAGGTCTGATAAGAAAGACACCACCAATACTCTCCTCCACCAATGGTTAGAGTACTGCCAGAATATGCTCCTCATTCATATTTCTAGGTCGGTTCTCATGATCCCAGAATTACCTGTGAATATATGAATAATGTAACACATTTGCGTGTCACATATTATAAAGAAACATCATGAAGTTTCATATGATTGTTAATATGGAGAGAGTTCTCTCCACATAATGATATCATGAAGCGGAGCTGAGTGAAATCTGTGTCAGAAAACGTCGAACGCCATATAAACAATTTCATGAAATTGGGTGATGTTAAGACTTTATCCTACCCCATCACCAATTTCTACTTTCATCTGTCATGCGTGGCATATAAATATTCTATGGCATAAACATGACATACGGTCAGACCATGTTGAGACTGGAGATTTATATGAGGAGTAGAATACTCCTAAAGCTCTCAACCTGATGCGGTCTATAGCGGAGAAACGGCAAGAATGTCATTGCAGCATGTAGGCAGGCAATAATAGAAGTGAAGCATGGCCTTAAATTCATATTTTTGTGTAAGATGGGGTTGCAGGGAACCAAATTCAGCCTTTAGTGCCATTATTAGTTTGTCAGTGATGTGAAGTGTAGTTTTGTGGTTTCCTCTGGTAGAATCAGCCTGTGCCGTATTACTGTGACATGGAAATGTCGCGCTCCTTTAAAGCAATTTTCTACTGGCCAACTATTCGCCACTGATTTGCAGTCAGGAACCACCGACACCTGATCGGTGAATGGAAACAGACATGCAGTGTTCGGTGATTAGTAGTGCACAGATTATGCAGCTTTTGTTCACGTTTAAACCTAGGTAAGAAAACATCAGCCTAGTTAGGAAAACGCAAGCTACTACACCCCCAGCAGCGGTATGTAAATATTGAGTGTTCGCCCATAGGTATTTAGGAATAGACATTGCTATCAACACCATGCCGAATTGTGGATACGTAATGGCAATAACATGATAGTGATATATGTCAGATGTTTTCTATACCATCTACGAATGGTTCTGAGAATTTTGTTGTTAAATGAATACGTAAACATCAGTCAGTTGGTATATGTTTTCATAGATTCTGGTAGCCACAAAGTTTATTGTAAATCTACCTTGTCATCCGCTCCTATCCTACCTCTCAACACTGGAATTAAGGTTCCAATTTTAAAGCTTGATGGAAGAAATAAAGTTAACATAACTAAATACTCAAGGGGATTCTAATCCTATTCGTCAAGGTATTGCTAAGTGATTGTTGACTCTAGTTTGTACAGTGGGTTCTCGTTTCTCAGTTCACAAAGGTATATGCAGGATATATAGAGATTATACCCCAAATGGGTCTCTTAAGCCAGTTGGTGAGGCTCTAAGTGCGGTGCTACTAGTAGTGATGTGGAGGGGAATCGGGTGCCAGCCCACGGTTTATCCTATAGGCTTCCTTCATTAAGTGGGGGCTTTAATGGTACTAGGAACCCATCAAACATATAACCTTAAGCAAGCAGCGTGAGTTCCCGGTCAATATCCGTGTCGTGACTATCACAAAGCGTCTAGTATGGGAAAGTATGTGAGTATTTTATCACAAATAGCAACGCAAGTCATACTGCTATACAATTATGGAAGAAAGCACACCGTCCGTGGCAGACACTATTTCGAAATCATATTAAAATAAGTGGAATATTGTGTTGCACAGTATAAAAGAAAAGAGCCATGAATCGGGAGGCCTTGTCTGAAACAATCTAGCTCTGTCGCTGTTGCAATGTTAACGCAGAATAGCCATGTATTGTCAATTAACTATAAACATAACCAGAACGGAAATGATGTGTATTCATAATAGAAATCCAATAGACGAAAACTGTAATGCCTTCAGATAAGAAAATAAGCTGAACTTTGTGATACAGTATGATTGCTCAGGTGTGTCATTAGACTCGGAAGACTTTATTTTCGGAAAGTTTTAGAAATCAAGCCAATAACATTTTAGAAATCAAACCAATACCGTTATACAAGATATAAGGCAAAAGACACTCAAACTTAGGCAATTCAGACACACTATGCACAAACTAATAGTTTGTGCTCTCCGTACCTTGTGACTTGTTGGCGTTTTTTATGATTCCGAGGTATATGAAAAATACTAAGGAGACATATTGAGTGTGTCTGAATTACATCTGTTCTTTGTAGTTTTGGTCGGAAACACTCACATCGTTCTTCGAACTCAGTAAATATCTCTCACATAAACAACTCATATTTCATTCAGAAACACTCACCAAGTCTCCATATAGAGTTTTCTTCTAGCATGGAAGAAGTATGTGAGAAGATCGTTGCCGAGGTTCTTTCCTTAAATAATTTTAATTATTAATCATTTTAATTTGCATTGTCGAATGATGTATAACGTATTAAGTGATAGCGTAGTTAGTGAGCATGCCGTTTGAGGTATTTTATCCGATAACTACAGCACCACTCCAGAGGCGGAGGGCCCTAGGTATAGGACAAGAACCGAATTGCTACGGGATCACTAACTACGTTTTCTTATTAGTATATACAAAAGGAACAAGAAAAAAGCAATTTTCCGGTCGATTCCTAGCTCATTCACCAAGTCACAGTGAGCCCGAACATTATCGATACTACACCCCTACCAGTGGGTGTTATTTCATAGACGTTCGGCCAGGTATGTGAAAATACGTTTCCTATTTACTTTTTTTTATGGATTTGACAATCTGCTAAGGCAGGTATTCTTTGTTGCGCACATGTCAGATAGTGAACATTTGTTGAAACATGTACAATCAAGAAATAAATAACTTGATATCCTTCAAAGACAAATGTTCACAACTATATTCGACTGATATCATAAAGCTGCAGTAAATTAACTAAATCGTTGACTCTTCATCTGGCCTTTAATTTAAACCCCAAACCAGCAGCCGAGGACCAGCACAATATCAGGGGTATTTATAACGGATGATTAAACGCCTCAGGAATATAATCATATATGGTGTTGACACTCTAGAGGATATTACTGAAAGGCAAACATGTTAACCCTATAAGGAAGCATGGTGCCTAGAGGCATTACCATGCTATTGACGCATGATGGCCCTAGGCATCACCGACAAATATTGCCTTGAGGTGTCCTTTCTCTAATATTAACGAAGTTGTCATAAAAGAGAAATGATTGTGCAATATTCATGAAATCTTCAAACATTATAAATACGATATCATATTTAGTATTTCTATTCAAAAGAAATAAAATAGTGAGGATTATGAGGATTATGTACCATATCACGTGATTACAAACTTAAATTATGAGTCTCAACAATTATGTGTCCGTCCTGTAGCAGGACAAACTGCTACTGTCACCCGTCATTACAGGAGTAGCTCGGTCCCAGGCACCCGTCCATAAAGCGTTAATATGTTTTTCCATCTTTATCTCGATGCTCTGTAATGTAGCTTCTCCAAGACGGCTTAGCGAAAGTCGGCCAGCACATTTCTAGGGTATCATTTTATCCTTGTTCTCCCCAGCTCGCCACCAGCTAAATAGGAGAGAACCCATTGATTTTATTTTTATAAGAGCAGTGTTTATTTATTTCTGATTGTCAGTAACATGAAGACAGGTCATACATCGTATAAAATCTTTGCCTTTAACTATTGATTGTTATTCCCACAGCAAAAAGTGTGCGACCTTGACAGGAAATTAAAATGAGATTGAGTGAAAAAATATTACGCAGAAATCTGATATAGGTATTAAAGCTAGTACCAACGGTGTCGCATTTATATAAGCTGATTAGAAAAACGAATACGTTTTACTTAAAAAGTAAGTCTTTAATAGGACATGCCCTTGGCAGTGTAAACCTGCCCTACTGAATATGTGATAGAGTGATGTTAGTGGCATTCCTTCATTGGCCTCAATACCCCATGGCGCTACCACTGCATACTTGACCTTCTAGCATTGTGGTCTACGTCAATCTGGCTTCATTGCTAACCAAGGCAGGTCTGACAGATAGGCCAGCTGTTATTGTCAGCAAACCTCACGCCACTAGAATTCCCTAATATGCTCTTGCTTCCTTACAGTTGTAGTCACCAGTCTTGTACTGGTTCATTCTTGAGAGAAAACGTGGTTACTGAGACCGTTGGAATTGCCATTCCATGCCTCTTGTCCAATAAAATACCAATTTAATTGGGCAAAAAGCCGAAAATGGCATCCCTACGGCTCAGTCACTACGTTTTCTTATCCTTATAGACCTAAAAATCAAAGTACACCCTCCACCATGGAGTTGTCCCATTACCTTAATTCCATATAAGGAATACAGTAGACCGAGTAGCCAATGACTGCATTCGCAGCAAACCCCGACCTTCACCCTGACCTCCTTACATAATATTTCCTAGCGCCTTGGGACGGCTCTGCAGTCAAGAGTTGACCTCGAATCTTAGGGGCCACAACCACCCTCGTAGTATTCCATAGATGGTCGGGGATAGGTACATATACATGCAAAATAATAAGTTCTACCCTGCTTGCCATGCTGCTGCTGAGATTGCATATGAATTCCCTTCACTTAGTAACTCTATTAATCAATTTATCGGTTGAGGTGTATTGTATGCACTGTTTCTATTGTATTCTCTGCTTACAAAAAGGTTTAATTGGCATTGTTACATAATCTACGCACAACTAACTCGTGAGCATTCTCTGTAGGTCTCGTTTCCTTTCACTGCTCAGGCGTCAGTATCCGCAAATAATGTATCGTGGTTCCTGACTGCAAACCAACGCCAAATAGTAGGTTAATGGAAATGGGCTTAAATTTGAATTCACACGATGGGATCCATGTACCTCACAAGGTTCGAAGTGTCATGAGATTCTGTTCCTTGTAAGGGGTAAATGTCGGCAACGATTACAGGGGGAAAAATATGTTTTCGGGATATGGAACTCTACAATTTAGATGAAGAGATTGTGTTCGAGTACATGATCTCATCAGGATTTGTCTCAGACAAACATCCCGAATCCCATCGTTTGAATATCGCTATATGTTATACTGCATTAGGCCCGGCGTCCACCTACAACGATAGGGCTCCGATATGGTCTACAATGCACCTTCCGATAAAAAATCGAAATCGCGTCGGTAGAGCACCTGATATCGGGACAGTTGACCACGTTTCTACGATTAAACACCGATAAAAAACCCATACAATGCATGGTGGATTGTCATATCTAGACATATGTCTGCGATTTCGCACCTTCCCGATATGTCTCCGATATTAGCTTTTTGTATCGGTCCCATATCGGTAGGTCTAAACTTCTATCGTAGTAGGTGGACGCCAGGCCTTACAGTAAATGGACTCGACTTATTGCCCAGAATAGCGTCTGTTAGGAGAAAGGAAAATAAAATCCAACACAAAAACAAACAAAAAAACATTTCCTATTTTGTATGAAGGATGTAGGCCAGGAAGAGACTAACAGGATTCGGATTAAGTTCCTGTGCGTTGTCATATTGCGGAGAGACTTATATGGGCGAGTTTGAAATGTATTATTTTAAATAGAAATGGGTCTACATTTCTATCGTAGTAGGTGGACGCCAGGCCTTAGACTCCTGCTAAAAGCCATTTTCCTCTCGTAGGCAGTTCGCCAGCGATCTCCAGAACGGTGTATAGAAACAGGCATACAGAGCAGTGCTCGCCGAATAATTGTGCATAGATGAGGCCACCACCAAACGACCTCAGTCGGTATGGACCTGTCAAATGCAGCAGAAACAAGGATTAAACAACACCCTCACCGATTTATTGATACCGATGTACAGTCTGCGGCACCATCGACAGACTTTAAGAAGAACTAAAAAAATCTCCGCGGTTTTCGTCGGCCAATGGAAACGGGCTTATTGAGAAAGTCCTTTAAAATCTCTTGATCGCTGTATTTCCATGTGAATATTGCACATAAGCTATGGCAGATCAGACATTGCCATTGGTTACACAGAAATTACCTGTGTCCCTAATGGGACTACCAGCCTGTGACGTCACCTAATATTGATCATGCTCTCTCTTAATCAAATCCTAGATTTGACTAGCGATCCGATGATATAAGACGGTAGCCCCTTTTACAATTAATCTCAGAGGAATAAGGAGGTTTGCCTCGTTGGCTCTAGCTTGTGGCAGGTGTCACAACAAATATTCCGAATCTGCAGAGCTATACAATTCACCAGAGGTTACCGGAGATTGACAGCGGTTGACTGAAGTAATCAAACCTCAAAACCCTCCTCCGTCCCTCACTGATTTAGCCCTTAAGACCCGTTTCCATTGGTCGACGAAAAGGGTGTAGATTTTTAAAGTTCTTCTAATAACCTTTTGGTAAAATACTTGTTCTCACTCTGTTGCGGTCCTCATTGCGCGTTCCCTGATGGGGGTTTGCGTGGCTGGGAGTGAGGAGACATGCTGTCGAGCATTTCTGTGTGAGAAAAAAAATTCAGCTGATTGCACATCCACAACCATTCTTCTAATAACCTATTTAATTTTTGCGTCAGCAGTTCTGAAGGTCCGTCGGTGGTTCCTGACTGTATACGGCATATAGCCTATGAGCTATGGGGGCTGCCATGACGCCCCCAAGTTGGAGTTCTTCACTAATGGAGGTGAAAAAGTAGGTGTTCTTCACTAGTGGAGGTGCAAAAGAAGTGAATAATAATTGGGAAGTGTCAAAATTCTAGCCTTGCTCACATGCGTATATATAAAGTGTTCCATGTGAAAATATCATATCTTGGGTTTAATCAAAATCTCATCCTGCTCTGTGAAGGGTGTAGAGAGTCAAGGGAATCATGGTAAAACATTGAAAGGCAGTTAAATTTGGTAAGAACAAAGAGCCAGAATATAGATCTGTTCCCCCAAGGGGCCTGCCATACTGCTAGCCACCTAGTGACTGCTTCATGAACTAACAATGGCTCTGTCCCCTATAGGGCACATAGCTATTGTACTTTAGAGGCGGCCATCTTACCCCTGAACCCATCAGAAAAATGTTTGGGGGCTTGCCGTGGAGGAATTTCAGCCTCGTCCCAATATTATCTATAGATCATTACAACTGATGACAGTGGTTGCCCTCACCCCCCCCCCCCCCCCCCCACAACTACAGTTGCACTATCCTAGAATTTCCAGGTGGATAATGGCAGAACTAGCAATCACTCTGTGCCCTATTTCGGTGATGGCCAATGGAAATGGGCTATTAGGAGAATATAAAAAATCTACACCCTTTTTGTCGGCCAATGGAAATGGGCCTTTACGGGCCGCGGCATGATGCAGATCGGACGTCGCCGTGGAGAATTACCCCCTTCCATGGTCCAGTTTTAATCTCGCTTTTTGGAGGTGAATCCCACCCTGTGCCGCTCAATGAGATAATCAGATGGGAAGGAATGGAAATTTTCTGTCCGCGTGAGTGGTGCGCAAAAATAGGAATAAAACTCAAATTCCATCGAGTGCTTCAGAGGGGCTGGCCGTGCTGTCACGATACTTGTGTCACATCCCATTTGGACGCATTACCCGATACACATTAACTCATTATTTGTGTTTTTCATTTGACGGGCTGAAAGAACAAACAAGTTGCAGTCCACTGATTGCCTGGAAAGATTATATTCCCAATATTGTCTGTCAAATCACAATGGGATTATTCTGGAAAACGGTCCGGGGTTAGATGGCTGGGATTCCCAAAGCAGTAAAGAGAGTCAACAGCTTGAGAAGCTGTTTTTTTGTCTCAGTCGCGATCCGGAGGAGGCTTCAATCGTTCCTTATTTCACGATCTAACAAGGGAAAAAGTCCCAGGTGTAACAAAGGATCGCTTTAAAAAATATCCTTTTCTGAAGAGGGACATTTTTTACCCTTGCGCTTAGCCCTTTTTGAATCCCATCCCCCTGATTGGTTATCATCACAGATTTCATAATAAAATGAAGATCCCTTGGCCACCACTTAGCCGCCGTACAGAATTATTAGGAGACAATCTCCTAAGAGGAATTAGGAAATTACTTACTGTTAACAAAACGGTTTCTGTTCGAGGTTAGTCGTCGATTTCATATGTATGAATTCGACCACCAACCAAGACGTTTGCTTATAGTCATATACCTCAAGTCAATTTTAAAAAAATTCAATTTTAATGGCTTGTTAAGTTCCAATTACAATGGGCACAAACTTTATTATCACTAGACCCCTAAGAGCGAGGCCTATTTGTTAGATATTCGCACACAGGCATATCATAATAGTTCTTTCTCCGAAAGTGAATAAATCTAAAGGGAAATATCGGAAAAAATATTATCAGAATTAGAAATGATCTATGTGTAATTGAAGTATTTTCGTGCTAACTTCCCATATTGGTTTCTTCCACGATTTTAATACTTTGCTTATGATTAGGGGTAAGAAATAGATCAAGGAAATCTCTTGGCCCAAATTTGCTGTAGGCCACAGGGAAGCCATCATTACTGGTTTCTACATACAACTAAAGATCGTCAGTACATGGATATGACAGCTAATGTGGCTTTCCACCTAAAGTGGGATTCACGCGATGGCATTCATGTACCTCGCAAAGTGTTTGTCTAAGACAAATCCTGTTGAGATTCAGTACTGGAACACAATCTCCTCGTCTGAATTGTATGGTTCCATTTTGCTGAGACAAGTTTTTTCCCTTGGAATTGTCGGCTACAATCACCCCTAACAAGGAGCAGAATCTCATGAGATTTTGACTTTGAACAGGTTTAAAATCTATCGGGGCATTTTGGTGAGACAAATGTATTTCACATGTTCTCCCCCAATCGGTGAGTGTCAGTGGTCTCAAATAACACCTATTCACACGGGGACGTACCCTGAGTCGGCAACTGTGTACCCTGCGTATCCTGTGTACCATGTGTGGGGGTGTAGGGGTGAGACTATGTACCTGTTAAGTCTTCCCATGTGAATTGAATCCGCCATGTTACCCTGAGACTGTAGGACACCCCAAACTGTGAAACTTTGTACCCAGCTGGAGATAGTAGCCGACTGGTGCAAAGTTATGAAGTACACCAGTCTCAGGGGCATTTGTCCCATCGTGTGAATCCCACTTTAGACGAAAACGCAACCGATTATATGCAACCTGTACAAAAGTCAGTTGTTTTTTTCTATTTGAGGCATTACTGGTGTCTTTCATCGGTGGTGATCAGCAAAAATGCTATTTTCCGATGGAAACTAAGGTGGTTGGCGACCGATTTTTAACATTCAAGTTCATTCCGCCACAAATGAATTCAATTGAGAGACATTTCGTCGGTGGTACAAAATATCAATCGGTAGTGCTAGATTACGTAATGTTTCAGAAAAAAATCTTTTTGATTCTACATGAGGATTATCGCACCAAAAGTGGGACAAGATCGGTCGGCAGTGCTAAATGCCATAATCGGTGGTCATAATCGGTAGGTGGAAACACCACATATTAGATATAAATAAGGAATTTGCGGATTTATGGTTTAAAAACGCAATCGAAGGTCAATAGAGTTTGACGATAATATTCCCGCGGTACTTTTATTGTGGATACTCTTTCGAGGAGGAGTTAATACCTCCTTTCAGTTTCTATGAACACAACTAATGTATTATATATGTAAGGGTGACGGGTATAGGTAGGGAGATTAGGTCAAGTAAACGTGAATGGTACTCCTGTCCCGCAGGCTTTTAACGGATAGCAAAAGTGTACACACATAGGTCTTAACTAGGCGTAGTCAAGTAGATTCGCTAAGACCCAACTGAATGAGATTTAAAATACTGATTAGCCACATTAGATCACCTTCCGAAGCTGCGTAAGGTTACTAAAGTTTGATTGGTACGATTGCTTGCAAATGGATCAAAATTATATTAGATCTCACACCACTTAGACACATAACTTCCCAAAGTCTACAGAATTAACAATAAGAGTTCGGGCAGACAAAGTTAGGATGTACTCGTCGATACTTTAGAAGATTACTAAAGTTTGGTAACTGATTAGCCAGGATTTGCTATTGTGGTAACCATTAAAACAAACATGAGTTAGACTTTCGTCAGTTCTCGCTCGAGAAGTGGATCAATGGAAATAGAACCTGGAGAGGTGAGAGATATAAATATATCCTTACCAGTTAAAGATAAGTTGAACATATTTCCACTCCTTGAATATTATCAAATTATGTTTCAATTGCTTGAGGATTGTGGAAAATTGTATTGAATAAAGAAGATTCTGCAATGGGGCCATATTATAATACTGGATGGGAGCGGATGGGTGGAGAAGTCTACGTCTCTACGAGACCAGTTTAAAATGAAAATTGAGGAAATCCTCCCAAAAATATTAAATCCTGAAGACCTAGAATGAATGTGATCAAAAGATCCAGATATGTTGACCGATCTAGAGAAAACCTAGATTGTATGAAATCTATAGATCCAGTGGTGTGACTGATCAAAGGAACGCTTGTAACAGTATATCTAGTCTTTGAGTGTCAGGTTTGTCTAGTCTTTGTGTGTTGTTTCTGTACTGTACTTCTTGTGACTTCGTTATGGAAGATCGCCAACATGTGTGGGCGAATAACGCTGTCGTAAATTTTGTTGATTGAATAATAAAAAAAAAATCCTCTCAGCTGCAGACGAATTAAGGACTGATTATTTGTAAATTGTACAAATCTTGGCGTGTGGTTCTTTTTGAGACTTTATCCCTGTCAATAACCGTTTATTCATAATGCATACACACTGTTTGCACCTGATGACTGATTATTACCAATTTATGCCTATAGGCCAGTTTCATGCCATCACCGATTAATTGTAGCTGGAGACATTTCGTCGATCTCCTATTCCACCTCAACATCATCTAAACAAAATTAGCTGATGGCGCTTTAAACCCGGGGACACACCAAGCGATCTCTGGAATCGCCAACAAAAATATGGCGTGTATGTGAGATATCATTATATATGTCTCTCTCACCGTTAATTTAGCATCCCAGAAACAATAAAAGCCTGGGACATATACCAAGCGAGAAACTGCAGTGATCTCTGTAGTCGCCTAGAAAGGATATGGTTAGTATTAGGGCTTTTATTTCACATTTTACCTGACTATTGTTTTTGAGATGCCGAATTATCTAAGTGATATATCATTATGAAATAATTAGACAATATTACGATGCATTTATCATCCATCGTATGCAATGAATTAAACCCAGCAATTGCCATATTTAGGCCCGGCGTCCTCCTACTGCGATATGCCTCCGATATGGTCTACGATGCACCTCCCGATACAAAATCAAAATCGCGTCGGAAGGTCACCTAATATCGGGGCAGTTGACCACGTTTCTGCGATTAGACACCGATAAAAACCCATACAATGCGTGGTGGATTGGCATGTCTAGACATATGTCTACGATTTTGCACCTTCCCGATATGGCACCAATTTTGACATTTTGTATCGGTGCCATATCGGGAGGTCTACGATTCTATCGTAGTAGGTGGACCACGGGCCTAAAGGGTATAACAATAGGGGCTATTTCCTTGTTCTATAGCACAAAGGGACTATTTTCCTGTATACTATGGCTTTGAGGTCGTATACCACAGATTTGAATCTATATACTACAGTTATGGTATCTGACACCTTTTATATGATGGGTCGTGGTTTACTGAGTCCCCATACATTTTTAAACGAGTCTTCGTATCTCATGGATGATAATACCCAACATTCTCGCCATATTTTGTTGGCGAATCCGGAGATCGCTGCCGCTTCGTGCTTGGTGTGTCCCTGGGCTTTAAAAGTACCATAATAACCCGTGGCCAAAAAATGTCATGTGGAAAGCCCGCATCTGATGCACATTGCCCATGATGTCTTTATAATAATTCAAACACAACTTTACCCAGGCGGCCACCTGTCATTTACCAAGGAGTTAATATCCCGGACATTGGCTTTAAACTGCTCCAACCCTCCACGCCTCCGGCGTTAATGATTAACGTAAAGCAGTGCGCAGTGTAATCGTTTACACTAGACGACTGAAGCCTAAAAGACACCGAAATTTGTTCCCGATTCATCCCGACCATCGGCTCGGTGAGAGTCGGGAATAAAATTTCGGTGTCTTATACCTATAGGACACCGACATGATGACTGTCCCCGATCACACTTCCCTCTTTTATAACCTCGTGAATTACCCGGGAAAAGATCAAAGAGAGCGGCCGGGAGCCGAGCCGGGGTGAGCCACGGGCCGCTGGTGTGGAACCATAGAAATTAATTCAAAGTTTGATGACTTCGGATCCAATTAAGAAATCGGGAAACGGTTTTCAGATTTATTATTGCCTCTCTCTACCCTACAAATCGATACAAGGCACTTGTAAATCGGACTGAGTAATAGGTATTTAAACGGCCTGCTCAGAATCGGGAACAGTCGGTGAATGTGCGTACACCGAAATCTTAAGGTCGGGCAGAGTCGGTCATATCTAACATGGTAGTAATACCCGACCCGTCAGGAAAAGCAATAAAATCGGGTCGGTGAAGTGCGTACATCGACCCGATTGATACAGATTGTCACAGACCCGACGGATCTATCGGGGAAAGGTAGAATCAGGCACAGCGGTCGGGTCGGTTTCTTATAGGCTTTAAACGTGGCGACTGTAGATCGTCTAGCAAATAGTCCTCAGGTGGTGCTTGATTATGCCCCAGTCACACTGGCGTATATTTTGGCGTTTCTTCTACGTATTTGAATTGGTGGGGACCACGTATTAGCTACGGATTTGGAACGTATCTGTCTGCTTTGCTTTAACGTGTTAGTACGCTTCTCAAGGTTCACCAACGCTTCTTTACGCTTTTGTACGTATTGTGGAGTTCTTCGGCGCATTCCGACTTTCATTTATGAATCACCGCGTTTTCCCACGCATCGCCGCACATTTGTAAATTCCAAAATGCGTAGAAGAACGTAGACGTGCGAACACGGAAAAACGCCGTTTTTTACGCCAATGTGACTGGGACATTACGTAATATCGGTCGCAATAGTCTGCGATCCAAGAATTTACTCAAGTTTACACTAGATGACTTTTTATAGAAATGCAAAACACGACTGAGTTTTCACAAAATCGTCAGCGGTTTAGACTACTAACTCAAGCCGGCCTGAAGTAGACGTCGGCCCTCAAGTGGTCTACATGATAACCAGGGACCATGTTTCAGTAGTTTCGTGACATGTCTAGACACCATACAGACAGATCACAACACTGCAATCGATGACACGCGGAATGGGTAGGGGATACATATAACCTATAATCGTTCCAAATATGAAGAAGATTGGCCACTCCGACCCTCTGATGTTTGCTAGACTTTTTCCGCTGTTGCTTGCACTGTTGGTGCCCCTGTTGATGTCTGTCTAGGCCTAATGTCCCTGGTGGTACCAAATTTCATAATCTGATATAATCATACGATCTGTAGTCTCCATGCACTTGGCATTTTCACGAGACGATTTCTTGCATTTTACGACTGAAAGTCATCAGGTGGTGGTAAATTTAAAAATCGCAGCCTACAATTGTCGAGTCTAAATGCAGAGTGACCCGTCATTTACACTAGACGATTCTGGCTGGCGATTCTGGCATTTTGCAAGGCCTGGCGACTTTCAGCAGTAAAATGGTAGAAGTCGTCTAATGTAAAAGCCAAGTGCGTGGTGTCTGCAGATCGTCTGATTACATCAGATTACTCAATTTGGCACCACCTGACCACTATTGGACATGCTCTAACACCGGTGTCTTTTTCAAGCCAGTGTGAATCATCCGGCGTTTACACTAGACGATTATTCGCGGCGATTCTTGAAACTGACGACTTTTAGCCATAAAAGTCTAGAAATTGTCTAATGTAAACACCAAACGCATGACGACTGCAGATCGTTTGATTACGTCTGATTATGCAATTTGGCACCACCTGGCGACTATTGGTCACGCTCTGACGCCGGCGACTATTTCAGGCTGTCTTGATTTAGTTGTCTAGATAGGTGGCGACTCTGTGAAAACTCAAGAGTCGTCAGTGTAAATGCTCAGCTATATGCTGAGGTCGACGACTTTTACGGTGGATATTGCCACTGCCTGGCAACTATTCGCTGACGATCTACAGTTGCCACATATTTAGTCGTCTGGTGTAAACGCCGAGTTAGTCGACTTCATGGGCGCCGATTCTGTGAACACTTAGTCGCCAGTGTAAATGCTCAGGTACATTCTGAGGTTGATGACTTTTGCGGTGGACATTGCCACCACCTGACGACTACTGGCTTGACTATAGATCTACAGTTGCTAGTCGTCTAGTGTAAACCCTGAGTCATGCTCTGTCTGTGCCCATTTAGGCCCGGCTGGTGATGTTTATAGTGTGGTAGTGCTGCCGTGTGCTGTCCCTGGTGTAGCAGTGCCCACACATATTGCTTTAGGAGTGCGGGGTGAGCGTGTTTCGCCTGCTCGTTCAACTTAACCCCGCCGTCCCCTAACTAGGATGGATGCGTGTGGACGGACGTTAGTTTCAGGGTTTCATCAATACTCCGAATTACACCTATTCAAAACCCTATACTCTGTCTCACTTCCTCATGGACTGTCGGCTAGTCCATTCCATGTGTAGATCTTTATCTTAGCCTGGTATCAACAAAAGTCCATAGGCTTAAAGGCATATCTTACAATTCACAGTGGCGCCACCTGATGATTTTTAAATATTTCAATTATCAGTCAAAACTGGTTCTTTCTGATTCATTCTAAACCTGAATGAGTAAATTTGATGTTTTGTCCAGTTTATCCAATATTGAGATGTAAAATAGGCCAATTTACATTTGCTCGATTTGCATAAGAAATATACTAAAAAATATGGTTTTCTTCGATTCTCTCCAAAAACAAGAACGGTGACCTTTAATTTCTAAACATTAAATGTTTAGCATTATACATCCACTATATTCTGTAAAGGTTTGAAGAAGAGGATATGGGTTTTATTATCTGAATAATAACTTCTTAGAATTTCTATAAATCATAATGTCAAATTTTCATAATATTGATCCCTAAATCAAACTAGCACGGTGACCCACGATTTTTAAGCTAGATATGTATACAATAACACTCAGATATCATTTTAATCAAATCAAATTTCAGGAAAATGACATAAGTTTTAATTGTCACGCCAAATTGTCTAATATGCCTTTAACATTAGGAACTCGTACTCAACAGGCTTGTGAGTACGGTAACTCTTACTTAATGGCCAATAAACAGATAAACTTGTCCGGGCTAAGATAAAATCAGAAACATACTTATGTTTTGTCTGAGACCCCGTTCTGTATCTCGTTTGGAGCGCTTCAGAATCATCGCTGGTCCATCGCCTCGTTCATATTACTGCATGCTCCAAACTCGATGGCGAATGGGGGTAAAGACCAAACACTTATCGATTTCTTTTTTATCATCATCCATCGATTACAATATCCCTATTGAAAATATATAAAGCCACCATAAGGCCCGGCGTCCACCTACTACGATGTGGCTCCGATATGGTCTACGATACACCTCCCGATAAAAAATCAAAATCGCGTCGGAAGGACACCTAATATCGGGGCAGTTGACCACGTTTCTACAATTAGACACCTATAAAAACCCCATACAATGCGTGGTGGATTGGCATGTCTAGACATATGTCTACGATTTTGCACCTTCCCGATATGTCTCCGATATTTGGTTTTTGTATCGGTGCCATATCGGTGGGTCTAAATTTCTATCGTAGTAGGTGGACGCCAGGCCTGAACCTCATGATGACTGAGACTACCTCATATGTATTAGTCGTAACCTTTACTACTTACGTAACAATATCAATTAGCTAGTCAAGGGCACTGTCGTATTTACCTGCCAGAAAATGAAAATTTCCAGCATATATATGTGAAACTACTTGTTGCCTACTTTCATTGAGGAGAACAGTCACCTGCACTATTTCGTTGATTTTTTCGAGGTGACAGAAGGCCTACTAATGGTGAAAATTGAAATGTTCTAATCAACATGTTGTAAATATGCTGTAGGAATGGCAAAGTATGCCGGCATAACATTAAGTCTAGGGGAGCCAGGGAGGTACCCAATACAGCACAGATTCATAATCCAGAATATCTTCTACTGACTTAGACAAGAACAGGGCCCTATTCCTATATACCTTCAATTGTCAACACAGACATATATCATCTCATTTGTTTGACTAGATGTATAATGCCGGGGACACACCGAGTGAGTCAAGGCAGCGATCTCCGGAATCGCCAACAAAAAATGGCAAGTATGTGAGGTATTATTTGATAGTCATATCTCTCACCGATAGTTAAGTGTCTCAGAGGCAAGAATCGGGTGAAATATGAAGAAATAGCTCATATATACGCTAAGTGTTTGCGAATACGGAAATCGCTGCAATACTCGCTTGGTGTGTCTCCAGCTATATGTTCCCTATGTGCAATCATTTGCTTCAGCAAGTCACACAATCAATGATAAAGAACCATTAACAAAACCGCTATGTAAATACCATGAATATACATCGAAAGTCTATTAATCTTTACAACGTGTCTCTCCCTTGACAACACGTACATGTATATGCCATGGCCGGGATACAGTTCTAAGATCGCTGCTTTGTACTAACAAGAGCTTACCATTGACTGTTTATGGGGTACACTTTCTGGACTGTGGGCAGAAAATGCCCATAATTGGAAAGTCACTGGCGGTTGGCCGCAGGGTAAAGATGGCATCCACTGCAGTCGAGTGGGTCTTCATTGGCCGTCTGTCCTGGGACTTGACCTTCCCTCACAGACAGCAGCAGCAGACTTTCTCCCACAATACTCCGTTAAAGAACAATCCGCTGTAGAAAGTGTTACTTGTACAAGGCTTTATGTAGGACTTCCACTACTATTCAGATAGGTTTAACAAAATTACTAATTTAGGATCTCTTGGTCCTTCCCTCGCTATGTATTAAGAATGGTTTAGAGATTGTCTTCTATGTCCTTATATTGTGTTTGCTTATTTATACAGCACCTCCTTCAGCTTTAGGATATGATACATCGGAACAATTTATGCTTAACTGTCAACTTTGTAATACGCTGTATTTTGCATTTTTCCTCGTCTTTCCCGTGTTCCTAATAGGTTGAACATGCCAATTACAATTTGCTTGTTTTACATAAGGAATTTACTGATCAATATGGTTTTCTTCAATTCATTCGATAACAAGGACCTTTGATTTTTAAAACTTAAATGTGTACTGCTATACATCTACTCTATTCGATGAAAGTTTGAGAAAAATGACATGCGTTTTACTATGTGAAAAACAAACTTTTAGAATTTCTATATATTCTATTGTCATACTATCATAATATTGATCTCTCAATTACAAAAAAAAAACTAGCACGGTGAACCCCGATTTTGGAGATAGATATACGTTACACAACACTTCGAGATACCATATTTAATTTCCAGAAAACTTTCATGGGTTATACTTTTCTAGTTAAATTGTCCGATATGCCTTGAATCCGCGGCCACCTTGACCCTCTAGCTGTAGGTGTCTGCTACCCTGCCCAGCAGATCTTTCGTATTTCTTGGAGAGTGTGTCGGTTCTTACTCTTGAAGCCATTTTTCAATGTTCTCATTTAGTTTTGCGTATAATCTGAATAAAATAACCATAAAACTAGATCTTACTAACAAATTGTAGAGCTATGGATATTTCACGGTCAGCAGAGCAGTTATTCTTTTAGAATAAACACAGAACAAAATTACCTGTTTTGAGGTATACACCGCAGATACCGCATGTGACTTAATAATATCAACCTCTTAGTAGGAACAGAGTGGAGACAGAGGCGGCGGCCAATCTACCTGATCACAAGGTACTCCTCTACAGCTACACTGGTCACCAGAGCTACCGGTGGGGTCAAATCCGCTGCCACCTTGACCCGCTGCCACCTTGACCCACTAGCTGCTAGAGTGTGTAATCTACTATTTTTGAAGCCATTTTCCATATTCCTTTTAGTATATTTGGAATAAAATGACCAAAGGTTTTTACAAATTTTGTGTGGTATGAATATTTCTTAGTAGGCCTACGTATTTTGGCCCTTAGGGCCCACATAGAACAAAATTGCTTGGTCCGAGAGTAAGAATTCATGGACAAAATTCACAGACTGAATCACAGCAAAAATCTTAGTCGGAATAGAGTGGGGACTGAGATGGCGGCCAATCTACTACACAGCTTGTCTGCTTTATTACTCGACCTGGGTGATTTCTTTTTCCTTTATGTTATTATAATTTAATTGT
This sequence comes from Alentia gelatinosa, assembly GCA_950022655.1. Lineage (NCBI taxonomy): Eukaryota > Metazoa > Annelida > Polychaeta > Phyllodocida > Polynoidae > Alentia > Alentia gelatinosa. The sequence continues at coordinate 163,275,732 of OX465579.1, forward strand.
ATATGTTAATATATAAAGTTTGGGAATTTAACTGACGTTCGTGTTTTCTATTCCCGAGGAATATATTTTGGGAAATAAGAATACTCATGAATATTGCTAAAAAGAAAAAGAAGAGAGATTCATTGCTGCGATAATGTCACTGGGGATAAAGCAAAAGGTAATCGGGTTCACAAAAATACGTCCTCTGTGAGTTACAGCGTACTTGGCGTTAACCCAATTCCGAGTGTTTCATCTCATATAAATCACAGTCACTACTACATCAAAGATGTCAGATGTAACATTGAATTGTGACAGATATTCCGTATATTCATATGTGTCCGTGTGGTCCGAGCACCATTGACGAGTCATCTCAGATCATGTCTGTTTAATATACAGCACCACCGCCTCATACCCGCCAGGCCTTGGTGTTTTACAGACTCCCAGATAAAATCACGACCGATGCATTTTTCTCTGTTTCCGAGAAAAAATAAGTATGCTAGTATGACCATAGATTAGATTTTTTAGTAGAGCCTGCCAAGAAGAACGGGTAAGTCTGGAGAAATATAGGCTGAGGCACGAACCCAATATTGTGGATGGTTTTGAAGGATATAGGAGGCGAGCGAAATAGACAATAATCGATGGCTTTGTGGGCAGGTACCCGTAAACCACGAGAGGTGGTTACAAAGTCAACTTCGGGTTGTTTACAGAGATTCCTCTCAATGCAACCATCGTTTGTTGTATTTGGGGTCCCTCCCACCTACTACGACGGGCTACGACGGGCTACAACTAAGCTCCCAACGGCTCCGCGTGTCGGCGACAACGTCGGCGACACGCGGATCTGTCGGGGACTTAGTCGTAGCGTGTCGTAGTGTATTAGGAGGGTTGTTATTTTTTACTCGGTTTGTGGGCGACAAGAAAAGAGCGGGATAACGCGTTTCAGTATCTTCTGCGTGGTAAATAATCATGGATTTTGAGACATTGACGGTATGAACATAAAATAGACAAAAAAAATAAAATAGACAATAAAAAGACAAATAGACAATAAAAACTGGGTTCCTAGGCTAAACCATAAAGGGATTGATTTGAGACACTTAGACGTTCTCAAATGACCCCACATTGCAGTATCTTCCCGACATGGTCCACCTGGTCTGCAAATTTCATAACTTTCGGTCAAGTATTTCACATATAAGAGACATTTACCCGGCCGCATTTGTCGCCGACGGGCTACGACGGGCTACGAAATTCAAACATGTTTGAATTTCGTAGACCCTCTACGATTAACGTTTTTTGTTGTAGCACGTCGTAGCCCGTCGGCGCGCAGCGAGTTTGTCGGCGACAAAACTTGACTAATTGAGGAGTTTGTTGGCGATACCTCCACGATTTTTTTAGTTTGTCGCCGACACGGCCAAAGGGTTAATCGTAGACTTAATCGTAGTAGGTGGGAGGGACCCCTTAATCACCCTATGGGCATAGTGTTTATATGTCAGGGAGGATGGATGGAAAGCGTTTGGTTTTTTTTTAAATATCGAGCTTTGCTCTATTTATTGAACCGAAAGAGTTACAGTAAGTTTGGGTAGAAAATACATGTGAACTTCCCATCTGTGCATAATGGACCATCCAAAGGGCTACGAGTGATCACTCCAACGAAGAACAATGTCTGAAATCAAAGATTGTACATAGGAAACTCTGAAAAGCTTATCTAACTATTTGCATGAACAATATAGCACACTTATACTAATTTCTGATCCTGTTTCGTACTAATTGAAGCGTTAGACACATTTCACAATAGTGTAATTCTTCCAAGAACAATAAAAAGAGGGTGGTCTTTTTTTCCTTTTTTTCTCTCTCCCCTTCTGGGAGATACATGGTTATACTGGACATGAACATGATTAGACATGACATAGAGGACGGAAAAGAAAGAAAAAAAAAGAGTTCTGCTCCGAGAAAAAAGGAACTACAAATATAATATGAGTTGGACAACAAGACTAAATAATTGATAATGAACTCTTCTTGGATCCCGTGCAGAGGTTTAGTTTGAAGGAGAAGTTGTGGTGCATTGTGGGAACAGCGTTGTATCCATCAGATGGCATGGTGTCTTTTCTCCAATGTCCGGTAGAGGGGGTGTTCATATTGCCGCCCAAACATTATTCCCGATTTCACAAGTAGCCTCAATGCAATACTTACAATCAAATGCCTACATCAAAACTCCCTACAAAATATTAAAGGTAGTAGACCAGAATCTTAAGCTTCATATAGCCGATATCTCTGAACGTACTTTCACTATCGTTTGCACCCAGTTACAATCAAGCTCATTTGAAAATTGGGGTATAGAATCCACAGAATGATGAGTTATATACACGAGGGAACCCAATGCTACTCCGATATCCGAGGATTGGAAAGTGGTTTGTTCCAACAATCAATCCAAGATACTTTGCTATGCCATTATTTGCCATGCCATTAAGGATGCTATCAGAGGAGTTGTACCTTAGTCCAAGGGGAATACAGCGATGCGCACTGATACATTCTTCAAACAGGAGATCCGGTCGGAGCGGTTCAGTTTTGGCGTAGACATATATATATACGCTTCTTGGCTCAGTAAACCTCAACGCTCTTTCCATTGAATTACATCCAAAGCACGAGGAACAATCCCATTTAGTCAGTGTATGTCTACCAAAGCTCTCAGTGTATGTTTATCAAAGCTCAGCTTTTATATTGCTCATTCATCCTCACATATATGACATAGATAACGTTCTTTAACTTGACAATTCCATTTTTTTCAGAATTAACTGATTCTACACTATATAATCTGAAAACAAAAGGGATCCTATAGTGTTCTATCCCGCCACCTACATATTGAATTATTGAAGAGGTTCATTAAGTTTGTCCTATTTGATGTATGTGTATTGTCAAACATTATCGAGGCAATATTTCCTGAATTGTAATGTATCATATATCTAAAGATGAAATCAACACTTGTGCCCTGGTTGTATCGCGGGGCATATCGGGACCATGACCATCTTTTTTTACAGCAAAACGAACCCCTTATGATGCGTGGCGATGCGTGTTGTCTACACATCTATCTAAGATATTGCACCTTCATTATAAGTCTCCGATTTTTATATAGGGATGTCTTAATATCTATCGTGGTAGGTGGACGCAATATAAAATATCCTTTAGGGAACAAACAACAGTTTCTGAACGTACTTTGCGCCGTGATGCTATCATCATAGCTGCCATGACTTTGGGCAGGCAACTGAGCGTGGCAGTGTGGTCGTGCCGCGGGCGGTGCTGGTGTGAGGCGGGTCGAGGCTAATGGTCCTCCGTCAGTCGCCGTGACTTTTATTTTCTCCCTGTGCCTGTGTGTGTCTGTGGGGGTGTTACGGGGTGTTGGGGGGCAATAGGCACGTGTGTTTCGGGCGCTAAACGCCACCATTAGGGCGTAATGCTGGCAGTGCCCGGGTGCCACCTTCACCCACTCCCCTCACCCTGTAAATCAGTAGGCGTACGCCACCCGCCCACTAAATCAACCGGCGCACGCCGCCTGTCGCTGCCGATAATCCTATCACCCCATTCATTTCGCGCCCGGTGGTAAATAGGGGCTGACCACCACATGGCCTTGCTGTGATGCCGCCTGGGGGTGGATAGGAGGAAGGGGGAGGGGATGTTACCCCCCGACCAAGTACAAAGGGTGGGGTTTTATTCTCACCCCTGGTGTTTTTGCACCATAGGCTTAACATTGAGAACCCGTTCTCCAGGCCCCTGTGAGTATTGCAGTCCGTTCTCAATGGTCTATATCCTGTGCAACAGCCATTCTTTTAGTCTGTACAGGGGTGAGATTAATACAGGGAGCAACTCGTTTTGATCAAAGTCATTGTTTGTCACTATGTGATATTCACTCGGCTGTCGCCTCATTCATATCACTCCACAACAAACTCTAAGAGAAGATGACTTTGACCAAAACTTGTCGGTTTCATTTGAAGTATTTGTAGGTGAGCTGTGGGCTGTGAAACCTGCTGGTTGGTATCAGTTATCTGGTTGAATTGCAACGATCTAGGATCGTACATAAAGACCTTTTTCTGTACCACGCACAAGGGTTATTGTTGAATGATGATTAAGTTGCTCTCAATCATTACCTTAAGGTGAAATAAGCACATCTGATAAGGGAAGCATTATAAGTCCGAAACGTAGTCTCATAGATATTCATGTATATAATCATCAATGATAATAGATATGTAAAAAAAATATCCAGGAGGTTTTTTTTATATTGTTCTTTATTCTGGAGACTCTACTAGGGTAAGGTTACCCTATTTTCAGTAGGCTCCAGGGCTATAGTTCATCATATTCGACTATACATATAAACAACTGTTATATCTTATAAATACCTTGGAGTCTTTTTGGACCAGAGCTTAACATACAAATTTCATATATCAGATACACTAAAAAAAGTGTCATATAGAACTTATCAATTTGTGAAAATGCGCCCCTTTTTGAATAGAGATACAGCACTAAGGGTATATAAAGCATACATATTACCATATTTCGACTACGCCGACGTACTGTTTTATGATGGTCAAAAACTGTTACTTGACAAAATTAAAAAAAAAAAAAACTATTGTCTAAGAATTTGCCTCCATAGAAATTATATGACACATGTACCACTGTTACATAAGGAAGCAGGACTACCCATCTTACACGAAAGACGTAGATGCCATTTGAGAAATCTTATGTATAACAGATCTCGATGTATCGACTATCTTGACAATAATATAAGAAATACGCGCCTCTATGAGGCCCCGGTTATTAAAATGCATCAACCGAACTGTCAAATATACATGAGGAGTATTGAATACCTGGGTGGGAGAGAATGGAACAACCTTAAACCGATCGTCAGAAATACCCCTTCCCTGAAGCTTTTTAAAAACCTGACCAAGACGATTATGAACGAGAGTATCCCTTGATAAGAAACCATTAAATAATCATACCAGCAAGTGAATGAAATAATACTATTAACAGTAACATGGATTGCATATATTTCGATGTGACAAGGTTTTGCTTTATTTACATTATTATCATTGTTCTATATACGTGTATGGATTATTTACATTATTATCATTGTTCTATATATGTGTATGGAGCCCGTATGCCGGTTATGCTAACAAAATAATGGTGCCTGATTAAAACCAGCAACTGGCAGAGCCATGCTGACAGGCTGCCATCCTTTACTGGTGAGTTAATGTAAAAATGAAGAAGTGTTTATATGTGTTCATTGTAAACTGAAAACATGAATACCAATAAAGGAAAACTTTGAAAAAAAAACAAAAAAAAACTGAGCAACATATATACAATATAAGAGTGCTAAGCACACCCTTCATTATACAGGTAAATAAGGTCCGGTGTCCACCTACTACGATATGGCTCCTATATGGTCTACGATGTACCTCCCGATAAAAAATCAAAATCGCGTCGGAAGGTTCCCTAATATCGGGGCAGTTGACCACATTTCTCCGATTAGACACTGATCAAATCCCCATACAATGCATGGTGGATTGGCTTGTCTAGACGTATGTCTATGATTTTGCACCTTCCCGATATGGCACCGATTTTGACATTTTATATCGGTGCCATATCGGGAGGTCTACGATTCTATCGTAGTAGGTGGACGCCGGGCCTAAGGCGTTCTTTTGAATAATTATACAGGATGATACATATACAGTGAGTTGTTGGTTTGTGATAATTCATAATCCAATATTTAAGTTCTTTCGCTAATACAGTCTTAGCCGTCCAGAAGGTCGTGCATATTAAAGTGTTGAATAAAGTTGACCCACATCGTTTCTGGGTCTCATTAGCCTACAGAAAAGGGTCTTCATATGCGATCCTAGATTATTCAACGACCCCCTGTCTCTTCAAATAATCAAAGAGTTTCCACCTAGCCAAGGTTGGTGTGTCATGCAAACAGCCATGGAACCGTCGCTAACATCCTGCACAGTAGATTTAATGCTGATGATGTGAAATATGCTACAAGTAATGACAAAACACGTCCTGTCTCCGAGTGACTATGGCACAAAATGAACGTCACTTATCGGAAACAGTTAAAATAGAATGAATTGGTATGGCGGAAACGGAGGCAATGGACCTGAAATGCCCCCTCTCTCAACACACACACACACACACCTACACACATGCACACAAACACACACACACGCACACACACACACACACACACACACACAGGCCCCTGTCTTCACATGGGACAGTGATTGAAAAAGAAATCAACAAGTTTTGGTCAAAGTCATCGTGCTCCACGAGGTTGATGTGGAGTGATATGAACGAGGCAAGAGCCAAGTGAATATCACGTAGCATTCAAACGAGTTGGAGAACAACGACTTTGATAAAAAAAAAAAAAACGAGTTGGAGAACAACGACTTTGATAAAAAAAAACGAGTTGGAGAACAATGACTTTGATTAAAACGATAACAACGACTTTGATAAAAAAAAAAAAAGAGAGAGTATTTATCCCTTCATTGCTCACACTAGCTGAAGGCGCTATGCACAGGATATTTACCATGGAGAATGGACTGCATTCCTCATATTAACATGGAGAATGAGTTACCAATGTTACATGATAATGTTGCAATCAGGGCTTTGTATTTTGACTTGTTTGCTGGCAGTTCCGAGCCCCAAATATTATAGACTTCGTAGGGCCACATTTTATATCCTATCATCCCATCACTTTCTATGATCCAAACCGAGAATATGTATAATGCCCTTATAAGTATTGGTGCCAGAATTTCATTTTACACTTCCCATTCCATATTCAGGTCTCTGAATTGTGTATATCAAGATATTCACATTATTGCAATGAAAAATAGTAATTACTTGAATTTGGAATTGATGCTTCAAGGCATCATAGCGTACTACACCCGGGTATGCCTCCAGGCATCATTGTGTAGCTAAACCTTGCAGCAAATATTTTTTTTAAATCATGTATTCTTTGCACTATTTAACACTTCACTATTTTCTCCCCTTTTGAACCAACCCTTTCACTTCGTTTCCTCACCTTTTATCGACAGATCCATACCCTCTAACCTTCCTATCTAGTCAACTGTAAAAAACAAACCAACCTTCCTCTTTTTCCACCTCATCTCCCTCCCATACTTTCCCAATTCTCACCCTTCTAAGTGTACTTTCGTGTGCCCTTACACACCCACCGACCCTTGACCTGTTCTTTACGTCATAGCATATAGACTGTCACCGAATCAGCCCCCTAAAGGCCTGTTTCCATTGGCCGACGAAGACGGTGTAGATGTTTTGAGTTCGCCTAATGGCCCATTCACATTTTGTGCCAGCAGTGCTAAAGGTCCGTCGGTGGTTCATAACTGTATATTGGTGATGGCCAATGGAAATGGGTTATTAGGAGTACTAGAAAAAACTACACCGTTTTCGTCGGCCACTGGAAATGGGTCTATAACCATACTGACAACGACATGCCAAGTCCGCCCCTACTGTGCGCTGGGTCGGAAGCCAACCGCGACTGTAGACTAGGAGATCGGGGAAGCCACATAAGGCCCGTTTCCATTGTCCGATTTCACCGATCTATAGTCAGAAACCACCTATGGACCTTTTGCAAAGCTAACCCAAAATCGGTCAATGGAATTAACCCAGCTGGTGAATTGACCCATGACTTTTCTACTTAGATTATGTAATGTGGCACCAATGACCACTGAGTGAAAACTTGGTCAGTGAGTGAAAACTACTACCATCACAGATTTTTTATACCAATTCATAGTCGATGGCAGATAGACACAGACAGACAGACATTTTGGGTAACTAAAAAATACCCTGCTATTTTCATCGGCCAATGGAAATAGGCCTATAAACATACTGACAGAGACAGTGACAAGTCCCTTCCATGCTGTGCGATCAGTTGGAAGCAAACCGCGCCTGTTTCCATTGGCTGACGAAAGCGATGTAGATTTTTTTAGTTCCCCTAAAAGTCCATTTCCATTGGACATCACCGATATACAGCCAGGAACCACCAACAGACCTTTAGCACTGCTGGCGCAGAATTGTAATGGGCTTTTAGGATAACTAAAAAAACTTTTTTGTCGGCCAATGGAAACAGGCCTATAACCATACTGACAACGACATGCCAAGTCCTTCCCCTGCTGTGCGCTGGGTCGGAAGCCAGCCGCGGCTGTAGACTAGGAGGAGATCGGGGAAGCCACATAAGGCCCGTTTCCATTGGCCGATTTCACCGACAGACAGACATTTTGGATAACTCTTTTTTCGTCGGCCAATGGAAACAGGCCTATAACCATACTGACAGAGACATGCCAAGTCCTTCCCCTGCTGTGCGCTGGGTCGGAAGCCAGCCGCGGCTGTAGACTCGGAGGGGATCGGGGAAACCACGCAGTGTAACTATCGGCTGTGGGTGTGTGGAGGGGAACTGGGGAAAGCGTAGCTCCCATATGGCCGCCCGGATGCCCCACACCTTCATTACAAGGCTCCTAACCACCTCACCATTGAGCTGCTCATAGAGCGCTATCTCGCCTGGGTGATAACTGCGGTGCCTTATCTCGGCCAGCTCACACCGTATAGACTATACACGCTCAGCGCCGGAGCGGGAAACCAGGTTATCTGGGCACAGAGAGGCCCGCAGCCTTTGTCCCAATCAGAAGCAGAACAGACCTTTGGCTTCAGGCTCCACTCCTGACTAGAATCCCCATTTCACACTTTGAATGCTGCGTTTCAGTTTTATGTCACTCCCCATTTTCAAAACGTGCTCTTGTCTCGCTAGCAGTTCTTGACAAAAACGAAGAGCGGAAGCCATTTGAGCTACATATATTCCCCCTTGGGGTAGAACTAAGGGTTACTTATTTTGCACATAATACATATATTAGAGGTAAAAGTGATCACGTTTGGGAGACAGTAGTCGGCTTTCAGTTATATTTTGAGTAGCCAAGACCAATAACCTTGGGACGCGTGGGTTTTCTTTGGTAACATTTTTCATTGACAACTTCGTATATTATAATGTAGTAGATATTTCAATCTATAAGTGATCAAGTCGCCAATAATACCGCCTTAACCATTAGCCTGAGAGCTGGTTTTCATTGTTTGCCGGTTAGAGTCTTTAGTGCGGAGAATAAGTTTTTTATGCCTTTCATCTTATAGTATGTTATGAAAATAGAATTCAGGATATATGTCAGTACACATTATACACTCTCTTAGCGATTTATCTTAGTAAAAAAAATCCTTGGTTCATCATTCATGTAATTCTAGAAGCATATCATGTAAAATCTTCTTTTCATGGGCCCCTGTTCATTTGGTAATTTCATCCTCAGGTTTAATGGGTAAAACATACCAAATATTTGAAGTTGCTTTTAGCACTATATATGGATTTAAAGAAAGGAGACCATAGAAGGAAACCAATCCGGCGTGTGCTAGGATACGAAGCGCTCTAATAGCAGTTCTAGAAGTAGACAGTAATAGAAGTAGACAGAAATAGTGCTCAGTTCTAGAAGTAGACGGATAACTGATGGGTTTTCTTTTCTTCTTTTTATTGGAAAATAAAACACTGCCAAGTGATAGATATTCAATCAAATAATGTTATCCACACATTGGTTTTTCGTTCAGAATAACGAAAACCTATTTATCATAATGGCTTCCAATGAATCATGAGCCGCCTTACTATCAAATGAATTATCAAGTTGAAGTGAAGTCCACAAAAAACCCAGACGAGTTGATTTTAAAATGGGTGGTTTATTGGGGGTAGTAGTACATCGAAAAAGGGGACAAATATAGGATCTTGGTTGCAACGTTTCGTCTTATTTCATTAGACTTCTTCAGGCAGTATCTGCTTTTATCTCACCCCAGATATTTTTCCTCCATAGACTTAACATTGGAAACTCGTATCTAACACCCAATAGATATTTAGGAAAAATATCCAATGGGGGATAATGTCACAAATGTTAGCCCATTAGTCAATATTAAGGGTGAGATAAATTCAGAAACCCATCTCATTTGAATCACATAGCAATTCACCCGGCGTTTACACTAGACGACTAAATATGTGACGACTGTAGATCGTCAGCCAATAGTCTCCAGGTGGTGGCAATGTCCACCGCAAAAATCGTCGAGCTCAGAATTTCCTTGAGCGTTTACACTGGCGATTTCAAGTAGAACTGACATCGGCGATTAACTAATTAACCTTGGTCTACCTGTATATATGGCCATTCATCAGGGTGCACCGGGGGGGGGGGGGGGGGGTAGGGATAGCTGTCCCCCCCTGGAATTGCCCCCTTTAGTTTTTGTGTGTGTATACATGGGCGTACAAAGTAAAAACGTATTTACACCCACCATAATAATATTAAATATCATCCCATTCTCTACATAGAAGCAACTGAAAAATTGCCTTTCCCCCCCCCCCCCAATTATTTTCTTCAATAGGCGCCCTGCCCCCTCTAATAAAAGAGTTATTAGGACCACCATGGAAAATAGAATTAGCCCCCCACAGATGTATTAAGATTAAGCCCCTGTTCCAATGAAAATTATTATAAAAATGTCACAAACACCCTCCAAAGTGGCACCTGAAAAAGAAATTCTGGCCCTTAATTGTTTTTGTTAAAGCCCACTACCCTGGAAAATAAATAATCCCAATCCCATTACTTTCTTTTTAAATGTCCCCCATAGAAAAATAGATATGTAATAAGCCTCACTCAATCACAGAGTTACCAATATAAATACCCACAAAAACAATCACCCCCTGTCCCATCACAGGAGCACCTGATATATTTGCCCTACCCCTCCCCCGAAAATTTGTTTCTTCATAAATCCCCCTTGGAAATATTAGGCATTTCTGTTTAAACCCCCCATTGAAACATTTAGTTAAAATTAGTCCCCCCTCCCCCCAGAGTTACCAAAATAGGTCCCCTGTCTCCATTAATATACACCCCCCCCCCCCCTCCACAGAGAGACACCTGAACAAAATTGCACCCTCCCCCCCCCCCGAAAATATATCAAAAAGGGTTACCTCCATCTCATGATTTTGAATAAAAGAAGCCCCCCCCCCCCCCCTGCAGAAATGAAGATAGAATAAGACTCACCCCCCCCCCCCCCTAGTTACAAATATAAATCCCTGCCCAAATGATACAAAAAATCACTCCTTGTCCCAACACAAAAGCACCTGGAAAATGCAACCCCCCCCCCCCCCAACACACATCCACACACCTATCCCTTACCCCTCATCCCCCCCCCCCCTCCCCCAAGCCCCCAACCCCCCGATGTCATTGAAGTAAAGCACACGTTTTGTGTCCAAAGTGCAGTGGGGTGACGACTCTGTTTTCCCAGAATCGCCGCCTATGTAGACGACTATTTCAAAGCGGCTTAAAATAGTCGCCGGGGTCAGAGCGTGTCTAATAGTCGTGAGGTGGTGCCTTATTGCGTAATCAGACGTAACCAGACGATCTGCAGTCGCCACGGGCTTAGCGTTTACATTAGACGATTTCTAGACTTTTACGGCTGAAAGTCGTCAGGTTCAAGAATCGCCGCCTATAATCGTCTAGTGTAAACGCCGGGTCACGCGGCTTCGCCTTGTGAATTACTACGTGATTCAAACTCGATGGGATACGAGCTCAGACCCTAAACTTTCATGGGTTTCCTCTATAGTAACTACTCATAATTTATTTGATATCACAGACATCTTATTGCTAAATAACCATAAGGTAGTCCTCCTCCTTCCGCACATGTTTGTGAATACCCCAGTATACTTCATGAATACATGGTTTCAAGCCCAATCGAACCTTGCGACCTTTTCCCTTTCTGTGCGATTTCTTCCTGCGATTTATATCTTGCGATATTTTCCCAGTATAATATCGCACGGTGTGTATGTCTTGCTGCTATTCCCCCCGTGACCTTGTATCACAACTTTAGCACCCTCTTTTACCACCCGCTGAGGTGCGGAGTGTCAAGTGATGTTTGCCCGGAAAACGGGGAAAGCCGAAACCCTTGCAATTTTGTCCTTTTTCTATGGCACCTCCTGCTGGGCCCGGTCCCAGGTGCAGGTAGCTTTTTGTGTACCTTGCGAAGTTATCCTCCCTCAGCTACTAAGGGCCAAGACTCGCGACTTTATCCCCTACACCTGGGCAGGAATCGCAAGGAAATATCGCAAGGTATGTAGAGAGGTTTCCTCGCGATACCTCCTTCCCCATGTGTGGTGCAGACCGACGGCAGAGGTGATTTTCTCTGCGACCCTGTCCCCATCCATCCCTTGAATATGGATGATCCTTGTGATTTTCCTTTGCACATATCACAAGGGAAAATATCACAAGATGCAGTATTGAACTCTAATAACACTGGAAAACCAATATCCTCCACACAGATGAATGAATACTCTTTTCACCGTTAAACTAATATTAGAGTCTGAAATACGAAGTTCCCATATATTGGTGTCCTGCTTGGAGAACAAAGTCCTGTTTGCATAGTTCATCCAAGATGCAAAGGAAGTGGCAAAGTGAGCTGTGTGGGAGTCTGGTCATGGAGGCTGTGCTGGCGGCGGGTAATGGATTCACACAGTCAATCATGTCCACACGCAGGCAGAGAGGGCCACAAGCCGTGGGGTCGCATCAGAGGAGGTGTGAAGCGTAGCGCCCCCTATCGTTTTGGCATGGTCTCAAATGACAGCTGAATGCGGATTCCTATACTAAAATAGGCTAACTAGTAACAGCTACTACATACAAACTGTTAGAGCTCTATCAAAAATCTTTTCAGATATTGATAGAGGATATTGATAGAGTAATATCTAATGTACTCCAAACCACAATAGAGCTCAATAGAGCTCCACGTTTTATGGCTGTTTGGTGTTGTTTAATACAACGTTATTTCTCATAGGCTATGGCTTTACAAGCCTCACACAGTCCATTCTCAAGAGCTCCTTCCCCTCTGCTGGCAGGTTTGAAAGTGGCGCCTTGAACCCTGCCGCGATCGCATATATGAGTTGGGTCCCTATAGGGGGCACTGCGCTTCACACCTCCTCTGGGGTCGCACCTTCCTTGTCCGGATGAACATTGAGTTCCATTCTTAACCGCTAGTCACATATATACATCGACCACGTTTCTATCCACACAACTATGTCACGACATGTGCCACCAAATGCATTGCCTATGCATCTTACCGCAGGCCAGTGGCCGACGAAAATGGCACCGATTATTTGTGTATCCCTGGAAAGGTCATTTTTCATTAGCCGACGAAAACGGCACCGATTTATTGAGTTGCTCTAAGAGTCGGTCCGTTGTGCCTCCGACTGTACGTCGGTATCAAATAATCATTGAGGGTGCGGTGAATGCCTTGTTTCTACCGCATTTTATATGTCCAGACCGGTTCAATTTTACCCCTAACACCATGAGCCTCATTGATGGAAACAAAGCGTTTTGATTCTGACTGGCGTTGACCAAGTCAGTCAGTGGTGGCTTAATTCTTTTTTCTTTTTTTAAAATTATTATAAAGAGCAGTTTATTTCCTTTCACATTTGTTGATTACAATTATGGATAGGCGTAAATATTCAGTATGCTGAGTCCTTACAATGGATTACATCTTCAACTATGGTTCATTGCTCTCTTTTCTTTCCTTTTTTTCTCTTTGATATGGAGGAGTAAAAGTCGAACTTTCTAAGAAACCTAGCTAACCTCTATTCTGAGGTTGCCACCCTTAGGTTATTTTTCTTGGTGCACATACTTATATGGTGGCTTAATTATTGATCTTAGCCAAAGAATTTCAAATATACCATTCGCCGATTTCACGTCAGTACTCCCCAAACATTCCCGACTGTAGATCGGTGGCAAAGAATCGGCCGATGGAAATTGGCCTTATGTCTGTCGGTGGTGCCACCGACGGTGCATTAGTATCAAATAGACGGTCATGTGGAGTTTCCACCTTCAAACGAAAACACCACCGATATGTGCAACACGTGGGTCTATTTGTGAAATTATTGGTATGCATAATTGGTAGCGGTCAGCTAAAATAGTCACTGACTAATTTTTGACAGATAAGTTCATTCCGCCACTCGTGAATTCAATGGAGAGACATTTCGTTGGTGGTACAAAAACTTGGTTGGTTGGTGGTTCACAGATGTTGTTCACTGCCTTTTCCCCGGAACAGTGCCTGTCACTGCAGGATGGGTTTCGGGAGAACAGCTCATCAGTTATCTGATTATGGGTTTGCGCCAGGATGTTACAGAACACTAGATGTAGTCTTATACGGCATATAGCCTATGAGCCATGGGGGCGGCCATGACGCCCCCCGAGTAGGTGTTCTTCACTAATGGAGGTGAAAATGTAAGTGTTCTTCACTAAAGGAGGTGTGAAAAAAGTGAGCGATAATTGGAAAGTGTCACAACTCTAGCCTTGCTGACAACTGTTTATAAAGTGTTCCATGTGAAAAGCATCATGTCCTTGGTTTAATCATTATGTTATCTTGCTCTGGGATGGGTGTAGATAGTCAAGGGAACCAGTAAAATATTGAAAGGCAGTTGAATTTTGTAAGAACAAAGAGCAGAATGCAGCTTCTGTCTCCCCAAGGGGCCCACCATACTGCTGGCCACCTTGTGACTGCTTTATGAACTAACAATGGCTCTGTCCCCTATACGGGAAACCTATTCAAGTTTAGGGTCAGAGCTCGTATCTCATCGAGTTTGAATTGCGTCGTAATTCACAAGGTGGAGCTTTATGGATTACAAAGCTATTCAAATAGAGATCGAGCTCTGACCCTAAACTTGAATAGGTTTCTGAATTTATCTCACCCTTCACATTGACTAATAAGTCAATATGTGTGACATAATTCCCCATTGGATATTTTTCCTAAATATCTCACGAGCGTTGGATATGAGCTCCCAGTGATAAGTCTGTGGAGAAAAAATACCAGGGGTGAGATAAAGTCCTATCCGTTAACTAAAAACCTCCCCATCCAATAGCCCTCCACAGTGTAGCCCCATCGTCTGCCCATGCATCGAAACCAATAGTTCTGATCCTGAAATACCCCTTCTCAATAGGCGTTTCTCCAGGGCGTAGATCGGTGCTCCATACCTATATCACCCGGCGGCCCGGGCCGGAGCGAGCCCCGCCCCAAGCATGCTTTCTCACGCTCGGTCATGATTGCTGAATGTTATTGTTCCTCCATGTCGGAGTGAGAGTGTCAGGCTTCGTGCAGGGCTTCTTGATTCACCCAGCAGACTATTGCAGAGACCCAGGCAGACTCAGATGATTAAATTGAGAGCGTCATGCGATGCGATGCGAACTGCTCGGAGCAGCTCACAGTATCTTTATACAACGAGCAGTATTCAAACCAGCTCCTGAACCATATATCACTTGTAAACACTGAGTAGCGGTAGGCGACAGACACCTGTTTTTATTTTATTTTTTCTTAATGTTTATTGACGGAAGGATTCACATATCATTGACGAAAAGATTCACATATGTGTGCATGAGTTTAATCCCTATATTTTTCTTTTCTTTTTATATCATGGCTATCAGAACAAATACTATAAGCCAACGCAAAGAAGATTTCCATCTCAATTCAGGACCTATCATTTTAGTTTCCAAAATAGAGTTGCGCATTTTTTTGTACAACTTAAGCATGCTTAAAACCGAAAAAGAATACATAATATATCAAGTAGCTAACCATTTCCAAATAATCATCTTATAATTGATTTATTTAGATAGATATATGAGTACATGTACCTTCAATGTGATTCGTTCAAGAGTGTTGGATATACCAACAAGATCTCATATCCTACCGTATTGTACAAACTAACAGATACCTATATTTAAGAATGATTGTACCTTCTGACACCTGTTCATCCTATAATAAAATTGATGACTTCCAACACTTTTTCCTCATATGTTTTATCTCATCAACACCTTCGCCAAACTCTATATATTTAGACAGAAGATATTTCACCGAAATGAGCTTGATCTAAACTCATAGTCCCTAGAATTCCGTAGATTACTTCACATAATTCATATGTAAATTGGAAAGAAAGCCAGATATATTCAAGATGTGGAAACAACTTCTCTACAAAATGTGTTCGGAGTGTACTAGACACACTGATATAGCTTAGTCCTTAACTCTCAATAATTACAAACCAACCTCTGTATTGACCAGCTGCTCTGTCCCTCGTTTCTCCTCCACCAGATAATATGTGTCTTGTCTCCCTCCCCCCTTAACTTATACCACCTGTCACTCCCAAGTCACAGTGTCTATGTCCTCGTGATATCTGCCAATCTTGTCCTGTTCATCAAAGATACCAAGAAATGTTAAAATAAATATCTATAATTCTAAGCCTGTCATAACTAAATAGAATAAGTTATAATCCAACAGCTATGTGACCTATGGCACAAAGGTGTACTAAAAAGACATGCGTATACTTCATATTATCCCACTAGTAATCTTGACATTCAAGGTGAACTTTTTCTAAGGCAATTCTTCATTGATCAATAATGGTTTTTATAATACTTTCTTTCAATTCACACTCTTGACAATCGAGTTCAAGTGATGATCAATACAGTTGGCGACCCGTCAGCTGCTCTAGAGCTTGCTGGTTTTCATCGGGTGCCATAAATACAGAATTTGATTAACTAACAGATCTCTGAAAATGTACCGTCTTTTAATTTGTATTACAAAACTGCTATTGAACCTATACTATTATGAGAATGAAGCTGGCATCAGCAAACAAATAATTAAGAAAATAAAGAGCTAGTTTGCTTGTCATTCTTAGGACATTTACTCCTAAACACACTAGCAACACTATCAAATGTTACAATTTCTTTGTAAAAAAATAAAATACTTCAGAATAATAAGGGTATTTTTGCAATTATTACGTTGTTTTTTGTTGGGTTTTTTCCGGATTTTTTTCTAACACTATGCAGGGTTGCGTGTGTCTGCCCATGTAATATGCGGGGCCCGGGACTCAGTGTAAATAAAACTAGGCCTCGAGTCCCGGCAGCATCCTTTTCAGTTGTTTCGTGATTGCATGGAAACTACTCAGACTGAACGAAGGTGTTTCGTGTTTAGGCCTCTGCTAGTTTTGATGTCTCTACTAACATGGAAAAGCGCTAATAGGTCTAGTTCACGAACCAAAACACACAATCCTGTCACTAATGCGGCTTTAGCACCAGTTGTTTCCAGAGAAATTGAAAACAACGTTTGTAAAAACGTTGTATTATCGTTCCTTCTTCAAATCAGATATTGGTAAAATTGAGGTATTAGGATCGATTGATGTTTATTTTTCTTTTCTTTTTGTTCTTCTTCAAACATATTTTTAGAAGTTATTTTGCAATCCGTGGAATCTTACCTGGTACTTTTATTTTGCAGAATGTCAAGAGCCAGATCCTGACATCGACTGGACTGCTGATTATGGTGAGTACACAGGGTGGATATTTGGGTTATTATCCATCGTATACAAAGTCCCCATCGAAAGTATATGGGGACTCAGTAAACCACTACCCATTGTATAAAACCTGTCAGATACCATAACTGTGGTATACGGATTCAAACCTGTGGTATACGGCCTCAAAACCATGGTATACGGGAAAGATAGTCCCTTTTGCTATAGAGTAAAGAAATATATAGTTCCTAATGTTATACCATTTAATATGGTATTTACTGGGTTTAATTTATTCGAAAAGATGGATAATAAATGCAACAAACGATGGTTTTGTGGACAGGCAGCTCTGTAAACCACTCGCAGTTGACCTCGTAATACACTCGCTAGCGCTCGTGAATTACTACGCGTCAACCTCTCGCGGTTTACGGCCGCCTGTCCACAAAACCATCGATTATTGTCTATTTATTACATGGTTAGTGTGCCTGAATGAAATCTATTACGAGTTGTTCTTCCAAGTCGGTGAATATATCCGACCAAAAATAACAAGGAACACTCACTATGTCTACTTATCATTTCATACATGGAAATAATTATCAACGCCATTTTGCAACTCACTGAATAGCAAAATGACAGAATGACAGTGGTCACATGGTACGGAGGGACGTATGAATATTCTTTCGTCACTCAGTGACGAACGGAATCTGGACCCAATGTCAGTAAAAGTGAGACATTTGCCCAAGGGTTTATACGATGATAGTCTTTACATCATCGCATAGATCATCGCTGTATCTACTCATGTTTTCATATATATACGTCCAGATTGGGCATCCGCCTAGGGAGCGTAGAGGACGCGGGCGTAATTGCCGTATTTGGCATCCGGCGTAGATAGCACACCAACATGATAAATACTTCGGGATAGATGTACATAGACATGTAGAGAAATAAAAAAGGGAGGAGGCGTACTGGGTTTGGTAGGGGTTGGTGGTTGGGGGGCAATATAATCCAATGACAGCTTGTGTTATATATACTTGTAAGGCCTACAGAACAATGGTGTTTTGTAAGTAGAAACTATTGAAAAAATTAGAAATAAATGCTTATTTTTCAATTAATCAAAATGCCAATAGCACTTACCCTAGTACTTATATCTTATATGCAAGTATATCTGTAAATAGACTTTTCTCTAAGATAGCTGGGCCTCTATGTCCGAGAAACCTTTGGAGAAATCCTGACATAAGTTGAAACGTATAGAGTCTTAATTCTTCTTCTTTCACTGCACGAAACTTACCGCTTTATGTATGAATGCACCTGGCGTATATCGGTATGCTTTTGCGTCTACAAGGTCGTCCTATTCCCCGTGTATATACGCCTCATCTGTAGGCGCCTGATTCATGTATACGCCCGATTCATGTATACGCCAGATTGTGTTGAATATACACCACTATGAAATAGGTCCATTCTCTGCCAGTTCGCGGGTGGCGGGTCAGTGTTGGTGCATCCTCTACCAACACCCACAGGACGAGGCGGGCGGCGGGTCGCAATTTTTCTTTTTTTGTATCATGTCTACGCCCGGCGTATATATATCGCACAGAGCATGTTTTATCTTGGATACGCCAGGTGTGAAATACAGCCAAGTCGCGCACGTATACACATAAGGAAACTGAGAGTGTATTTCACACCTGGCGTATCCAAGATAAAACATGCGTCTCTTAGACGCCTCATACGCAGGTGCAGATTAGAGGTGTATATAAATGAAAACAAGTCAATATTCAGCCAATATGTGCGATTCCGCGAAGGCGCATATATGCATAAAGTTTCGTGCAGTGTTTCTTTTTCTTCATTACTTTCGCTCTTTCCTATTTTTTTCTTCCCTCTTTCTTCTCTCATACCTTCACGTATCTGCATCCTCACAGCCTCCCTCCTTGACTAATATGAGTATATTTTCAGAAATTTCCATGGGCCGATTATTCGGCACCGATTTGTATTCAGAACCATCAACCGACTTTTTGCGTACATTAAGGCAAGATCGGTGAATGGAAACGGCCTGGCATTTAAAATGGTCACTGATTGATTTTGCAAAGAATTATGCAATAAGGCCACTAATGCCTATCATGATCAACGACACAGAAAGATCAAAACGCTTTGATTTTATTGATGAAAATCATGTGCACACCCTGTATGGACTAAGAAGTTGAGGTGCTTGCCGACTGAGTGCTTGAGAAAACCCGCGGTCCTTCGCCAACGATTTCAAAGTACTTTGAAATCATCGGAGACCTCGAAAGTCGGCCGGTGATGTCAATCTATGCAATTTGGGGTGGACTTATCATTGGCAATGCCTGCATTTCATCTATTTACACTTACCGACATTTTAAATGAAATGCATAAGGACCAGTCGTCGGTGCCAGATTCTTGAATTCTTGATCAAAATCGGGTGTTTTATCCTACCCCTAATAAAAAACTCCATAGGCTTAACATTTGGTCACTGTATTCGGTCTGGAGTTCAGAAAAATGTAAAATATCGCTCTAGTGGGATACACTTGACAAATGACGTCATTTGTTAATGTAGAAGTAATTTAGACGGGTGGGGTAGGATACATTCTAAACTAAACTCGAGTTAGTCGTGTTATTGTTCATCGCCTCGTGCAGTAATACGCGATCGAATTGCCGTCGTGCGATAAACAACAACACAACTAACTCTTGTTTGGTTTCTCCATAGTATTATTATTGAGAGTTAAGGACTAAAATGTGTGCTTTGCTGTGCAATGTATTCTTCGTTCTCTATTTCTCTACTTCGGAGACTTCTGTGTTTTCTCTATTCCTGCCTATCTGTTCCTCTGTTACTATTGCTCTCTCCCATTCCTTCTCTCCCCTTCTCTTTACCCCTCACCACTTCTCCTCTCTGCATCCTCCCGGCCTCCGTCTTTTTAAAGATCTTTATCTAGCGTTTAAGTTCTATTAGATTAATACAATTTTATAATTACAATTTCTTTGTTCCAACTATTATTGTTCTATAATTCAACATACAGCTGTTAGGATACTCGAAGTTACGTGAAGTTACGCAATCGGCGCTGTATTAACAGCATATACAGGATGTAGATTGCGCTTCAGTTTTTCATTATTACTACCATACTACTATAGCATTTTTCTAATAACATGTTTTACTTCCTGTCTCTTTCACCCATCTTTATCATTTTCAATTTTTTTTCTCTCTTGCCTTCCTCACACGAGTAGATGATAATCAGTAAACCTACCCTTTCGCCGCCATTCTCTAAACAGGCCATATGTAACTTTCCCACAAAATGGCGTGGTTAACAGGTCAATATTAGTGTCCCGCAGCCAGTCCCGAGGGGCCCAAGCCCCTGCGTGTGTGAACATGCGGAGAGACGGGGCCAACTTCAACCCGGCCCCCGCAATCTATAATTCATTGAACACAAGAGACCCGGACCATCTTGTGCAGAGCGGGACAGATTCGTTATGACACCTCTCGTGGTGAAGACTCGCCTCGACGCTCCTGTCGTGGCAATTTGCTTCGTGGCTGACACGGCCATCGCCGGGGGCTTTATCTCCGAATTCAAACAGTCATGGCGGAGTGGCCTCAGAAGTGTTTTACAGTCAGCGCAGGCGCCATGTATCCAACAGGGAGGCAGTGGTTTAGTGAGGACTCGAGTCACAAACAATACTTTATCTAACCCCCTGGTAATTTTGTCCCTTAAGCCCAATACACATCTACCGACACAGGGTTGAACAATTAAGGGGAGCGTCCACCAACCACGACAAGGCTACGACAAGTGCCGACATGAAAGTTCCAATCGCAGCCTTGTCGCAGCCTTGTCGTGAGAAGAGCAGTGTCGGGACAGCGGTGTCGGGTCATGTCGTAGACGTTGCTGGTTGACATAAAAAAAGGCGCCCATGGTTCCTACACACTATGACAGTGATATCAAGGAAACCACAACACTCCACGACAAAGGTCCAGTCGTAGCAAAGATAGAACATGTTCAATATTGTCGTAGCTTTGTCGGAAGGCCCCCGACAGGACCCCGACCAGCTTCATGGTGCAGCCTGTTGTGGCCTTGTCATAGCCTCTTGTCGGGAACTGGGGTCCATCAACCACGACAAGGACACAACAAGGCTTCCAATCCGTAGAGCTGTCATGGACCTTGTCGGAAAGCTATTGTCGTAGCCTTGTCGTGGTTGGTGGACGCCCCCCTTTAGTTCCCAAACCGTATAGAAGTCAGAGTGAACTTGTTGCAGGCAAATTACGTAACCCCTTGGCCCATGTCGGCCACCCAATCAAAGGCCATTTACCAACATTCCATTGTTGGCAAATGGATTCATCAACATGTTGTTAAACTTTTGGTGAGCCATTTAGGAGCATCGCAAGACAAATTGTTGGTGACAAAAGAACATATCAAGTAGGGGGCTCACTAATTATTGGCTAACTCTTGCCTAACTGCCCTTAATCTACAAACTAGGGCCGATTCCGTTAGGATGCCTCGCCTGAGACAAATTACCATTCCTTTGTCACCGACAAAGGTACATTAATGTTCCAAAATCGGTAGATGTGTATGGGGCTTAACCCGGCGTTTACACTAGATGACAAAATACATGGCTACTGTAGATCGTTAGGCCAATAGTCGTCAGGTGGTGGCAATGTCCACCGCAAAAGTCGTTTACCTCAGAATGTACTAGAGCGTTTACAATGATGACTGATTTTTCACAAAATCGCCACCTGTCTAGACGACTAATTCGAGCTGGTTAGAAATAATCGCGGGCGTGAGAGTGTGTCCAATAGTCGTCAGGTAGTGCTATATTGCATAATCTGACATAATCAATTGATCTGCAGTCGCCACCCACTTGGCGTTTAGACTAGACGATTTCTATTATTTTACTGCTGAAAGTCGTCAAGGTGTGCGAAATGCCAGAGTCGCCAGCCAGAATCATCTAGTGTAAATGCTCTGATAGGTTTAACATTGGGAACTCGTTCTCCATGTTCCTATACATGAGTATTGCTCTCCGTTGTCCATGGTCTGTACCCTGTGTATCCTCCATTCTAGTGTGCATAGGAGTGGGATAAATACACAAAGCAACTCATTTTTGGTCAAAGTCATTGTTCTCCAACTCGTTTGAATGCAACGTGATATTCACTACGCATCAATCTTATGGAAACCGACGACCTTGACCTTGACCAAAAATTGGTTTTGTTCTTCAGTATTCATTGAAGGAAACTGGATGGTGTTTTTGTACCGAAAACGTTCATCATAAAACAGAGAATGCGCACACGTGTGCAAATCAATGCGGAAATGTGTGTATCCTTCAGTAATATCCAGTAGGAAGGGAATCATCTCAGTGGGTCTGATTTGGTGAAAGGACCCTTGAATGCCACTTATGCATACAATGCATGTATGAATGGGCGATGTTTTTTCTCTATTCATTTTTTTCCCTTTATGGATAAACAATTATGCAAACCCTGTGATCTCGTTTTATGCCTCCCTGATGAATACCATCAGCGATGTGTATATGTATGAGAGATGAGCCTAAATAAATGATATTCAATGAGACCTAAATAGGCAATTATTAGATTACATGCTCACGAGAGACTCCCACAGTATGGACAGCCGCGGCTATCAGACAACGTCGCCTGAAGGGAGGGTGCCATTGAACCGGCTACTAATAGAATCTGAAAGCATCTTGGCCTGGAAAAGAATCAGCCTCCGTTTACCACTGATTTTTCAAACGACCACCTCTGTACCTCAATTCGTTATATTTGTGAAAAAACTGACCTCCTTGATTTAGACCAATATTGTAGACTAATCGCTCCCCTACAGATGTGAGACTGGCAGTGCCTTGACGTCACTAGTAGTAGACCATTTGGTTATTTTTGGGAACCGTATACATCTCCTCACCCAAGGGACCAGGGCCAGAAGCTTTAATGATCTCAATCTAATTATATCAATGAAATAACGCTGGTGCTTTTAAGCTTTGAAGAGTGTAAAAGAAACCGCCTCTGTTGCCACTATCTCAGACGCGCTGCCTTCCCAAAAGTTAATCATACATTTAATTATATATTCTTCTTCTTCATCAGCGACAATGGGAGAAAACTCACTGTGAATATTGGCTTTAATAAGTAGGGCGTTTCCACTAATGGATCCTTTGTTCTTTGTCTGCTGCAGGAATGGGTAGACGAACGTCTGCGCTGGGATCCAAAAGAATTCAATCTCAACGAAATCGTCATAAGCGCCAAGATGTTGTGGGTCCCCGAATTCGCCGTCATAAATGGGTAAGTGCCCTTCAGTTGACTACAGCATTTTGGTTACTCTGATGATTGTTGCCTACATGAATGTACAGTTATAAAGGACAACCTGCAATATCTCCTACACTCGTTACATTAATCAAATGATATTGAATAAGGCATGCGAAAATATTCGAACCTATTTAATCAGGTTTGGGACAGATATTAATGATAGCAGTAAAACATGAAGGTATGATGACATTGGGTTGGTAAGATACACTGTGATGATAGTAAAATACAGGATATACGTAATTGAGGACTAAACAAGAAACCAACAAGCTTTGGTCAAAGTCGTCACTCTCAACGAGTTTGATGCGGAGTAATATGAACGAGGTGACAGCTGACTGAATATCATGTAGCATTCAAACAAGTTGGAGAACAACAACTTTGATCAAAAAGTTGCCTTTTATATTCATCTAACCCTGTATACACTTAAAGAATTACCGATGCACAGGATATAGACCATGGAAAAAGTCCCAGTGATGGCGTTGATAGTCTTTAAGGAAGGGGACTGGGAAGTCAAAGTGGAAATCCTAGATGGCAAATGTGAAGTAATCTTTTTTTTATTCTAAACTGCAGCGTAAGAGAAATTCCAGCACATTATGTCCAACGACCGTTAATTGATAATGCAGTAGATTTTTTTTTATTTAAAGAAAGTTCTTTATTGATGTCAAAGTTACATGTATTGATGGTACAACAATCCAAGGATATTTCAGAACACCAAATAAAGAGGCCGAAGCGTCAGCCTTACAGTAGGCTGATTTTCATCGCATTAGCCGAATCCCAGGTCATGATACAGTATGTAAATATAACATAACTCACAGTAATTTACTTGAAGTAGTAGTGCAACTATGTCCACCAAAATGTGACTCATTATCCAATTTAGGAAACTGGAAGATGCTTTATAAGGCAATGGCCTTGATGGTAAGATAGCACTGTACACCGAGATGAGCTCGAGTCCCAGTAAATCTGAGAAAAATAGCAACCTACAGCAGTTTGGACACTCTTAAGTGAGAAGTGGGATTGTCTCTGTCATAGAAGCTTTAGATACACTTTTAAATTCCTTATATGACTCGATGTTTCTAGATAGTGGTGACAAAAGATTATTGTCTAATTATCCATGTCTTAGCATTTCTCTTACATTTGACTTCATTTGATTAAGTTTCTGTGAGATTTGAGTACTTAACTTAACTCTAACTCTTACCTCATGCTGCAACTCGCGAGCGATTAAAGGTTTCATTTCCATAACTTATATAAATCTTAATTTGTTAGTTACCTCTATATGAGCCAAGCACTATAAGGGTTCCCTAATTACAATTAGCTAATTACTTTACTGGTACATAGAAGCGCAGAGTCATACCAATAGCCCAATGATTACCTTGCAATCATCTCCCCATGTTCTAATTAGTAGACGAAGGATTTGACACACTCGCAATACCAGACTGAAATCTCTGCTCTGCTCTCTCATTGCATACCTGAGAGAATGACATTGTAGTGACGTATTAGCAGCTATAATTGTGACGTAAGGGATGATGACGTCATACTTAAGTCTGCGCATGCCCGCTAGTACTCATTTCGTCTCTCGGCAACGACGTACATTGAGAGGGGATGGGGAGGACTGTCTGCGGCGCCGGGATTAGGCGTACAGAGGTGGTCAATAGGGAGAAGGACGCTGAAGAGGAACGCCCGGCCACTCCGCGAAGCTTGCCTAATTAGCTGGCTGTGACAGAGGACGCGCGTCTCATCTCTGCTATTTGCCGCAAGGTGGGGCAACGACCTTACCGGCGCCGGCACAAATCCACTCACCCACCCATCCATCTACTCGCCTGTAGACTCCATACGGCTATCCGTACAATGCACACAACCACCCGGCCACACACCCCATACCTTTCCCCACAAGCACCCACTCGCACAGCCCACACACCCATCAACACAACAACTGGCCCATACACCACATACACCTATTTCCACAACCACCCTCTCGTGCAGCCCACACACCCATCAACACAACCACTGGCCCATACACCACATACACCTATTTCCACATACACCCTTTCGCACAGCCCACACACCCATCAACACAACCACTGGCCCATACACCACATACACCTATTTCCACATACACCCTTTCGCGCAGCCCACACACCCATCAACATAACCACTGGCCCATACACCACATACACCTATTTCCACAACCACCCTCTCTCACAGCCCACACACCCATCAACATAACCACTGGTCCATACATCACACACACCTATCAATACAAACACCCGCAAACACAATTGGCCACCCACATACCCCACCCACTAATCCACACAACCATCCACCCACTCGAACACCCCACACACATATCCACCAACCACCCACCCACCCGTACATACAACTGCCCACCCCATCCATACATCCACACAACCACATAATCACCCATCCAAGCAACCGCCCACCCACACACCCCACACAACTATATCCACACAACCACCCGCCACTAGGACACCCTCCACACCTATCCACATAACCACATAACCACCCACCCACCCGCTCACAGAACTGACTACCTCGCACAAACAGTCGCACACCCATCTTCACAACCACCCATCCACCTCACACACTCACTTAACCACCCACCCATGCAACCATCCAGCCACACACCACCCATACCCATCCACAAAACTATCCCCTGACCCACACAAACACCCACTTGCACACCCCACACACCCATCAACACAGCCACTGACCCATAGAACCATAGAACCTACACACCCATTCACACAACCGACCCGCCACAAATCCATCAACACACCCACACAACCACACACCCTACACACCTATAAAACCACAGCCCAGACACCACACACCACACACAGCCATACACCTGCACACCTCACTTACCCTTCAACACAACCACTGACCCTCACACCCACACACCCCATACAACCACACACCTGCATATCCCATACACCCATCAACAGAATTACACCCCCACACCCCCACAACCACACACTCACACCTCAACCACACCCATCAAGATAACCACACCCACATCCCACACAACCACACATCCACACATCCCAACCACACCCATCAAGACAACCACACCCACATCCCACACACAACCACACACCCACACACCCCACCCACACCCATCAAGACAACCACACCCACATCCCACACACAACCACACACCCGCACACCCCACCCACACCCATCAAGACAACCACACCCACATCCCACACAACCACACATCCACACACCCACACATCCCAACCACACCCATCAAGACAACCACACCCACATCCCACACACAACCACACACCTGCACACCCCACACACATCCATCAAGACAATTACACCCACATCCCACACACAACCACACACCCACACACCCCACCCATGGACACCCATCAAGACAACCACACCCACATCCCACACAACCACACACCCATACACCCCACCCACACCCATCAAGACAACCACACCCACATCCCACACAACCACACATCCACAAACCCACACATCCCAACCACACCCTTCAAGACAACCACACCCACATCCCACACAACCACACATCCACACACCCACACATCCCAACCACACCCATCAAGACAACCACACCCACATCCCACACAACCACACACCCACACACCCACACATCCCAACCACACCCATCAAGACAACCACACCCACATCCAACACACAACCACACACCCACACACCCCACCCACACCCATCAAGACAATCACACCCACATCCCACACACAACCACACACCCACACACCCCACCCACACCCATCAAGACGATCACACCCACATCCCACACACAACCACACACCCACACACCCCACCCACACCCATCAAGACAACCACACCCACATCCCACACACAACCACACACCTGCACACCCCACACACATCCATCCACAAAACCACTCACACCCACTCCTTGTCATCATATTAGCACGGGCGACCGAGGCAAGACGGCGGCGTCTTCATTTATTCAGGAAACCATATAATTCGCGTCGCATCTATCGGGCGGTGTCGGGCGGCGGGCGGCGGTGGCCGGGTCCCCGGGGGCTCCCTCTCTGGGGCCGCCTCGCCGGAATTACCGAGTCACGCGCCGGCAGCCAGTTCTTCGCCGACGGCACTCGTTTGTGGTCCGGAATAAATCGTTTGTCGATTCTATTGTAGTGCTGGAGCAATAAGGAACCTCAGTGAGATACTCATATTCTTTCTTCAAGTGTAGGTCATAGGCGCTGGCATGGTGCTGTCTTCTTGTATCTCACCCCTAGTACAAGTTTAGCCATAGGGATAACATTAGAAAAAAAATACTCAACGATCACCCCCGTAAAGTGATAATACTACGCGAGGGCCGTGGCGTAGTGAATGCGGGATGACGCCATATGGACTTGCAAAGTTTATTCTAATCATTCTAATATCATAATGCTATTTAATGTCATAGAAAGGGGTGAAATAAATCCAGAACACTCGACTACCTTTTGTTTATACTATTCTCGATGCAGTTCTATATAAATATTACGACACGCTTCGTTTACACTAGACGACTAAAAACGTGCAAGTGGCGACTGTAGATCGTCAAACCAATAGTCGTCAAGTGGTGCTTGTGCATGCAAAATCAAGCCCAATAGTCGTCAACCCAAGTAGCACATCAAGTGTTTATAAAACACAAAACGATATTTCATCTCTTGAATGAGGAATATGTTACTTTCTGCTATCGACCTCACCTGGCGTTCATATTAGACGACTAAAGACCTGGCGACTGTAGATTGTCTTGCCAATGGTCGTCAGGTTGTGCTTGATTAAGTAATCTCTGCCTCAAAAATCGTCGACCCAAGAATGTACTTGACAATTTACGCTGGACAACTTTTCACAGAAGCACTGCCCGTCTAGATGACTTATTCAAGCTGGCTAAGAATAATCGCGGGCGTCAGAGCGTGTCCAAAAGTCGTCAGGTGGTGCTGAATTGTGTAATATGAAATAATCAGACGATCTGCAGTCACCACGCGCTTAGCGTCAACATTGGTTAATTTCTAGCCTTTTACTGTTGAAAGTTGTCAAATGGTGCCAAATTTAGGAATCGCCACTTATAATCTCCTAGTGTAAACGTTGTGTAAGCAGGCATTTACCCCAGACGATTATAGGCGACGAATCTTGAAGGTTAACCCTATTTAACTACCGGTGACTATACTCATTTCCCATTAAAAAACCGCAGGTGAAAATGGTTGAAGGAAAAAGAACGCCGGGTTAAGATCGGAATACTTGGTATCACAGGTGTTGGCCTTATTCTTATGTCCAAACTATAAGCTATAATAGTTTCAAACGTGCGGGGGTTTAATATGTTTCGCAAATCCATTTATGGTGTATCACTTATCTTCTACTACTCTATCGGATGGCACTGGTTCATAAAATCAACAGAATGCCCAGCTGACCATGTCCAATCACTCAATACCGTCATACCTCAAGGCCCTTGACTTGGTGCAGTTGGGTCACAAAAACGATCTATAGACTGAATGAAACTCAAACCTTTCAATGGTTATTCATTTATATCTGCACGCTTATTCATCAATGATGAACATACTATTTGCTCCTAGTTATTCTTTGCATGGAAGATCGCTGCTCAATGCAGTATTTTGCCTCTATCATTGTGCTAAATGAAAGTACCCCCTGTAAATTTTGTATCTGATGTTCATCTAATCCTCTAGATAACCTCCAGTAATATCTCATGTATATAGTCAGGAACAAGCTCTAATATCATACGGACACATAGCCCCTGGTCATTGGACCAAAATACCTCATTTTACTCCATGGCATCGGCTAGACACTCTAGCAAAGACAAAACTGCAGTCATTCAGCATATAGTGTACTTAAAATCAATCACAAAGGTTCACCAAAGCTACCGATGGGGAAATGGGGGTGAAATGAGTTTCCATAAGTTATTGGCCATTCCCTGGCTTGCTCGTTCCATAGTGCGTGTCAGCACTCATCTTGAACAAGGTATGTATTGGAAATAGATAATCCTTGGTAAAAGCCTATTTATCTTATTGAAAACGGTTGCATATTGACAACTGTTGGCTCACATGAGTATAGCGAATTATGCCAGCCACTGGTATCGACAATGACACGTCAATGTCTGAAAATGAAAATTGAATGTGAATGTTTTATGATTATGATGAATCTTTTTCAGTTGTTCACTTTTAAAGCATTTATAAAGATAAAAATCATTTTCCAATGCCACGAATGCCGAATCTAAATAGCAATGTTTAAAAAAAATGATTCCCTGTCTCCACCCTGTCCACGCACTTATTCCTCATGATTGGAAAAAAAAAGTTTATTTATTGTGATTATCATCAGACGAATGACCTGTATCCTTGTGGGGTTTCTTTTTTATTGTAAAATGTTATTGCAAACATTTGCATAACAAATGTCCGGGACCTCTTGGACCTTTTTAACATCAAAATGCGAATACAGGTGGCTATAACATAGTTTGATATTAAAGAAGAAACCAACAAGTTTTAGTCAAAGTCGTCGTTCTCCACGAGTTTGATGCGGTGTGCATCACATAGCATTCGAACGAGTTAGAGAATGACTTCTTTGACCAAAACGAGTTTCTTTCTGTATTTATCTTACCCCTGTACATACTAAAAGAATAGATGACGCACAGGAAATAGACCATGGAGAACGGACTGCAATACTCATAGGGGCATGGAGAACGAGTTCCCAATGTTAAGCCTATGGGCATTTATTCCAGGGGTGAGATAAAGTATAGTTATCAGATCATTTACAGGCTCACAACCGCAGGTAGAGAAAAGATAGTTTAGGAATGGAGGAAAGGGGATGGTAATCTGTGATTCTTGCTAGTTTTGTAACACTTTCCCTAGTAATAGCCTAGATTCTTTTTGCATAGCATATTAGTAGATCAGATTGTAGATATGTTATCAGACATACAACAACTCAGGATACTATATAACCACCTGTCCCTGAAGTGCACTGCAAATAGGCAATATTTACTCTAGTAAAGAAAGCAAAAATAAGGAATAATCGAGGTAAAAAACAGACTCATAGAAGCTACTCAGTTTTAATTACCAGAGCCACCTCTGGCAAGCAACAGGATCAAGTCGCCTTTAACCGTAACCTACACTGGCAACCAGAGCTATACAAAGGTATCTCTGGTCGAGGTAAATATGCGGCTGCCTTCACCAAGTAGCGGGATCTGTTTGTTACTCTCCTACCAGATTTTTCGTTCTCCTTGGAGAGTGTATACAGTCATAACATCGAAGCCAATATACTATTTATTTATTTCTTTTTGTATATTTCTATTTAAGAAAGAATCCCCATAAAGCTAGATTTGAATATAAATTTGTTAACCTATGAATTTTACCTATAAGTTATTTCTGCTTTTTGAGCCTACACAGAACAGAACTACTTTGTTTGAGGCGCACCCTGAGTGATCCCGTGTGGGATTTCACCCGACAGACCCCTATATCGTAGAAGGGGTTGGCTGCCACACTAACCGTAACCCTGCGTTGACAATAGACGATTTACAAGTCATATATATACAGCGTCAGCATATACATATATCCAGGTGGTTCTGTCAATAAAGTGGCCTAAGAATCAGTCACTATTTGGGTGACTGGTTTTCATTGCCTGGCCAACCCAGTTAATGGTTATCGTGAGATTGAACAACGCAAACAGGGATTCATACAATGCTCAGACAACAAGGCACATTGATTTACAAAGAAAATTTTACCCATTTACAATCAGAAAAGAAATTGATAAAACTGGTATAAACTCCTACATGATGGCTTTCGTAAGATTTTAAAAATATTTTTACTATTTATTTTATCATATTGCGTTATTTGGTACCATCTGGCGACATGCCCTGGTGCCGACGACTAATTTAAGCCGGCTTGAATTAGATCTCTAGACAGGCGATTCAGTGGTCGACCACCTCAACTTTTGGGCCAAAACGTATCTGGTGCGTTCATGACCATGACCTTAACCCTCTTTCACCTCCGAGTTTCTAATTAGAAATATTTTCGACTGTAGTTTAAACAGGTTAACCTTCAAGAATCTTGGCCTATAATCGTCGACGACTATTGCGACCGATATTACGTAATCAAGCACCACCTGACGACTATCGGCTAGATGATTTAATAAAAAAAATCGTTCATTTGCTTTCAATGGAGTCCCATCGTTCTTCCTGACAAGTGCATCCAGAATACAGAGAAACAAAACATCCTGATCAGATAATAAATACAAATACTGCAGTCATATTATTAGTTTCCGATAGATTACTAGATATATAGTTATATAATACTAAAGAAGAAACCAACAAGTTTTGGTCAGAGTCGTCGTTCTCTGCGAGCTTGATGCGAGTGAATATCACGGAGCATTCAGACGAGACAGAGAATGACTTCTTTGACCAAAACGAGCTGCTTTCTGTATTTATTTCACCCCTGTACGCATTAAATGAATAGACAACACACAGGATATAGACCAGGGAGAATGGACTTCAATACTTGTAGGGGCAAGGAGAACGAGTTCCCAAAGTGTATATATATATATATATATATATATATATATATATATATATATATATATATATATATATACACATATATGTGCATGCATATATATATAATTTCATTATAGACTATACATGGGTGTTAGGCGACATACCTACCCCATCACTAACCTGATCCTACATTACATACTTTTTTTCTTCTTTTTTTTCAGAATTTCTTTATTGATATCATATCTGTCATACATCACTTCTGTTTCAAATTCATTTGTTTCAACAAAGTGGGTTAGCCGTCAGCACGGACATTAGTGCTGGTTTCAATCGGTTCCCATATTACAGGTAATATCTACAAGGCGAGAGTTTATGAGTTTCTGCGAGTGCTTTGTTGGATGGCTACCCACATCCTATCACACTCGGATCATATTTTTATACATTTAGTTCATTCGTTTTTTTGGGTTTTTACCTGACATCGGGTCTTGGATTTATAGTGACTATACACTAGCCATATAGGTAAATGATTCCATAACAGTCACGTTTTGAGTCGTCTAGTGTAAACGGCGGTAAGGCTGTCACAGTCCTTTTACCTCCTCCCACATCAAATCTCCCCCTCTCCTGGGTTCCTCCTGGTGCTAGTCCCCCGAAAGCAATCCCCACCCATCACACACACCCTCCGGCTCGGTCATTGACCGGGGCACGGGGCTGGCCCGGTCACCCACCCGGACAAATACCCGGAGTTTGTTCACTTCGATCTACCCCTGGGAGACAAAAGGGGCTGTTGGGGTGACGACTGGAGGCTGTGGAGTAGAGCAGGGTTAATACCTGCAGGGCTTTATTTACCGATCGCTGGCAGGTCGGATAGAGGAGGGGTGGGTAGAGGGAGCAGATGGGAGCTCAAACATATCGCCCTGCTGCTCAATATTGGACGATCAATCACTCACCCTGGACAAACTAATCGCATAATTGGACCGGCATTTAGTTTTAATATGGCTATTAGCTGGACACGGGCAGAGAGGGCAAGGGTGACGGATGGACCCGCGGGCGGGCGGGCGGGCGGGCGGGCGCGCGGGCGGGCGGGCGGGCGGGCGAACAACACCCCGATCTCTCCTCTCCTCACCCCTGCTACCACTCGTGACCCATCAGGCTTATGTCAACCTAGGTGGCACTTCTTCTAGTGTGGCGTTTCCACCTTCCGCCTAAGGCCTGGCGTCCACCTACTACAATGCACCTCCCGATGAAAAATCAAAATCGCGTCGGAAGGTTACCTAATATCGGGGCAGTTGACCAGGTTTCTGCGATTAGACACCGATAAAACCCCCATACAATGCGTGGTGGATTGGCATGTCCAGACATATGTCTACGATTTTGCACCTTCCCGATATGGCACCGATTTAGACATTTTGTATCAGTGCCATATCGGGAGGTCTACGATTCTATCGTAGTAGGTGGACGCCGGGCCTAAAACGCCACCGATAATTTTCACGCTGTACAGATGTCGGTCGGTGGTTCTCTTTTTGAAAGGTCGTTGGTATATAATCGGTGACCTGCACTGCAAAAGTGAGGTGGATACTGACAGACTTTTGGTAGTAAAATGCAGACCACAACCACATTTATGCGGTGCAGATCACTGATTATATGCTCCAACTTCTCACAAGTAGAACCACTGACCAACTTTGTCTGTCATGAAAATAATCGGCGGTTTTTAGTTAGCATTTGGAAACATCACATAATGTGGCATTTCCACCTGCAAATTATGACCGCCAATTATGGCATTTCGCTCTGCCGACCGGTTATGCAACTCATTTTGTGCAATAATCGTCAGGTGGAAACAGAAATGGTCAATTATTTCTCTCCTGCTTTATGGTACATATATATGGCACAATCAACAAAATTCTGCAGCCACCAACAAAATCAAAGCACATTAATTAATTGGTGGCGGTTTGCATTTTACTACCAAAAGTCAGCATCCACCACATTTAGGCAGTGCATATCACCGATTAAGCCGGATGCCCATCTACCGATTTAGGGTTGAACGATTAGTTCCCAAATCGTATAGGAGTCGGTCACTTTGTCGCAGGCAAATTACGTAGCCCCTTGCTCGACCCGCACACTGATAAAATCAGTGTATGGTCCACTAATCGCTGGGGGAGGGCAAAAACCAAAGAAACCGAGTTTTCACTAATCGCTGGGTAACCTTGCCTAGCTGTCCTACATCTACCGACTCTGTTAGGATGCCTTGGCCGAGACAAATTACCCTCCCTTGTCGCCGACAAACCTACATAAATGTTCCGAAATCGGTAGATGGGCATTGGGCTTTAGGTGCCACCGACTTTACACAAGAGGTGGATACACCACATCATGTGGCATTTCCACCTGCAAATAACGACCACCGATTATGGCATTTCCCACTGCCGACTAATCGACTTTTCCATTAAAAACCGCTGGCCGACTTTTATACAGCGTGAAAATTATCGGTGAGGTTTTAGTCGGCAGGTGGGAACACCACAGTATATCATTGTTATACCAACCATCTACTTTCCCACCCGCCTGTTCATTCATCCCCAGCGGGCTGCGGACAGGTGTCAGACCACACAGTATCCCCACAAGCTGCTGTGATAATCCCCAGGCCGGTAACATGCTCATAGTGATCATTCAGCACCCTAGACGTACACCAGGCTTGAGACACGATCCTACCTTAATTGTGCACCGCCCGCCCAACAAGCACTGCCTTCGCCGAGATACCGCCAGCCTATACTCACTCACTCCCCGACCTCCTCAATTACTCTGCCAGAAAGGCGACGGTCACAGCGGTGATGGAGACATTAGGGAGGATGGTGGAAGATTACGGGATTCTGAATCAAATCTACAACCGAGGAACATATTTCTTGGACGCGCATTTTTTTTCTTTGCACCGTCAATATTCATCATAGGCAGAGCCACGTAGGGTTGATGGGGCTCTGGACATTATGCTACATCGCCAAAATGCTACATTTCTCGCGAAAAGAATAGCGGATACCACGCTTTTTTACTATTTTTTCATGATTTCTTTATTGACTGATTCTTTTATATAGTTTCTAGTGCGGTTTTTATTATACAGTACTTAATATGAATAGATAAAGAGGGCGTGTAAGGCCACTCAAAAAAACAAACTTGTTTCTCATCACCGCACGCATCAGAAAAAGCGATTTTAGAAGATTTTTTTAAAATAGATGAACCTTGATAGAAATTATGAAAGGTACGTGTATTTAGTATCAAATTAAAGCTCCTGATATCAGGGATGCATTAAATGTAGAGCCAGTAAAAATCTGGAAACCCCGCATAAGTAGACACCCCGCGTAAGCAGCAACTTTGGCCCGGATCGGAGGGTGTCCGCTTATGCGGGGTTTTACTGTATGTCTGCCCTCTTTGATATAGCAAAAAAAAAAAAAAAAAAAAAAAAGCGCCCTCGTCGTATTTTCCATGGCTTGGTGATGAGAAATAAGTTGTTCTTTTTGATTGGCCTAACATG
Organism: Alentia gelatinosa; assembly: GCA_950022655.1. NCBI lineage: Eukaryota > Metazoa > Annelida > Polychaeta > Phyllodocida > Polynoidae > Alentia > Alentia gelatinosa. The sequence continues at coordinate 163,311,414 of OX465579.1, forward strand.
AGCTATTTTACAAATATAGCTGGTTTTCATTGTCTAGCCTTGTTAACCCGTTTTAAGATTATAGTCTCACAGTCACAACTATGATGACACACCTTTGACACCTGCAACTATAGCACTGTGAAGCTTGTTTTTGGTACTCATTAATGAATGACTTATTTTCATAGGCCTAGATTGATAAGAATACAAAATAAACTAATACTGAGCTCCTAGGTACATAACAGATACATTTTAAAATTTTTCTTTATTTTAAATCCCGAAACCCCATATTCTTTGGTTGCCACTGCGAGATTAAGGTAAACAGAAGCGAACTGTCCAATTATCTGAGCGAAGTGTCCGTAGTTTTGTGTCTACGTAGCATGATTTATCCTACCCCTCATACAAATCTCCATAGACTTAAATGGTGTGACTGTATGTCACTTTTATGCCATAGAATATGTATATGCCACTGGTGACATATGAAATTTAAAATATGTGATGGGGTAGGATAAAATCTAAACATAAATGCCTCGTTCCGTACAAACCGTAAATATCATCTCGTTTTGTAGCTTGTACAGCATGGTCAGGTCGTCCTATATAATTACCTACTGGTTCATGCTGTCAAATCCATCCGTCGCGCATTACCTTGCATTACCTGTAATACCATGCTCTCTACCCACTGACGCTAGCCCGAAATCCCCCGTCCGAAATAACAACCCGTTTACACTGATTTTACCCCGCCCCACTCAACAGCTTGCCCAACACCAATGCTGTGTGTTTCTCATGGGATCTGGCGTTTTCTCGGAGGTTCACGCGGGTTCTCGGTCAAATCGGAACCCCAGGAGATTGAAAGCTCAATTGGGTGACGAATGGGCCACCCGCCGGTCACCAGCTAATCAGCGCTGGTGCCAACAGATTGCGTACATGACGTATAGCCGTCTGACGGGGCTTGGAACCAGCGAAAGCCTCACACCTGCTAGCCTGGAAGCCTGGTCTATGTGCTCACTCACATTATAGGCCAGGTAACGTCACACTCTCCTAGCAGAGATCCTGCGCTCTACTTCCTGTATCTCTACCACAAACTGCCTGTTTGGGCTCAAATCTGGCCCATACGCCGGTTTTTGAAATATCCTAAATTCTAATGGCTTTTGGGGGTATTTTGTGTTCTACTTGTAAATAGAGATGAACATATTTATGGTACATAAAATACTCTCATTTCTGTGAAGCTCCTTTAACAATTCCTATATTTCAATACTCATTATATATGAGTTATTTGACTTGTATACCTTTTGACAGTTGCCTTGTTAGGAATCTGAAATGTTCGCTGGTCTCCCCTGTCTTTAGTGGATAACCAGCTTTGGGTTGGGACAAAATCTGTTTAAAGAAACATTCTTATATTAACTTTCATCTTTTGAAAGGTTTATATTATTTATTTTGTATCGTTGTACACTATAAACAAGTATTAGTAAGGTGTTTGGTGAATCTCGTAAGGGAGAGAGGTTGTGCCGGTCATCCTTTTAGTACGTCCCATTGTCGCCAGGGCTAGGACGCTCAGGCTCGCAAAGCTGGATGGGGTTTTGCAGACGGACTACTGCAAATAAGTGGGGAACAAGCGAAATTTCAAGGTTGTGCACTGGTATTACGTAGGAAGGCGTTACCCATCCCCTATTTCATTGGGACAGGTAACCAGTTTAATTATAGGCCAGGTAACGCCCTCCAGTTTTTGATGAATTATGGGTAACACCTCCATCTTTCTGCTGCATCATGGGTACGAGTGTTCAGCTAATACTATGCTGCTTTTTAGAGAAACATTCTAACAAATTATCTTTTGAAAAGTTGCCATTACTTCTTTTTTTTTATTATTCTTAATCATAAACAAGTAAAAATGAGGTATTTGGGGAACCTCATGAAGAGAGAAGAACTCTCCTAGCAGAGATCCTGCTGGAAGAGTGGGAAAGAGGTTGGGCTGGTTATCCTTGTCACTGCAAATAAGTGGGGAACCAGCGACAGTTCAAAGTCGCTTATAGCTGGGCGTTACCAGTCCCATATATTTCATTGGGACAGGGAACCAGTCTACACACTACTCTGGCCACCAGAGCACACTGACGTCAGCTCTGGTGGAATCCGATCTGAACCACCTTGCTTTGCACTTGCCTAGCTGATCTTCTTACTCTTAGAGTAATAATCTCTGCTAGAAGAGGGAATCATTCTTCAAGCAGATCTTTTGATGTGGTAATCTCTGTCACAACAGGCTATTGTCATGGTTGGAGATTGTAGTACTCTCGAAGTCCCTTATCTACATTGTTATTTCTTTTTTTGTGTATTTTGATAACAAAAAATCCTCGAAATCACAATCAGCTAAGTCAATAATGCTTTGTAGTGAGTATTCATAGTTTATATTCTACGATGTCCCAAAAGCGTACCCTGCTTCGAGATATTTGTATCGAGCTCTCTGGCCAGAAAGGGATCTCAACAGACCAATCTCTAAGTCGGAGACAGAGATGGTGGCCAATCTATCTACACACCTGCCTCTTAGTGAACCCCTCTTAGTGGGGTGTGGAGGATGGTGGGGGTGGGAGGGGGTGAGGGGGGAGTGTCCCCTCCCCCTAACCCGCCTTCGTATTACTCCTTCCCCGGCTTCATTACCACATACACGTGTTTTTGAGGCCTTGTCAAATACATCTGGTGCCAGTGAACACACACTGGAATGCTATTTCATTAACTGTAAAAACTCATAGTTGTGAATATGTCATTTCAGACCAGGGTTAGTTTGCTCACTGCCAAAGACACAGCTATACAGTAGAATATTTTTCTGATATCTCATTACAAAATGTTTTTCTTCTGAGACACTGGTAAACCAGTATCACGTTCCCCTGTTTCACTCACATCTAGATTTTGTCTTAGAATGGAAAACATCCCCAGTATTCAGTAATAATGTTCAAGGACATTATAAATGACACATGTGATGCAGTATTGTGAATAAATAATTAGTAATGTAAGTGGTCTAAATTGATGAATTAACTTTGAAAAAGACTATACAGCGTAGAAATTTCATTTCCAATTCCTTTTCTATGTTTTCTTGTGAAGATATAGAATAAATTCAGTAAGATATGTTTAAAGAATTATACAAAGCATAAACTAAAGTGTTATGGCATACAGCCTTGTTCTGCAAAAAGAAGACCGAAAGTTGTTCTAAATATAATATTAACCCTCGTATCGACCATTAGAGCTAGAATATAGACTATCAGAGCAGTTGCCATGGAGGTAATTATTTTGAACATCTGCTGTTCCTAGCTGTCTATACCATTGTTCTCAGCCATACAAACAATCGACTCTCAAATTTCTGAGGACATTACAGTGGTAATAGCTTTTGACTTTCGCAGAAATCCTTTTCGCACGAAAACCTTCATGGATTTAAAACAGCACAGAGTCCGTGACTGGTCCTTCTCACAGTCGAGCCACAGCCAAAGGGAACTACTAGCCCTACTTCAATTTTTCATCAAGTGAAATTCAAACGTACAGACTAATGTACCTGAGACGGGTGTACTTAAGATATTTCCCCTGGTTTCAGACAATTCTCCTTCAGTAAAGTGGGATGCACACGTAGAGACTAATATACTTGAGGCCGATGCACTTCACAAGTTTTCCCTTGTCTCAGACCATTCTCCTTTGGTACAAAATTCCAATGGCAAGGTGCCTTTACCAATCTCAAGGGAAAATGGCGAATTAAATTAACATGGAAGGACACGTAGTATCAGACATAGTCACAGTGAACACTCACCCTGTCCCTCAAATACACTTGAGGTGGATGGTTTTAAGAACATGTGACCCTGCTTGCTGGCCTCCTAATGATTAGGTTGGATGCTCAGCAGTAGGTCCATTTGTCTCACCAAAATGCCCCTATAACTTTAGACGTGTTAAAATCAAGATGTCATGAGATTCCGTACTTGGTTAGGGGTAATTGTCGCCGCTAATTGCAAGGATAATAACTTGTCTCAGAGAAATGGAACCCTACAATTTAGACGAGGAGATTCCGGTTCAAAATCTCAACAGGATTTGTCTCAGACAAACACCGGTGAGGTACAGGAATCCCATCGTGTCATCCCCACTTAAAAGATTCTCATGGGAAGGTGTTTTTACCAGTGTCAAGGGAAAATAACGATTTCAATTCACAGGGAAGTACACAGCTGGTGTATAGTCTCAGACAACAGTGAACATACTGGGACTCAAGTACCCTAGAGGTGAGGGGTGTGATGATACAAAATCTCAGCAGCATTTGTCTCAAGTGGAATTCAAACGGCGGAATTCATGTACCTCACAGGGTTCAAAATCTTCTTTTCAGGGGTAAATTGCAGGGGAATACATGTCTCAGGGAAATGGTACCCAAAATCTAGACAAAGCGATTGTATCTGAGTACAGAATCTCAGCAGGATTTGTCTCAGACAAACACCCTGTGAGGTACATGAATCCCACCCTGTGAATCCCACTTAAGATCACGCAACGTAGCACTCTCTGTGAAAAATGGCGATATTCGGGGTTTTGATGTGCGATTTCACACGGGGTTTCACTTCTAGAATCACGCATAAAGGTGTTGACGTGACCGTGCGCAATGCTGGCGCTCCACACTGAACATGCCCTTCAATTCCAATGTCGTCATTATCGATGGAAAAACGAAAGTGAAACATAATGCTCACGCTTCATTGCTCTGAGCAGTTGTTCTGCAGGCATCAGCATATATTTTTGCATCAAAAATGACCTCGAACGGCCTCCCGCTCGGGCTCAGTATCCATATTTTTTCTTATTACTTACGTTGGCGACCCCAACATGTTCAACATTGCTGTGATTATTTAATAGACGTAATCTTAAATGTTTCATCATATCTCGCTAGTTTCATTATATATACCCGCACTTATAGCCATAATGTCTACAAGTCAGCTATCTTCACTCCACCTCGGAATACTGGAGAACTATACCCGTAACAAACTCAACCCGTTTTAAGAACTCGACCTTTTAAATCTTCTCAAATAAAGTATCTTATTACAACTGTGGATAAATACCATATTAGATAGTAAATATATTATCTTTGCTTCAAATTCGGTCTTCTCTGGGGAAGAAAACAAACAGAAAACCCTTCCGCTAAGCCTATCCCTAACCCTAACCCTTCCCCTAACCTTACCCCTATCCCTAACCTTAATCCTACATCTAAACATAACTGGGGTTATCTTATATATCTGCTGTTTTAACCCTACCCCTAACCCTTTCCCTAACCCTAACCCTAGCCCTAGCCCTAACCCTATCCCTAACCCTTTCTCTAACCCTTTCCCTAATCTTAACCTTAACCTTACGCCTAAATATAATAGTATTTACTTTATCCGCTGGTTTATTTGTCTAAAGGCAAACTAGTCAGACCTTTACCTTTTTATGAAAATATCTAATACATAAGTATTTGAAACGGGTCGAGTTCTCGTATCAATTTCTCCAAAGCGGGTCCAGTTCTCCTGACAACTACGTGTCGAGTACATTTTGGGTCGAGTTCTCCAGTAACCTCACTATTCGGAGGCTGGAAACGCCACCTTAGTAGAGAAGGAGATCTCAGCATGTTCTAATCTGCTGTGATTATTTAATTGACGTGACCTAAAATGTCACATCACACCACGCTAATTTCAAGATACCCGCACTTACAGTCTACAAGTCAGCCATGTCAACTCCACCTCGCGCAGGGGGTATCCTCGTAATGACGTCACGAACCCGGGGAGCGCATGCGCATGGCTATTATGGCTAATCAATGGAACCCGGCCGAATCCTCCTGAGTATTTGCTCTTTGATGACAGTGCCGATTACTGGACCACCTACCAGTTAAATCCATTTCGATAAGAGTACATGGTTCTGTCAGCCAGTGACGTCAGGCCGTGACGTGGTGCCATGACGTCGAGTTGTGACGTCAGGTCGCGCGATGTCACCATGGTAATGGTATTCGTCCGGGCGAGACAATCGCGGCAGTTCGGTAGAATCATCGGGACCATGCTTTAATGGACGCACAGCGCCGCATTGAATTCTGGGAGGATTAGAGGCTGCGCAGTCGATGAGCGAGGCTTCGCTGCTTTGTGGGAAATGATGAAGAGGATGATGTGGAAGTGGCGGGCAGTGATTTGTACACCAGATTGGAGTGTCCATATTGTAGGTAGGTCTAGAGGGTAGAGTTAACATATGGCAGTGGCAGTGGCAGTGTGGAACTGTGTAAAGGTCATAATGAATGGGGATGTATACATGTATGTATATGATGGATGCCAGTGTTATATCTATTATACACGTGTGCTTCGTAATGAGACCGTGCAAATGCTAGCGCTGAAAGCCAGACCACATCCACCCACACGTAATCCAATCAAGGCACAATGCCAAGATAGAGAGAGCCGGACAGGGATTTGAACACTTCTAAATATCTTATTTAGACCTATTAATTTAGATATATTTTGTCCAAATTGTCATTATCCATGGTATAGAAAGTCCCCATTAAGAAAGTGTGGGGCCTCAGTAAGCCTCGACCCATTATATAAAATCTGTCAGATACTGTAACGATGGCATACGGATTCAAAGCCATGGTATACGGCCTCAAAGCTATGATATACGGAAAAATAGTCCTTTTGGTGCTATAGAGCAAAAAGATAGTCACTTTTGATTTACACTAAAATATGGCAATTCCGGGGTTGATCTATTTGGAGAAAATGGATAATAAATACGATTCACAACAGTTATCCGGACAAGCGACTCTGTAAACTACTCGAGGTTGATATCGTTATTCACTCGCTAGCGCTCGTGTATTAATAACGCTTCAACCTCTCGTGGTTTACGGCCGTCTGTCCATAAAACCATCATTTATCGTCTATGCATACAACAAACCCATAACCAGAAGTTAAAAGTGCATTGGAACAAAATAATTGTTCGTAATTTTTCAATGTTAGAAAATATAGGACTTGGATTCTATCTTTGACATTTGCAACAGAGCGTTGGCACCCTGGGGTCTCATTCATCTTCCAATATGTCTGTGCAACCTGGGGCTTCACAGTAATTCATTACCTCTGAACCATGAGGGGTGATGAGAATAAAAAGCATCGGTAGATGTGGAAATGTTTGGGAATATGCGCAATATATGTGGAATAGAATCTCAGCATGTGGCCCTTATTGGGCGGGGGGGATATATATCCTACCAAAATGTTCACCCTTTCTCAAAGTTTCCCAACCAATACCCATACAGATAGGTTGATAATTCCATGAGGACACATTTTGTTTTATCATAACCAACATGCCATCTCCATTAACAGAAATGTTATTAAAACATTACACAGTTGAAATGAGTCAACATTTATCTACATTTCCTCGTTGGGCGGATTACCTTTTTGCACTCCCCATGGTGAAGTGATCTGTTCCGTTCGACCGACCTATCAACTGACACAAATGGCAGCTGACAGAGGGCATGCGTATTTAATAAAGTTAGTCCCCACCCTGCCCATATACAGCATTGACCGTTCTCTACCTCAAACCGTATATACAAGGCAATTTTCCATTAGCCAATGGAAATGGCTCCGTTCAATTTAGTTCCCTGATGGTTTGCCGGTGGTCCCACCGAAAGCACGTCGGTCAGATAAAGCCCTTTTCCCTCGGCCGATTATTCACCACCGATCTGCAGTCGGGACCACGTTTTTGTGTACACAGCATCTAAACTGGTTACCGATTTATTTGGGAAAAGAGTGCACCCCAGACCCACTTATGTGGCATTTCCTCCTACCGATTATTATCACCGATTATCGGGTTTAGCACCACCAACCGATTATGTGGCATTTTTTGTGCAATAATTATCGGGTGGAAACAGAAAGAATAAACGATTCTTTTTCTCCAATATTACGATAATCTGAACATATATGTTCACATACGATGGATGGCTACACAATACCCACTAAATTTACCCCTGTTTTAGCGAACATGCATTTCTACTCGGTTTAGCAGTTACACAGCACACTATTTCGCTGTGCTGACAGAATAACCTACATTTTACTTCCCCGCCTCCCTGTGAGGTTGATACAACGCCGTAAAATATGACCACTATGATTAATAGGAGATGACCTTCTGACCAGAATTCAAACGTCATGTTTGCTTCCATACTGATAGTGTTGATACGAGCGGCTTCATAATAAATCATACTGTGCTGTTCCCTGGATTTAACTCTGTCTGGGAAAGTGATGAAAGTAAGGGATCTTATCCTACCCCTAATAAAAAACGCCATAAGCTTAACATGGGATTTGTTTATGTCACGGGTAGTGACATAAAGTGTTGTTTATGCCACTACTTTCTGATACTGAAAAAATATGGAAACGGGGTAGGATAAAATCTAGACGCCACTCGTTTGAGTTTGAGCTTATTTATGCCACTCATTTTGTTGGCTCCATAATTTCACGAGTCGAAGACGAGTGACATTATGGAGCCAACAAAATGCGTGGCATAAATAAACGCAGACTCAAACTCGTGACGTCTCTTGATATTACCTTCCGACGCATACAATGACTGATTTTACTGTAGTTTTTTTACCAATAGATTCTCAAATAGAAACTAATAATATTTATGTCGTATAAAACGGATTTTGCCTTTGGCGTTCTGCAGTGGACATCAAAGGGTATTTAATAGAATTTTTACCCACATAAAATATTCTTTCATCTCTCTTCTACACGTATTGGCATTTTTAAATCCGTCGGAGAGTTTGTCCAAAAAGTGGATTAACTTTTCATGCCGGCCTGATACCCACAGTGATTCCACGCGGAAAACTATTTCATTTATGTGTTATTTTATTCCCGGATGGGCCATTACCGCATCAGGGGCTTTGCGATACCTATCAAGGCTTGTGCCTGCATGTAAATGGTTACTTATCCATATTCAGCAAGCGTTGGATTAGACATTACTAATGGTAACGGCCTATTACATGTGAGAGTACATTCCGAATTGCGTTAGCCCTTTTGCAGCTGAAGTCAGTGTATAAACCTTGTTTTCATTGGCTAACAAAAACAACGGGGATTTTTTTAGGTTACCCTAAAGGTCTGTCATTGGTGGCACTCAGTAAGTGTCAGTATCAAAGAATCTGGGAGGGTGTAGTATGCACTGTTTCTATTGTAGTTTCCAATACACAACGACTTTCTGTGAGATGTGAGAAATTCCATCAGTGGTAGCCTTGTTACATAATCTATAACAAAATAATCAGTGAACATTCTCTGCAGGCTTCGTTTTCATTCACCTTTCTCGTGTCAGTGTATTAAATAAAAAGATCGGTCATTCCCGACTGCAGATCTATGCAGAATAATCGGTTAATAGAAACAGGCTTTGTACGGAGATATATATATAAAGACCATACATTTATAAGACTTATCTCAAATTACATTTCCAGCTGATAATTCTAAAAATATTAAAATATAGCTACTTTCTGCGTGATTTATGTGTTTCTCTACTCAGGCAAGCTGACACATGAATCCTAAATTTCATACCCAAAGCAATGAGGTATCTTTAACTACCAGATTACAACATTCCTGCAGGCGTGTCCATGCTCGGAGTTTTTGAAATTATCCAGACTTATTTCAGATCTAGAAAGCTGCCCTTCATTTCTCACCAAGATCTGCGTGTCCCTTTTAAACTTCTGCATGTTTTAGTGTCATTTAAGAAGGCGACTGACGTGTTGTAAGTGTATAGAGACTACATTTCAGCCCGTAGCGGCCTGCTCACCACACACAGAACACTCTTCTCGTCTCCCAGGCGTTCCACTCAAGAGAAGAGCCAATTAGATGAAATCGCTGCAGTACGTGTGTTTGCCGGCGTGTGGCGCTCCTGGCCATGTGGTCGATGATGGCGCTAAAAGTGGCGCCCTCTTCCGTCTCCTGCCCTTTTCTCACGTGATGCGTGCGCGCATGCGCTATCATGCACGCACGTCAGGGGAACCGGAAACTAAAAGTCGCCATTGCTCCTGGGTATCGGTATTGGCCTCCCGCCTCTGTTTTCACTTTGCTACGACTAAGAGGTTGGTGTGATCTGATCTCATACGATCTTAGGAGTCTCGCTCTCGAAGCCCAGTACTTTCATTCTTTGCAGGTTTAGAAAGCAGTAATTTAGATGGGGACGTGGATAAGGCCTTCTTCCATTGGCCGACAAACACGATGAGGATTCTCTGTCTCCTAATTGCCTATTTATATTTTGTGTCAGCAGTGCTCAGATACGCGGCTGGTTTCTGACTATATATTGGTTATGGCCAATGGAAATAGGCTATTAGGAAAACACAGAAAATCTACACCGTGTTTGTCGGCCAATGGAAACAGTCCTTTAGTGTCACTGAAAAGTATGTGGAAACGCCACATAAACAAACGTTGCTTGAACAAGTTTAGCTATAAGAATAACGTTAAAAGATTATACGCAAAGATTACCTGCGTAAAGTACCAATACTACGTCATGGTCTTGGCGCAGTGATGTCATGCGCCATCATAAAACTGCTTTAGCATTTTGCTTAAGCAATTTGAATTATTTTGATGTTGTGATGCTATTCAATGTTCTTGAAAGGGTCGAGGTAAATCCAGAACCGCACTTAAAAAAACAATAGTTCATTCACTCGGCTTCACCTCAATGATGATGATTGAACATCCAAACTCTTGGAGTGTGGTTTATTTATATGATTCTCGATGCAGTTCTACATAATCATCTTTTAACTCAGATACCCGTCACCAGGTCGGATCTGGGTGGGCGCCTATCGTACTACACCAGAGCTAACCAGCAGGTAGCTAGCATTTGCTCTGATGGCCAGTGTCGGGCATAGGCCTGTTTCCATTGGCCGACAAAAACGGCGGAGAATTAAAGTGGTGCCACGTCGGTATTAAAGAATCAGTGAGGGTATTCGATTTCAAACAGTGACCAAGCTTTCTTTCAGTGGTGGGTGGTGCCACATTGCATAATCTAAGCAGAAAAGGTCACGGGTTATTTTACGAGCTGGGTCGTTTCCATTGACTGATTTTGGGTCAACAATGCCAAAGTCCGTCTGTGGTTCCTGACTGTAGATCGGTGACAGGATATGGGCCAATGGAAACGGGCCTTTTCGGAAACCATTCAGTGTGCCGCCCCTGTACTCCCCAGATTGTGCCGCTGTCGCATGGTCCAAGGCCTCTCTGAAGGAAAATGCACGACCCGTTGACCATATGTAAACTAAGATTTTTTTTCATTACATGATCAAGACATTACAATCACCCAGGTATTGGGCGTTCTTCCTTGTGAAGTCCGGAAAACATATATACAGCAGACAGGGCAGGTATAATACAAAAGGACATAAACAAGTAAATAAGGATTGCAGGACGTTAGGGCCCACCACCCGAAAGTCAGGACGTTAGGGCCCACCTGAGACCGAAGGTGAGAAAGCCTCAGTTGCGCCTCAGCCGCACCGCGATGCCGCGGTCACACCTGTGGTGCTGGGAGGGAGATGTGGCATAAATAGACATTAGGGCCCACCTAATTTTGCATAATTGGTTAATGTTTGAATACTGGATAATCGACCGGTAAAAAACTCGACCGGTAACGAACTCAACCATTTTAAATCTTCCCTACTGGAGCATCTGAACGGTGAATAAATACTATATTTAGTAGTAAGTATAAGTAAGTAACCCTATCCCTAACCCTAACCCTATCCCTAACCCTAACCCTAACCCTATCCCTAACCCTTACCCTAACCCTATCCCTAACCCTAACCCTATTCCTTACCCTAACCCTATCCCTAACCCTTACCCTAACCCTAGGGTGGCTTTAGGCGGGCCCTAACATCCCGATGAGTGGGCCCTAACGTCCCGACTTTCGGGTGGTGGGCCCTAACGTCTAAATACCGTAAATAAGACACATACAGTGTTGCTTATGAATACATGGTGAGGAAAGGTTGTTAATGATACTCACATGCTCACTCACCACTCAGGGATCTTCGTCTGGACACAAGGGTATCGTTGATAAATAGTTTCAGTATCAACGGAGGCTGACATATATATATATATATATATATATATATATATATATATATATATATATATATATATATATATATATATATTTCAAGCAAAGGGCGGTATGCCTAGAGTCATAAGACTCCTAGTGGGATATTTTCAGGTCATATGAAATTGTAAACAGATAGCTTGTACTTTAGTATAAGTATCGGGTGTTAGTAAGAATGACTTGATCTCACACTTTAAACCATACCAAGATCTCAGTTTCTGTCTAATGATGGTGGCAAAGAGCCCAGTGTGTGCATATTTCAGCGTGTGGTAATTGCATAGCGGTCAGCGCGGCGCTAGACAGGCGATAATCTCTTGTCGGACTTGTTGTCACGGTTTCTGATGTATCGCTTGATTTTCAGGAGAAAACTATTTGCTGTGCCACTCCTGGCCTGAGTAGCGCAACATATGAATATTCTAGTTATAGAACAAAAGCGCTATGGTATGAAATATGATTTCCTATAAGCATACACAGTGATAACAGTGTAATTCCTATTTCCCACATTCCTTATGTTGTCCGGAATGGAGACTTATACAAGGATCCAGACTCCAGGCAATAATTATTGCTTGGCAATCGATGGTCAGAGGATTTATTGATGGACCTGTCGTTGTATATCACACACATCGCGTGTCGGAACACTTGCGTCTGGATCTGTCTAATCTTATCCTGTCTGGTCGACTGAAAAGACGGAAAATGCAAAAACTCAACATAAATGGTGCTCTTTTGCGTATTTACACTTATATGTTTGCACGCCTTAAAGGTAAGAGTGCTCACATGGATTTCCAGCTTGCTTATAAAAAAAACTACTATCCCTTCACTATCTGAGTGTTATTCACTGTGATATTGTGACAGGAGCAGAGAGCCAGTGTCTAGGGGTCCTAGAGGTGTGCCCAGCTGACCATGACCAATCACTTAAGACCGAAATACCTCATTGACCTACTGCTGCTTGAAATATTTGGAACGTAGACTCAGGCAAATTGACTGGGTGCAAGTTGGTTACAGAAAATGATCCATAGACTGAATTTATCCAAATCCTTTGTTTTTTGTTTGCACATTGATTCATCAATGATGAACATACCATTTGCTCCTAGTTCAAATGTGCCACGACAGGCAGTCCCCAGTTTCCAGTCCCATTGGGTAGAAGTGTGTTTATCTTTAGGAGATAAACATGATATTATGAAGTTGCATACAAGCATTTATCTTTTATAATGACTTCTGACAAATTCTTTTTTATTTAAATATGGCAAAGGTTGGCAGGTTGAAACAGGTCTAAAAGGCACAGAGTAATTGCTTGTTCCGCCTTCATCCGCCAGGACATTGTAAGATATCACTACGGAAGTCGGACTATTTATCATTCATTACTACATGTATATACCCATGCCGTATATACTGTAAATACGCACCGTTTCGGCATATGATGCAAAAATACTGTACGGACCGCTGGTCCGTACACTAAATTACGGACCACCTTGCCATACACATTTATTAACATATCCGTTCTTAAAAATTAAATTAAGGATTTTTTTTTCAATTCGGGCATATAGTAAATATATAACGTCCAACCATGCTTGTACAATTCACAGAACTCAATGATAATTTACCGTTTGTACGGAACTCGGCATAAATGCCTCGGTCCGTACAAACCGTAAATTACCATCTCGTTCTGTAAATTGTACAGCATGGTCAGGACGTTCTATATAATTATGATCTGCAGCAAATATTGAGACAAAGCTAAAACCCCTCCATTGCAAGCCCCAGATTATATTTTTTTCATAAATTCCATTGATAATTGGCCCTGCCACCTGGTGTCATGGCGGCCTCCATAGCACAATGGCAATGTGCCCTATAGGAGAACTCCATTCTGGGTTAATTTATTTTTGTAGACGATCCCCGGTCGGAAGGAGGACATGGCCTCAGATCTCAGTGTTACGTTGGTAATTAGTATAGTATTACGGGGGACCCGTTAGACCGAGGCCCGCAAGCCTCACCCCGGCACCCCGTCTCTAAAGACATGAAGTCTCCGGGCTAATTTACAGGCCCGCAGCAAACCAAGGAAGGAGTACTCGGAACGCAGTCAGGGCTACAACTAGAAGCAAATATATTTTTGCCCCTTATAGGGACACCCTGTCTTTAATGGGACACCAAGTATATGGGATATTCATAAGAATGGGACACTCAAATCGCATGACAAGTTTGTATATTTTTAGTATATTATTCGATGCATTCAGGTTACGACTACTTTTAGGTTATTGTGTAATTCCTTTCCTGTGGCCAGAACGTATATGCTGAGTGTATACATTATTACAACAGTATCCCAAATGAATGTAAATCAAGATTCACACATAGAGTCTAATGTGCTTCAGATGGGTGTACTTCACACCTTTCCCCTAGTCTTAAGTGGGATTCACGCGTAGAGACTAATGTACCTGAGACGGGTGCACATGATACTTCTCCCCTAGTCTCAGACAATTTTAGTTTGGTACACAATTCTCGGGGTAAGGTCCTTTTCCCTAGTCCCCTCGAAAAATGGCGAATTCTATTAACATGGAAGGACACACCTAATACATTGTCTCAGAAATAGTCACTCTGAACACTCGCCCTTGGACTCAAGTACCTTTGAGGTAATTGTGTGAAAAACATGTGACCTTGCTTGCTGGCCTCCGATTGGCTAGCTTAGGTGTCACCAAAATACCCCTGTAAATCTCAACTGTGTCTGAAATCAGAACCTTAAGATCAATACTAAACCCACAAATACTTTATTTCATTAAAATTGTTGTATCGATATCCCCGTGTAAACCGGTACCTTATTACCGAAAAATCTATCGATTATTAAAGGGAATGTGTATGTGATTATACCTACATTGTTAGGTCATTTGTTTGGTAAGTATGTCCATCAAATTTATTGGATCTTGATGTATAATTGTAACATTTACTTGATCTAGGGACATCCACTTACATGCATTGTATATATTGGTCATGAATGTAACGCAGTAGATATAATGTCATATTCATTGTTATTTGTATGCTAGCTAGTTAGAGTTTATGCTAATAGGACTAGAATGGTCAATAGTACTTCATGCTGGGAGTGTCAGAAAACAGGCAAAACTTGCCTTGTATACTTTCAGGATAAATAAAGCGAAATAAAAAATTTAAAAAAACACAAAAAAACACATCTATCGATTTCAGAACATCAATGCACTTTTGTTAGCGACAAAGGAACAGTAATTTGTCTCAGGTGAGCCGTCCTAACGGAGTCAGCCCCAGTTGGTAGATGTAGGATAGTTAGGCAAAGGTCAGCCAACGATTAGTGAAACCCCCTGCTTGAAATGTTCTTTTGATGCCAACTAGTTGTCCTTCAATGTTCCTTAATCGTTCACCAAAAGTTTATCAACATATTGATAAATCCAGTCGCTGACTACCGAATGTTGGTAAATGGCCCTTGATTGGGTAGCCGACACGAGCCAAGGGGTTACGTAATTTGCCTGCGACAAGTTCACTGACTCCTATATGATTTAGGAACTAATCGTTCAACCCTGAATCGGTAGATGTGTATTGCGCTTAATGTTATTATGTTGTTAAGGGTAGTTCTCACTGGCAATTTCAGGAGGGAAAGCGTGTCTAAAGTGGGATTCACACAATTGGCTTCATGTACTTCACAGGGTGTCTTTCTGAGACAAATCCTGCTGGGATTCTGTACTCAAACACAACTTTTTGTCTAAATTGTAGGATTGTAGGGTATTGTTGTCGACATTAACCCTAAAAAGTAACAGAATCTCATGAGAATTTCAACCCTGTGAGGGGCATGAATCCCACTGTGTGAATTCCACTTTAGGGAAATGAAATCCTACAATTCAGATGAAGAGATTGTGCTTCAGTACAAAATCTCAGCAGGATTCTTTTCAGACGAACACCTTGTGGGGTACGTGAATCCCACCGTGTGAATCCACTTAAGTTCCTAGCATTAAGATCCTGAGGAAAACCATATATACTGAGTAAATGAATATAGATTCGTTTTCTTTAATAGTCTGATATAAACGAGATAGTCCGGTAGGTTTGTTAATGCGACTACATCCTGAATAATAGGTAGCTGGACGTTGCTTTGCGGCGACTACTCAGCAAGTGGCCAGTTTGTAGTCTCTGTGTAGAGGCTGCGGCTGCACTCATGAGTAACCTTGTGTCTTATTGGTTAGAATTGTTTACCGGGCCGTGTCGAGGCGGTTCATTGGGTCCTGGTAGTCCCGCTGGCCACTCTCCCCCCAGATCTTTCGTGGCGCTAGCGCTGGCTTAATCTCTGCCCCAACCCAGTGATGTCATACGCTGGTTTTCAGGGTATCCAGTAAGTACAGGGGGAACCAGCCAAGATTTCAGATTCAAAACAAGGCAACTGTCAAAAGTTATACAAGTCAAACAACCCACATATCATGAGTATGGAAATATGGGAATTGTTAAATGAACTTCACAGACAGTCCACCTGTTTCTTTTTCAGACTTAAACCATTTTATAATGGGAATTCACAGTTGATTAGACTGCTCCTTCAGAGGAGCACATGGCATTGTTGACAAAACAAAGCCCTGTAACACATGAGGTGCTTTCCACTGTAGAAAGTAATCCCAGAGGCTGTGTCTGGTTTGACATAAATAATGATAGAAATGAGAGTATTTTATTTACCATATAAATATGTGCATCTCTATTTACATGTAGAACACAAAATACCAAGCTCGGTGGCCAAGTGGTCAGGGTGTTCGCCTCGAGCATGGGAGGTCGTGGGTTCAAACCCCGGCCGGGTCATACCAAAGACTTACACAAAAATGGTACCCTCTGCCCATTCGGCTTAACACCCGCCATAAGAATGAGGAGTAGGGGTCTAGGGCCCGAGTGGAAGAACGGCCATATAGCCGAATTCGGTGATTGTCTGACACAATATTCCCTTAAAATTTGCCAAAAAAAAAAAAAAAACCCTGCAAATCTCTCATAATTTAGGATAATTGAAAGACTGGCGTATGGGCCAGATTTGAGCCCAAACAGGCAGGTTGGGGCAGAGATACAAAGCGACCACAGGAAGTAGAGCGCATGATATCTGCTGGGAGAGTGCCCGCTGGCGGGAGTCGGCGGACATTCCTGTGACTTGCATTTTTGGTTATGCTTAGTCTATGTAGGTGGGTGGTGGTACCTGTTTGGGTACTACTGCCCTCTGGTGTCGGATTTTGGGTAACTTGGCACCCTGTCTCCTTACACTCTACAGTACAAGGTTCTCTTACCATCAGGGAGGGGCTGGTTTCATAACTGCAGGACCACCCGGAATAATATCTACCTAGTTGAAAAGGGAAAAAACAGTTGTCAAAGATATAGGAGTACCAATACGAGCCAGTGGAAACTCAAGAAGTTTGTGCATAATATAACTGGTTAGACCATGGATGAAACAACACAAATAAGTTTCCGTCTCGCAAGCCTATGGGGAAAGTGACACAGGAAGAACAAAATTCACCAGTTATTTAAACTGGTCTCTGGTGACCACAGGAACAATTAGGTTCTGCCAACTACCAGGCCACTGCTACTGGTACCAGTCGCGATGGGAACGATGACGTTAGTATCGCCGGCTACCAGCAAGGCCCTGGGTCACACAGAAGCGCCGCCTGGTGAGAACATGACGCAGATGCCCCCACACTGCTGACTTGTACAGGCAACCACTGGGGGTAGCTTTTCTCGCCGTTTCTTATCATTTCCACAGCTAGCTATAGTTAGGCTTCTCTGTGGGATCAAGGTGTTATACATACAGTGCCATACAGTTACACCACATATTGGAAAGAATTCTTA
Organism: Alentia gelatinosa; assembly: GCA_950022655.1. Taxonomy (NCBI): domain Eukaryota; kingdom Metazoa; phylum Annelida; class Polychaeta; order Phyllodocida; family Polynoidae; genus Alentia; species Alentia gelatinosa. The sequence goes on from OX465579.1 coordinate 163,329,252, forward strand.
TATATTCGTATGAGATATCAATTCTACGGACGTTACACGTTGCTTAAATGTGTGCCAAATGTGTTTCCTTGATAATAGGATGCACAGTATTGATATTCAATAAAGTTGGTGAAATTGAAATAGTACAACTACCATGGTTATCGTTATAAAAGTAGGCGTTTATTGATATTCCACGATTTTAACAAAGGAAAATTGAGGTATTGAAGCAGATAGAGCATATATATAATGAACCGTGAAATCAATGGCTTTTAGAGTAGATACATATAAAGTACACACTTTGATGCCTGATAAATAAAAACATATTGGGTTCGCAAAATGCATGTTATATGTTATTATGGCTGATGTACAAAACCATTATGAAAATCACCCCATGCGTGTACATTATGTGCATGATAAGAATTAAGGAAAAAAGTTTCATAACATCGGGCCAAAATCCCCAAACTGGAACTGTTCCCAGTGACACGTTCCTAGTGACACGTTCCCAATCATAATCCATAAAAGCGGAGCTGTACACTTGCCATTTCGGTTCCATAACACTCCAATCAATTTTGTGTATAAATTTTGGGCGAACTGCAGAATTGGCGACCATGAGTATCAAAATGGCAGGAGCAAATGCGTGTAGCCTTGGTGTGGAAAGCAATAAATATTACATCAGTGGTGATGTTAAGCGAAGAGACGCGAGCACAGTGATTCATACACAAGCGGCCATCACCCTTTTAGTCCATAGAAATATGTTTATGACCACCAGGGCAATAACGACGTGAATATTCTATATCGGACAAAGTGATACAGCCAGTTATGTGCCTTACACTGTCATATGACAGGAATTCCGCAATGGACAACACGACTGACTCTATGACATTGCCACTTTTGCTTGTTATCTATATTTTGCACAACATAAGCAACGTTATAGCTTCTTTTTTTAATTAAATATTTGGTGCTTTCAATACCGCGTTATTTATAAACATTATATCTAAATGAAGTTGTTTATTTATGGCTTAGCTATATGTACAAGTCTTGTACAGGTCATATAAGCTTGCTACACTGACTTATGTGAATTTATGGATTATTCTACAAGTTGTGGGTAGATTCACGAGGCTTCTCTTCGTCCTAATAGGCGACCAGTTGGTATTTCTGCACTGTGTTTTGTATTCGTTTCTTGGCGGGAAACGTTTCAGCAATGTAACCCAGCGTTCAAATTAGACGACTAAATATCTGGCTACTGGAGATCGTCAAGTTTATAATTGTCAGGTGATGACAATGTCCACCGCAAAAGTCGTCGACCTCAGAATGTACCCGGGCGTTCACACTGACGACTATAAGTTTTCACAGTAGACAACTAATTCAAGCCCACTTGAAAGAATGTCAGGCATCACAGCGTGTCCAATATTCATCAGGTGGTGCTTATTTGTATAATCTGATGTAACCAGACGATTCGCATTCGCCAAGCGCTTGGCGTTTACATGAGACGATTTTCATCATTTTACTGCTAAAAGTCGTCAGGAGATGCAAAATGGCAGAATCGCCTGCCAGGATCGTCTAGTGTAAACGCCGGGTTAGGCATACTACTATCCCATTGGTTTAAATTCTCTATACTGCTCGCATGTGTAGTATAAAATTTAGATAAAGTTAAAATAGTCTATATTAACTATTTAAGAAAACAAAATTATCAATGGTGAGAACATGATATGATGATCCTAGATTGTGTATAAATCTGGTACATATCCACGGTACAAGAAAGTGTAACACATTTACAATACCAGTGTAAGTTGGCTCCAGAGTACAGTGAGTGAATCGTATCTTATTGTATTCTGGCTCCAATTTGGTATGTTTAATATCCCCTCAGCTATACTTCTAATACTGATTAGATGACACAGGAATTCACAAGCCTGCCCAGCATACACATGTACCTATCTTTATCCATGTGAAACCGAGACATTTTACAGCTAGACGGACTATACTCGTTAGTACAATACTATAGTACGTCCCGGGCATCTTATCTTCATAAAGCAATAGCTGCATGGAGTTGTCCCATTACACTCACTGCCATATAAGGAATAGAGTTGACCCAGTAGCTAATGACTGCATTCGCAGCAAACCCCGACCTTCACCCTGACCTCCTTACATGATATTTATTGCGCCTTGGGACGGTTCTACAGTCGAGAGTTGACCTAGAATCTAGTGGGCCACAACCACCCTCATCGTCTTGCACTAAAATCCACAATCCACACTCTATGTGTGATAGCTCTGAATCACAAGGCACAAGGCAAGAGTAAGCACTGGTCAATCGAGCGATGGCCTTAGTAAACAATGCACCACTAGGCCTACTAAAGAAGAAACCAACGAATTTTAGTCAATGTCGTTGTTTTCACGAGTGAATTTTTTTTTTTTCATACTTTTTATTTATACTGGAAAAGCTCAATTTTATACAAAACTGGTATCTTTGCTCGGCCAGTGCCGGGTTGTCAAGTATGCGGTTTGATACAGATAGCAGAGTGATCGACATGATCATACATACATAAGGTGAAACAAAAAAAAAAGAAATAAAAGCAATTTCATCAATCAGAATATCAAGCAGCATTCATACGATTTGGAAAATAACAACTTTGACCAACACGATTTGCTTTCTGTATTCATGTCACCCATGTACAGACTGAATATATGACGTCACAGACCATGGAAAACAGACTGTGACAGTCGTAGGGTCATCGAGAATAAGTTTGCAATGTTAAGCCCATGGGACTTGGATAAACAGTAACTTAGGTATTGCACATCCCATCAATAGGCCTTTTCTCACAGGGCGGTGTGGCACCTTATCTGGTTGGTTACGCAATGCCTGCAGCCAAACAAGCCCATGGCAACGTATTCTTTAGCATTGGATCTATCAGTATATGAGCGTAATACGTTCATAACACCCATGTATCTCATTTTCAGAGAAATAGTAACGATTTCATCGTATTCTATGGTATTCTAGCTCCAATTTGATGTATCATACATGCATATCACCTCAATGATACTTTAGATATAGCTTAGATAACACAGGAACACCGAAACTGGATACACAGTAATACATTGGCAGTTCTAGCTATCATATGCTTATCTTTTTCAATGTTCAAATCAAGATAATCATCAACTATGAAGTTTAGACAACCCAAACTTGTTAATACAATACCCTTGTTTGTTCCAACAATTTAATCTGTCAAAAAGCAACACTCCTGCAATCACACCCACCGTTCACACTTTTGGTGTGATTGCTGTATATCTCTATATGAATACAGCCGGACTCGCGGTGTTTGTCCGAGCGGCCGCGTAACTAGACAGTGGGCCGTTAGGCGGCGCTGAATGGCAACACCTGTATTGGCACTACAGAGGAAACTTATGATGGTTTAGGGTCAGAGCTCATATCCCATCAAGTTTGAATAGCGTAGTAATTCACAAGGCGAAACTGCATGAAATACGTAGCAATTCAAATGAGAGGGGGTCGACCTCTGACCCTAAACTTGAATAGATTTCTGAATTTATTTCACCTTTCACATTGACTAATGGGCTAATCTTTGTGACATAACCCCTCATTGATTATTTTGTCTAAGTACTCGATGGGCGTTGGATACGAATTCCCAATGTTAACTCTTTCAGTCCTAGCAATGCCTGGAGGCATTCCCATGCCGGGGACGAGGAATGCCTTCAGGCATTGTTTAAAAATATATTTATGTTTATGTGTCATCATGACAGACATTGTTCCCAACTCGTTGGGTTTAATGTGCGCGGGAGTGATTTCTCCACTCTCCTCCCACCGAACACTCTCCATACACCGGACTTTCCCACGTGACCACCTCTCCACCACGTGACTCGCCGCAAAACCAACGGACTCGGGAAATATTTCCTCCCACCCACCCCACAAAAACTATAAACCCTTCTCCCTCCCTCATACTTCACTCGCGGCTTTCTTATAGTTAAAGACATTCTACCCTCAACTATACAACTACTTCCTCAATAAACGTCTCATTTCCAAATCCCTCTTTGCGTCATCATTATGTTTTATGAGAAATAATGAAAAGATTTAAACCATCTTTTCACAATAAATGAAGAATAATATTCTGTTCATCATTTTACTATGTGGGCATTCGATAAGTAACTATAGTAACTTATATCTAAAGGTTACTAAGTGACACCCATACGACAAACAGACGCTATTGCGGTGATAGTCTCGTCCCCTTGGGGTTTATAGTGGTGTTACGCCTTGTCCTATAGTGCACGCACTAACCACAGAGGCTCGGACAGAAAGAGTTAAGTCTGGGAAACAAATCCCAGTGGTGACATAAAAAACCAGTACAAAACCTGCAGTAGGACACGAGGAAATGGTGTCACCTTTACAATATACACAATACGCGGAGCACAGTGACACAAAGAGAGGTCAGGATGGCCCTCATCCTACACTGACACCTGCTGGAGGAGATTAGTACACCAATACAGAACATGACCAATACGGCCAATAGGAAGGCGTGTCAAGTGGTCACATGTCCACCCGGCCCTGGTGAGGGCAGGGAGAAGCCACAGCAGGCCACTCACTATTCAGCGCAGTCCACACCAACGTGAGGACACATACAAAGCGCCACCGACCCATGTAACCGCCAATCTTCATTCTTCACCCTAGTGTGAAGCCCTGACCAGACCTGCAAGCTGCCCTGTTCTAATTTACATTAGGTTGGCTGAGGAGTCTGTGTGAGGATCACCCAGGTCTCAGACACCAAACAGAGAGCGTCACTATACTTACACTATTGCTAGTGGCCCTATATTAAGTTAGGGTTAACCCTATGGCTCTTTGATACACTGAGGAATCAATTGAGTATTGCTGGGTGATGCCTTGATGCATCATTTATTCCGGTTTACAAAGTTATTGGTGTATGCACTAAAAAAGCAAATAATGGACCAATCAACATGAAACTTTCAGGAAATGCAGCGTATAACAACATATTTATAATGTCTAACCTGTACAAAATATGGTAGGTGGTTCTATTTTAGAAATTATCGGTGAACATAATCGGGGCTGTCGGCAAAAATGCTATTTTTAGGAAAATGATATAGTCGCTGACCAATTTTCGACACTCAAGTTTATTCCGCCACCGATGAACTAAATAATGAAACATTTCGCCGGTGGTACAACAATTCAGTCGGTGGTAGCTAGATTATGTTGGAGAGAAAAATCGTTGACCCTTCTTGTTTCCACCTGACGATTATGGCACTGAAACTCTAGATCATTGATTTACATGGGCTATTAGGAAAATTCAGAAAATCTACACCGTTTTTGTCGGCCAATGGAAACGAGCCCTATCAATGACTGAAGCCAGGTGGAAACTGTGTTACATTTGTTCATACAATCTAGAGAATCTAAGTCATTCTCAACACGTGCTCATTTTGATGAGAGGATATCCCTTGTGCCTTCAGCACTGTTTAGACACATCCGCTGGGATATTTCTTCCATGTAGAGCTACGATGTATGTTGACAGGACTTCATAATCTCAGTTCTTTACTAAGTACATGGGACGTAATCAAAACAGGGAGCGGGCAGGTGACTAGCATGGATCAATGGGAGAGTTTCTACTAGTATGTTCTAGTTTATTTTCTAGTTCACTATAGATTTTCTTGTGGAAGTGATTCGTGTTCTAGACATGCGAGTCAATCTTTTGGAGCCTCTGGTTTAAAAAAGATCATCTATCGATCCCAGAATCTTCTCTGTAGGGTACCCATAAGCTGATACTACAGGTCTGCCCGGTGGGGGTTTTATCCTTGTGTATTTTGGGGAAGAAGTAGAGATACGGTTTTCTCGCATTTTTCAAATATTAAGAAGTGACCAACAGTCTCACTTTCCAGACTGGGAGACGTTTTATGAATATACATTCAAATGTGTTGTTATCCAACCTGTTATTGAATATTCAGTCCACAGTGAAATGTTTCGATGTAAGTAGTAGAGAAAAAATGGAGTTTTCTCCTGGCAATATTAACTCTCTCTCCTATTGAGATCAGCTCATTTGAATAATTCATTAAGATATTCTACAAAAAGCAGGAATTATTTTTGCTTCACTATGCCGAGGTTCTCACGGCTAAATTCAATGTTAACATCCTTTACTTTCGATGTTCGTAGTAGAGAACAAATTTGAATTTTCTTCTGGCAATATCAACTCACTATCTCTCTCTCCTCCAGAGATTAATTCATTTCCTGCCGCAGTTTTCAACTTTAATTGAATGATTCATGAGGATAACCTATTAAAAGTAGGATTAGATTAACTTAACTTTGCCGACGTTTCCACGGCTAAATTCAATGTTTACGTCGTAATGTCATTCTAAATAATATCCTTCCGTCCTGTACTGATCTGGCCATATAAACGCGCGGCAGTGGTGATGGGTCGGCGGCCGGTGACGGTCAGTCCCATCACCGTAGCTCGCCCGCTGTGCTTTCCGCACCATAGCCATGCCAGGAATGTGATAAAATGTGTTTGACTTGCTGTCCAAACAAATCGAAAAGTCAATGGCCACCGCAGGAGTTTAACGAGGGATTGGCTTTCAGCGGTGCGATAAGATGTCCACGGGGACTGGACCACATCTGTGCCGCCCTCTAACGTCAGGGTGGCCGCACGCCCCGCCAGCAGCGCAGTGCGGCGGGTCTGCTGTAAGGTCACTGCAGAACTCGCCCCGAGACGAAGACGCTCCGTATATTGAAGGAGAACTAGGAGCAAATAGAATGTTCATCATTGACGAAGCGTGCAATTATAAATGAATATATAAGTAGGTATTTTGCGTATACAAGGTCGTCCAATTCCCCGTGTGTATACACCTCATCTGTAGGCGTATATATAAGCATCCAGTGAAGAGGGCTTCACTGAGAGCGGGCGGGGGGAGGTGGGGGAGGGGGGCAGGGGGAGGGGGAGGGCTTCCTACTGAGGACACCTGTACTTCTACCAACACAAACGGGTGGGAGGCGGGGGGGGGATAGAAGATATTTCCTCTCATATACGCTGGGTGTAAAATATAGCCAAGACGCGTACGTATATAAGGCATGGGCGTATATATATACATATATATGAAAACAAGTCAATATTCAGCCAATACATGCACTTCCGAGATGGCGTATATATATATATGAATAAAATGGTGGTTTTTGTGCAGTATTAACAATTGAAGTGTTTGAGTTACATTCAGCCTACTGATAGTTTTCTGTGACCCATTGGCACCCACTTAACTTGGCATTTCTGCAACTGCCTAGACTAGAATCCAAGCATATCAAGCGCCAATTGGTCTTGAAGTATTTTGGTCTTCAGTGATTGGTCACTATAGTTCAGTCGTAAAATGCAAGAAATCGTCCAATGTAAACGCCTTTTTTTGGGATGCACCGTAATCATCACTCTGCTTCACCTCGAAGATGAATGGAGTGCATCAAGACTTATTATTTTGTGGTATTTTGTCCCATAGATTTAACATTTGAGACTCGTGCTCAACGCCTGTGGAGTGTTTTTTTGGGTTTAAAAAAAAAAAGATTTCCAAATTTTCCAGATCACTGGGAAATAGATGAAGATCTGCGTTCCCGATGTCTAAAAGTTTTTTTGGGACCACGAAGGTACCATCTCCCACAAACACAGAAGAATGGAATGCAAGAAAAACATCACATGCAACAGCTCAAACGTGATCTACTGCATAGAATGCAAAAAAATGCGGCATTAGATATGTGGGACAAACGAAACGCAAACTAAAAGAAAGAATCCGTGAACACATGTACTCAGTGAAAACCAAAAAAGACTCGGAAATTGGGTATCATTTCAACAACACCTCACATGAGGGGATAATAGACAAGAAAGTCTAGATCTTAGACTTCATCTAAGAACACCCAGAAAGCGAGAGAGCAAAAACACTCAGGAACACCATAGAACACAACTGGATCCATAGACTACAAACTGTAGCGCCATATGGTTTAAATACAATGGACAACAAATATAGATGAGAGAACAAAAAGCCACGTCAAAAAATCTTTTAGACATCGGGAACGCAGATCTTCATCTACTTCCCAGTGATCTGGAAAATTTGGAAATACAATTTCACATCACTCTCAATCCAGGCTGCAAATCTGACCAGGAAATCGAAAACAGTCAGAAAATACACTGACAATGAGTGTGGGTCCTACTGAGATCCACAAACATCCAACTACACACACAGGTGTCAAACAAGCCTACAAGTTGACACAAAAACAAGCACAAATATTCATGTGAAAACACTTACCTTACAATGCAGACCGAAAATGTATCTGCACAAATTAATCATGTTTGGAGGTGATCCACAACACAGGAAGACCACCATGATAGTGGCCATAGGTCAAGGTTGCTCAGAAGGGACACACCCCTCAGAACAACCAACCACTACCCCCAAACTACAGTGTGTATAAGTAACCACAGACAACCACGGTTTCACCCAATGAGAAGACGAGAAAAACTGGAAATCAGCCGAAATGCGCGAATTTCTGTGGTTCAAACTCCTTGTCAGTAGTGCAGTCATATCCGGTCTCTCAACACGCCTCGTCACCTGATTACCTTTTTTTTTAAAAAGATCTTTTATTTGATTCAATGTGGTTACATTGGTCTTCCATACAAACGTGCAAAAGTGTTACTCAATGGGGGATGATTTCACACATTTTAGACAATTAGTCAGTTATAGAGGTGAGATAAAATTTGAACTACACTCGATCTATAGCCACTGACAATATGTCATCCATTTTGGTTTGCTACACTCGGCTTTCCCTTGTGACAAAAACTCATGGCATATTGTTAGTGGCTATGGATCTCGATGCAGTTCCTTATCATTATACGACTCTAAATCTAGTTGAATATAGGTCCCATGGAGGAAATATGTATCAGGGCGAGACGCACCGGAAACGGTCTTCCAACACACTCTATCAGTCTCTAATGCGGGAGATCTAAGTTCTGGTAAGTGTGACCCTTGCCCGCGATTTCCTTATCGTTGATGAATGGCTCCACCTGTGGATCACACTCTACCATGGTGGACTTAGCAACTAGGATTGTGCACCCGGAACCGGTAATTCTCCCACCCCATTCTCTGCACTTGATTTCCATTGCTCCAGTCTCTTGCCCTGATCCCCACCTATCGCCTCCTTCCTCAATTGCTTCCTCCAGGCCACACTCCCAGGGACGCCCAGACCCCGATTTCCTGCCATCATCGAACTATAGCAGCAGCTGATGAATCTTTAATAGCTCTCAGAATGGGGTTGACATTTCCGGTTTCCGAGGCTCAGTAGTAGACTATAGTTGCAAGGGTATTGGTGGGGTTCGCGTATCGGTAATGTAGACCTGTGAGGTGCTGAAAATAGAGGCTGAAACAATTTTCAGTACAAGCGGCCAGCCACAGGTGGCCATAGGTTTAGGGTGGTAATTAAAATGGGACAAACCCCTTTTTGCCCCCGGTGACCACCCATAAACCGTGAACCTCTGACCCCCTTTTCTGGCTTAACTCTCTCAGACCTGAAGATTCCCGGAGTCGTTGCTGTGTAGATCATAAAGGTGGCTCTAGGTAGTTTATGAAATGTTTATTTTTTAATAAGAAATAAGTGCAAATCTAAATATGAAATTATTTATCCATTTTTTTTCACTATATATGTCAATGTAAATATATCTCTATCTCTATATATCTCTGTCTCTCTTGCAATATCGTTCTAGTTCACTGTGGGTTAGAATATTGTAATCAAGTAAAAAAAAAAGAAAAAAAGACGGAGTTCAATGGTTATACTTGTAAAATGTATGACATCAGGGAATACAGATTCAGGACACTCTGGGTTTGCTTCAAAATTATACTCAGGGCGAGAGGTGAATGTACCGTCCACGGTGCAGGACTGAATGAGTAAAGAGTCCCATAGGAGGTAGGGTGAAAAGTTAAAATTCACTGGTCCACGCGCAGATGGTACGGTAGGATTGACCCCCTCCTGACAACGCCCAACTCTCCCTCCCTCCCTCCAAGCCGTACGTGCCACCCCTGGCCTGCGTTAATTAAGCGGCAGTTTGTGTGCCGGACAATTGCAATCCACCAAAAATCAATAATGTCTAGAACTACCCCTACCCCGCCCACCATTCTCCGGAGTAATTATCATTCCAACTGTCTTTTTTTGGCGCTGTCTGCCCTCGCAAATGCTTCCCCTAATTATGGAGGCGCGCGTTAAGTAGACAATTAGTGCCTTAGTTCTATCTTTTTTTCTTATCCAACTGCCTGCAATTGTGACCGACGTTTGCTGCAATGTTAATGATATGTTATTATTTCTGAAACGGTTTATGATATTTTTGCGAGAATTCACCGAGGATAGTTTTGCAAATTCCACCTTACTTATGGTAAATTCTATATTGTCATTTCCTTTCTGATCGTCCGTTGTAGTATTTAGAGTAACTTCTACTTAGCTTTGTGATGATATGCTCAAAGGCAAAGCCCTTGGAGATTATTGCTATTAATATTCACCGAAGTGTATTGTCTGTGGGTGTGTGAAGACTGGCAGCAGGAGGACCGAATAACCGTCTCTAGGAGATAGAACACAAGAGGCGTCAACACTTATATTCCCTACCCTACAGCTTAAAATAAATAACGGAAGAGATTCCAACACCAATCAATTAACAAAAGAATATGTCGAATATATATATATAGAATAACAACTGCACATTTTATAAATATATATATATATATATATATGTATATATATATATATATATATATATATATATATATATATATATATATATATATATATATATTCTGATGGGTATCGGATATATTAAAGCGAGTCCCACCCAGTAAAAAAGTAAATATCAATATTTGAGAGAATTTTAAATGCTATTACAAGTAGTAATTTTAGTATAAACGTTATTGATTGTAGGGTGCTTCTCCATCCGACTGTGAAACACAATGCTTATATTGGAGATCTCTGTAGTAAGCGCCACATGAAAAGCACATAGATATATTATTATCATGAAACTTCTTATATCAGGAAGACTATACATCGTGATGAGAGATTTATATGACAGACAAATGTTTGAAAAGGAAGATCAAACTCCTTGGTATATAGGATCTAGAAGGTTAAGGATGATATGAACTAGCATAGGAGAAATTCCCATTTTATTTTATACCTAAAGTGTCCATAGAAAACACATAGTGAATGTGTATACAAATGCTCTCCTGCCTTATGCAATATAGCACAACTTCTGCACCCACTGACAAAATAAAAAAACATTGAATTAATCGTTGGTGGTCTGCATTTTACTACCAAAGATGGTCAGTGTCCATACCGCACTTAGGCTTTGCACGTTAGCGATCTGGACCTGTTTCAGTAGTCTCGTGACATTAGGCCTAGACAGACATCAACAGCGGCACCAATAGTGCAAGCAACAGCGGAAAAAGACTAGCAAATATCTGAGGATCGAAGTGGCCAATCTTCTTCATTTTTGGAATGATTATAGATTATACGTATCCCCTACTCATGTTAAAATGTCATTGCTTGATTCCTTCGAGAAGTGAGTGAAATTCCGTATGTCATCGACTGCAATCTTGTGATCTGTCTGTATGGTGTTACAGACGCCATCTAGACATGTCACGAAACTACTGAAATAGGTCCCAGGTGACTCCGGCGTTTCACAATAAGAATCACCAACTGACTTTTGTATAGCATGAAAATATCGGTGGGATTTTAGTCAGGTAGAAACGCCAAATTAAGGCCTCGTGACAACATTTTGAGACCTTCGCCTTGAAGCTCCAAAATACCTCATCCTAATAAGTCAGGTTTCTCCTAATCTGCTCGACAGGGAAAATTAGTAGCAGTTTCGTTACATCGAAATAAAATATTGTATATACTGTAAAGTTCTATTGTTATAATTAGGAGATGTGGTAACGGGATGCCTTTTCAGGAAATCTCAGGTTGATCAATGTAAAAGCCAACTCAGGAAAGATTAATAATCCAAACCATTCCATGAAGCCAGCCATACGGACAAACCAAACTGCGATCCCAGATAAGACTTGACAATCTCAAGTTTATTTTGGCCGCGCCTGTTTTGATTGAGCAACGAATGCAACGATGTGTTAGAAAGATACCCGACCAATTTGCCTTCCAATCACTCATGTTGGTGGAAGAAACAACTGGCTGTTGCAGCAAGCTGTAGGTTTTTTTTCGGGGAGGAGGGGGAATATGGAAAAAGAGTTACTGTAGTTGTATGTAAAAAATACGTGGTATAATTGTCAAAAAGTTTATCCGGATTCTTAAGGCAGAGGGATAATCTTAGTGATAATTTTACCACGTATTGTTTTATGTGAATTACAGCCAGCGTATTTGTATTTTATTATATACCTTAAAATGGCAATACCTTTTGTTGATGTAAATTGCATAGCTGTACCCAATATGTCACAGAATGACGTACTGCTGTTAATACAGCATGGGAAGGAGTAGGTTGTATATGTGGCATTAAACGAAAAGCCAATATGTTCTGGTTAAAGTCGACATTTCCATGTGTTTAATGCGGAGCAATATGAACGAGGGGAAGCCAAGTGAATATGGTGTAGCAATCAAATGAATTGGAGAACGATGACTGACGTAAACGAGTCGCTTTCTGTATTTATCTCACCCCTGTACACATTAAAAGAATAGATGACATACTGGATATAAGACATCATAGACCATGGGCAACGGATTTTAATTCTCGTAGGGGCATGGTAAATGAGTTACTTATGTTGAGCCAGGGGTGTGATAAATACAACCACAAGTATATAATGATATTAGGGTTGGGGTTGGTAGTGTATCGTACCACCTCTTTACCATTCTGTCCCAGCCATAGCGGCGACACGCTAGTAGGATAGGGCGCTGGCTTGTCCTCGCCCAATAAAGCTGCCAGGCATCAGGCCACCTACCAACCCCCGCGGGGAGTTGACACCGTGGCGACAGGGAAACCGTTTCCCCCGGCAAAAGTTCAACAATTAACCCAATTTTCCCACGGTCCATCTTGTGGCCGCCCGATAGGGTCCGTTCCCTGTCAAGTCCCGGGGATCAATGGGGACGTCCGCCGAAGATATAAAAAGGAAAATCCTTTAAAAAAAATAGTAAGAAAAAAGTTTAAACTCGTGGGGAAAAAAATATCATCAATAATAACAGGACACAGTGGGCGGCTTCGATGGACGGTGAGGCTCGCTTGGCTCATTGGCATCGCAATGCTTCAATTTCTGTTTGAGAATGGCCAGATGGTGAAATTCATTTGTGTGTATTGATTTGCCTGTGTCTTTGTGAGCCGTGTGTGTCTGTGTATAAAGCCCGTTTCCAGTGGCCGACAAAATTGAGTTCTTCTAAATTCTGGCGCTGGCGCCACTGACTTCACGTCGATGTCAAATAATCGGTAAGGTAAGCAGTTTACAATCTAAAACCTGTCGGAATATAGAGAACAGAGCCAGTATTAGTTCATGAAGCAGGCACCAAATGACTGACAGTATGGTACCACCGTTCTAGGGATGGTTCCTGTACTGTTGCTGTTCGTTCTTACGAAATTGAACAGACTTTCAAAGGTTTGCAATGCCTTCTTTGTCTCTCTACACTCATTCTAGTTAAAGGTAACCTTAAGATGAAACCCAATAAATGTTTGCTTTCACATGAAAGGCTCTATACGATCAATTTATACTAGATGCATCCTATATTATGTATTTACTTCATAGACCTAGACCGAGTGACCTATGTCATTACCATCAATAATCTTTTCTGGTGTATTCAGAGTCTCTCAGTGGTTAAACTGCCTGTACAAAATTATCCACTAAAATTATCCACTGAAATGAATCATTATTCTAACTCCACGGGCCCAGCCGAGTCTGGACAATATGTATAACAAAATTTTGCCCAATAAAAGTGATAAAGAAAAAAACTAAATAAAACCATACATATGTGAAAAAGGTTATAATTGTGACAGTCACCTATTATCGGCACCTCAAGTACTAGGAGAAAACGCCCTAACTGTGGCCGAACTATGTCTTAGTTCGAGGTCACCTATCGCCGACGTTCGCCCCGACGCCGTAGGCGAAGGGGCGAACGTCGGCGATAGGTGACCGAGAACTAAGACATAGTTCTGGCCACAGTCTGGGCGTTTTCTTATTATTACATACCTTAATTCGATCAGAAACACGCCATTTATCGAGTTCCTAAGTCACAACCGCTCCATGTTGACACTGTCTGCTACAAACCGGAAGTAGCGCAGGATCTGTAATTCACGCATGCGCGATAGGCCGCAACTCGCCCAGCGGATGTTTGGCCGCTATTTGGTACGAGTGCGGTTAGCAGAAGATACGATTGGAGAGGGTTAGGCGTGTGTGGAGGCGGACAAACCGGGAACCAGCGTAAGCGTGTCTGTGCGTCCCCCGCTGCGGATCGTGTTGTTATTATCGATGAATTTCGCATATTTGAGCAGTTTAAACGGTGTCTGGTGGATCCAAATCGTTAGCTACTTCGATATTTGGTCAGTATGCACTTGTAGTTGGAACGGGGGGCGTGTATCGCGAGTTTCAAGTCGCGATTCGACGTCCTCCGACATGTTGTTTTTGGTCGCGATGACGTCGAATACGCACGCCTAGCGCGGTGCGGCGAGTTAGTTACATACACGTTAGAATCGTGCAGTGCGACAAAGCGCAGTGTAGTGGGCCGTAGTCGTGATATACTACACCCCCGTGAGCGGGTAGTATTTCACTGACGTTCGGCTATAGGTATGTAATAATGCAGATTACTAAACACCTATGGCCGAACATGTATGAAATACTGCCCGCTGCTAGGGGTGTAGTATAAATAATGTTCGCGCCAGCTGTGACAGCGGGCCGTAGTGAATTGCAGTAGTCTTTGAGGTTGTTTTAAATGATTGGGAGGTGTATAGTAATAAGAAAACGTAGTGACTGAGCCTGTACGGTGTCCGTTCTCGGTCATTTGATGAAAAAAATACGGCCCTCCCACCTGCGGTGTCGGGCCGTATTTTCATCATCAAATGACCTCGAACAGCCATCCGTACGGGCTCAGTAACCACGTTTTCTCATAATACCTACTTTCTCACCTCTAGCAGATAAAAATACTTACTTGAGGGCAAGTTGGTGGGCCCCAGGGAAAATTCCCTATGTGCCCTATAGCTGGGAACCGATTATGACACTCAATGTATTTGGCCATCATCACTAATATATAAAATGGTTTTGATTGACTTGTGTCGGTATAGAGCTAAAAAGTCAGTCAGTGGTTCAGACTGCAGATCGGTGCCAACCGTCTTGTTGGAATACAGAAAAGAGTCTTCATGTACGAGGCTAGGTTGTTGAAGGAGCCCCAGGGGCCCGTTTAATAATGTAAGATCGTACATGAGGACCCTTTTTGGTACCTCGAAGAAGGGTTATCGTTTAATGATATTTCATTCCGTTCGCTATGATAGCCTTAGCCACCCATAAGGTCATCCATTACTGTTGAATAAAATTGACCCACATCCTCCCTGGGTCTCCGGAGTACAGTAAAATGTCTCCATGTACGAGCCTAGATTATTCAACCACGAGCCCCTGGTCGTTTTATTAACCCATCTTGCGCTGATGGTTCCCGCAACAGAATAAAGCTTTTTTCCACTGGCCAATGAAAATGGCACCGATTAATTAAGTTCTCCTAAAAATCGGTCGGTGGTGGCCAACGACTGCACGTCGGGATATACAAATTGGTGAGGGTTCAGTGTATGCCTCGTTCGTGTCGCATTCGGCAGGTCCATAACGACGGAATAATCCTCCAAACTCTGAGTGGTGGCCTTATTGCATTTTCCTATATACCCATTATTGAACTAACTAGAGTTACATACCGCTGCTGGGGGGTGCATTAAAAATAAGTTATTTGTCGAGGTTGACGTTTTCGTCCAGCTCTCATGTTTTCGTCCCGCTCTGACGTTTTCGTCCCGCTCTGATCACGTGATACAATACAGCAGCGGGACGAAACAATAGCTGTTGTGGTTACTCGATAAGGGTAGCCATTTGCTTCGGAAGTGTTTCAGGTAAAGAATTAAGCATTTTTATCGATATTTGAAGGTATATAGGAATAGGGAAACCAAGTACCGCTAAGCAAAAGTCAAAGTTACTCGGTAAGGCTTGGAAAAATTACTGCCCGCGGCTGACGCCTTGGGCAGTAATTTTCCAAGCCTTACCTTGTAACTTTGAACTTTTGCTCACCGGAACATAGTTTCCCTCTAATCTATGCACAATTAAACGCTGAGCACTTCTCTGCATATCTGTTTCCATAAACCGGCGTCCGTGGTTCCCAACTGCAGATCAGTTACGAATGGTCGGCCAGTGGATAAATGCCTTATAATCGGCCAATGTAAACAGGCCTTATCAGGCACGAGGTGCTCAATAGGTGGCGCGGTGGTAGGAACGGCCCCCTGCCAATGCTCCAGTGTCTCACCCATTTTATACGCCTTGGGAGATAAACGCAGCCGTTGTTCTTCCGCAGCAAATACTACAAAGGACACATCCAATCGCTCTCAAGTAAAGAAATCCAAAGAGGCCTACATATCCATAGATAACAATGAACATGAGGCTTTTTAAATGGTACTTCATATCTGGGGAGGCTACAACATGACATATCTATCGAAGGCATTTATCATTTACATTATTACAGTAGTCACAAATTGTAAGTGTAATTATACACATCATCTTATATAGATTTGCTGCGCTGGGCAGATGACACCTTATCTCCCCTATTTGGTGTTAAATGCGTATCACTTTACTGATCAGTTTTTGTTTAAATAGGCGAATTGTGACATAATTTATATTTTAAATCAAGGCATTGCAATTGATAACAGTTAGATCTTAATGATGTTATATATATATATATAAATATATATATATATATGTACATATATGTATATATATATATATATATATATATATATATATATATATATATATATATATATATATATGCGCAACACTGTCTGGTGGAAAACAGAAACCGCTTGAGGGAGTATTTTAGAATCTGCAGACTTAGTTATCAAATGAAAAACTAAATTTTTAAACCGAGATGTTCTTCGAACCTCAACGGAACGAAAAAAATTACAAACATTTAGTTACCAAATGACATCGCAATATTCCCATCAGCAAAAAACACTATTCACCGACACGCCAAAAGTGAATATTTGAAGAATTATCGAAGAGAATATTCCTCCTCGAAAAACGAGCAATCGTCTTCAAAGCCTCAATCACTATATGCCCTCACCGAAGCATCAAATTACTGTAGGTTTAGTGATCACGACATACTACGTTTAGCTCGGTTAACCCCGTCTACGCGTATACCTAGACGAGGTGGATATATACGTACACAATATAGACTGGTTTTAGAAGGCAGATATACACGCCAAAAGGACAAAATAACATTCTACGTCGAACTCACACGGAGTCAGTTTGTGATGAACTCACCTTATTATCGTGGGGTGCACACGTGGTCGAAATTGCCGGCCTCGATCCAACATGTCTCTACTGTGCTAGAATTCAAGAAATTGGTTGGATCTACCCCAGATTTCTATTGAAGTAACTGACATATAATGAACCAAGGTCAAAAACCCATTGTAGACACTCGATATTTCCCAAATCATTATTCTCATCTATTTCATACCGAACTTTGAGCCGTTTCCTGGCTTTAGTTTGTAATAATGTTTTGATTTCGATGTGAAACTGGATCACCAAAATTGGTAACTGTTAACCAATCACATGTATCTGAAAAACCCATACTGTGAGATGATACTGTTCCTAAATAAAAAAATTTTTTTTTTTTTAAATACAAGCGGCCGTATGCTCCATGGAGTTGGCGCGTAGTCTTATCCAAGCATACTCGGAGGAGTATACAACTATTTGTATCTGAAACCGGTCTCTATTGTATTTATCAGCCACTTTTCCCTGGCAAGTGGCATACCGCTATTAGTTCATTTATAGGTATGCACTATTCTTACTATGCACTATTCTTCCGTTATCATAACCACCGTTATCATAACCAAGAGCATACATCTTATCCTACCCCTAATAAAGAACGCCATGGGCTTAACATTGGGTCACTGTATTCAGGCGAGCATGACGTAAAGTGTTTATTGCACGAGAGTAATGAAAAGAATTGACCAATCAGAGGCCAAAATGTGAGCGACATCACACTAATGAGGTCTATGAATTGTTGACAACCTTTGGCCTTACTTGGAAATTTGGCCAAATGATGAACACTAACACAACCAACTCTCGTTCAGTTTCTAAATATATGTATGTTCCGGGTACTTATATAGAACGTCCTGACCATGCTGTACAAGTCACAGAACGAGATGGTAATATACGGTTTGTACGGAACGAGGCATTTGTGCCGAGTTCCGTACAAACCGTAAATTATCATCGAGTTCTGTGACTTGTACAAGCATGGTTGGACGTTATTTATTTACTATATACCCAAATTTTTTTAAATAATCATTAATTTAATTTTTAACATCCGATATGTTAATAAACGTGTTTGGCAAGGTGGTCCGTATTTTAGGGTACGGACTAGTGGTCTATACAGTATCTTTACGTTATATGTCAAAACCGTACGTATTTACAGTAAATACGGCATGGGTATATAGTAAATGTAGATACACACTCCCCATGTATTTTCTATGGACACTCCGTATGAGGTAGATGATGAATTGAGGACGCAGTACGTAAGGACTGACTGAAGGACAATGGACAGTGGGTGCATCTCTCTACCCGGCCCTGCGCCTGTCCTGTTGAAAGTGGAAAAGGGACATGGTTTAGCGTTCAGGAAACTAGGTGGGGGTTTGTTATGTAGTCGCCCCTGGAGGACCAAGGTCAGGTCCGGGCCTCCCAGAAGGCCCAAGTTTTGCGGCGGGAAAGCGGTGGGCCGTCAAGGTCAAGGTCGCGTTGGTCGTCTGCTTCCGCCAAGATGGCCGGAAGACAACAGGGAGTCCGCCAGGGGGACAGCGTCCGTCCTGAATACGACTGTCGGCAGACGCTGCCAGTCTCCCTTCCGGTTTTATGTCTGAGGAGACGGTGCGCATGCTCACCAGACACTGGAACTTCCGGTCCCAAGACGCCACGGGTATACATACCGAGAATTGAACCCAGTTCTGTGGGACTCTGCTGGAAGGCGACGAATGCTTGACGAACGCAGAGTCGCTTGCTCAATTCAACACTCTCTGGGAAGCGCTTTATCATATATACAACAGAACCGAAAGCACAATTCCTTGTATATGGCACCGCTCGTGCCTATTTCAAAAACTAAAGCTGTATTTGAGATACCGTAAAACGGGCTTACTGTGGCCCACTTCTTTTGGTATTTTCAGAAAACAGCATGGTATGAGGGCGTGTATGGAAATATTTTTTTATAAGGTAGAGTTCTTATTGATATCTTCCCAAGATACTTTCCCTTTTCATCGATTTGTTGCATTAAGACTCCGATTCACATCAAGGAAGTTTGAGTCAAAATTGCCCTAACCATGGGGTAACTTTGACCCAGTTACTTTCTTACCGATTTAAACTCAAATTGGGGTTTCAAAGAAGTTGTTTTCCTTATTCTACTCGTTTTCTTGGGTTTCTTGACTCTTAATTTCAAATTAATTCACTTTTATAATTTATCAATAGTAAGCCTATGTCAAAAAGACTTAACCAGTGAACCACAGAAGCAGGTGCACCAATCTTGTGGCAAATTGATTATCGGTGGGTGTAACAAAGTGCATGATCTTTTACTGCTCGGAGGGTGCGCTTCGATGCAAAGCGGTGAATTGGTATGCGGGTCAGGACCCCCGTGGTAGTGCCGGGAGTGGGTCTTTATTGGAACACGGTAACTGAGGAGAAAAGCATGTAGATTAGTTTTGTAGTCGTGTGTGGTCAATTGCCGAAGTACCCAGCCCTGATTCTAAATGAATCATCATGGTTTGGTCAAATGATGCCATTCTCATTGTATGTACCATTCCGATTTGCTCCTATACCTACACCAATTAGATGATAATGGATCTTATATTTACTGTTATGTCTAGTGGGCCCACTACTACTGAGGAACTCTGATACTTGGACTCTTTGAAAGGCTTAATCTAATTTCGATACCGTCACCAAACTGGCCTATCAATATCTGGGACCCGTGTTTTAGACGGATAATAGTTAATAGCCCTTAACCAATGGTTCGATGATTATATGATAGTATGATAAATAGAAAACGGTCGCTATTAACGATTTTCCCGTCTAAAAAAAGGGTCCCATATGTCAGAGAGAGAGAAAGAGATTCATGGTTTCTCCGGATTTATTCTAGAAACTCAATTAAAGATTCATATTTGCACAAAAATTAGATATGCATTTAGCACATTTTATGAACAATGATCATAAATAGCTTTTCAGTCTTACCTTGTGAGTTGAACTGTTGAATTCTGTGTCTGTTATAGTGCTACTAGCAATGTGATTTAAGTCACTATCCCATTGTGAATCTAGTATTCTGAAACGTTTTTCTTTATAACCGAAATACTTGTCAATATTGGAAAAGGTGACCCTAAAAGGGACTTCCCGTAGGAGATATTATTCATTCGGATTTGATCTCTATATTTTTTGTTAAGTTTTTTTATTGAGTCTGATTCAAAACTGTTACAGCTTATTTATAGTACATACATGTGTGCCCTCATCAAAGAGGTTGATCTCAGCCCGTTCATGGGCTGGTTTACTTGGTCCTATCTATAAACCATTAATGGTCCAGGAAATATTAACCATTCTATGGATCGTATGGAGATATTAAACACGTGTTAAATATAATTTGAATTCATTGCAAAATACTTCAAACGTATTCTATACGCGATTAGTTTGGAGACCTAAGTGTATTCAGTATACTGTTGTATAGGCCTATAAAAGTCTCACATCGTAGCACCAACCTGTCAAGTAAATTGGGAACCGCTGGCATAAGGCACTGTACAAGTATTTCATACCAGGCTCGACGCCCTTTATTCACCGTCACACAAGCATTCGGAAATTAAATTCTGGGTACAATATATAGGTGCTGGAACAACTCAGGGTCAACCACCCGGCCGGCCGGGCGTTGATATCGTTACTCTGCCCCTGTTATTACATGAGATCTCTGTTTTTACGCTATAAGCCAGTTTCCGACTTTTGGCCCCTGATAGATTTGTGGGACACCACCATTTGTGTCAGACAATGGCAAGTAGAAGCAGAGAATTAAAAAAGTCAGCAACTAATCTGTGTTACGGTAGTTGGACACCACTTCTCGAAAAAAAACTAAAAACAGTTCGATTTCGGTGGGAATTTAACAACTGGAATAGAGAATAAGTCAGAAACAGACCATCTATAAACAAAACTGCCGATCTTTAGCTGTAATCTTTAGAGCTGCCACCACCGTCCACATATTATAGCGTGCTTGCACACAGTATATATAGTTGCCTAAAGATTAGAATGGTCACATATGGGCTTCCAGCGTACTGCAACGCACTATCCCTTTACTATCTGTGTGCTACTCACTGTGCTACTTGCATAGGAGCAGGGTGCCAGTGTATTAGTAGTGTTCCCAACTGACTATGACCAATCTCTCAAGATCGAAAAACCTGATTGACCCATTGGTGCTTGAAATATTTAGGGCCCTTGACACTGGCTGTATAGGAAATGGCAAATTGACTCGGTGCAAGTGGGTTACGGAAAACGAATTATATATACTGAATGTAACCCAAACCTTTCAATTGATATTCATTTATGATTGCATGCTATGTCATCAATGTTGTAACACAAAATACCCCCACCTCATCCGCAATCTCCCTATGCACAGAATATGCTTAGCAAAACTCTAAAATGAGGTAAATGAGAAGAAAAAGGTTGTATGTGCTTGCTGTTGGTGCTATCTTGTGGTGGTTGGTGGGAGTTGAAGCGGACTGGCAACTAGATTGGTAACCAACCCCAGTCTGTGCTAAGCTAGATCATAGGGTTTGGTCGGCTTGTACTACATAAGGTATCTGCTGTGTGCACCTCAAGCCAGATACTTTTCTTCCATTTAGGTTCTTAAAAGAGTGGTTATTACATTAGTAATTAAAACATTATTAGCCTAACAGATTGATAATGAAAACTAGCTTTATATAAGTTTATGTCCGTTATATCTTTATTTTTCTAAATATGCAAAAGAAATAAGAAAATGTTATAATGGGTTCGAGAGTACAAAATGACTCATTCCCCAAGCAGTAGAGACAATCTGAAAGTTTCGCTTATTTGCAGTGGCAAGGATAACAGTACAATCTCTCTCCCACTCTCCCAGCAGATACATTGCAACACTAGCACTTATAAGCAGTTGCAGACTGTAATACAGCCCATAGCCAGGTTTATAACAGATTTCGCCACGCCCTCTAGCGGGTAAACCAGCGTAAACATGGAGGCGTTACCCATAATTCACCAAAAAATAGCGGGCATTACCAGACCTATAATGTGAATGAGCACATAGGCAAGGCTTCCAGGCTAACACTTACAGCTACTGGTTCAAGGTGGCTACGGATTTAACCAGCCCAGAGCTGACGTATACGTAGTGTAGCTCTGGCGGCCAGTGTAGCTGGCGACGTGCGGGTGGTACCCCGGTAGGTGATGCTCTGAGGGTGGGGGAGCCGTGATTGGTGGTGTCTCCAGGGGGTGGGGCGGCGGGTGGTTAACTGCATTAGCGACGGTTGACGTGGTGGACTGTCCGGCATGCCACACGTATAGGCCCGGCGAGCGGTGCCACACCGGCCTCTTACACACGCCTCTATGAACTAAGTGGTCGTACTGCCTGCAGGACAATCTGGTGGCATATTGCCTTTATTATCCATCGTATACAAAGCCCCCATTGAAAATGTATGGGGACTCAGTAAACCACGACCCATTATATAAAACCTGTCAGATACCATAACTGTGGTATACGGATTCAAACCTGTGGTATACGGCCTCAAAACCATGGTATACGGGAAAAATAGTCCCTTTTGCTATAGAGCAAAGAAGTAGTCCCTATTGTTATACCCTTTAAAATGGCTAATACCGGGTTTAATTTATTCGAAAAGATGGATAATAAATGCAACAAACGATGATTTTGTGAACAGGCAGCTCTGTAAACCACTCGCGGTTGACCTCGTAATACACTCGCTAGCGCTCGTGTATTACTACGCGTCAACCTCTCTTGGTTTTCGGCTGCCTGTCCACAAAACCATCGATTATTGTCTATGTATCCACTTGCTAATGTTTAATTCCAGACAAATTCATTGGTCAATGTACACTACCTCATAAGGACCGTTTCCATTGGCCGACAAAAACAGTGTAAATTTGTGTATTCTCCTAATAGCCTATTTCCATAAGCCATCACCGATATACAGTCAGGAACCACCGATGGAACTTTAGCACTGCTGACGCAAAATGTAAATAGGTTATTAGGAGAACACAGGAAATCTACCCCGTTTTTGTCGGCCAATGGAAAAGGGCCTTTATGACCCATTTTCACCTGGCAATTATGACCATCGATTATGGCATTTCACACTGCCAACCGATTATGCGACACATTTAAAGCAATAATCATCAGGTGGAAACATAAATGATCAACGATTTTTCTCTCCCACCTTATTGCAATTTGGCACCACTGACTGACTTCAAAACCCAAGGACGAAATCAAAGCGAATTGTTTCAATCGGAGGCAGTTAGCATTTTACAACCAAAAGTAATTTTTTTAAGAGCATGTCACTGATTATATACCACAGACCTTTCACAAGGAGAAAGACTGTCCGACTTTTGTACAGCATGCAAATTATTGTTGGGGTTTCAGTCAGCAGGTGGAAACGCCGCATACCACACACTTAAAATGAAGTAGCTATGTAGCACCTATGTTTATACTGTATTCTATATGGTGAAGAATCTAAGTGTCCATCAAAAACAAGGAGCCATAATTTCATCACTGTATAACTCTTTGTTGTTTGAACAGGTATGTGGTAATTGCTTTTAACTGTTCTTCCTTTAACATCTTGCCGAAGCACCATCATGGATATCTTGTTGTAATAGAATCCTCTAGATAGCAGCATCCTCTAAATAATGCTATCAAGATGCAAAAATTTAAAAAGTAGGAGGTTGGTGCGGAGGCTAAAATTCTGTTCCAAAGACCGGCGATTTTCACCATGGGTTTCCACTTACCCACCGATTTTCTCTTCGTTCCTGAACATTAAACTATTGTCTTCCTGACAAAATCAATCCTTGTTGAATTGATTACCGACGGTTTTGTCGGGAAGTAGTTCTAAAAAACACCTAAACTCAGAACAGGATGAGCAATGGGCAGCAAGGCCTCTGCAGAGTATTTTATAGCTAGAATGTTATTTACTGGTTATCATGATTTCACCTTCGCGACAAAAATACTTTGCTAAGATACCATTGTTGAACGGATCTGAAATGCATTCATCGTGTTATTACTAAGTAGCGATGATGGATCTTATAAATAGTAATCAAACGTAGGTTCTGTAAGCAAGGGGTCGGGGGGTTAGCTCTGAGGTTAATGCACTTTATCTCACCCCAAATATTTTTTCTCCATAGACTTAACATTGGAAACTAGTATCTAACACCAATTAGATATTTAGGAAATATATCCAATGGGGGATAATGTCACAAATGTTAGCCCATTAGTCAATATTAAGGGTGAGATAAATTCAGAAACCCATTCAAGTTTAGGGTCAGAGCTCGATCCCATCTCATTTGAATCACATAGCAATTCACGCGGCTTCGCCTTGTGAATTACTATGTGATTCAAACTCGATGGGATACGGGCTCAGACCCTAAACTTTCATGGGTTTCCTCTATAGGATTGGTACTTTGTGGGTTCGTATCCAACTGCAGCCACTCTTCTCTTTCACCCCCAGCAGTGGTAGATTCACTGCTAAATCAAAGGCAAAACGCTCTCATACTATGTCTAGTGGTGGGGAAACTAAAAGAACTCTCAACTGAATAAATGTGTATAGGGGTGAGATTTCTACCTAAATTTATCTTATAGATTCGATCACCTTCAAACACATAGTAAGTATGATAGGACATATTGGTCTTAAAACTTCTAACAAAACCAACAACAACCAACCTTTTAAAATGATGCATCACTGAATGAACATGACTCCGCAGTTGTAGAGGAGCAAATTGTAAGACAGAGATGCAATTAATCATTCATAAACGCAACGAACACAGAAAACTATTTGTAGTACCAGACCGTTAGAAAAATATAGAATTCATCCCCTGAAAGTAATAACAATCTGTAAAATGCACTTAGTGCAATAAAAGCGCGTCATGTTATAAAATACGCTAATACCAATGTAATCTAATACGTATAATGCACTCGAATGACTATGACGAAAGCTAGATGTAAGAACCACACGGTTGAATATAAGAAAAGACAAAGAACCATGATAAATACTAAGACGCTTGCGTTACCGGAACCAGATGACAGAAGAAAAGGGAGCCTTCATAAATCCCCTCCCATGTGAGGATCATATTAGTACAGAATAAGTATGTCGATGGGGATTACATCCGCTATACATTCATCCTTAGGATTAGATCGACTATCAGTGCTATCAGGGGTACAGAACCTGAATACTAGAGCGAGAGACTCCAGGATACTCATCGAAAGAAAAATAAACATAGAATTGTATAGAGGGTTTAAAAGAAAAACAAAAAGAAATACACCTCGGTCTTGAGAGGAAAGTACTAAAAGAAATGAAAGATAAACAAATAAGAGGCAATGTTGATGATGATACCAATGTGGTTTCTGAGTCACCCTACCCTACACAGAAAAACCAGCAGTTAAAGAGTTAGACATCTAATCATTGTATATATCATGTTTCCCCCATCAATGTAAATATCATCATACTTTTATTATAAATATCCTTAATGTTAGTACAATAAGGAAACGAAAAAAGAAAGCCACAGATGGCCATGGAGCCTACTGAACATAGGATGATTACATCCTAGTATATACCTCCAGAATAAAACATAACTTCAAAAAAAAACAACGCCTGCGAGCTCTCCAGTCCTTGGGGACTATAGGTGCGAACCTTATCTCACTCTCACCAATGTTGTATCTTGCAGTGCCGAGGAGATCTATGGGGATTACCGTGAGTTTCGCGCCATCATGACGTCAGACGGTAACATCCGCTGGGAGCCTGGTGGAGTCTTCAAGACCATGTGCGAAATAGATATCACCTACTTCCCCTTTGACGAGCAGCATTGCGCCCTCATCTTCGGGGCTTGGTCGTATCACACTACCAAGATGAACCTCACCAACTCCTCCTCTACCGTCAACCTAGACTCCTACGAGCGCAACGGCGAGTGGGAGATCCTTTCCACCAAGGTCACTCGTGACGAGTTTTTCTACGAATGCTGCCCCAAGGAACGCTTCTCCAATGTTGCCTTCCGGCTGCACATGCGCAGACGCTACACGTTCTATGTGATGAACGTCATTTTGCCAAGCATGGTGACATCAATATTGCTTTTGTCCATTTTCTACTGTCCACCCGGGCAGAAGGTTCAAATAGGAGTTGTTGTCCTGCTATCATTTCGGATATTTCTCCTGAACGTTACGGACAGTATACCCAAAACGTCAGACCATATTCCACTGCTGGGTAAGTATATGCTATACAATACCACGTTTTGTCCTACACCTCATACAGATCTCCATAGACTTAACATGGTGTGACTGTATGCCACTGTTATGTCATAAAATATTTTTACTATATACCCATGCCGTATTTACTGTAAATATGTACCGTTTTGACATATAACGTAAAAATACTGAACGGACCACTGGTCCGTACACTAAAATAGGACCGCCAAACATGTTCATTAACATATCGGTTGTTAAAAATTAAATCAATGATTTTTTTAAAAATTTGGGTATATAGTAAATATATAACGTCCAACCATGCTTGTACAAGTCACAGAACAATGCCTCGTTCCGTACAAACCATAAATTACCATCTCGTTCTGTGACTTGTACAGCATGGTCAGGACGTTCTATATAAGTATGCCACGCATGACCAATAAAGTTAAAACACATGACAGGGTAGAATAATATCTAAACACCACTCAAAATCATGAAATTGTTTACATGACGTTCATTGTCTTCAACTACAGATATCACTCAGCTCCGCTTCGTGATATTATCCTGTGGAGACAACTCACGCCACATAATCAGTCATATGCAATTATGTGAGGTTTCCTGATATTATCATCCATGGTATACAAAGAATGTATACCCAGAGATACAATAAACCACTACCCATTATTCAAAAACTGCCAGATACCATAACCATACTATACGGATTGGAATACGTGGTGAACGGCACCAAAGTAATTATGTATGAAAAAAATGGTCAATTTATGTTTTAGAGCAAAGAAATAGTCCCTGTTGATATACCCTTTACTTGATATGGAAATTCCTAGGTTTGATTTATTGGAGAAGATGGATAATGAATACAACAACCGATAGTTTTTTGGACAAGCGGCTCTGTAAACCACCCCAGGTTGACGCTTGTGTATTACTACGCGTCATCCTCTCGTGGTTTGGTTCTCGGCCGCCTGTCCCCAAAACCATCGGTTATGGTCTATTGTATATATCGATAAATCCCCAATCCCACAATGATGGCAGCCACGAGAATTCCATATCAATACACTGCCTCTCAATTGAGGACGTCAATATCACAATAGCAATTGTTTCCCGGTTTCCATTGTTAGCATGCCTGAATTCAAGCTACCGATCGGTCAGTGTTGAGATTCTCTGGTAAACGTCAATATCCATAGTAGTATCTACAAAGGCCCCTATGTACCTACAGCACCGAACCTGTGAGTTTCTCATTCCATCGAGGGAAGTGTCAGAGGGTCAAGGGAAGTATGGGCTCGACCTCTCCGCCTAGGCTTTATGCAAGAGGGTGGCGAGGCAGCTGTTTGTAGAAGTTATTCTCCCCTGAAAGCATTCCCTGGTCTTTGATTATGCAGCATTCAATAAGATGTGAACTCCAAAAATTTCTCCAGGAGGGACCCCGGGGCGACTGGTTGAGATTGAGTTAGGGCCCCTCCGCTTGCCCGCCCCAGCCCCGCCCGGCCCGTGCGGGCCTCGTGCGGGCCTCGGCCCGGGCCTCGCCGTGGGACGAGGCCGCCTGGACTGATTTCAAAGCCCCAATAGGTCAGCATAGGCTTTCGTATCAATATATCTCTGCATATATTCCGTCCTCGCCTCTTCTCACGCCCCGAGTCTTGCCGTGGCGAAGAAGGCTCTTCTTGGCTCCCAATCAAAGCCAGGTCCCACGGGTGGCTGGGTAGAGGGGTGATCGGAGGGCTGGGTGGTGGGGTGGGGGAGCGACGGAGAAGTAACAAAAAACTCTCATAGCTGAAATCTTCCCCTCAGACTCTCAGACTGGGAGGAGAAGTAGACCTAATCTACTGCCACCACGCCTCTGCAATCATAAACCTGTTTCCATTAGCCGACGAAGACGGCGGAGAATTTTTCAATTCCGCTAACCCGGCATTTACACTAGACAATTCTGGTTTGCAATTTTGGTATTTTGCACCGACTGACGACTTTCAGCAATAAAAAGCTAGAAATCGTCTAGTGTAAACACCAAATACGTGGCGACTGCAGGGACCTGTTTCACTAGTTTCGTGATATGTCTGTGACACCATACAGACACTGGGGTTGTCTATTTTCGTGAAAACACAAGTAGCTGCCCTTAGGAAAAGACAGACCCCAAACATAAGAATTAGACAAATCTACACATCATGGACCTGTTTCATTAGTTTCGTGACAAAAGTGTTAGACAGACATGAAAAGCAGCACCAAAAGTGCAAGCAAGAACGGACAAAACAAGTCAAATGTCTAAACCGGACACACCATCTAGACGCCATCTAGAAACGTCACGAAACTAGTGAAACAGGTCCCAGATCGTCTGATTACATTAGATTATACAATTAGGCACAACCTGACGACTATTGGACACGCTTTGCTGCCTGTGACTTTTCCAAGCGGGCTTGAATTAGTTGGCCTCACGGGCGGCGATTCTGTGATAACTTATAGTCGTCAGTGTAAATGCTCGGGTATATATTCTAAGGTCTACGACTTTTGCAGTGGACATAGCCACCACCTGATGACTATTGGCTTGATGATCTGCAGTCACCATATATTTAGTCGTCTAGTGTAAACGCCGGGTGAAAGTCTGTCGGTGGTGACACAGACTGCTTGTCGGTATAAAAAGGAATCGGTGAGGGTGCAGAGTATGCACCGTTTCTACTGTATTTTCTGGGTACAAACTGCTTTAATTAGTACTGTTACATGATTTATGCACAATCAATCTGCAAGCATTCTCTGCAGGTCTCCTTCCATTCACCGAGTTGGTATCGGTGTCCCCAAAAGATTTATTGGTGGTTCCCGATCGGAGATCGGTGCCAAATAGTCGGCCAATGGAACCAGGCTCTAACATGTCTGATGATTGTGGCAGGATGGTGGGCGTTAGGATAATGAATTAGGGACTAGAAAGAGACGGGTTCTGAAAAGCCGTGTTTAAATATATTAGACATCAGTGCACGTACATTTACTAGTTATGCACTGCTCCCTTAGCTGCTGAGAAGTACATTATTTAACTATTCACCCAATAAAAGTGTCCATAGAAAACTCGTGGGCGGCGTCTATCTACATACCCGGAGCATACAGATATATATGTTATATGCTCCTGACTACAAAACCCGGCACATACAGAAATATCGTGTGTATGAAAAAACAGTGCGTACCTAAAATGACCTAATATGTGTAACCCTCTCGTTAGAAAAAGGTGGAAAATGAATACAATATGGACTGGTTCCAGATAAAAGCGGTTGTATGCTTCTCGGAGTTGCTTCTGCGCAATATCCGAGCATACGCTCGGATATTACTAGGCGTCAACTTCTCCGAGTATACGACTGCTCGTATCTGAAACCAGTCAAGATTGTGCATACATATATGTATACTAGCCGTTTGTCTTTGACATAGCCTCTAAGACAATTTACGTTAAGAAATAAGTAATCTTAAACGTTTGAAGGCGTATAATGAATGGAAAGTTGACTGAGCATTTGTGTCTGTTCAGATTTACTCACTCATATACTCATACACGCCCTTCCCACAGAACGGCATCAGTACATGGTATACAGGAGTGGGTTTCCGTCAGTCAGTTTTCCTGTAATATGTCACCTTGTGAATCTATTCTGTTTATAAATACAGAATGGTCAAATATATATCTCCTCTCATTCTGAGGCGATTGCTATCGCAGCATGTATCTTCTGATGAATATTCATAGATTTTGGCAGGTTACCACATTGACAGGTACGAACAAACACCGAAAGAGTAGACAATACAACGCTCTAATGTAACAGGGATGGTTGATGAAAGATGTACCGTGTTGGGGAATTCTACAAATGACCTCCCAGTCTGTCAGGAAACCCACCTTGCGTCATGTCGTTCCTCACTTATTATTTATAATGACCAAGTCCAAACCCTCCCAGCTAAATGTAGTGCAGTTTGAGAAAAGATTAAATCACGAGGAGTTACAAAGTAGGGACGAGTAAAGCATTACCATTATATATTTCACATAATATTTACAGAATCGCATCAGGACTTTTATAAGGAGATGATAAATTCCTGTCCATGGTATTTCATTTTCTGAACCATAGATGAACAGAGAACATATTTATAGTTTTGTCAATAACTTAATCCATATGACTCGGCCATTTATCTCACCTCTGGCATTTCTCCCCATATTGGGAACTCGTATTCAACGGCCATGCAGTATTGTAAAAAAAAAAAATTAAAAAAAAGAAGCTCAATGGGATATAATATCACAATTGTTCGCCAATTAGTCAGGGATGAGATTAAATCTGAACGTAAAATCCCAAAGTAATCTAACCAGGCAAAGCCTCGTGAGATTACTCTGCAACCAAAACTCATGGCATATTTCCAGTGGCTATTGATCTCGATGCAGTACCTTCTTAGTACGCATCCAGCAAGGGCCCTAGACCCTCCCGAAGAAGTTTTCGCATAAGGGAAATTCTTCTAAATCTCCAACTGTCTGAGACTTCCGTACTATATGTGTCATAAAACCTCTACAACAATCGCACAGATGTGAGTAATTTATTTGGGGGACCCAAAGGATTCAAAGAGGTGCCAGATCCATGTATAGATCAATGTGTGTACGCTTGGAATCTTGCATTACAAAGGTGAAAGTATAGCACCATCTATAAACAGATATGACAATATGATAGCAGCTAGAATTGTATGGTTTTATCAAATCTGGATTCTCCTTGGATCGCAATTCATCACTTCCCGCTTATCGCCATAACAATACAAATCCACAGATGGATTGTCGCTCGTGGGCGTGTAGTGAGCAGTTAAAAGCTATATGGCGGGTGGGGCGGGCCCCGTTTGAAGCCACCGACGTATGAACATTTCAAATGACTCGTTTGAAGCTGCGAGCACCTCATGAACCTCATCATTATTGCAGCAGTAGAAGAAGAGCCTGGGCGGTCACTGGCAGCCTCTGAATTTCACCGCCACTAATCCAGCCAGCTGTAATATATTATATACAATATAGAGGAAAACTTTGAAGGTTTAGGGTCGGAGCTCGTATCCAAGCGAGTTTGAAGGGCGTAGTAATTCACAAGGTGGAATACGGAGCGATTCGAACGAGATGGGATAAAGCTCTGACCTAGACTTGCTCAAGTCTTTGATTATGAACAAATTATGATTAGACCAAATTAAGATAAATTATGTTGCAGTGAGACTGGTCCAGGAATCAAATCAAACCTGTATCGAGGAGAGGAAGGGTAGGGTAGCTGGAGGGATACAGGGACTGGGGCCAGTCTAGCTCTGACCATAAACTTGAATGGGTTTCTGAATTTATCTTACCCTTTACATTGACTAATGGGCTATCATTTGTGACATAATGCCCCATTGGATATTTTTCCTAAATATCTCACGGGCCTTGGATACGAGTTCCCAACGATAAGTCTATGGAGAAAAAATACCAGGGGTGTGATAACCAATATCAGCTTGTTTCTGATAGAAGTGGGAGTATCCTAGGCGTATTTGACGCGTAGTTATTCATGGAGGATATTTGATAGAGAAAACTGTAAGGATGATACACACATTAGTATCAAAAACAGATTAATATTTTAAATATCATTCAGCATTGCAAAAACAAAATTATCAAAGGAAAGAGAAATGGCCGCCGTAGGGACTTTTTCCCCCGTAATTTGTTATTTTTCTTTCTGCCTGTTTCCCCCCTTCCAAACTCACAGTTTAGAGAGACCACATGGAATTACTGACAGCAGGGCTGTGCCAAACGGTCAATTACGGTTATACCCGTTCTGTAGGCGAACCATTTATCGTGTTACAATAGAACCGATTGATCGATGGTTCACTACACCAAAACGTATACTTGCTTTCTACAGGATAAAGGGAGGGAGGGATGGGAGAGGACGGGGTGGGGGCAGGGATAAAGGGAGGGTAGGGGTCGGAGGCCGAGGGATAGGCTATACTAGCCCGCTAATGCCAGAAATGGGCTGCGAGCGGGACCAGTGCAAAATGCGCAAAGCGCTAATTGCAGCTATGCAGCACAGCATAGCCAAAGCCTGGTCCATTAGCAAAGTACACCACCCTCTCCACTACCATTGGCCTGCTGCATAGAGTAGACAAACTGACTGTGTATGTTTATTTATATGTGTTTATCAGCCATCTAATCCGAACCTGTCATTATAAACATATAAAGTACAGAGACTGCTACCGAGGATATTAGCTATAATACGCTACTGAGGAGTGGGCAATATATGCCTATATTCAATCTATATATTCGTATTTACACAAATATATATATATATATATATATATATATATATATATATATATAACCTCAGATGTATGAGTTACATACATTTGATCTCCATATTTATAAAGACATTTGTATAAAGAGTATATAAGCCGTAGCCAGCGGGTATCCTAGCATACTATCGCCTTGCTAAATCCCTTCATAAATATGTGGCCTATGGTTTCCGCTATATGTCCACTATGATACAAAACGACCACAAATGGTCTGGGCAACATATGCTTCACTCTACTCTTCATAAATGGCACGTGACCGTTGAGCTCTTATACAAGCTCCAGCATCACACACTGAACAGGCTTGGTTCAAACCGTACCTTCTGGAGTTTGTTGGCATATCTTTGAAAGCTGCAAATAAAATATTTTCTGTTGACCTAAGTGTACGGCGATGTTAAATCGCAGTGATTCTGATCGGCGAGTCAAGTAGAACACAACGCATGAGGAGTCTTGAGGTGTTTACATATTTGATTATACTCCTACTTTTGCATAAAGTAATGCAATGGAGCGTTTCCACCTGCCATCTAGAGGTTCACCGACAATTTTCACAGTGTACAAAAGTCTGTCAGTTGTTCTCCTTGTGAAAGGTCGGTGATACACAATCGGTGACCAGCACTTCAAAAGTGCAGTGGATGTTTTTTTTATTATACTTTTACTGCAATCAATCGTGAGCAATTGCTCTTCCATGCACACCAACCTTTGGTAGTAAAATGCAGAGCATCACCAATTAATTCAATTTGGTTTTGTTGGTGGGTGCAGAAGTCGGACGGACATATTGCATAAGGTGGGAGAAAAAATCGTTGATCAGTTCCGTTTCCACCTGATGATTATTGCAATATATGTGTCGCATAATCGGTCAGCAGTGCGAAATGCGATGATCGGTGGTTATAAGCGAAACGTTGCATCACACATAGTTGCGGAAAATGTATGCAGCCAGGCTTTGTTCAATCCGTAACTGTTGGAGTTTAGTAGCATACCTTTATATCTACAAAGGTGTCTTGAAGTGTTTGTATATTAGAGGGAAACTATGTTCCGGTGAGAGAAAGTCAAAGTTACGAGGTAAGGCTCGGAAAAATTACTGCCCAAGGCCTTTGCCGCGGGCAGTAATTTTTCCGTTCCTTACTGAGTAAATTTGAGTAACTTATTTACTTACCTCCCGCAAAGCCAGATCCAACTTTATTGAGTAACTTGAACTCTATGTTTCCACCCCACTGTGCTTTTCATGTGAATCTTTTAAGAGGTAATCTGATTGGTCTAAATGTCATCCTTTGGTAGTAAACGTCAGCCTTGGGTAATAAACGTCAGCCTTGGGTAGTAAACGTAGGTTATTCCAACCCCGTAGCTGGTGTAACCATAGAGTGTTCGGCCATCGGTATAAAGGAATCGATTATACTTCTATCTTTGCATAGAGCAATGTCAGGTTTAAGTCAGAGCATCATTGTATGACGCGCCTGAAAAACTCAGTTCTTATAAGAGACAATGACAATTATAAAATGATGTAGAACTTAGTCAGGGAACTAATTGCGTACAAGATAATGAATTTACATTTATCTGAAGCACACAATGCCACCGTTATGGTGAATATCTTTCAAAGGAAGCAAAGTTGTTATCGTATCGGCCCCACATTAGGTTATGGTGATGTTGAAAATATTTTGGGACTGATGCCATTATTATCACAAAAGTACTAAGGCTGAAACATACAAAGAAAGTAACGATACAATGCTTTCGTTAGCAGATATCAGTGTAACTACACTCTCATCTTCCAACTAGTAGCATTTATTATGAGGGTAGAAACCCTTGCAGGTTTGTGGGTCTCCATCTTGGAGAGTAGACAGCAGGTGAATAGATTTGGGGCCATCCATAAAGTACATACACAATTAGAGGGGGAGGTAAAGAAAATTTAGGAAATTTTGATTGCACCCCATTCTATTGCGTACAAGGTGGACATGGGGTGCAATAGGTTAGAATTTGCACACAAAGTTAATGGATGGCCCCTTTACAGGTGATCACAGGTCCCAGAGATGTCTACTGATATGCTTATCGCTCGGATATTACTACGCGTCAACTACTCGGATATTACGGCCACTTGTACACAAAACCAGTCATTATTGTTTATATACTCACGTTAACATCCTGTGGCGTACAATGCTTTTGTGATGTATCTTAACTATGTACATGATTGTTTAGGTTCCTACCATTTTATTATTTAACAACAAAGTCTCTTATTGCATTTAGATCTTCATAGGTATTATCTCTGCCTTTGGAACTATGGACAATATTAAGGGGTCGAATTCGATCCCTGAAAATTAATAATCTGTAGAAATAAACTGTAAAATGAATGATCTGCAAAATGAATCATAAAGCAAAGTATATAACCATGGACCTGTATACAAGTCCGTGATGTAACACACTAGACATTGAGCATGAGCATTTCCTATTCAGTAAAACTATATAATTATTATCGCATCAATAAATGGAATATTTTTGAGAGATATTATTTGTAACGGATAATGACATTTCATCATGAAGTTTGCCTCAGGGAATCTCCCATTATGTATTCTTTTTTTTATATAAAACCTTCCTCCGTCAATCCACTGATAGCCAATATGCAATGTTGTTTTTTCTATGCGATCACATGTCTCCCTGTAACTGATCCATGTTATTTTCTCTTCTCGACTTTTCATTCTCCATCCGACCACCTCCGTGCTGATGTTGCTGACAGGTATTTACTTAACGTGTACCATGGCAATAACCACGTTATCAATGGTGTTGACTGTGATGGTTCTCAACCTGCACTCCATATCGGAGAGGCCTGTGCCCCGCTGGGTGCGTGTGGTCGTGCTACGCCACCTAGCGAGACTTTTCTGCATCGGCACGGACGAGGTGGAGGCCACCAAGAAGGACGAGAAGGCGAACCACGTGAAGAAGAAGCGTAAAGGCGTGGGTAGGATGTCAGCCACTTTAGTGGAAGATGACGGAGAGGAGCATATGCCCATCATAGCCATCAATGGCGCCGTCAACGCTGGGCAAGGGCAAGAGACTAGTTTCGTGCACATGCGCAGTGGATCCTATGCAAATCTCCGCATTAATAACAACACGTCAGCGTTCGGGGAGGGTACGTCAGCGGCCCGTAAAGAGGAAGAAAAGCCCGACTACTCCAAAGACTGGCACAAGCTGGCTGAGGTGGTTGACCGCCTCTTCTTCTGGACTTTCCTGCTGGCCATCGTGGCTATTTCTATCCTCCTTTTCCACCCCCTGACGAAGAACTACTTGATTCCCAGGCCGGGGGCCTCATGATGATGAGAATTTGAAGAGTTTCACAACGGGGGTGTGGTGGGGAATGGAAGGGGGTTGGCCGGACGCCCTTTTAGTAATGGTATCGTTGATCTCAAATGTTAACTACATGATAATTATGTAACACCTCGACTGGCACGCCACACTGTGGGCTGATCGAGTTCCATTATGAATTACAGGGGCACTGCTGCTGTGTTCTGAGAGATGCACTGTATATTGTATACATATAATTTCCCATTAAGATTCCCTGTGATTGTGATAAGCCAGACTGAAGAAAGTATTGCTGATTTTTATACACTATACATAAAAAAAAACGGTACGATAAATTGCCTACCGCTGGACACAGAGAGCAAAAGGGCACCTTCTTCACATATTCGCTGGGGCGGTTCAAGAATTTCCAATCCTTATTCTTATTTTGCGCCTGATGGAAATTAATAATGAATAAAGATTTGAATTTGTATAAGACATAACTGTAAATACATGTACAGTTTCTACCTATAAATATGGTACCATTTAGGTCTTATTTAGTAAGCAGGAAGGGATTGGATAGCCTTAAGTACTATTTATATGTAGATTGATTACGGTTGAGAATTAGCTTGTGATGTTATACGATTACTTTACTAAATGGTGTCCTTTCTAAGATAATTCGTACTGGCGTGGAAGTATATGTGTTGTAATTATTTAACTAAGAAAGATTTATTCGTTCCCTCTGAAATGATTAACACTTCGGATGCCTAATAGAGGTTATTGCTGAATTTGTTCAAGGAGGTTGTAATGTGTTAAAATCGGTTGTAAATAGGCACACTGAACAATACCATTTGGGTTTTGAGTACCTTGCAAATACTTCAAATGCTGACTGCGAGCGCAATATATACCAAACATGTGTTTTCCCGAATTCTAAAATATTATCAATTAATTGAATGAGTAATATTCAGATTTCTATCCAACCAGCATGTCTAACAAGCAGTATATCAATAGCCTGGATCTATGCTCATGGGTTACTATAGATCTTTATCAGTAAGAATTATTATAGTGAGAAATCCACCCAGTCCACTATTGGGAAAATAGCCGTTCACGTTCATCTAATTTTCTTTCTCTTCTACTTGCTTGGGCACAACACGTTCAATTCAGCACACCCCTAGCCTCGTTAGAGTGGTAGTGGAAATGCTCATATCAAGCATGTTTGAAAGGGAATTTTCATTTTATTCCATTCTCCATTTCCTAGATAGCTTTAGGAATAATACTCGAAACTGGGAGCTCTTCTCTGGATTAGAGCGACCATGCGCAGGTTCTGACGGGTAGATTATATAAAGGCAACGGAGAGCCTTTGATGTAAGGATTTGTAATGGCTATACCTAGCATTATATACTCACACTGCTTCCTTATAGACATCATGGCCATGGCGGTAGTTATTTCAGATAAAACATTGAAATCCCGGTCGGGTCATATCAAAGACTTCTACAAAAATGGTACCCAATGCTCATTCTGCTTAACAACCGCCATTAAAATGAGGAGTAGGGTGGCTAGGGTCCGAGTACATAGAGGAACAGCTTCATAGCCGAACTCGGTGGTTGTACACACAATATTCCCTCAATAAAAATGTCTTTTTTAAGAAAGGAAAAGGAGAATACCATGAAAGGTTGATATTTGAATATCCCCTTTTCCATAAAATGCATTGTAGGTTCCTGGTAAAAAGCCAAACCGTGAGTTTATACAGCATTCAGGCGTTTATGGCTTCCCCTACTCCTGTGAGAGAAACCGGACTATTCCAAACCTTACCTGAAGGTGGCGCCACCGTTTCTTCAATTGACACAACGTTCTCCAAACGGGCGTAGCTTTCGGAGACCATTGAGGCCCGTTACCATTGGCCTTTTATTCGAAACGAGCTAGTATGTGAAACTGCAACCGATTTCCTTCTTTTTTTTCCCACGAAACTAATGGAGAAAAGCCAAACGCCGACTGACTTTCAAGCCGATCCTTTGATTTCATAGGTGATGCTGGCCCAGTACAATCGAACTTCACTGCTATACTTTAAATGGTTTTAGATTGTTAACCCTCACCGATTATTTGATACCAACGTGCAGTCAATGGTCACCACCGACAAATTTCTAGAGGAACTCCTATAATCGGTGCCATTTTCGTCGGTCGAGGGAAACGGGCTTCATTTTTTCTTCGAGTAATGTAATGAGTACGACATGGCCTATGGTCTGTAAGATGAAGTGAGAGTATTCTGCACAGTAAGATTTCTTCTTCTGTCGTCTTCTATCGGTTCTGATGTGTGATGTGTTTCCACCTGAGTTATAAATACCAGGCTGTATAGTCTGTCCAAGCACTTCGGGCTCTCAAAATCATCCCTCAAGGAGAGATCCAAGTGTAAATAAAACCCTGTAGTCAATGTAAACAGGGGCCTGTTGAATAATTCAGGGGGCCGTTGAATAAATTACCAACGACAAAAAAGTATCTCAGAATTGTCTTTTGGGCCCTAGTGTTGTATAATATAATTTGTTGTAAGCAAAATATGTTTTGATGATAAGAGTAACCTAAAAGATTAAGGTCTTTCAATGTGTTGTATACAAATGCATTCATCTTCTGTCTTGTCATAAAACACTGAATGGAAAAACACCATCCAGGATGTCGTTTATCATTGGAGTTATTGTATCCTTCAGATCTGCACCAGACACAAATTTTATTCAATAGCCCCCATGCTCGTACATGAAGACGCTTCTGATTATGCCTACGATACCAGGGACAAAGTGGGTCAACTTTATTCAACACTGGATGACGCTCGGTCAGATAGGACTGTCTTAACGAACGAACTTGAATATTATCAAACAATAACCCTTGTACGAGGTCTCCTTGTACCCTGTACCTTCGTAGGCATAAGTTATTCAACAGATCCCAGGAGCCTGTTGAATGAGTTATGATGTGGGTCAACTTTATTCAACACTTATGGACGACCTTATGGACGGCTAAAACTGCCTTAGCGAACGAACTTGAATATTATTAAACGATAACTCTTGTATGAGGTACAGTCTCCATGTACGACCTTAGATTACTCAACAGGCCCCAGGTGAGTGTAGATGGTATTCCCCCGTTCGCTGTATATATATATATGCCTTAACTTATAAACCCTACCTATGGGCAGCTTCCTGATCTCATCGTCAGTGCTCCATGGAGTCTTTGTATGTAAGTGTGCACCCCATGTAAAGTATTACTACCGCATTATATATAGCGCTATCGATGTTAAGTGAGAGGTAACTTGTGTATATTATCTTTACATGACCAGTGTGTGCTGCAAGAAGCGAGCCTTGTACGATACTTGTACGACATTTTTAACGATGGTTTAGTGTCATGTGACTTTGAGAGAGCAGGACATGTTATCGTTGGACGCAGTTCTATTTTTATAACGACAATTGGACTGATAACTGAGTTTCTAGGAGCAAGCATCACAACGATGGCACCTGGATCCGCCCTTGGATCCTTGACATGTCCACTGGTGTCCTATTGCGGCGAATTGGATATGCAACAAAAGTCTACAATACAGGTATACTGCAGGGACCTGTTTCAGTAGGCTCGTGACATGAGGCCTAGACAGACATCAACAGTGGCACCAACAGTGCAAGCAACAGCGGAAAAAGACTAGCAAATACCAGAAAATCGGAGTGTCCAATCTTCTTCATATTTGGGACGACTATAGGTTATATGTATCCCCTACTCATGTTAAAGTGTCATTGCTTAATTCCTACGAGAAATGAGTGAAACTTCGTGTGTCATCGACTGCAATCTTGTGATCTGTCCGTATGGTGTCACAGACGCCATCTAGACATGTCACGAAACTACTGAAACAGGTCCCAGATGTCTGGTTTCACTGACTGAGAGTATTGGTTGAACTAATGATCTTCACATAAAGATTATCGACAATTATACATTTGAACGTCTTGTGTTTACTTCTTTCTGCAATTTTAAATAGGGCACATAACTATTGTGTTATAGAGGCAGCCATCTTGCTCCAAAAAGGACCCACCAGGTTTTCGCTTCGTATCGCCTCGCAACTATTAATGGATTATATCATCTGATAACAGCAATTAGCCCCTGACTATATTGAGGTCTTCTCACAATTTCCTGGCGGATAATTGCAGAAATAGCAATCACTCTATGCCCTATTCATTCTGCTATGATATTGTGCAGGAGATGGAGAGGTGGTGGAGCTAGGGTCCGACCTTTCAGAATATATGTGTGTATACGTTATGGATTGCCCCTTTACACATAGGAGGCGTATTGCTTCACCTTTTTGCGGATCGCAGAATAGTGAACCGAGGCCGAAACCATTGCTCCAGATTCTTTGCAGATCGCATCATAACTATGTCACCATTGATATTCAATCATAAGTCTGATGGACCTTTCACCTATGCCACTAAAAATGTGATGTTGAAAAAAGTACCAATCAAAAGTGAAAATTACGATACCACACGGCACCATCCAATATCACCGGGGCAAC
This sequence comes from Alentia gelatinosa, assembly GCA_950022655.1. NCBI lineage: Eukaryota > Metazoa > Annelida > Polychaeta > Phyllodocida > Polynoidae > Alentia > Alentia gelatinosa. The sequence goes on from OX465579.1 coordinate 163,369,988, forward strand.
GCTTTTCTTACATTTCTAGGAGCAACGAACCCCACGTAAGTAGATGTTTAAGAGAATCCCAGTGATATAGTGACCATAGTATACATCCCGGCCGTACCCCTGAACAAACCATTATTCCCTGGAGATGTATACATCGTGGTTACATACATGATTCTGGAAATCCTTCCATAATTATCACTTAACAACAAAAATTAGATATAGATCTTCATGGATATTATCTTCGGAGTGCTGTCTTTCAGCTATGGTGGATATGAAGGGATCAACTGAGCGATTGGATCCACGAGTTTCTGCAAAATTCAAAGCAGTATTTCAAAGTGACGCTTGCATGTAAACATGAAGTAAATTAGGCCACTCAAAATAAAAAATACTTGTTTCTCATCACCAAGCCATGAAAAATATGATGAGGGCGCTTCTTTTTTTTTTTTTTTTTTTTGCTGGATCAAAGATGTCTTAAAAGTGTCATAAAATGGGCTTTAGACATACAGTAAAACCCTGCATAAGCGGTCACCCTCCATTCCGGGCCAAAATGTCCGCTTATGCAGGGTGTCTGCATATGCAGGGTTTTCAGATTTATATTGTTTATACATTGAAAGCATCCCTGGCATGTGGAGCTTTAATTTAATTCCAAATACACATACTTTTATATAATTTCTATCGAGGTTCATCTTATTTAAAAAAAAAAAAAATCTTCTAAACTCGTTTTTTGCAGATGCACGCGGTGATGAGAAACAAGGTTGTTTTTTTAGTGGCCTTTGAGAAATTGTTATCCATTGTATGTTAAATGGAGGTATCTCCCACACTTTTGCAATAAAATACTGGCTGAGAATTACTTTATGTCAGAAGTAGAAGTAAGATAAGTTCTTAGAATACTAAGCCTAGTCGCAAGCTTGTGCTAATTGCAGCCTGGGACCTATTTCATCATACAATAGGATGTTTTGAAATTAGTAAACTCTTTGTATATAATGATGGTCTCACAAGAGAAAGCACTCATCCGTTTACTATTATTGAAATAATATGAGCAGAAAGGTAAGTATGATGACCTATAAACTGAACTACAGGACTCCTTCCATGATTTCTTTATTATATATGGAAATTAGAGTATTACACATTGCCCGTTGGTATAGCTTTAATGCATCTTGAAATATTGTCCTCTGAAGACATACTTCTCAAAATTTATCCTACCCCTAATAAAAAGATCCCATAGGCTTAACATTGACTTTCCGTATGCACCCGTATGTCGCATACAGATAAAAAATCGCTCCTAGGAGCGTAAAAAAAGTGGACCAATCAGAGATCAGCAGCTGAAAGTAGTTCCAAGCGCCTTCAGAGCAGCAAGGAGAGCTATATGGAGGACTTCAGAAAGTTTTTATCATGTTTTTTGTTACTATCCTCACATAAAAATATCGTTCACAGGGGGTAGGATAAAATCAAAACCTTATTCGTTTTAATCTGGGCCCGCGTATGCGACTCCTGGAGTTCTGGCTCCGGATATCACTACGCCAAACTCCAGTCGTCACATACGGGGGCCCAGATTAAAACTCATCCGGTTTTACGATAATATAGAGCGACAACCATGCGATAGTCGGAGCATAGATGGAAGGGTTCATCACACAGGAAACAAGACATTTAGCTTAAGAAATTTATCATATCAAAAACATTATTTCTGAATTTAACGTAATGCCGATTAGACCAAAAGGACCGGAGAGATGAATGAGGTCATATGATGAAAAACAGCAGGACATAAAGTTAAAATCCTCTACAATGTTCTTCATTTGAATAAAACATTCAGAGAAAAAAAAACTTTACGGAAATGTTAATTAGGTGAACAAAAATGTGCTTGAACTTCCGCATTCTGGCGTGATCTTTAGCGGGTAACCTTACAGAAATCTATCATATTTAGTAGATGCTGAAGGTTAACCACCGGTGACCTCTGCCGGGTTGGCAGCGTTCCGATCAGTAAAAAATAGAAATACCAAATCACTGAGCCAAGAGGAAATTAGAACCTGTTGCCCTTTTCCTATCTCACCTAATATACTGGGGCCTCTTTAACATTGAACGAACGATAATCAGACTAGACGATAAGGGGTCCGTTGAATAAACTACGAACGACAAAAAAGGTATCCTAAAATCATCTTTTGGACATAGTGTTGTATGAAATAATATGCTGTAAGTATCAGATGCACTGATCATAAGAGTAACCTGAGGCCCGGCGTTCACCTACTACGATATGGCTCCGATATGTTCTACGATGAACCTCCCAATAAAAAAAATCAAAATCGTGTCAGAAGGTCACCTGATATCTGGGCAGTTGACCAGGTTTCTGCGATTAGGCACCGAAAAAAAAACATTATGATGCATGGTGGATTGGCATGTCTAGACATATGTCTACGATTTTGCACCTTCCCGATATGTCTCCGATATTTGCTTTTTGTATCGGTGCCATATCGGTAGGTCTAAATTTCTATCGTAGTAGGTGGACGCCAGGCCTTAAGGTCTTATAAAGTGTTGTATATAAATACTTTCAATTATAAAATATATCTCTTCTGTCATACAACACTGAATGGAAAGCATTGTCCAGGATGTTGTTTATCGTTGGAGTTATCGTATCGTCCAGCACCAGCAGCAGCACCAAAAACGAACGATCTTTATTCAACAGCCCCAAGGTCTATGAAGCGAGGGGAGGCCTTGGGAACGATCTGAGGTGAATCTCGTTAATAAACCCGATAGTACATATGCTGTGGGATCCCTCGTGAAAAGGGTCGCTCATTTGACATACATCGTTTGTTTGACGATAGGTCGAGACACCTACATATTAAATGGTGGGGGGAAACTAGCACCAACAGATGGCACAGGGGGTGCCACCATATGATAGTCGTCAAGGTTTATTGTCGTTCCTTTATCATTAACCCTTTTCCTACCGCGCCTAACGTAGCGCGTATTGAGTTAACGACCGCGCCCCCTGCGGTGAACTATCCCACCACGACCGCACGTCGCACGTTGTACAGACGTCAGAATACCGGCCTATTCTGCAAGTCATAGAAAATGGCTCATAGTGCAGAGGGGTGCTTCACAAATTAGCAAATTTGAATAACTTAGAGAAATAATTATATAATTTGAATGATACCGAAATAAAGAAGAGACTTCAGGCTTTATTTTCATACCATTAATTATGAATTAGATTGATATTTGATAATTATATTAATATTTCCAATTGCAGTAAAAATTTGAGACATCTTGTTTTGCTCCATTGACCAAAGCCTTACATAGGCCCAATATAGCACTGCACCTACAAAGATGTGTATCTTTTTTTTCATCACGATGACATTATGTTTTTTTTTACATAAATAATAATAAAAAGATATGGAGAACACATCTCTGAAGTTTTTTTTGTATTAAGAATTAATAAATTATGGAAAAATCAAGAAAATGCTATATGTCTGGTAGGTGAGGCCAGCCACACTCTGACTTATTGTAAGGCTAGAGCTTAGACTTATGTCCTATATAGTCAAACATTAACATCGCCATAGCAACCCATTCATCTAAATTTGACTCTAATCATAAATGCAATATTGTTTTCTATATATATCAATTTTTTTTGTGAAGATCTGTCTATTATTTATTAAAATAATATGAGATGTGTAATAAAATGAATTAGCTGCCTCAAGGCAGCATTGGTAAGGAAAGGGTTAAACGAACCCTACATCATACTCTCTCCAGGAATCTCCTCTGGGTAAAATAAAGATATGAACATCGCTTTAGTACTGCACAAACTATCAAATTCATATTCAATATGATTCACACAGGATTCATATGGTGTGTGTCCTTTTCTTAGCGCGATGATAAAAAAATTTTTATAATGAAATTAATAAAAAAAAAAAGAAGACATGAAATATACGTCTGTGAAGTTGTTTTGTGTGAAATATTAAAATATTATGGAGGAACTAACCTTGATGGTGCAGGCAGCGTTTGAGTCGGATCAGAAAATCACGGAATATCAGCATTTATCATAATTCTTCAAAATCGCCATTCATACCAGCAAATAGAACAGACATCAGGCTATTTCATGGTGCAAGTCCTTGCATGTGTTATATATGAGATTTACGTTTGATGACTGCAAAAAAACGTCGAATCATCGCTTTACCATGTGTGGACGTCCGGTTCAGCTGCAACGACTAAATGGCTTCGGGTCTAAAGTTAATCTTTGCACCTTACTTTGTCACAGGGTTGACACACAGATAATGAAGTGAAAGTATTTGCAGCAAGCTGACAGTCTCTATAACCTCTCCCTAACCCAGGCAGCGTATCCGTGGAAGTTGCCTCTACGTTAAACATTAAATGAACCTCATCATCCTGGCATGACAAGGCTTTGCCAATGATTTATCGGGTCTCACCCTCTGGTGTTAGTATCAGTAACTGTGCAGAGGTATCGGAGGTTGTAGTGTCCCGGGCGGTGCATGTGAATACTACACTGGTCAACAGAGCTACACTATGTTAGCTCTTATTGAGTAACACTGGCAACCAGAGCTTCACAACATTAGCTCTGGGCACCGTTTAACAAGTTCTGGTCCTAGCGGAAGAATCCTCCTAGGATCAGACTAGAAATCCAAGACATATCCTAGGATGAAAGACCTTTCCAGTTTAACAAGTGGTGTCCCCGTAGGGTGTGAAATGTTGTATAATTAGTCACCTAGGACTGAATTCGGTCCCAGGCTAGGACAAAAACAAGCTGTAGGACAGTTGTGGGACCCTTGTGGAAGAGAGTTCCTAAGAACTGCAGGTAGTGCCACATAGTGGGGGGTTCTGGAAACTAATTTCATCATTTTCAATTATCAACGAAACTAACTAAATATTTAAGCTATGTCCCCTCTAGCACTGTCGATTTGTATTACATGCCATAATATACATATTCCCTGTAGTTAAATTGATAAATGAGGTTGTTCTCTGTGAATTTGAATCATCTAAGAGACCTATATAGGTGTCCCCCATCTAGGACCCTTTTGGGTATGTGGAGGACAGTTTGTAAGATGTGGGTCAAACTTGTTAAACACTTTTTGACAATCTGGCTAAAATCCTTGGCTCAGAGAGTCCCCCGCTAAGATTGTCTTAATAGTTTAACGCAAACTGTCCAAGAACCTGTCTTACAGGCATAAACTAAGAACCATGGACACGATTTTTGAATTTAGTAAAGATCTCTACGAAAATAGAAACAATAATCTGATTACAATAGTTTGTTATATAGATTTAAAAAAAGCGTTCGACAGCATCCACCATGCCTTACTAATTGCCAAGTTAAGACACAAAATAAAGATTCCCCCAAATATTATAGAAATGATTGAATGTTACTTATCAAAGCGTAGTCAAAAGGTTGTTTTTTTTGGTTTTTTTTTATTTTATTTAGCAAATGACATAAGCAGTTCTTTCATACGAAAGATCTTCCACTGCTAGTGCAGTAACACATCGATAAACTTACATCTAGGTATTTTGTAACCTACATAAAGTACATGATAGGTATTAAATAGAAATACAGTGTTATCATCAAGTTACATAAAGGTGTTCATATAATGAGAGGGAGGAGGATGATGTTAATGAATGATTGATAATTAACTAATACTTGTAATGATCTGTATTATTCATGTACAAAATAGATTCCTTTAATTTCTCTTTTAAACGATTTTGCGGTTTCACTACGTTGAATTATCGCATCCAGCCCATTCCATAACTTTTGACCTCTGTACTGAGGAGCTCGAAAATAGTGATTACAGTTGATTTTTACCTCCTTAAATCTTACTTTGTTTGCACTCCTTGTGCGCCTATCCCTTAAGTCTAGTAAGTTCACATTTTTTGATCTTTTATAAAACAGGTTTAATATCTGGGCATTTCTACGGACATCAAGATAATCCACTTTGCAAACACGATGCAGATCTTCAATACTTTGATATCTATAACATTTCGCCTGCGCAATACGGAGTGCTCGGTTTTGTAATCGTTGAACACCATTAATACAGTCCTTTGTACTACTATCGATGATATACGAACATTATTCTAACAACGGTCTTATAACAACTTTATAAATAGATAAGGTGACCTCTTTGTTAATATACCTCCGTAATTTCGCCAATTTGAACAACCTCGAACTTACGTTCCTTTTAATTTCTTTCAGGTGCTTTTTAAAATTTAAATGACTGTCGATAGTCACTCCCAGATAACGATAGCTAGTAACTTGCGACAGAGATAATCCATTACATGTAACAGACAGGTCTGGTAGATAACGTGTTCTTCTTTCGGACGCATACCATATAACTTTAGTTTTATCACTATTAATGGTCATTCCATTATTATTACACCATTGGGATATTACATCAATATTATCTTGCAAATCATTTTTTACTTTAACAGGGTCACTATTTTCACAATATAAAACGAGATCATCCGCATACTGGATGTGTTTTCCTTTTGTTAGTTTCTGGCACATATCGTTAACAAAAATATTAAATAAAAGCGGGCCCAATACACTGCCCTGTGGCACTCCATAATCGACTAATTTAACGTCCGACATATGGTTATTTACAAAAACCTTTTGTTTCCTGTTTTCTAAATAATTTTGTAACCATTCAGTAAGATTTGGGGGCAAATATATTACACTGTTCAATTTAGCTATCAAAAGATCATGAGGAACTGCGTCAAACGCTTTACGTAGATCAACGTAACAACTAGCTATTACATTTCGGTTATTTCTTCCTGTAAACAGGTCATCAGTATAATCAAAAACTGCGTCTGTAGTTCCCATTTTTTGCCTGAATCCATATTGATTGCCAACAAGAATATTGTTTTCATTTAAAAAACCATTAACACAACTATACATAATTTTCTCCAAAATCTTGGCTGGACTGGGTAACAAGGTAATGGGCCGCCAATTAGTAATCTTATGTTTATCACCACCTTTAGGAATAGGTATAATAATACCGACCTTCCAGTCGTCTGGAATAACACACATGTCAATAGAACATTGGTACAAATAGGTAAATTCGTTAATTAATAACAGCATTGCATCTTTAATTACATTTCCTGAAACATCTTGTATTCCTGAACTTTTACTAACAACTATTTCTTTAACATATCGAAGCACATCAGCAACATTAACAGTGATCATTTCTTTTACAGAGGGATTTTTGATATTTTTAAGTTCATTGAGTTTTTGAAAATAAGCACTAGTATCTCGACAATTAAATAACTCAGCACCAATCCTAGCATAGTAGTCATTCATATATCGCGCAGTATCAACATAAGCAACATCGTCATTTGTATCTTCATCAGTCAGTCCACAGTCAACCTTAGAACCACATCCATTTAATAATCCGTTTGTTAACCTCCAGAAGTCTTGTGGTTTGTTCTTGACTAGGTCTAATTGATTTACACAGAAATCTTGTTTTGCCTCATGTAGGTCCTTTCTAATCGTGTTATTTAATAATCTAGCTTTCTTAAGTAATTTATTATCTTTTGTAGTCAGATACTCTGTTATTAATTTCCGTCTTTCTTCAATCCTATATAAGACATACCCCTAATCGGACAATACATATCTAAGTACGCAACAATATAATCTAATATAATTTTCCATAAGTCATTAGGGTCGGTGGTAATCCAAAATGTGGTCCAATCTTTTCCCCTTAAGTATTTTTCAAAAGACTCTCGACTATATTTTTTGTATGACCTCCCTCTAAATTTAGTTCCGTTTCTTTTCTCTTTTTCCTTCTTTTTAATTGCATACGTTGGCAAATGATCTGAGATAAGATCACTTTTTATACCTGAATCACTAACATATAAACAGTTTGTAAACATTAAATCTAATATCGTTCCAGAATGATCAGACGGTCTAGTGATTTCATTTATTAGTTGTCTTAGTTCATAATCCTTAAAGAAATCTAATAATTGCGTCTTAGCTAGCGAATTACGGTCAAGCAAGTCACAATTGAAATCTCCAATTATCCACTGTTCCGTATTCCGAATCTTGTCAGAATCTAATATCATTCGCATCGTATTGTATAATATTTCCAGTTTAGTATTCGGTGGTCTGTAAACAATTATAAAACTAGTTTTTCTTAGGCCTGGCTTGCAAACAACTAGTGTCAACACTTCCACTTCAGGCAAAGTCAGAGATAGTTCAGTAATTTTTGTACAATAGGGCGCATAACTATCCGCAACATAACAACAAACCCCACCCCCAATTCGGTTTAATCTATCTTGTCTAAAAATTTGATACCCCCTAAAGGCTACTAGATTATCATCGTATCTTTCATCCAACCATGTCTCAGTTAAACCTATGATGTCTTGTCCTTCAAAAGCTAATTTACATTGCTGCAAATTACAAAATAAACTTCTAATGTTATATTGAGTTATCTTGAAGCCTTTATGAGGCATGATTTATGATTGGAAATGAGAAGGTGAAAGGATTAGGGTGGGGAGCTCCCCAGCCCAATCCCAGTAGATTATGCAGTGTCTAGTCAGCACTGTACAATCGGGACAAACTAGGTTTGTGAAGAAAATACAAAGTAGGTATATCGGTAGGTAGGTCCGGGAGAGAAGAGAGAGGCACCAACCAGGATTATTAAGAAAACTATAAAGTAATATTAATTGCAACATTCACTATACATACAAAGGTATTTGTAAACCAGTTATTTTCATCCATGGCCGAAATTAAATTTGGAGTTCCACAGGGGTCCGTTCTAGGACCCCTGCTATTCATTTTATTTATCAACGATCTAGGACTGTGCATGAATAAAGGTAGATATATGCAATACGCGGATGATTTGGTGATATATACTGTAAATAAAGATCCCAATATTGCCGTATCTGATATGCAAGAAAACCTAGATAACCTGGCTGTTTGGTGTAATAAGAACTGCTTAACAATTAATGTTAAGAAGAGTAAATGTATGTGGGTGACGACTGCACCTAAGCTGGAGAAGTGCCCAAAACCAGATCTGAAACTGAATAATAACACATTAGATGTATGTGAACACTACTGTTACCTTGGTGTTGAAGTAGACAACACACTAAACTGGAAAAAACATGTTAGTAGCATAGTAAGAAACGTTAACTCAAAATTGTTTAAATTTGCCAAACTAAGACATAACCTGACAATGGATGCGGCTAAACTCGTTTACCTGTCTAGCATACTTGTGATTTTTGAGTACTGTGCATTCCTGTACGACAGTTTCCACAAGAGCGATCTCGATGTACTTGAGAAACTAAATAACCGAGGTCTCCGCACAGCCGTATTACTACGGAATACTTCAATCAGTAGCCTATATCAGAAAATTGGGATAGACCCCCTCTGGAAGAGAAGGAAGAAGCAGCTTGCTGTAATGATGTATAGGAACAGAAACCGTATTGAATGGATAGCTAAGGCGCAAAGAGCCACAAGGCAAAGTAACAAAATAATTTTCTATGAATACCTCACTAGAAGTAATGTTGTAAAAATAATCCGTATCTGAGGGGTGCAAAGATTTGGAACTCTCTAACAGCTGAAGTGCAGTCAGCTACTGACGTGAACACTTTTAAAAAATTAGTGGTTTCCCAGCTATAGACTTATAAAACATCACATTTCATATATAACTCATCAGTGTAAGTATTCTTTTCCTCTCTGAGGTTTCTTCATACAATTTGTATTTTTTACACTTTTATTATTCACTTATTTCTTTGTAATGTCACAACATTGTAATCTTGTACGAGTGATCTGAACGGTCCCACTGTATTTGTGTCAGAATAACTCATCGATGTGAGAGATACAAATAAAGATAATAAAAAAAAAAAAACTTTCCTAGGACCGCATTGTTAAACACCCCCCTGGTCGGGTTAAATAAGTGACCGCCTTGACCTAGTAGCGGGACCTTTTGCTACTCTCCTACCAGATCTTTCACACTGCTTGGAGAATCCAATGTGTGTATACATATATAAAGTATAATAAACATAAATCTAGGTTTCATTATCGATTAGTTAAGTTATGAGTATTTCCTATTAAATTTTTCTGCTTTTAGAAACTACATAGAACAGAAGTACTTGGTCTCAGGCGCACACCAGATACCGTATTTAACTAAACTCAACCAACCTCTTAGTCGGAATAGAGTGTAAACAGAGGGGCCAGCCAATCTAGCACTGTCTATAACCATGGAGTTGAACTGACTGTGGCGCTGCCTGCAGGGAAACGTCATCATTAAGTTAGAATACACTCTCTACAGGAAGGGACAGGGAATGGGAACCTTTAGTTGCGGAGGCCCAGACCAACATGCGCGATGTGGTTAGTGCATCAGAAACCTGGCACACTGATTATGATACGCCAAATTCCTACATTCTTAGATAACACAAGAAATACAGAGTAGATAGAGTCTGGAAGGATAATGATAATGAAGAAAGACCAAGATTTGGAGGGGTTTAATGTGTGTTAGTTAAAAAAGAGATTCTGCGTGATGCAAACAAATACTCAAACTTAAATACTCAAAAGTAATCTTGAGTAATTATAAGTGGAGTCATCAACAACCTATCGCAATGTCCCTGACTGGGATTCCCCTATTTTCAAGATATAAGACTTTTGTTTGTTAACTTTCAGCCCAATATATCCCCTTAAATGCTCCTTCATATCTAGGAGTCTGTAAACAGAATCCTTATCCTTTTAAAACATTGTCATGTTATCTGCAAACATAATTAGTTTATATTCTTTGTTTCCTGTTGCTATCCCTTTTATATCTTCTTTGTTTCTAATGGCTATGGCTGGTTTCTATTTAGAGTATGAAAAGCAGGGGAGGTAAACAACATCCTTGGCGCTTACCTGTAGAAGGTTGAAACCAAGATGTGTGAAAACCATTGTTATTCAAACCCAACTACTTGTGTCTGGTAATTAACAAGATTTAGGGATCGGAGTAGAATTAGCTACTTTCCAGCTGTCTGGAAAATACCCGGTGTCAAAGTTTTTTGGTAAATATATGCTATCTGGGGACTAATTAGTAGCATATTTCTCTTAATATCTTACTCCTGATATCTTTAATACGGCTTATGAACACTCGCACTTTTTATTAGTTTCTGTAGCCGAGACCCATCTAATGGTCTCATCATCATCCGAATGTCTCTCATCAACATTTTCTTCCCGCAAATAATCATGCTTTAGGATTTATAGCTTTTGCTTGTTTCTCTCCTGTTTGTACAGACCGCCCACCGTTGAAAACATCCCAGACCACTCACCAGACCACAGTGGTGGGAGGGGGGGGGGGACAAATCGAGAAATCGCAATCGCGATACTCATGATTTGAACAAATAAAACTAACAGAAGAACTAACACGCACCTCTGACAAACAAACAAACACCTTCTTATTTAGAAGAAAAAAGTGTTAAAACACCCCCAAAGAACCATGAAGATCAGTGTATTAGGCCCGGCGTCCACCTACTACGATAGAATCGTAGACCTGCCGATATGGCACCAATACCAAATGTCAAAATCGGTGCCATATCGGGAAGGTGCAAAATCGTAGACATATGTCTAGACATGCAAATCCACCACGCATTGTATGGGGTTTTATCGGCGTATATTCGCAATAACGTGGTCAACTGCCACGATATTAGGTAACCTTCCGACGCGAATCTAATTTTTTATCGGGAGGTGTATCGTAGACCATATCGGAGCCATATCGTAAAAGGTGGACGCAGGACCTTACAGTGTTGTTATTCAAGTGGTTGTTAAAGTCCGGTGTTGGACCCGATTTGGTTGGTGTAGCGGGGGGGGGGGGGGGGTCAAATTCCCCCTCAGACAAATATAAGGAATCATCTACGCATGTTTACATGTGCTTGAGGTTGGGTATTTTGGGTCTCATATCCATGGTGGGAGAATTGTTCATTGGTTATAGCCTTTGTCTGGTGTTTTGCAGACTCGTCCATGTAGTTTCTACGGGTTTTAAAACTTTCTCTATTTGCGTGCTAACTCTGTCACATTGATAGGGTTCCTCACAGTAGAAGATCTGACCAGGAGTCAGAACTGTATGAATTGAAATTAAAATCCTAGCGTCTCAGAGTGTCAAGCAAACCATGACCAATTAATTCCGACACAAATGCCTTATTGACAGTTGTGTGAGTATCTAGTTTCCAAGTGGGTCATAGAAAATGACTCACGGTCTGGATAAAACCCCAACCTTTTTTTATTATTAATACTTTTTATTACCCACCCGTTATGTGCACTGCACGAAAACCACCACTTTACATATATATACGCCATCGCGATAACCCATGGATCGGCTGTATCGTGGCTTGTTTATATTTGTATACACCTCTTATACGCGTCTACGTTTCGGGCGGGGGGCGCTTGTGTAAGATGATTTCAGGATTCAACCTCAAGTCTGAAGAGGGTCATTATATAGTAAGCCTGCCTGTTCACACATTCAAAAGGTGTTTGAAAGTAAGATTTATTAGAAAAACAATAAAAAAAAAAACATAATGCAGGGTTTACTATGTGTAATTAATCAATTTATACTCAATTAGGTTTTTATAAAATTAATTGGTAATATAAGATTGTATTTTTCATATGATACAGACTTGGATGGTTAATCGAAAAATGAAATATGCTACCAGTAGTATCCCAAAGTTGCAAAGATCGGAACTACTGGATGGTGGTGTATATACAACGGAATCAGGCGTATATATGACGTATATGAGACCGCACCATGGACATGTATATACGTCACTAGATAAGGCGTCTATGAGACGTCTAACAGGTCTAACTTCTAGACGCAAAATCCTACTGTTAGACGCGTTTCGCATACATATGTAAAGCGGTAGGTTTCGTGCAGTGGTGGTCTCCATAGGAAATGTATAGAGCATCTGAAATCAGCTACCCAGAGATTCTGGCATGTCAGAATCTCCTGCAGGAGATTCCGGGAAAAAAAGTCCCTACCAAAATGAGGTCAATTCATAATGCACTTCAAAATAAGTTTATTTAATGTTGAATCAATATCAATTAGTTATAATCAGTCACAATAATCTCATTTACCATCAGAAATCACTGTCATCAAAAGTTTTGCATATAAAAACCCAGATAAATAGCAAACTATATAACAGGCATAAGTATACACCGAATTACCACCATGTTTGACAGTGCTGTGGCACTATAGCTTTATCTGAAACTATATGTACTTTTTAGGCAAAAGATATGTTATTAATCTTGTAGGTGGGTAATAAATACAATAACGACTAGTTTGTGAACGAGTATCCGCAATCTCCTCATTGTTGACGACGTAATATCCTCGCTAATCGCTCGGATATTACCATGCGTCAACTACTCGGAGATTACGGCCACTCATACACTAAACCACTTATTATTGTGTATATAATTCCTCGCCCATTCATTAATGATGAATATAACATTTGTTCCTTGTGATATATATAGATACCTATGAGTCACACTGTATCTCCATTGGGGGTCATTATTGATGGCCATACGGTCGGTGTGTTTGTTATAATAGGGGCCAACCCATAGCTTGTTAGTTGGCTGCCCTGTGGTGCAGCAACATCTGAAAGGTCCCATTATCTCGGTTGTTATGACTGCCAGCCAACTATTGGTGATCATCAAAGTACATAAAGGGCCATCCATGAAGAACGTGCACAACATTTCTGGATAAAAAACTTACCTCACCGATCCCTTATCTTGTAATTGTAAATTACTCTTAATTTCAGGCCTTGAAGCTTTTATGAATATTTTTTACGAAACTGATATCATCACCTTTCATCTTTGAACCCTTGGGGAGCTTTGTTCGCTCCATGATCCTAGCATAGATCATACAATCTAATTCCTCCGGCTGCTTGTATCTCTGTACCAATTGCAACCTGCCTGTTTGGGCCAGTTTTCCATATATCCTAAATGCTGAACCCTTGGAGGAGTATTTTGTAAATATAGATAAACATATTTATATTGTAGATGATATACACTCATTTCTGTTATTTGTTATGTCTAACCAGACATAGTCCTAGGGATTACTTTCTTCAGTTAAAAGAACCTCATGTGTTGCCAGATTTATTTGTCAATACGACATATGTGCTCATTTGAAGGGGTTGTCTAATCAAATGCCGATTCACGTTATAAAGTGGTATAGAGATAAAACAGAAAAAGCTGGATTGTCTGTGAAGCCCAGTCCCTGACTTTTGACAGTTGTCCTATTTTGAATCCCAAATGTTGGCTGGTTTTCCCTGTCTTTAATAAATACCTGGGGAACTAGTGTTGTATTGAGGAAGAGATAAGTAAGCGCTAGCGCTTTGAAAGATCTCCTGGGAAAGTGAGTTCGCTTAAGAGTGATTCACACGATGGGACAATTGGACCTGAGACTGGTGTACTTCACACCTTTGCACACAGTCGGCTACTATTTCCAACTGGGTACAAAGTTTCAAAGATTGGGATGTTCTACAGTCTCAGGGTAACATGGCGTATTCAATTCACATGGGAAGACTTAAGAGGTACATAGTCTCACCCCTACACCCCTACACAGGGTACACAGGGTACACAGTCGCTGACTCAGGGTACTTCCCCGTGTGAATAGGTTTTATTTGGGACCACTGAGACTCACAGATTGGGGGAGAATGTGTGAAATACACTTCTCTCACCCAAATGCCCCTCTTAATTTTAAACCTGTTTAAAGTCAAAATCTCATCAGATTCTGTTCCTTGTTAGGGGTGATTGTTGCTGACAATTGCAAGGGAAAAAAGTTGTCTCAGCAAAATGGAACCCTATTATTCACACTAGGAGATTGTGTTCCAGTACCGAATCTCAACAGGATTTGTCTCAGACAAACGGCCCTTGTGGTACGTGAATCCATCGTGTGAATCCCACTTTAACTCCACTTGATGCTCCTGAAGCTCTTTGTCTACACATCTTATAGAGACTGACTTACAACTATGTATATCTCTACATACCTTAATGTTCTATCGTATTTCTTACCCATTCAATTACATCTCGCTTTTTATAGCTCAATACATACTCTAATTAACTGCTTATACTCTAAAATCATGGACTTGAATATATTGTACCTTTAATCAGCTTCGGCTTCAGCCTTTTATTAATCAAATAATCTAATTGAAAAATATAATGTGATTAAGGCACTC
Organism: Alentia gelatinosa; assembly: GCA_950022655.1. Taxonomy (NCBI): domain Eukaryota; kingdom Metazoa; phylum Annelida; class Polychaeta; order Phyllodocida; family Polynoidae; genus Alentia; species Alentia gelatinosa. The sequence goes on from OX465579.1 coordinate 163,385,117, forward strand.
CAGTCTTTCTGGTAATTAGATGAGCCCCTGCAAATCTCCCTCACTGCTTAAGTACTTTATGGATGCCCCTAATGTCTGGCGTCCACCTTCTACGATAGAGGATGAAGACCTTGCGACACAACTACGATGAAAATATCAAAAGACGTAGACCCATCAAGATGGTCTGCCAGCTGGGCACTGCAGGAAACTAACGCCTTTATCTATGCATGCGTAATCGCGGCAGTGTATGAGGCGTATTCAAGACTGTTTCCTTTTGTATACGGACCCGACTTGGCTGTATTTCACACCTGGCGTATGCGAGGTAAAACATCTTCTGTGCGACACGTATACACCAGGCGTATACGCGTCGCGATAGAAATTTTTTAAAAAGGCTCACCCCCGCTACCTCCTGCCTCTTTGTGTTTGTACAGGTATAGCAGGAATTGGTGGCCTCAGTGGGAAACCCCCAGTGCGTTGTTTCAGCACCTGAGCGCGGACCTGAGCGGGGGTGGTGGTGTGGGTGTGGGGGGTGTGTGTGTGGTGTGAATGCGGCCACCTTACAGAGGAGCGGCGTGAGAGTTGGTACAACCCCTGGGGAGGGGGGGAGGTGTCGGGGGGTCGAGGGGGTCGGCTGCTGGATAGTTATATCTGATGACACCTTATCTGTATATATATGGTACCAGAATTATAATGACAGAAGAATGGTGTTTTAAAGTCAAGGTAAAAAAAAAGGGCAAAATAAGACAAAAGAATGATGGGTTTATCATTTGTATTTAATCAGTTGATACCTTATCAGGTTTTATAAAAAAAAAAGATGGTAATATAAGATTGGATTTTCCATATACCAAGGACTTAATGACTAATGGAAAATGAAATGTTCTGCGAGTGGTGTCCCCAAGGGGTAGAGATCGGAACTATTGGATAGTGGTGTAAATACAAGGGTGACTTTGTATTACATATAAGGTTGACAAGGTTATTAAATTTGAGGAAGGTGTTATTACATTTAAGGGAGTTTATAAGAAATGGGGTTTATTAACAATCGTCCCATGGTCTCTTTGGCATACAGAAAAGGGTCTTCATGTACGATCCTAAATTATTTAATCGGACCCTGCATTGTAAACTGAGTGAATCGTGAGCTTATGGTAACCTTGGTCACAACAAAGCCGTTCTGATGTACTACAATGCATACCTAAAGGCTACCACTAGAAATTTCAGGGATCTTCCGCTACACCAGGATTTTGCTATTTCTAATCGTAGTGTATCGGCAGGTCTATCTCGGGGAGTCGGCGGCAGTTTAAATGTCTCAGACACTCTATAATACACAATTTGTTGTCAGGAACAAATCATAGACAAGCAGTGTACATCGTAGGGTATTTGTAGACAAGTATTCGTCATGTTTTCTATAGTGCGTACAGAAACAATAGTTGCCGCTGGGTATGGCGAAGGCCCATTCATATATAGAACATATGTATAACTTTTGAAAACGTTGACCCCAACCCTTTGCCTCCATATTGTTTGCAATAGGTTAAAGAAGGGGTGTACCAAATTACATCTATCAGCCCAAGTATGTCAAGTGGATGCATTTTTTTTACTATATGTAAAAGTACTGAAAATATGGTTTTCCTCATTTCTTTCAATATCACCAGGGCAGTGGTTTAAAGATTTTAATTCTTAAATGGGTATTCTTTATTTTTATCATATTCTGTGAAAGTCTGAAGAAAATGACAAGGGTTTTATTATGTGAGAGCAAATCTGATTCCTAGATATATATATACTATTATGAAATCATTGTAATATTAACCTCCAAGTGAAAAATAATCCACCTTTTAAATAATATGTATATATGAGGGAAATAAACCCCTAAGGTTTATTTAAGTATAAACGCAGTTTACATATATATATATATATATTCCTATAACAATTAGATAGATCCATATTTACTTGAGTTTCTAAAAAGATATAGGTGGATTAAAAATATAGGTTTGGTGAAATAGAGACGTTTTAGGGTGACATCTCCTTGATATTTGCATACAAATACTGGTTGCGTTAACGTTGTAGCCTGCGTCGGGACATGCGTTTATTTTCCACAGTTCCGACGTGCTGCGATGCACCCCGACGCAGAATTGACCTTCCTTCTGACAAGGTCTACAAACCAGAAAATTGTCATTGTAGAGCGCGTCAGTTTGCACCGAAAAGCCTGATTTCTGCGTCAGTTTTGGCGGGTGCCCGGTCTATGCCGTGAATCCAACGTGCTTCTGATGCACACCGAAGTGCCCTATAACGTTCTTTACAACGCACAATTGCATTGGATTTAATGGGTGTCGGGAGGTCTGAATTCGGCGTTGTTGGGTTCACAAGTCTTGCCCGTATCCTCAAGCTCCCTGGGGCTACAACAGGGGGGTGTTTTTCAGTCATAATAATATGGGTGATACATATGGGCGGGTGAGCGAGTGAGCGAGCGAGCGAGCGCCTGGGCAATATTTATTGCCAATAAATGTCCATCCCTCGTTCTAGAGACATCCTTTCTCCTTGGATGGTTCTCTCACTCACATTATACAATTGCATTTTCGAATGATAATGGTCAAACCCTAATTATTGCATGAAGTCTCGTAAAGTCGGGCACTTGGGCTTGACTGCCATGTGTATATTACGTGATATCAAGAATATTATCGTAAAACTGGATGAGTTTTAATCTTGTATCAAGTTTTGATTTTATCCTACCCTGATTTAGGAATATCACGTGATAACAATTCTGTATGCCACTAGTTGCATATAAAACTCCGTATGCCAGTCAGACTGTCTTTTTTTTCTTTTTTTTTTATTCATAGAAAGATGTGGTACATTCACCCTAAGGCGTTCTTCCAGTACAAGTCAAACAGGGAAAAAAGGTGTATAACAACAGAAAAAGTAGATCACAAATATATGCTTTCTATTTGCTGCTCATAGTCTGAGCTTCATATGTTGGAAGTCCGCAGGTCATTTGACGCTGCCTTTGGCAAGGTCATACTAGGCCATTGAAGTCATTACAGACTTTATCATATAAGTTTATACATATAATGTCATCTACTAAACTAGGGCAATAACATAAACACATTACGGTACAGGCCTCAATCCGGTTTATTATTACATACCTGTATGCGAATGTAAGTCAGATACGACCCTCTCACGGGGGTGTAGTATTCGCCGACTACAGCCGACTATGGTGCGCTTCATCGCACTGCAATATTCTAAAGTGCGTCTAGCCTAGACTCTGCTACTCGATTAGCTTGCGTAAACGATGTCATCGCTACCGATGTCAACATGGCGGATGACGTCGAATTGCGACTTGAAACTCGCGATACAGGCCCCCCCCCCCCCCGTAACAACTACAAGTTCCTAATGACCAAATATTAAGGTAGCTAACGTGTGGTTTGCTCGTACAGCAGTTTAAATAGATCAAATATTCGAAATTGATCGAAAGTAACAACATGCCACTGGCTCTGGTCCGCAACGGGCAATGCACAGACATGCTTACGCTGGTTCCCGGCCCACACTCCTACCGCTCTCTAAGCGCATCTTCTGTTAACCGCATGCTTACCGAATAGCGGGAAAATGTCCGCTGGGTGAGTGGAGGCTTAATTTACATATTTTCGCGCCTGCGCAATGGGCATATCCTGTGAGTGGCTTTCTGGTTAATAGCAGACAGTGTCAACATGGAGAGGTTGTTACTCGGCGACTCAATAAATGGTGTTTTATGATCGAAATAAGGTATGTAATAATAAGAAAACGTCCTTACTGTGGCCAGAACTATGTCTTAGTTCTTGTTCACCTGTGGCACACATTCGCCCCTCCGCCTACAGCGTTGGGCCGAATGTCTGCCACAGGTGACCTCGAACTAGGACATAGTTCGGCCACAGTAAGGACGTTTTCTCCTAATATTGTCCACCACAAGACAGAACATATGTCTCTTAGTTCAGAAAGTACCATTATCCAATGATGGATTGAGCATATATATCGCAAATGTTGGATATCCTCTTGTTCTGCATTAAATCTGGACATCGCATGTAATCAGAAAACAACAATATCTAAGGAAACCTGACCATATACATAATGCTAACATATTCTGTATATATGAGGATCCACAGAATAAGAGCAACAGGAAAATCAGGAGTGTATATACTAACATTTTATCGCATTTGTATGTCTGAACATAATTAACTTCACCCCCTTCCCGGGGACCTCCCTGATACCTTTCCAGTCTCATTAGTAAGGAAAGTAGGCTCTTTCCTGAGGTCAACATGCCAACCTCATTACTTGTCCTATAGTTTCTTCACTGTAGGTCTTCTCAGATGACGAAGCCAGTTAGAGTGACAGTGATTTTGATCAAATTAATACCATACGTCCTTGCATATGTTTTAGATATGTGAGAGAATAAAGGTATTCATGAACAACTGTTTGTTTGTTTGGGTAGTTTGGCGTCCAATATGTTCTATTAGAGTTACTTCTGGTTTGACCGAATCTATGAGATGAATTTAGGTAGAAATCCCACCCCTACAGATTATCCACATCCTCTAGGCTCTAAGCCTAGTTCGTTAAGAATTCTTCTCCCATAGAGCACAGTGAAAACCTTGTACAGATTACGACTAAGAGAGTGTGAGATCTTATGAGAGGGGTGCACCCCGAGGTGAGAGTTCTTTTACTTCGCACACCACATAGACACGGTATGAGAAGGATCAGCCTTTGATACAGCAGTAAATCTACCACTGCTGGAGGCGAAGGAGAGAAGTGGCTGCAGTGGAACTCAAGCCCACAAAGTCCGACAACCTCGGGATTACTAGTCCAGTGCTCTTAACCACTGAGCGACAAAGGCACTTTAGTTATACTTGCATGCAAGCATATCCGGCCTGCACAATGCGAAGGCAAGGCAACCAAGAGGGTGAACAGATAGATCATTGCTGTCCACTCTAAGAGGCCTGTTGTAGCATAGTAGTATGTATACATCATTATATATGATAAGTATATCATGAACTGTAGCCTACTTACAGAGTATTATTTTACCCCTGCTATTTTATCCCACATACTTATCATTGGGAACCCGTATCCAACGCCCATTGAGTATTGAGAAAGAAATATGCAATGGGGGACTATGTCAAAAATGTTAGCTCATATATCTCAATGTGAAAGATGAGATATATTCAGAAACCTATTCAAGTTTACAGTCAGAGCTCGATCCCATCTTGTTCGAATCGCTACCTAATTCGTGCTGCTTTACCTTTTAATTAATTTACTATTCAAACTTGATGGGATACGAGCTCTGACCGTTAACTTGAATAGCTTTCCTCTATAGTATGATAAGTAATATATATTATGAACTGTGCTTTATACAAAGTATGAGCGACATCGAACACAACCACGAACTACATGTACCTGAACTGTCCGTGGAAGAACGCCTCAGTACCGATGGCGAATTGTGCTAGTACAACTTTTCTATACCTTGAATAAAACAAATTAGAAAACTGACCATTTAACACAAATACCTAATCGACACATGAAAAGCTGATGACACTTGATGTTGGGTGGAGACCAGTTCTAAGCAATTAATATTAGTTTAAATCCCAAGTGTCACATGCAGTTCCATGCCACCTGAGTGCGTTTTGAGATAAACATACAGCTGCGTGATAAATGGATTACTCAGAGTCAAACGATAATAAAATAGTTTGAAAGTAATTGTTAATTAGCTATAAAGACAATGCTTTCAACAAGGCTAATACTGACACAATTTGCAGTTCACTAATAACACCTATCTAGGGATTGAGATTGATTCTCATCTTAATTTTGAGAAGCAGTCGCAGAAAGTGCTCATACAGGTCAATTGCAAATTATTTCAGTTTCAGAAAATAAGGTATCTACTAACCAAACAAGTAGCAATCATGTTCTATACGCTGGCAATATTGCCCATTTTCGATTACTCGGGTATTTTTCTAGATGGGGCATCCAAACAAAATCTAACTAAGATGCAAAGGCTACAAAACAGACCACTCAGAATCTGCCTGAATGATAGTACTAGGACTTTATCAACTGATCAGCTTCACAATGAAACTAAAATCAAAACCCTCCAGCGCAGAAGGGTGGAATTGATATTAACTTATATGCGTAGGGAATACATCAGAAAATTTGGTGAAATAGGAGCTGATAAAGCAAAAGGTATTGTAAAAGATGTAGGCAACAACAATCCTGGGGCAGTTACGCTTCGGTCTCAATCAAAATTGCAATTTAAAATGGTGAGGCCACGGAGTGAACTTTACAAAAAATCCTCTATCTATAGAGGGAAAAAGTTATGGAATTTGCTGCCATAAGAAATAAAAAACTTCCTAGTAAATCCAGCTTCCAAAATGGTATTGCAAGTATGCCTGACCTGAATTAGTATTAATTATAAATATACATCCAAGTAACAACGCATTGCTCATTACTCATCATAATCATTACCATACAATTTCTTTTATCAGTCCTATTTTTATAGGGATGTACAATTTCTTTAGTGGAATTTCAGATCTTTTTATCTGTACCAAGTTTATGTCAATCATCCTAAACTGTGTCTTAGTATTTCCAATTCTCACTTGTAAACCTATGAATTAACTCCCACTCATAACTGGGTACTCTATCTCAGCTCCACTGACTTTTTGAATTTTTGAAGTTTCATGTTTGTTGTCTTTATCTGTCAACACTGATTGTCAGTGTTTCATGTAACTTGTGTGACTGGACACCCACCTTTGATATGTTATATATTTGCCCGGATTTGCAAATCCTATAATGGAAGACCACCTACTAAGGTGAATTATATGTAAATAAATTTTTTTTAAAGTCACTCATGCCTTTTTGGCTTGTAGTCCATAATAGCACATTGTACACTGCATTTATGAATACCGAATCACACACTAGGACAATTAGATGTCCCTTTTAGTAGCTAACATGCATTCCGACTGAAAATAGCTTGATTTTAATTCCTTCATATGATAAACATTGCTTCCTACAGCCATTTATTGTTCCTGCTCAGACTACTCAGGCATTTGCTGTTAGTTGCTGTTAGTTGGGTGATTTCTTAATTCAAATAATTCTGGATTATGATGGTTGGGAACATGTACAAATGAGATTTGCTAAGAAAATACTATTTCACCTTGCTAATTTCTATGGAAAGGCCATCTGAAGAAGGTAAGTGCTTATCTATTGGTGTCTATGGGAAACTGCTATATTTTCATGAAACTAGATGGCAGTACCAGTGTTAAATCTAGTAAACACAGGGGGCACTGCGATACCTACCCGTATTTGTCATTAACTATGGCTGGAGTGTACAGTGAGAATGCAGAAATGTGATAAAGCTGTTCTTCCTCGATGTCCTGTTTTCTTGAAAGGGCGTGGCTCTTTTATCATTCTAGAGGTTCTACATGTATTCATCCATCGATGATAGTTTGTTTTCGGCAATTAACTAATACCCTTTTCTTTGAATAGCCATTATTTTGTATAACTTTTGTTTAAGGAGTGTTTTAGGCCCGGCTCCACTGGTGAGACGCAATCGTTGCCTATCTTTTGTGGGACGATAAAAGCAAGAAAAGTTAGGGGTATGCCCCATTGGTGCGACAGAATCGTCGCAATAGAATTTTCATCAGGGAAAAGACTTACAGAAGTACCTCTTCAGAGTATGTGGCAATAACATGCAACTATATGGCACAGAGTGATTGCTAGTTCTGCCATCATCCGCTGGGAAATTTGCGCCACTGCAGTCGGGGGACAACCACTATTATCACTTGTAATGATGCATGGATAATATTGAGATGAGGCTAAAATCCCTCCATGGTAAGCCAAAAAGATATTTCTGATAAAATCCATAGATGATTGGTCCCCCTACCTGGTGTTTTGGATGGCGTATGGGGGGGGGGGGGAGGGGTTGCAAGATGGCCGTCTCCATAGCACAATAGCTATGTGCCCAATACGTTCACTCCTCCTGAGTAGAGACTGTCAGATTTGCTAGTTATTGCCTGGAGAGTAAATACAGTGTACACTACATTATACAGTGGGGCTGAGTCTTCTGGGAGGTGTTTCTCAAACTAAGAACGATATTGGCTGAACGTTTACGATTAAAACTACCAGCAGGGCACAGTGATCATGATTTGAGTGTCAGTAGGTGTTTTTTAAATGTGGTCCTCAGAATTCCATGAAATATTTTACAGTTTTTATGGTTTATAATTTCCTATCTTATTAGCAGAAGACATTTTGTAATGAAAGATTGAACCAACCACCCAATGTATTCCTGAAGACTGGAAATTTTCCACGGTGATACCTATCCCCAACGCATCTTCAAGTTGTGAATGTTCTTGATGAACACCATATGCTAGTTGACATGCAATCAGGGTTTAGGAAGGGTAAATCAACAATTCAAGCCATTGCTTGTTTCACTGATGACATTCTATTGCAAAGAAATGTAGGCAACAACACCACTGTGGTATACAACGATTTCCAAAAGGCTTTCGATACAGTAAATCATCACATTTTATTGAGAAAATTTGCGAGGTGGACTGAACTTGCGATGGTTTTGTGAATATTTGGTCGAAAATCACGAAATTGCAGCAAATAGGCTATATTTCGATTATTTCTAAAAGTCCTTTTTGGGGAATAGTTTAAATGGTTTCCATGCATCTAGGACATTGTGAGGCAGAGTCTAAAACTATAAAGACCACATAACTCCAATATTTAGACAAATTATGTATAAAAACGTGAGGGCGTCACGTTACGACACCAGCATAAAATCGGGAATAAAATAAAATACAAAAGTGGCAGAATACAATGAGCTTCACTGTTGACTCACTTATATGCACCTTCCCACCATAAAAGGATAGGCGTATATGGCTTTCTTCATACTGAACTCAATTTTGGCTATTTTGGTGTAGTTTAGGCAGTCACGTTATCACACCAACTAAACTATTAATAGTTCCAGTTCCCTATGATATTAGTAGATATATACCTACACATAGGCGAAAAAATGAAGTCTCTATCTTTATCAGAAAAAAAGTTATCAGCCCCAACATATTTTTTGGTCACGTTACGACCCCGTCACGTTACGACCCCGTCACGTTATGGCCCCCGTCACGTTATCACTCGCAATGGGTCACGTAGGGTCAGGAAAAAGGTAAAAAGTAGTTTTCCTGTATTGGGTACATATATACCTATGAAATGGCGAAAGAATTAAGTCATTATCTTTATTAGAAAAAATGTCATGAGGCCCTACATATTTTTGCGTCACGTTACGACCCCCGTAACGTTACAACCCCCGTCACGTTACGACCCCCCGTGGATACAGACCAGGGAAAGCAAAAAACAATAGAAATACATTTTCTAGTTATGTTTTTATTCATACATATTGTGAAGCTGTATCATAACATGAGAGGGACAAAAATTGTTTCCATAGCAACCAATCTCAGGGGGGGCCGTAACGTGACGTTTTTGGTTTCATATTAGCCCTGTGTTAATGCTAATTATGGTAGTTAGCGTTCCCAATTTGGCACACGAGTCTTTTAATATATAGAACTGATATTTTGTACTACTCCTATTATCGGTGAATGTAGTAGTTTTCACTCAGTTTTCACTCAGCGACCTGACAAAATCAATGGAGTTTGATTCTGTCAGTCCTGAAAGACATCCGTCGGTGGTGCCTTGTTCTAAACTCTAGTTTCCAAAGTCTATCTTGTTGTGTGATGAAAAAAAAAATCTGTTACTATTCTTAGGCGCTGCCAAGAATATCAATTAGTTATAGGATTGATGCCATTTGTTTCCGTTGTTGACGACTGTAAAAAATACTGTAACTTAATCATGAGGATTCCAAGTATTCTTGTTAATTAAACAGTTAATTATCTGGTGATAATCAAGCGCATATCAATACTGTATCCGTGTTATTGAAGGAAAGAATGTTGGTAAACTATTTATCCAATAAAAACAAAACACACTGCACGAAACTAACCGGTTTATTCCTATATTCGCCATCATAGCAGCGCATGTATCGGCTGTATATTGACATGTTTTCACATATATACGTCTATATTTCGCGCCAGCGTATGAGGCGTGTAATTCGGTCTTGGCTGTATTTCAAACCAGGCATATACTAGAGGAAATATACTCTGCACGATATATATACGCCAGGGCCACGTTGCTCCTGTTTTTGTGGTATTGCTAGCTATAATCGGATCCTGTTTTATATTTATGATTACTTTAACGACCCGACTAAACCGTTGCTCCAGTAATATCGGATCGTATCGCTTTATTTCCGCGGTATCGCTAGTTTTTATGATGCGATAGCAATACAACAATTCAGGGGCATATATTGAATGAGACTATCGTAAAACCGGATGAGTTTTAATCTTGGCTCCCGTATGCCACGACTGGCGTTTGGCGTAGTGATATCACGAGGCGGAGCCGAGTGGTATCCGGAACCAAACGCCAGTCGTGGCATACGGGAGCCAAGATTAAAACGAATCAGGTTTTGATTTTATCCTACCCCTCTCTACAATATTTTAATGTCAAAATCATGAATGAAAATCATCAAAATTCCGTATGCCCCTAGTAGCATACAAACGTCCGTATGCCAGTCAGCGTGGCATACGGAATCTCAATGTTAAGCCTATGGGAATTTATATTAGGGGTAGGATAAAGGGGAAGATTAATTAGTTATTCAATTGAATACAGATGGCACCATAGTTAAAGCTGATCTGACACCTGGGACCTGTTTCACTTGTTTCGTGACATGTCTAGATCATCTAGATGGTGTGTCCGGTTTCATAAGAACTAGACATTAGACTTTGTTTTGTCCCTTCTTGCTTGCACTGTTGCGCTTTTCATATCTGTCAAACAATTTTGTCACAAAACTAGTGAAACAGGTCCTATCGTGTGTAGATTTGTCTAATTCTTTTGTTTGGGGTCTGTCTTTTCGAAAGGGTAGGTACTTGTGTTGTCACGAAACTAGACAACCCCAATGTCTGTATGGTGTCACAGACATGTCACAAGACTAGTGAAACAGGTCCCAGGTGGTTTGGATCGCTATGTAAAAGAACAAGTGGCAGGGGTTGGTGGTGCCACCATGGATTGTTATTTGACATATCAGACAAGGCTGGTTTTACCTACAGCTCTACGACCCGCAGTGCTGTGAAGGTCCGCGTAAGAAGTATCGCTAAATGCCGTATTTTACACGGCGATGCGCCTAGGCGATTGCGACACGATCCGCAAAATTTCAGGAGCAACGTTTTGGCCCGAGGATCGCTATTCTGCAATCCGCAGCTCTGTCGTAATCCTGGAGCAACGGGGCCCAGGCGTATACATGATAAAAAAAATATCGCGAAGCAGGCGTATCTATGAATCAGGCATATATATATATGAATCAGGCGCCTGCAGACGAGGTGTATACAGACAGGGAATAGGACGACCCTATATACGCAAAAGCATAACTACATACGCTGGGCGCATATATATGTAAAATGGTGGTTCTCGTGCAGTGACAGTTATAATATCAACCCTACAATTATTACACATAGATGAAATGTTAGCCAGTGTAGGTTTTATTTTATCAATTTACATTAAAATTGTATCAACCAATCCACCGTTTCTGCTTCTTTCTTTTACTGGTGCGCAGCAGCGATCACCCCACGTGACCGTCTGCTCAAACCCCTGACTACTCATTGGACACTCACAGACAAAGAATTACCACCGACCCACACCACAGTTAAGAAATACAAAAAACAATATTCTCTCCACTCACGAAGTCTTTCAACATGCTATTCAATCACTCATATATCACTTCCTTATTTCGTCAGGGTGTTATAGATGGAACCTATTCATGTTTAAGGTCAGAGCTCGTACCCCATCGAGTTTGGCGGTAATAATTCACAAGGCGAGGCCGCCTGAATTACGTAGCGATTTAAAGAAGATGGGATCGAGTTCTGATGGTAAACTTAGATGGGTCTCTGAATTTGTCTCATGCCTCACAATGACTAATTAGCTAGGATTTGTGACTCAATCCCCCATTGAGTGTTTTTAATATTCCATGGGCATTGGGGCTAACTGAAGAGTTGGGCTTAATAATAAACTATGCACGGTTGTTAGGGACTCATCCCTGGTCGCTAGGGACTCCCTTGACCCGTTCTGGTCACGTGTCCCTCACGTGGTCACACTACGCCACCCCGCCGACGTCCACTTCAACCCTGGGCCGCCAACGAGAAGGAACCACCCACCCACCCTACAAAAACTCTTCAGTCTCTCTCTTCACTCTCTCCTACTCTGTTGGGCTCATCAATAGCTCCTGAACTATCTCTTTTCTCTAATGTTTGTTATGATAATGGACCTCTAAAACTTATCTCGTATTTCTACTACTCAATAAATTTTATGTCCATAACTCGTGCTTTGTGTTAGTCATTAAGTATTGAGTTCCCAGGGGTGGGATGATGATGAATATGTGCATATTATCAAGAGACGTCTTCGACTCGTGAAATTATGGAGCCAACAAAATGCGTGGCATAAATAAACTCAGACTCAATCGAGTGGCGTCTAGATTTTATCCTACCCCGTTTCCATATTTTTTCAGTATCAGAAAGTAGTGGCATAAACAACACTTTATGTCACACCCGTGAAATAAACAAATCACATGTTAAGCCTATGCCGTTGTTTTTTTTAGGGGTAGGATAATATGCCCTCCCCTTCTATGTTTTTCATTATGCATACTTGGACTACGAATAAAGACTGATGGGGGACAGCAGAATGTCTTTAGAATATCATATCCATGAATCATCTCTATATCAAAATGAGTGAAAATCCTGTCATACATAGGCAGTCATTAGGTTTGATCAAAATTTAAAAATTCATGTAGATCTTGAGAGGGAATGATTGATGGCACATTCTACTTAAATGGATAACATTTCATTTATCATTTATATCACCTTGGTGATCTAATGTGGACTCGGTCTCATGTTTGTTCCGTTTTATAGTGTGCATTTGGGAAACAAAGAGCTGAATATTGGTTGCAGTATTAGTAGGAGTGTCCAGAAGGTATGGAGAGGATCTATATCAAGTGGAATCTGGAGATTATTGGCTATTACAATTTATTCATTTGTCTTACAGGAATCCGTATTGCTCACCCCAACAAAGTTTTAACCAGGGCCGATAGTACTAATTGTTGATGAAGTACATGTTCAATTAGGATTCTTAAAAAAGAGAGGTATGGATAGTCAGATATCAATATGCTAAAAAAGAGACCACCCCTGACCCCGAAAACTGAAAATAATATTTTTTTTATATTCTTGGAAGTCCTTACTCTATACAGAGTGACACCCATTTCTGAAGATTTATGATTTCAATAGACTCAGTGAGTGGATACGCGGGCATAGGAATGTACACGGACAAAATGTCATGCGACTGATGCGATGGCAAATCTGAACCGCGATCACATTGTTAATATATGTAATGATATATAAAAATATGTATATCATTATATAACTCGTTATATAAATATAAATTGTAGAGCCTCAGGATACGTTGTTACCGTATCGAGGTTGTTACCCGGTTCCACCTCACCTTGGTGACTGTTACATCACGGTTGTCATTACTACGCGCGGTAGCCACTCGGGTTACGTCACGTTCGACTACCTAACGGTTACTTATTGTTGTTTTCTCATAAGAGATACACGTATTTTTGGTCTTACCGTGTTGACTATGTCTTAATAAACCCGGTTGTGTGTTATATACCTCCAAATACCTCGTTCATTTTTCATTTATCGTATTATTGTATCTATATCTTTATCAAGCTCGTATCAATATTATATATTATATATATATATATATATATATATATATATATATATATATATATATATATATATATATATATATATATATATGTGTGTGTATATATATGTGTAAAAAGGAGGCCTCAACGGGATCAGCTAAGATCAGCAGGTAATGAGGGATTTGATGATAGCCTGTCTATCAAGAATACTCCTGAACCAAACATTGAAAAAGATGAAAGGTTTAGGGGAATTTAGGAGCAGAGACCTCTGGTGGATCAATCGGTCAAGAGAAGATGTGAGAGAAACACCTCAGCCAGAAAATTGAGATGATCCCCGGAAGGAGGAGGCTGAGGAGATTCTCAGATACCTCTACACAAAGGTAAGACTATTGCGCTTGAACTGAAGGAGATTTAGCGCAAAAGCAGCTTTTGGCAGAAACAGATACAGACGTTCAAAGAATATGCCCAGCGGGCAGAGGCAGAGTATACTGCAAAGTATTCCGCCTCTAAGTCCGGCTGGCATGTTATCCTACCCCTCATTTTTTTTATTATTTGTGCATAGAGTGTCATCTCACTATGGTGAGTGTTTCAGATCACTCACATAAATCTCCATAGACTTAACATGGTGGGCCTGTATGCCACGGTTATGCCATAAGATATTTATATACCACTGGTGACCTATCAAGTTAACAAAATATGATAGGGTAGGATAAAATCCAAACATCACTCAATTTCACATAATTGTTTATATCCCATTTGTGGTCCTCGGCTACAGATATCACTCAGCTCCGCTTCGTGATATCATTCCGCTAAGACAACTCATGCCATATAAACAATCAAATGAAATTTTGTGATGTTTCATGATAATGTCTTTACAGACGTACCGTACTCTCTGCCGGGAGCAGCAGCCGACAGGGAAACGTGTGGAGTGGAATGGATATGCCCTCTGCTAACGGAAAATGAGCTTAGCTGTCACCGATGATGATGCAGCCAGACTGAACACTGTCATTACAAAACCTTTTTGAAAGGACCGCTACATATTTTATACACACTATGGGCATTCAAGTTGCAGTCTTGACAACTTGAGGTACATCCTTCAATAGTTAGCCATTATAAACAACTTGTTATGATTTAATCTCACCGCATTAGCGAAATAAAACTGGAGAGTCATATTATGTATGAAACTAAGCAGGTGAGTGAATGATGAACAAGGGGATGACAGGGTGAATGACCAGGATGCCTGAATTGACGCTGTGCCTCATCACTGTTGAACACACTCAATATGACTTGCATTCTGCTGTATCTATAGTGTTATGGAGGTGGATTTTGTTTATTTTTAAAGCGAGGATTGCATTCCACTCAGCCAGTACTTAACAGCTAAAACAACTCGCTGATGCATGAATAACCCTAAGCGAAGCACTGAAAATACTCTACCCCAGAATTGAGATAGAGAATGGTACCAAACACTCGCCGAGCAGATTGCAGTAGATAGGTGAAAGTTTAACGCTGAAGAGAAGTGACAAAACATCTGCTATGGACGTGTGCATGTGAGTGGCCCAAGTTCTGAATTCCAGTTAGGAAGGCTTTTTCGCTTAGCCAGCGTTCTGATATGATATATTTAATTGATCCTCAAACTTCCATTTTTTATATAATTCCATTATGACCGAATTAGAAGAGGACACCATGTATAGGCAGATTTAAGTCCAGACATCACAATAAAAATATAATGGGGAATTTTAAATAAGTGTTTAGTATATTTTCCTTTCGTTTGAGTTTTGCATTTCTGAACGTTTATCTGATGCATTTACTACCATAGGGGCAGTATAGTTGGGAAGATCTCCATGACAGAATTCTGTGCTGTGACCTGCAAAATTTAAGTTGAAGTGTTGTCACTGATGTCTGTCACTCAAATACATTTTAATTAAAAAATAATCCACTGTCCCATTACAGAAGACAACAAACAAGCTAGAAATGTCTGGGATTAGCCATATAGCAATGCATTATTGATGAGCCACAGCCCAGGTGGTCATTGACCCCTTGTAGTTCCGTCACATTTTGGAATTTCACTTACTGCATTTGGTCAATTTGCACATGCGAAGAACTGCAGCAACTATGAAATTTTGAATGACAATAGTACAATTATGGTGTGAGACGCTGATATTGCGTCTTTACCCACCGCTTCTTTGACAATAGTACAATTGGTCAGAAAAAAGTTCCAAGTGCAAGAAAATGTATGCATATGTAATAAATACATCTAGATGTTTTTGACTGGCTGCCTGTGTCAAGTTTACCTTGGAATTCATGATTAGCAGTTTATTCAGCTGTAAGTATACATCAAGATCTCTTGGAAGTTTTGCGAGCAAAGTAGAACATTTTGTAGGTTGATAATACCTTTTCACCATAATTAACTTTGATTACTAATAAACTTATTATTGGAGTGCATACTGGGCCACCTTTATCAATTTCTTCCAACGTCAACCTTCTCAGGTTATACGAATGAAATAATTTTATACCACCTTTATCAATTTCAATAAATATTTGATTTGCTACTTAGACATCTAAACTATACAGAACAGTGTCGTGCAACGGTGTTTATTACAATTATATTACAAATACCTTGGGCTTTTAAAATATTATCTTATGTGTTAAAATATCTACTTATGTAACTTACTTGAATGTCCTAGATCGAGGTCATCATTGGACTAAAACACCAGGCTCTCTCTTGTCTCCCCTTCACGACACAACAAATATATGTGGTAGTAGATATGGGGATATACATATACACATTCTTCAAGTTGAAATAAGAGTCATAAATATGAGAACGCTGGAGTGCCTTAAAATAATATTCATTCATATTATTTAGAAGTTCAGAGCAAGACGGCTCGATCAAGGTTTGATTAGACAGTTCATATAGCACAAAGGATAAAAGAATGTTTGTAATGATAAATACAAGAAGTATGAGTGATATCATAAGTATTGTTTTAAGAGGTTGTTATAATGGTTATAATCTGAGAATAAAATGAAAATAAGGTTGTGGGTGGGTGGGTATAAAAATAACCCGTGTGTATAGGGTGCACACAAAAGGTCATGTGATTAAGAGACGACGTCACAGGTCGGTAAAAGTAAGATCAGTGACAATAAACGAAATGGTATGATACAGGTAAAAGTTGGAATATAACAGAGACACTCCATCCGCAGAATTACATTTAATTTACAATTATAAACAATGTGGAAATATTTTGAAAATATAATTTTTTTTAGTAAAAAATAATCTGGAATGAGAAGGTTAAAAAAGTAATACCTGTTCCTAGAGCAGGTTGAAACTTGTAATCTCTTTTTGGGGAATTCAGACACAAAATTAGATTCTGTGTTCCCAATGAAATGTAAATCAATTCCTTATCAGAATTGAATAGCTCCTAAAATCTCTAATAATTAATAATTAAACGAGTTTATGCTGTTTAATATCAACCTAGGGTTCTTGGAGCCGCGGGGGGCCCTGGGCTTTTAAGGTTCATCGCACTGCGCAAACATCAGTGGTTCAACACTAAAAAGGTCAGATGATTTTGGCCTCCAAACCTGGGTGGGAGCTGAAACAAGGGCGGGCCCAGGGGCCCCCACGACTCCGAGAACCCTAGGTTGATTATGATTAAGCATCATAAACTCGTTTAATTATCAATCTAACTGACGGGTTCTCATAGGAGTCGCGCATACTTCAACTCATTTGAGGGCAAAATCAGAACATCGAAAAGCTTGATAATAAATAATAAACTTCAGAAATTTCTAAAGCTATATCTATTATAACAAAGACGAAATAGAAACATTTCGATATCCATCAAGGAAATCCTGGGTTCCATGGTTATACTTGTAATGTGTGAGGCATCAGTACATATAGGTTAAGGCCTCTCGGGGTTGCTTCAAAATTATGCATAGGATGAGTGCATGATGCTCCCATTACAGGGCACAGGGTGATTGTTGTTCAGGATTTTGCAGACAACCAGCATAGTACTGAAATGGCTATTATTGGATATGACACAGGCATGAGCTATAGGTCAGGATGGCATATTAGGGACTATGGTGGGATGTGAATTCAAATAGTGTTTCCCTCAAAGATCTTATAGATTG
Source organism: Alentia gelatinosa (assembly GCA_950022655.1). Taxonomy (NCBI): domain Eukaryota; kingdom Metazoa; phylum Annelida; class Polychaeta; order Phyllodocida; family Polynoidae; genus Alentia; species Alentia gelatinosa. Next base: position 163,403,013 of record OX465579.1, read on the forward strand.
ACTTGTGCTGCATATCTAATTAGTTCAAATAAGCATTTGTTTATATATAACAACTAAAGGAAAAGCATTCTTAGGAATTACAATATCAAAATATTGCATCTTTCCCAAACCAAGCCGTTTTTCTCCATTTTTCACCTACTTTGACAATGCTTTGACATATGGCAGTTATCTAAAAAAAAGGGCTTTTTGGTACTTTTCTATTTTCATAACAAAACAGACCCTTTTGACTTCTACTATGGGTACAACAAAAGTTAAGGTATCAATATAATTGTAAAATGATTCTCTACTTAATCAAACTGGTTTAGTTTTTTGTTCCACATGGAATTCTTTAGAATCTTCACACATATTCTACGAGTCAAACATTTTGCCTAACTTTCAATATGATTTGTGAGAAAATACATATAAAATGAAAACAGATCAACTACCTAAATAGATTCAATACGTACATGTCAATTAAGCCCATAATCCTAGGTTTAATATGCTACCTTTTCCAAATTTGTATCTTGTTTAGAGCCTAAGTTATGAGAAACTTTGTAAACTAAGTCAAAAATAAATAGTTTTCAGTCCCCAATATGGTTGCACGGCCTATAGTAAGCGGCATACACAAATGTATACACACTGACATCAGCAAAAGGTTGTCGTCTCAGATCAGAAAATTACAGCATCAAATTCTGTGGTAGCCATGGCTAGGCATAAATGGTGGGGGGAAAATAGTTAAGTGTATAACTACAAAAACAGAACAGCGGGACTATCACTACACCAGTATTTCTCTATTGTGGCACTTCACTATTCATGCATAGTTCTGCTTATGTGTGTCTCTACACGAGGGAGGAACTCAGAGCAATTCTGGAAAACATTATGATGTTTTATATAAGATAGGTAATTTTCATGTCACCAGTCGCCCCGTGTGTGATCAAGAACAGATCGTCTGCATACATAACTGGGAAGGCATAATCAACTTCGTCGAGTATCTTGTTTATGAAGATCAGAAACAGGACCGGCCCGAGGACCGAGCCTTGTTGAACGCCCTGCCTAATAAGCAGATCACTACTTAATTTACCATTAATCTTGACTCTCTTACTGAATAGTTGTAGGGTGTTACCGTTCCAACCTATAAATAGGCACATAATAATAAATCTGCCATAGGTTCGATTCCCTCAAAGTAGGATTAAGGATAGTAAAACAGTCGGGAATCAGACCAATAGTAATAAGTTGTATTTCAAGGTAGGTCCAATAAATTCGAAGAAGTGTCATATTTTCCCAATATCGATGGAAAAAGGGGTGCGGGCATCACTTCCTTCTCATATTGTCATCGTTGAAAGCTGTAAGTGTCATTGGGGAATAATTGAAAATTGTTATTAATTCTGGGCCAGGAGTAACCTAGTCGAATACATTTTACTAAATACATGTGGCGCTTAGTCGAACATTCATACACCACTAGCGTCAGCATAGCGTCACCACGTGACCGACACCATTGCGCCAGTCTGCCGCCAACCTCAATCGGTACTACACGTATCCTCAGACTTTCAATTTCTCCCGCCCACCCACACCAACAAGACTTGCAGTCTATATAAATAGGGCTACTTAATGACTAAACTGTCTACAAAAAGGTCATTGCAGACTGGACTGATTGAGTAATCACTCTCTTTTAGCAATTTACTACTTTTATCATCAATACTTTTAACTTCAACGGTTTTTCTCCTTTTATTATACCAATCACTTGTATTATATCAATAATTCTTTCTTGAAATTGTCGTTTGACTTTTATCGCATTCATTTTTACATTGAGTTACTGTATTCTCAATTGTATTTTTATAATGTTATGTTCTAATAAAACATTATTAAGGCACTCCTGGTCTCCTCATAATTATTCCAGTATCATCTAACATGTCCATACCGTGCACATAAATCCGAGGTACTTACAGTACATGAATGCGCTTACAGTATAGATATATCCACAGGCAAATATAGTATAGAGAAAGGAAATTTCTTCTCAGCACTAGATGCATCCCTATGTATCATCTCACCCCTGGTATTTATGTCCCATAGGCTTGATATTGGAAACTCGTTCTCCATGCCCCTACGAGTATTGTAGTCCGTTCTCCATGGTCTATATCCTGTGTGTCGTCTATTCTTTTAGTGTGTACAGGGTTGAGATCAATACAGAAAGCAGCTTCTTTTGGTCGAAATCGTTGTTCTCTGACTCGTTTGAATGCTACGCGATAGTCACTCGGCTGTTTCCTCGTTGATAAAGCCCCACATAAAACTCGTGAAAAACGACGGTTTTCACCAAAACCTGTTGGTTTCTTCTTTCATATACATCTCAGAAGCGAATGCGTGGAATATAACCTACTTTCAAACGCCATCTTACCATAGCTTTGATCGTAAAGAAAAAAATCAGAATTTGTGCTCAAACAGGATGCTAGAAGACCGCACCCCTAGCGGCAGCCCTGTTAGCGTGGTCTCCTTGTGACTTCCCCTGCCTACCACAGCGCCAGCAGCGGCGGCCATCTTGCCCCAGCGTCGGCACGGCAGCGCCCTCTGCAGGGTGCGCCGGAACGTTCTGCGCATGAGGAAGTAGACGACGAAGTCAAGAGCGGCCTTGAGGATGAGCAGGAACTCGGAGAAGACGACGGCGTAGGCGTAGGACGAGTCACAGCGGCTCGTATCGGGCGGGTAGAGGAGGCGCATCGCAGGCAGCACCAGGGACGGCATCATGCACACCAGGAACACGAGGATGACCACCACCGAGGCCGCCGCCATCGACTGCTGCGTTTTCTGGTGATACACGCCCCTGGCGGACGGGGGGTCAGGCAGCAGCCGGGCGCGAGTACGGTGCTGGCTGAGCAGGGAGATGACCAGGCGTACGGTAAGGGCAGTCACCACGATACATGGGAGGAGCATACGCCCTGCCGTCATCACCAAGCTCTTGTAGAAGAGTTGGTATGCTCCGTTATCCCACAGCTCCGTGGCTCGAACCACAGCCACACGCTCCGTGGACCATGTCTCCCACACCACCTGCATCTCGAAATAACGCGGGGTTTCTAGCACCACCGCCATGGTAGCGACGGCCAAGACAAGCTTCCGTGCCCGGGCTAAGGTGGCCTGCGAGGCCGCTTTCAACGGGCGGCACACGGCCATGTAGCGGTACACAGCCACGGTGCTCGTCACCCAAATCCCGACGGTGTAGGCGGCGGATAGACCCGGGTAGAAGATCATGGTGAGGTAGCTGAAGACGGACGTGGATCGCCCGTCGAAGACGAACACGGCCGGCGCCGAGTTGAGCACGAGATGTGCGGTGAGGAAGCAGGTATCGGCCACCACCAGGGCCTTCAGGAGGAAGGCCGTCGCGTGTGGTCGCTCGTGGTGGAAGGCAATGAGGGACAGGAGATTGCCGAGGATTCCCGCGAGGCTGACGGTGCCTGCTAGGAGCCCCGTGACCACGAAGACCACGGCGCAGCGGGTGCCCGTCGCCGGCACCTCCTCGTGCAGCGCCGGCGGGTCCAGGACGTCCTGGATGATGGGGTGCAACGTGTCCATGGAGGTGTTTTTAAAACTAAGGCCCGGCGTCCACCTACTACGATATGGCACCGACATGCCCTACGATGCACCTCCCGATAAAAAATCAAAATCGCGTCGGAAGATTACCTAATATCGGGGCAGTTGACCACGTTTCTGCGATAAGACACCAATATAAACCCCATACAATGTGTGGTGGATTGGCATGTCTAGACATATGTCTACGATTTTGCACCTTCCCGATATGGCACCGATTTTGACATTTTGTAACGGTGCCATATCGGGAGGTCTACGATTCTATCGTAGTAGGTGGACGCCGGGCCTTAGAACGATAGTTGCTGAACGGTGCGATTACGATAAGGACTAACCTCAGGCGATAGTGACCATGCTCGGAGTCAGTCCGTATCTTAAATGTGTCTTCTAGAATATCTTTTGCAGTTCTTACTGTTTACTTTTGTCCTTACTTAGTGGAAGATGTTTTGTGATGAAGGACCGAACCCAGATAGCAACGAACCTTAAAAAAATTAAAACTTGTCACCTTTTAAAAACTCAAAATAAAGATATTTTCCTGATCGTCTTGTAAGACCTTCCTCCATTAAGACGGATCAGTTTAGCTAAAGAGAATGCAACGAAGACCGCGATAAGATCAATTATTTCATCGTTCTTAGTTTTAAAACCACCTCCCATATCTCACAAACTTCTAGGGTTATTTTCATTGTCTTCGGATCACCTCAGCGTAAATGGTTATATAATCAGAAAATCTGTAGTGGTCGCTGAATTAGGCACACTAGGCTATTACTAGCCATCTACGGCTGAAAGTCTTCAGGTGGCCCTAAATTCAAGAATCGCCGCCCATAATCATCTATTGTAAACGTTGGGTATCTGGCATACTTAGTAGGATACGCTTCGTAATATTTATGATATTTTTGGGTCACCTCAGGGGAGGTTAGGATACGCAAAGACCCAGGCCACCTGCATACATCCTGATGTGTGGACGTGGCCAGTCAGAATACTGAATAAAAAAGAAAAGGATCGCCGCCTATAACTATATAGTGCGGACGTTGGGTATCTGACATACTTCGTAGATTCATGATGTTTTCTAATCACCTAGGTGGGGTTTAGAATATGTGTTGTGTTCAAAAGAGTTTCCTATTCTAGTCTCTCGATAAGTGTATTCTGGCAGTTCAAAGTTTGACGGCTGCGACATGTTTGCTTCCGGGAAATGAAATCTGGTTGAATTTGGGTGGATTGATGTCTACGATAGACCTTAGGACATACCTAAAATCCGATTACAATGCACGCCAATGATAAAGATGCCCCCAATTTTCTATGATTTTTAACAATCTGTAGGTATTGAATCACTATCGTAGCAGATGGACGCCAGGTCTACCTGCACGGTTGAGGCTACGACAAATTCAAATCCATGCCTTAGGGTGACCAGCAAAGCTCAAAACCCAACAAACGAGCCTCGAACCCCAAATACTGTATTCAACAGGCCAGCATCCTAGAGATCCGCTATACTGTATTAAATAAGTGTTCTGAGAGTGTTCAACAGGCCGGCTGCCTAGAGGAGCATAATTCTGCCGTCCATTTAATGATTGTTCCTAGATGTTCAACAGGCTAGCTGCCTAGAGGAGCACCATTCTGTCGTCCATTAAATGATTGTTCCGAGAGTGTTCAGCAGGCCAGCTGCCTAGAGGAGCATCATTCTGCCGTCCATTAAATGATTGTTCCTAGATGTTCAACAGGCTAGCTGCCTAGAAGAGCATCATTCTGCCGTCCATTAAATGATTGTTCCTAGATGTTCAATAGGCCAGCTGCCTAGAGGAGCATTATTATGCCGTCCATTAAATGATTGTTCCTAAATGTTAAACAGGCCAACTGCCTAGAGATCCTCCATGTTGTATTAAATAATTGTCCCGAAAGTGTTCAACAGGCTAGCTGCCTAGAGGAGCATCATGCTTCTGTCCATTAAATGATTGTTCTGAGAGTGTTCAACAGGCCAGCTGCCTAGAAGAGCATCATGCTGCCATCCATTAAATGATTGTTCCTAAATGTTAAACAGGCCAACTGCCTAGAGATCCTCCATGTTGTATTAAATAATTGTCCCGAAAGTGTTCAACAGGCAAGCTGCCTAGAGGAGCATCATGCTTCTGTCCATTAAATGATTGTTCTGAGAGTGTTCAACAGGCCAGCTGCCTAGAAGAGCATCATGCTGCCATCCATTAAATGATTGTTCCTAGATGTTCAACAGGCTAGCTGCCTAGAAGAGCATCATTCTGCCGTCCAATAAATGATTGTTCCTAGATGTTTAACAGGACAGCTGCCTAGAGGAGCATCATGCTGCCGTCCATTAAATGATTGTACCTAGATGTTCAACAGGCCAGCTGCCTAAAGGAACATCATTCTGCCATCCATTAAATGATTGTTCAAACAGTGTCCAACAGGCCGGCTGCCTAGAGGAGCATCATACTGCCGTCCATTAAATGATTGTTCCTAGATTTTCAACAGGCCAGCTGCCTAGAGGTCCTGTATACTGCTGTCCATTAGATGATTGTTCCGAGGGTGTTAAACAGGCCAGCTGCCTACAGATCCTCCATGTCGTATTAAATAATTGTTCCAGAAGTGTTTAACAGGCCAGCTGCCTAGAGATCTGACATGCTGCAGTCTATACAACGATTATTTAGTATCGAAGAAAGGGAAACCGGTTCTAAATGAATGCGAGAGAGGTAGTGGGGGCAGCCCATGCGCGGTGACGTCCAACCTGATAAACAGTAACATGTTTCTAGTACAAAAAATCTGTACGTAAGTGTATGGGCGTGTGAACATAGTTTGATAACAGATGCTCTTATCAGTTGGACTCGGTAATTAGGAAGGGGGAAGGTTTATTTTGTTTTGAAGGAGGGCTACCAATATGGCGCTGTTTCCAACATCCTTATCCTCATCTGAGAAACTCAGTGAACCTGAGAGATGTTTGTCTGATAAATAAAAAAAAGAGAAGAACATTGGTCACTTGAATGCAGTCTGCGATATTTAGCCATATTCTTTATCCATGGTCGCCTAGCAGCTCCTAGTAATGGTATCAGCATGTTGATAAGAACAATCAATCCATTCGAGTAGAAAGGCTACTTTTTAGAAGTACCTCCCCGTTTTCTTTCTAAATGTGAATTTTTGTCAGATTATAAAAGTATTTTAAAGTGATGATATATATCGGGCTTCTTTTCTGTTTTTGTTTTTTTAAATAAGCATTGCTTTCTTTATTATAGTCCAATAGAACACATGTATTAGTCCTTGCTTGGTTTAACATGAATTTGTCCTTACCTTGAATCTTGAGTCTTTCAAGATGAATTACAGGCACGTTTCACTTGTTCAACGAGTAGTGCTTTCAAGTGGGTATCAGTCACATTTTCAAGCAAGCTCAAATTCCAGGGAGAAATGAATAAAGGACGATCTCCAACCAATCTAGTAGATACCCTTTCACAAGTGGCATATGTTTGTGTTTGTTTTCATCTGTTGGATATTTCAATTGTTTAAAACGGATCCATAAAGGAGTTTTTACGACATCATCTATGAACGAACTACACATTCCAAACTGGAACATATTGCGTCGAATATTTACACGTAGATATGACTATGGATATGTTGCTTTTTTGTCTTTATTTGTTCATCCCAGTTCCACATTTAGGGAATATTTGTTATACATGTAGACATTACCAATTTAGGAGTAACCGTCATCATTATGGTTGATTATCTTCTGTTGCTCTAGGAACCAATTCGTTTTGACATATGACCATGGCACTTATATAACTTCGTACCATATTACATACAGCCACAGCTGCAATAACAAAGGTATTTCTCAGTGATAGTTCCAAATATTCATCAGCATACAAGGTATGATTTAGCAATGATCTCGCATTATAGAAATGGTGTATGTTGAATATATAAGAAAGTATTTACCAAAGCCGATTTGTATTCATTTCGATATTGTTTCCATCATTGTCATTTTGTAAGAGATTTTCAGAGTTGTTAGTGTATTTCTGAATAGGTCGGAAAGGGCATTCCAGTGTGAGCCTGGAAAGGATTTAACGGATCTTAAATAAGCATATCCTCTGTTTACTGTCCGTTCGGAAGTATTCTTTTATCAATATATCTTCCTTTCTCTGCCCGCTTATACCTGAAATTCAAGAGCTGGGCTATTCTTCTATTATGTAGATATTATATGTTTAATTTTCTGCGACATTTTTGTCCAACTGGAGTTGTTATGCCGTTTCTACCTGACAACAATCCGCCTTAAAAGTGGAAAAAAAGTCGGCCGGGTGGAAACGCTGCACTATGGTTATAAATGGGAAGTTAAGCCTTTAGGTTTGAGGACGGGGGTCTTATTTCAAGGGTTAATTAGCAGGTTGCCCGGGGATGTCCCTCTCGACATACTAATCCTTTTAGAAATAGTGAAGATTTACCTATTGAATTAAAATCTCAGGGGGTAGACTATCTAATGAGATGGATATGGATAAAAGCAGCTGGGAAATCCGACGAGATATATCCCATTCTCTTTTTGCTACCTGCAATTCAACTAATTAATTAGCATCTTGGTGGAAGCCTCATGAAACTACAATCTGTATCTCTACATTGCTGAAATCTTTTAGATGCATATGGCTGCTCTCATTAAATGAAAGCCTCTCGTCCTTGAACTGATAACACTACCCATCTGAATTGTAGTCCCTATATTCTATGGCTAAAAGATTAGCCAATACGTAGTTCATCTCACCCCTGGTACAAATTTAGCCATAGGAATAACATCAAAAATATACTCACTGATCACCTCGGTAAAATGAAAATGCTACGCCCTGGCCATGGAGGTGTGAATACAAGATAACGTCATAAGCAATTGACAAATCAGCGGCCAGGATTTCAGAGAAAACAAGATACTAAGGCCACTAAAAAAACTTGTTTTTAATCACGAAGCCATGAAAAATATGGCGAGGGCGTCCATATTATGGACTTCAGACAAACCTATTTAGGTCGTATCTTGCACTCTCACTGTAATTTCATAATATCTCACTCATTTTACTGTGTGTAATTGTCTCTGAATTAGATGTTTATCATAACATTGTGTAAGCAGCCACCCCATGTACGTGGACACCCCACGTTAACGGTCAGTTATCTCCCTTCAAAAAGCCATTTAACCCTGTGTAAGTGGTCACTTCCGAGGGATGCCTTATCAAATAAGCCTGGCTGGTGTGGGGACAACACTCCAGATTATCTTGATTCTTAGTTTATCGTGTGTATTGCCTAGTGTCTAATTGTCTAGACACCAGTCTACCAGCCTGCGTAGACTACTGGAGGTGTCAGGTAGGCATTTGTGGGGTGTCTGTGTGGTTATAACAGTTTTTCTCACCCCCTGATATTTTTTCCCAATAGACATTAGGAACTTGTATCCAACGCCTGCTGAATATTTAGAAAAAATACTCAATGGGGGATTATATCACAAATGTTAGCCCATTAGTCAATATGAAGGGTGAGATAAATTCAGAAACCTATTCAAGTTTAGGGTCAGAGCTCGATCACATCTCATTTGAATCGCTATACAGTCCACATGGCTTCGCCTTGTGAATTACTATGCGATTCAAACTTGATTGGATACATACACAATAATGACAGGTTTTGTGTACGAGTGGCCGTAATCTCCGAGTAGTTGACGCGTAGTAATATCCAAGCGATTAGCGAGGATATTACATCGTCAACTACAAGGAGATTACAGTCATTCGTATACAAAACCAGTCGTTATTGTATTTATTACCCACCTACAAGATTGATAACAAATTTATTGCAATTAAAAAGTTTCTGTAAGCCATTTAGTTCCAGACACCACAGCACTGTCAAGCATGGCAGTAATTCGGTGAAGACTTAGACAACAATAATATAGTTCCCCATTAACCTGTGATTTTAGCATTTTGAAGTAAATGATGATTTGACTTTATCATGGATGGGACTTTTTTCCGGAATCTCCTGGTAGCTGGTTCCAGGTGCTCTATGTATTTCCTATGGAGACTACATATTTTGTGGGTAATAAAAGCTCTGGCCCTAAATTTATATAGGTTTCCTCTATATAGCCTAAGTAGACAGACTGAAAACTGCATGTAAGCAGACACCCCACATAAGCAGACACTTTGGCCAAGAACGGAGGGTGTCCACTTACACGGGGGCCTACTCTACCCAGCTACACGTAATTGGTTACACTTGATGCATTACTTTTGCCAACCACATGACCACATTGAATGCATTCCTGAAATAAAGAGCTTTAATTTGATACCAAATGCTCACACCTTTCATGATTTCTATCAAGGTTGATCTTATTTAAAAAATTTAAAAATAAATAAAAAATCTTATACAAACGTTTTTGCTGACGCGCGCGGTGATGAGAAACAAGTTTTTTTAAGTGGCCTAACATGGAGATTTCAACGTCCCTATGCTGGATTTGCGAAATAATTTCTATTACTCAAACTCAAACGAGTGGCGGCTAGACTTTCTTCTACCCCGTTTCCATGATCTTTGAATATTAGAAAGTAGGGCCCACCACGCGAAAGTCGGGACATTAGGGCCGACTCATCGGGACGTTAGGGCCCACTTATGATAACCTATGATAAAATCGACATATAACACAAGAGTCTGTGAGGTACGCGAACTGCACCGTGTGAGTCCCACTTTAGGGCGAGTGGTATTCACACGGTGGGATTCATGTACTTCATATAGGCCCGTTTCCATTGGCCGATGAAGATTGCTTAGACCTTTTGAGTTACACAGAAAGTCTGCGGTGGTGCCACTGACTGTGCGTCGGTATAGAAAAATCGCTGAGGGTAGTAGATTTCACTCAGTGACCAAGCTTTCACTCAGTGGTGGGTGGTGCCACATTGCATAATCTAAGCAGAAAAAGTCGTGGGGCATTTCACGACCTTGGTTGTTTCCATTGACCGATATTGAGTCCACAGTGCCAAAAGTCTGTTGGTGGTCCCTGACTGTAGATCGGTGATGGGAAATCGGCCAATGGAAACGGGCCTATAGAGTGCTTGTCTGAGACAAATCCTGTTGAGATTCGGTACTGGATCACAATCTCCTCGTGTGGATTACAGGGTTCCATTTTGCTGAGACAACATTTTTTCCTTGCAACTGTCGGCGACAATCACCCCTAACAAGGAACAGAAGTGGGATTTACACGATGGGACTAATGTTCTTGAGACGGGTGTACTTCCCACCTTTCCCCTACTCTCAGAAAAAAAATTTCTGGTATAACAATCTCATGGCAAGGTGCTTTGGCCGGTCTCAAGGAACAATGGCGTATTGGATTCACATTGGGGGGCGCAAACATGTAATCATGCTTGCTGGCCTCCTATTGGCTAAGGCAAGTACATAGTTGGCTTTGCACAGAAGCACCTGTATCAATGGGTGCCGTTAGCGTCGGCTAGTGGAAAATGGCTTACATGCTTCCTAGGCTATGGTGACATTCAGTATGCTGCAAAACCTATCCGGGGGCTTCACTATATGCGTGCCAACTCTGTGAAATTGGGAAAGGTGCAGAGGCCCAGTGTCTCATTGTCTTAAATGGGATTCACACGGTGGGATCCATGTACCTCACAAAGTGTTTGTCTGAGACAAATCCTGTTGAGATTTGGTACTAGAACACAATCTCCTCGTGTGAATGACAGGGTTCCATTTTGCTGAGACAACTTTTTTCCCTTGCAATTGTCGGCGACAATCACCCCTAACAAGGAACATAATCTCATGAGATTTTGACTTTAAACAGGTTTAAAATCTATAGGGACATTTTTGTGAGACAAATGGACCTGCTGCGACCATGTACCTGCCCTAGCCAATAGGAGGCCAGCAAGCATAATTACATGTTTGTAACACCCTTCACATCAAGGGTAATTGAGTCCCAAGGTGAGTGGTCACTGTGACTATGTCTGAGATTATGTACCAGGTGTGCCCTCCAATGTGAATCAAATTCGCCATTTTTCCTTGAGACTGATAAAAGTACTTAGCCATGAGAATTGTTTACCAAACGAGAATTGTCTGAGACTAGAGAAAAGGTGTGAAGTACACCAGTCTCAGGTCTCTTCGTGTGAATCCCACTTTAGAGGCGTGCAAAGCTGACCATGACCATTCACTAGAGACTGAGCTATCTCATTGACTCAATGGTCTTGATGTATTTTGATCCTAAGAAGTTGTAGAAATGGCAGGTTGTCTGGGTGCAAGTGAATTTACCGAAAATGAACAATAGACTGAATATTTTCCTAACCTTTTAATTGTTTGTAATTTTTATGAGTCTCCACTCTCATTCATAAATGATGAATGTACCATTTGCTGTCAATTCCTTCGAATCTCTACGAATTGTATAGATTAAACTTCAAGATTTCATCTCAAATACATGCGAAGCAATCAAAATCAATCTAACTGTTTTTTTATTTTTGTGAGTTGCATACAAATAAAATTAGGTCTCTTACAAACAGGACAAAATGATTTTAACAGACCGAACATATTTTTTCATTTTGTCAATTGCCAAACCCTAATTTCGTGCCTTGGTTTTGATTAAGTCAATTGACCGTTTTCCTCACACTATTGTTATTTCCTCACGAAAATAAATATTATATTTATAAAATCAGCCCTTAAAAATGTTTTCCTTTATTTTATGGACTTGACGTTTTGCGTCAGCTGATATTACGGAATAAAAGCTGCTGATGGAGATGCTGACAGCTCCGGGCGCTTCATTAGGGCGCGCAACATGTTTGCATAGTGCTTTATTACCCACCTATTATGCCCCAGTCACACTGGCGTAAAAAACGGCGTTTTCCCGTGTACGCACGCCTACGTTCTTCTACGCATTTTTAAATCTAAAAATGCGTGGCGATGCGCGGGAAAACGCGGAGATGCGTAAATGAAAGTCGGAACGCGCCGAAAACCGCCACAATACGTACAAAAGCGTAAAGAAGCGTTGATGAACGTTGAGAAGCGTTCTAAAACGTTAAAGCAAAGCAAACAATACGTTCTAAATCCGTTCCAAATCCGTAGCTAATATGTGGTCCCCATCAATTCAAATACGTAGAAGAAACGCCAGATTTTACGCCATTGTGACTCGGGCATTACGGAGTCTCCATAGGAAATGTATAGGACACCTGGAAACAACTACCCGGAGATTCTGGCATGTCAGAATCTCCTGCAGGAGATTCGGAAAAATAGTCCTGTCCATAATAAGGTCAAATCATCATGTACTTCGAAATAAGTTTCTTGAGTGTTTATTCAATGCTATATTTAGAATCAATCAAAATTATCTCATTTACCATCAGAAGTCACTGTCATAACACTCTTTGCATGCTACAATCGCAGGTTAATGGAGAACTATATTATTGGTATAAGTCCACACCGAATTACTGCCACGCTTAACAGTGCTGTTGTATCTAGAACTAAACGTATTGCAGAAACTTTAAAATTGCAATAGAGTTGTTTTTAATCTTGTAGGTGGGTAATAAATACAATAACGACTGGTTTTGTATACGAGTGACCGTAATCTCCTCGTAGTTGACGACGTAATATGTAATATTAATCGCTCGGATATTACTACACGTCAACTACTCGGAGATTACGGCCACTCGTACACAAAACCAGTCATTATTGTGTATGTAATCCTCCCTTATTACCAGAAGGTCTCCGGCGCAAATACAGGAAATACATAATATAAAGCTCCAAGAGCCATTCGAGTAAGACCTGTCGTAGCTACTTGGCCTGAGGATTGTCATACTCGGCACTAACCAGACAAGTCTACAGGAAAATCTGTTCATATAGTTTTTAGGAGGATGTACCCGTTTGCCTTGAGTTGCTACTTCTGTTGCTGGAAGGAAATGATGCAGACGTTTATTTTTTAGGGGACGGTGCGAAGGATGATGAAGGAAGGAATGAAGACCGCGCTGCCATAAAATGTATTAATTAAAACTGTGACTAATGTTTAAAACCGTTTTACATAGCCTGGTACATAATACATACATAATGCCTCACGTGATTGGGATTCACTTTTGACACCGTCACTAAGCAGGTCCCCATACCAATGGAAAAGTTAAGCCTTCAAGGACGACCGCCTATGACAGAACTACAAGCATGGGGACGGCTACTTGTTCCTATGTACACTTCTAGGGGACGGGGGCATTGTCATCAGAACTCAGAATTCGAAGGTTTAAAACATGATATGTTATGCTATCCTTAATATTTTTATTTCTATTATCTATAATTCGAAAATATGATATCAAACCTATATTCTGTGATAATTTCAAGCTTATTGCTACCATATTTCCTTTTGAAAAACAATTTCATAAATATCCAGCAAATGATGCCTTAAGGCATCATCCGCCCACAGCCATTTGATGCCTTAAGGTATCATCCGCCCTTAAAGGGTTAAGCAACGTTGCAACTTGCCATATTTGGCGCCACAGAGTGTACGCCACCATTCACGATCTCCAATCCTTGCTCAGTAAGCTTATCCACATTGCCCACTGTATTCGACCTGCTCACTGGTTCACGGTACGTTTATTTGCAAAATATGTTAAACGGTGCCCTGGGAGGTGTTTTTAAAACTAAGAACGATATTAACTGAACGACTACGATTAGGACTCACTAAAGCGATACTGACTAGGATATCCGTGTCAGTCCGTATTCTAAACATGGTCCTACAGAAATGATCAAATCTTGATCGTTCAAGCCTTTTTGGTCGTAGTTGAGGACATGTCCTAGTGGACAACCAATCAGATTGAGTTTAAAAGTCACATGACATAGGCTTGTCCTCCAATAGGATTATCTTTAGTCAATGATCAAAGATAATCCTCGTGGAGGAAAAATCTTGGTGGAGGACAATGGAGTACCACTTTAAAATAAGCATTATTTGTACCTGTACAATAGATTTATGCATTGGGAAATATAGTAATGTAATCAAATCACACTTTAAGCTACCATTTTGAGCTAAGAATAGTCAAGTTGCTTAATTCTGGTAATCCAAGTACTGGTACGACACCCTTTGGGGTTGTCCTCCAATAAGACTGATAATAGAGGTAGGACAGGCCTATGCACGATGTGGATCACGATTGAGATTTTTTAAAACACTCAAAATAAAGATATTTTCTTGATCGTTGTGTAGGAATGTCCTCCATAAAGACGGACCACTTTAGATGAGAATGTATCAAGGTCCACGATAGGATCAATTCTTTCGTCGTTCTTAGTTTTAAAAACAGGTCCCTAGTTCTCGGACTCAGAGGGCAGTCAGGCTCCAGATTCTCTCTTACATAAGGTGGCATTGACGGTGGTGGTGGCTGCTTATTGACTCTGGACCTCAACTCACGTGAGAATGACCATTGTCTTGGTAAAGCATGAGGCTGGAGCTCGCCAGGTGGTCATGGGGGTGGTCATGGGCAAACATGAGAGGGACGCGAAATGCGCCCGCCAGGTGTGATTTCAAGCGGCCCTGCTGGACTCTGACATCGCCTTGGTGGAAGACCCATGTTATGCCTGTTTCTCAAGTTTTTGACTGGTTGAAAAGATTTTTCATTTATGAATTCCATATCCCATTAGGATTCTGTAACTGTTGTAGTTTATTCCAAGTTTGGTTGTTCTTTGGCATACAGAAAAGGGTCTACATGTAGGAGCCTAGATTATCAAACGGGCCCCAGGGGTAATGTGAGTCAATTTCATTCAACACTTATTGGGGGAACTGTTAAAGATCGTTAGCTAGGAGAGTCTTTGGGGAGGACCTTCTATTATTATTCAGCCGAAACCCTCCTAGGAAGTCTCCTTGAGCTACATACTCTCTTTAGCAAAGCTTATTCAACGGCCCCTAAGGGCATGGCAGGAAAATGCTGTTTTTTGTTCCTTTGCAATTTATCGAAAGATTACCTCAGATTATTATACAAATTGTAATAATATATATATCACTAAGAATTACATGACATATTTGGATGGAAGTAATTCTGTAAAATATCGGAGGGCTCAGATAGCGATTTATGAATCACTGTTAGTTTTAGGTTTGTAAATAGACAAAAATAATAATACCACAGAAGCCTGCCATGTAAACGTCGCAAATGGTTACTCTGCCGGCCGTAATATAAGTGCACAGTGGTTGATTTGCGACCGACAAAGTTTTAAGATGTAAAGTAGCCCTCAGCAGGTCAACACTGAGGCCCGGGGTAAATCAGCATCTTCATTGGCGATGTAAAACACATCCTCTGTTCTCGCACTATTTCTCTCAGGGCTAATCAACTGTCAAATGAAATTCCCGTTCTGTGGTAAAAAGGTCAGTCATTTTAGAAGAGGGACTGACACGCATTCAGAGTGTTTTGCATGTTGTGAAGATTATTAATGGTAAAAAAATTAGGGAGGACAAAATGATGTCATTTATTTTTTAAGAAATGAAAATTGGCCACCTGTGGAAATAAAGTTGGTGACGAAGAGACCGAACTGTGGAACTTGTGCCAATATTGGTAAATGTCTGGCCAACATGATTAAACTAGGAGCAAACTGTATTATTTTTATACTTTTAGAACCAAGGTTTCAGATTTTGTGTCTGAATTGGGTGGTTGGTCGTCTAAAACAATTGTTACCATTTCTACAATCCTTTCCAGGCTCCAAATAGATGAAGCACCGGTAGGTCAATGAGGTAGTTCAGTCTCTAGTGATTGGCCATGGTCAGTTGGGCATACCTTCAATGTGACCACTCAAACTCTGACTCTAACCCTGACTCTAACCTCTAGATGATGTATTTAGCGCATGCAAGCACGTTCTAAAAAGGGAAGTGCCACTATAATTTTTGTGAAGTGCCTAGACGTAGAACCCGTGTCTCAAAAGCACTGACCAGGTGCCAGTACACCCCCACTGGAGACTGACCACCTAAAAGGCACCCCTAAAACAGAACACAGTGTGTTTTAATTGGTCCACAGACACTCCCCAGTACCCTACGAGATGCTAGGACCAATCAGGGGATAGGGCACCGAAATTATTTATCAAATATCTAAACAGAAGTAGATTCCAACAGGTGTCTACCTGGCCTCTATGAGGGTGGTTGTGGCCCACTAGATTTTAGGTCAACTCTCGACTGTAGAAGCGTCCCAAGGCGCTATAAATATCATGTAAGGAGGTCAGGGTGAAGGTCATGGTTTGCTCCGAGTGCAGTCATCGGCTACTGGGTCTACTCTATTCCATATGTGGTAGATAATGCAGGGGGACAACTCCATGCAGGTCTACATCAATGTATAGAGCGGCAGTCGCAAAGCCAACGCCACGTTCACACATAATAAATACAGGAAAACACAGGATCATGCACTTTGAGCGTGGTCCACACGCTTATATACTCTGCTTGTAGGTTAGAGTGGCCACATAGACTTTGAGCTTGCTGCAAGAAACTCTTCACTATCTGCATGCTAACACTGTGACATTCACAAAGGAGCATACTGCCAGTGTCTCAGGGTCTTAAAGACAAATGCGGGTAGGTATCGAGGTGTCCCCTGGTTTAACACTGGTGCTGAAAATGTAGCAGTTTCCCATAGACATCAATAGTTAAGGACTTACCTTCTTCAGATGGCCTTCCCATAGAAATTAGCATGGTGACATAGTATTTTTTTAGCATTTCTCATTTGTATATATATATATGTTCCCAACTATCATAATCCAGAATTATTTGAAGATAGCAATAGAACATCAGTGTCATTTCGCAACAAAGTCAAAATATTGTATTTTCCCATAGACACCAATAGTTAAGCACTTACATTTTCAGATAGCCCTCCCATAGAAATTAGCATGGTGACATGCCATTTTTTTTTTGCATTTTGTCATTGCTGATATATGGATATATGGAGTTATTTGCAAATCTCAATAGAATTTAGAAATCACCCAACTACCAGCATTTGTCTTTAAAGGTATGCCTAGCTGACCATGGCCATTCACTCAAGACAGAAATACCTCATTGACCGACTGTTGCTTGATATGTTTTGATCTCAGGCAGTTAGAGAAATGACAAGTTGACTGGCTGCAGGTGGGTTACAGAAAACTATCCATAGGCTAAATCTGACTCAAACCTTTTAATTGTTATTCATTTATAATAGCACGCTCATTCATCTGTGATGAACGTACTTTTGGCTCCTAGTTTTTAAACTCGTTTAGACAACAACATCAGTTACAGGACAGTCACTCTTGTTGTGCAATTAGATTGGTCACTAGCCTGGTGGCCTGCCCTATATATGCTCCCATATTAGGCGTTTCGTACTGCCATTTTGCCAGATGCAGTGTGGAATGATGCTATAGGTTCTATAATTCAGAACTTCAAAGGGGAAGACACCCCTTTGCCTTCCACCAATCCGGTTGTTTTACGTATCAAACAATAGCAGTTCTTTTGAATTGATAGTATAGTCTAACTTTCTGGTCTCCCAATTAAAATACACACAAAAATAAGAGGTTAACATGAAAAAGGGGCTTCGAGACTACTTTTCTCTCCAAGCACTACTAATGATCAACTTGAAGAATGATTCCTTTATCCAGCAGATATTTTGATTCTGGTAGTAGGAAGACCAGCTAGAAGAGTAGCTAGCCAAGGTGGTCAGATCGTAGCCTGGAAGCCTATGTCCCCCTCACATATTAGGACACGTAACAAACAACATTTTTCCAGTACATTGCAGAATTGCATACAGCTGGCACCTGACTGATACTTGTCGTATTGTATGTTGGTTCCCTTCTAGAGGTGTGATAGAATTCTTATAAGTTATCTTTTATCTTTTGAAAGGTTGCTATTACTTTATGTTGTATCATCATTATTGTATTATGTTGTTATAAGCAAGTATATAAGTAAGTTATAAGGGGAACCTCATGAGGGAGAGAGGTTGCGCTCTGCCACTGCAAATCAGTAGGGAACCAGTGAAAGTTCAAGGTCGCTCACCCGTTACTCCAGCTGGGCGGTACCTGTCCTATTATTCATTGGGGCAGGGAACAAGATCTGTTTTCACCAGAGCTGAAGTCAGTGTGCTCCGGTGGCAAGAGTATGTGGCACACTAATGGCTGGGGCTGGTTCCAGAAAGGTTTTATTCTTGTTTTTAGCTTGATTTCTAAAATGCAAAGATGAAAACTTACAGATTGCGCCTATGGGAGCATTTTATAGACTCAGCTTTTTTTATTATGAAAATCTCGTCATGCAATTATAAACTATTTTGTTTGGATTTGTTTGCAGGTGCTTCATTCTCAGGTATGATCACTGCCAGAGATAATCTGGGTAAAAAATTTCTTGTAATTGTTGGGTTAACAATTTTGTCATTTTGTTGGCCACCTCACGGGTGTTGCGCCCATGCAAATATTCACACACCAAAGAATTCAAGAAATCTTTTTATGTGAATATTTGGGCTCAATACACGTTAGGGTGAACCGTCCAAAAATCACAGACAAATTGAATCCTACAACTGTCCTGTGTCAATACTGATACACCTACGTATTGCTTAATATGCTGGGGGACGTTTAATGATCTAGGATCGTACATGAAGACCCTTTTCTGTACCTCGTACAAGGGTATTATATAATAATATGTAAGCCGTTTATAAGGTCGTCCATAAATGTTGAAGAAAGTTGACCCACACCGTCTGTGGGTCTCTATGGAATATAGCAAAGGGTCTGCCCGTACGATACTAGATTATTAAACGGGCCCCTGATTCGAAAACGCGATATATTCTGTGACGGGCTTGCAAAATTAAGCAGGTCTGTGCTTCCTACAACCTAACTGCACCTGAACTACCGTATCTTACTGGTAGTCTACTCCAGTATTCCGCATCCAGCAGTAAATCCACTGAGATATATATCTTTGGATTATTCCAGTTGACATTTTACCTGAAGGAAGCAACTCCCCTAAAGCCTGATGCCCATCTACTGATTCAGGGTTGAGCGATTAGTTCCCAAATTGTATAGGAGTCGGTCGACTTGTCGCAGGCAAATTACGTAACTCTTCGCTCGACCAGCGGACATTGAGAAGATGGGGTGGTGAATATTAGTCCTAAGCAAATCGGTCTACTAATCAGTGGCTCACCCTTGCCTAGCTGTCCTATATCTACCGACTACGGCCAACTCCGTTAGGATGCCTTTGGTGAGACAAATTACCGTCCGTTTGTCGCCGACAAAGGTACATGAATGTTCCGGAATCGGTAGATGGGCATTGGGCTTAAACAGCAGAAAGGACACTGCACCAATGCTACACCTCCTCCTACGTGGGTCAGTAGTGTACTGAACACAATTGATAAGACATACACATACAACACAGCAACATACAGTAAGCCAGGTTTAAGGCCGGACTACTTATGCAGTACAGTATCCCTGTTCATATGTCTGGTCAAATCCAGCAGTCAAAGCCAACCATACCGGTGACTTAGAGTTTATTGAAACATATTTACCTTTAGAAGTGCATGCCTAGTAGAATGCCCAGCACGTCCTAAGAGTGAAAGTAGGCCGAGCTGAATAATATTTCTGAAAGATTTATCATCAAAATAGGTTTTATAAAATTAAAAAGAAGACTCCTACTCCATAAACAGATTATTCTCTTGATCCACTCTCTCCTTTTTTTGTCGCCGGAGGGTATCTGGATTTTTTTTTCACCAATAGTTGTTCATGAGTATTCATAGATTCTTAAGAAAGTGTGTGGTTATAATTAGGCCAATAACTCTGTTTCCACTTGCCGACCGATTTTCTATACTAGTTTTGATTCAATTCATCCCCGACAAAATCAATCCATGTTGAATTTGCCAGGAAGTCCTACAAAAATACACCGAATACCGGTGTAGGAACAAAGCCTTTCGCTAACATTTCTATTCAATGTTTACACTTACAAAGAGGCTAAATCCCCCCTACGCCAAGCCAATAACCTTGATTTTAATCAAATCCATTGATAACTGGCCCCGCCTCCATAACTCAATAACTATGTGTGACCTATAGCAAGGACATCATTATATTATTGAGGACACCATATTCTGTAGGGAATATCTTCATGTAATTTCTTGATTGGTTTTCCGATGCTTGCACGAAGAAGAAATATCTAGAGTTGCCTTAGGCATTTATCTCCAACAATTCCACATTCAGAGCTCGAGGAGGTGGATCAGGAGAAGTATGAGATGTTCGAGAACTTGGCGTTAATGGTACACTCAATCCTAACGATACTATTTAGGACATACAGGGTGACAGGCGGATGGTGTGCTCCACTCCGGTTAATGACAGTATGCTGTATATTAGCTGCGTTAAACAGGAGTTCAATTCTACGATGAATACAAAATAATTTAACGAATCGTAAACAGATAGATGGAGCCAATAAAAAGACTAACAAACCTGTGGTATTAGTTAAGGAGTACCACAAGGGTCAGTTCTGGGACCACTTCTTTTCTTAATATATATTAATGAGATGGTGCTTTCTGTAGTCTCAAGCAGTTGAAGGCAACAGTTGAAGGCCGGTTTTTGATATCGATATTTTGGTGTGGTTCTTGATTCAGCCTTGAACTTCCATTCTCATATTTAGATAAGGAGACTTAAGTGCTGGGCTTGTGTTGACTTCGCGGGCGCGTACAGGCAAGTGAATGGTGCTGATATCGCATCAGTGAATATCCGGTTTGCTGCAGGTTCCCGTGGAGGGACTGCATGCATAGCTGGCTGCAACTGAGGCGACACTGGCGACATAAGATGAGACCCTGAAGGAGTATGACTTTAAGTATCATGCTATCTTCGGAGTGTCTCTGTACGTGGTTGATGTCTCAAATCCATCGCCGGTGTAAGCCGTGTGGATCCTACTTTAACACGGACGGGGCAGGTAGTTGTTAGAATTGGGGCCCGGTAGATGCTCGGGAGACCGAGGCGCAAGCCATGTATACTAGAACAAGCCTTTGACAGTGGTACCTCCCTTATTTATCTCACCCCTGGTACAAGTTTAGCCATAGGAATAACATTAGAAAACTATACTCAACGATCACCCTGGTAAAGTTACAATACTACGCCACGGCCGTGGCGTATTGGAATTGCTAAGTATATTCTGATTATTCTGAAGCTGTGATGTTATTTAAACGATAGAAAGGGGTAAGATAAATCCAGAACCGCACTCGAATCGTAAAATAGACAATACTCCACTTGTTTGGCTGGGCCATAATCGTCACCCGGCTTCGCCTCGATGAAGATTGCGGCCCAGCCAAACTCGTGGAGTATTGTCTATTTATACGATTCTCGATGCAGTTCTATTTAACTACCTCTTTGGGTCTGCGTCAGCCACCAGAAGCAACCCGGACCATGAGGAGGGAGCCCTAGGCGCAAGGCATGCCTTCTGGGACTGGGACTGAGACTGGGGCGGTTGCCCCCGTGATATCATCCGTTGCCGTTGCACTCGGATATATTTTGGGACTCCCCAGGCCCCGGTTCACAAAAAAAGTCAAGTCAATTAAAAATGAAGTCAAATATAATTGACTTCGCCAAGTCAATTTCCGAAATTGACTTGATTTGGGTTCACAAACAAAGTTCAAGTCAATTCCCTAGTTGACTTGGCGAAGTCAAATTAATATGGAACTCTTCACCATAGGAGGTAAAGAGTTCAAGAATTCAACGTGTATTTTACGTCCGATTTCCATTTCCGGTTTCGACAACAACAAGCAGTCTTTTCCGATTCGATATGCATAATTCATGTTAACTGTTGTAGATTATAGAAATTGTGTGCCATACTTGCTAATCGTGATATTACAAAAATATAATGTAAATAGAACAGTAATTTTGATTGTATTTCTCTCCAGTGCGTATTTTTGGCATCAGAATTAATTGACTTGACTTCTCAAGTCTACTCTCTATTAGACTTGGGATTTCGAACCTTTTTTAAGCTTGACTTATTATTGACTTCGCTTGTGAACCCGATCTCAGGGGAACTGACTTGGACTTAAAGTCACTTAAGCTCTAAATAAGACGAGAGGCGCGACGGCAGTTTAGAAGTTTATTTCTGTGGGTATAAACAGGTAGTATAACACGGTATACTTTACAAGGAGTATAACAAATACTGAAACCTGTGAAAAACATGTGATACGAGTCCAGATTAATGGTGTGGAATACACACAGAAAAAGAAAAAGGTGTGGGTGGGCGGGTCAAAGAGTCTTTTGATGTCCTGGGCGCGCGTGGCGGCATGACGTCAATGGCACACGTCATCGATGTTAGTAATCCGTCGCGCCGAGAGGGCGCGCCACTCGTGTTATCCAGTTTTGCCGCCGGCCTCTTGCTGACTTATACTCGTGTACTCGTCACAAGTCAATTTTAATTGACTTAGACTTTGCTTGTGAACCGGGCCCTGGTGCTGGTGGAGACATAGACTTAGCTGCCCTGGATGCTATGATGAGCATGGTTCGTGTCAGATCCCATAGCTCCACCACAGGATCAGGATCAGCAAGCCACCCAGACTGTAGCCTGGAAGCCTGGCCTAGTTAGACTATAGGCCGGGTAACAGGTTCCATTTTTATGATGCATTATTGGTAACGCCTCCTGGTTCCCCAGTCATCCGCTAGAGGGCTCGGCGGAACTAGGTGTATGACAAGCGGATACCAGCCAAACCACTAGGCTGGTTCCTGGGGTATAAGCTAGTCACAGGCGGGCACCAGCCAAAGTTGAAGCACAGAGTAGCGTGGTTGAAGGTCGTGCCTGTGGAACCCGTTACCTGTCCCTTATTTCATTAGGGCAGGGAACCAGTCCACCCAGACTGAGGCCACCTCTCAGTCAGCCACGGACACTGCTCTGGCCAGGGAATCTACCGTTGAAGGCCCTGAGGCCTCCAGTGGACCACCCACTGAGTAGGCCCGAGGAGGGTGAAGAGAGCCATCCAGAACTGAGACAAGTGGGACTCCTGGGATCAGGGCTGGATGGGCGAGTTTGATCCTTGGCTGCTCATGCCTTGCGGGATGACTTCTCATGAATTAGCTAACTCAGAGATCACACACTGCTAGGTTTCTCGGCCAAACCTTTCTGCGGTTGCGAGAATAGAACCTCTCACCTTACGCTACCTAGCACATTCCGTGCTAGGCGACTATGATACGCCAGGTATCAATAAAGAGCTTGTACCTGAAACTCTTCCAAGTCTGGTCTTGTGTTCGTAGGCTGAGTGTAAAGTAGATTCCACATCTCCTTTAACTTACCGATAATACCCGAACCAACCTGTGCTGAGTATCACACATGGTAGCGACTCATCTCACTCACCCTGATAGAGATTTAATCTCAGGAAGTGGGTTTAGAACCCTAAGAACTGGCACTCCGCTACAGCCTCCATGTTGCGGGCATATATACGTCATATATATGTCCTATTCTGTTATATTTATGCCACTATCCAATAATTCTGATCTCTGCAACTAGGGAACACCACTGTTGATTTATTTCATTTGCCATTAGTCATTAAGTCCTTGGTATATGGAAAATATAATGTTATATTATCAATTTTGATTCTGAAATCGTTCTAAAACCTTACTTATTATCTTTTCATTAAATACATATAATAAACCCAGCCTTATTTGTTTTTTTGAACGATTTTTAAATAGATTTTACTTTCAAAGCACCACTCTTCTGTAGGGTTCTCGATGTAAGCCTTATAATGCTTTGAGAGGTTGAGATCACAGACATACCCTAAGTCTTCTGATGTATCACAAGGCTTATAGCCCCTACCGCCTGAAGTCCTTCCTACACAAATGCGGCCGCCTCCCCCTCTGACCTGGCCACCCAGCCCCCGCCTGGCCACCACCCAGTGCCAGCCCGCTACACGCCGAACACTGAAGTCCTCAATCCCGCTCCCTACACTCACTCCTGCACTACTGAGACCACCTATACCTCTACCAACACGAAAGTGCAGTGGCAGCAGGTGGTGGGCGGCAAATGGCGGGCAGCGGGTGGCAGGTGTCGGGCAGCAGGTGGTGGGCGGCGTTCTGGCAGGGGCCAGGCAGTGAACAGCTGAGGGTTCGGAGGGGGGTGGGGGAGCCAACAGTACCTTTTTTTTCAACAGTATACATGTCCGCCAATCGTATATAACATATGACCGGCGTATATATCGCGCAGAGGATATTTCCTGTCGTATACGCCTGGTGTGAAATACAGCCAACATGCATCCGTATTTGTATATGCCTCATACGCTGGCATGAAATATGGGCGTTTTCATATGAAAACAAGTCAATAGACAGCCGATACATGCACTTCGTGTATTGGCGATGGAGTGGTTGCTCCACTTTTTGTGGTACCGCTAGCTATAATTGGATCGCAATTTTATTTTTACGATTACTTTAACGATCCGACTGTATTGCTCCCGTAATATTGGATCATATCCTATATTCATGTGGTATCGCTAATTTTTATGATGCGATAGCTATACAACAATTCAGGGGCACATATTGAATGAAACAGGGGAAGATTCATCAGTTCTTTAATTAAATACAGATGGCACCATAGATAAAACTGATCTGACACCTGCTGGTGTGGATCGCTATTGCCTATAGGTAGAATTACAAGGGGCATTGGTTGGTGGTGCCACCATGGATCGCTATTTGAAATATCAGATAAGGCTGTATTTAACCTACAGCGATACGATCCGCATAGCTGTAAATGTCTGCGTAAAAAGTATTGCTAAAAGCAGTATTTTACGCGGCGATGGCCTATGCGATTACGACCCGATCCGCAAAATTTCAGGAGCAACGTGTAGGCCCTCGGATTGCTATTCTGCGATCCGCAGCTCTGTCGTAAACATGGAGCAATGGGGCCCTGGTAGGTTTAACTATTGGCACTCCGACACCAT
Organism: Alentia gelatinosa; assembly: GCA_950022655.1. Taxonomy (NCBI): domain Eukaryota; kingdom Metazoa; phylum Annelida; class Polychaeta; order Phyllodocida; family Polynoidae; genus Alentia; species Alentia gelatinosa. Next base: position 163,428,362 of record OX465579.1, read on the forward strand.
ACCGATTTTGTTGTGAGGTCAGCAAAAATTATGGTAGGTGGAACAGGTTTCTGCAATTGACTATAGGATACCTCATGATAGGCTGCGATGGGAAACGCCAATCATAGAGGTCCTGATGAAAACCAACATGTTGGATTTTTTCCAAAGCCTATCGTAGCCTATTGTAGCAGATTCAATGGAAAAATATCTGCTGCCGGTGAAATACTTGGTGGATAATTATGAAATTCTCGAATTAGGTAGACCGCATATAGATATACGATCGGTGTACATATGATATTTGATGTATGATTGTTTGAAGGTTTGTAAATAATAGTTTCATATCAAAATCAAACGTCTATCATAGATATTTTTCAATCTGATCGTATTAGTATCTGAAAAATAACATCATGATACGTTGTAAATACCTCTAAAAGATTATTCAGATTCATCCCATATTTCCAGAATTATAATATATTTCAATATTAAAACTCAGCTTGAGATCTACATTGATACACCAAGTGAATCGTGACCATAGTTTATGTTTTTGGTCCTCCAAATGCGTTTCTACGCTCTACGATTTTAAACCATGTCCACGATTTTGAACTATCGGAGACTATCGTAGCCATTGGGAAGTATGCCGTAGACCATCGGCGTAGGTGGGGGCAGGGCTTTAAGGTGTAATCATTGTTCGCGACTCTGACTTTCTTGGCCCTGAGAATCACAATGAAGGGGGGACAATAGAATATTCCGTGGAGGATCCCCTATTCCTACCTTACGATTCCACAGGAGGCCATGTTGAAGTTCTCGCCTGGTATAGAATTATCTGAAAAAGCCAGTCCATTAGGTACACAGTTCGGATGGAGTTCTGCTTGGAAATGGTTAAGCCTTTTGTTATCAGCAGCCCAGACATCTTTCCTAGAATAGAGATTAGGCCACTCAAAGAAAAGTTTGATCACCAAGCCATGAAAAAAAACACGAGAGCGTTTTCTTTTTATGCTGGATCAAAGATGGCTTTTGAAATGACAAGTACCTTGGTTTGACAATAGGTGACAGTACAGAACTATTAGTTGTGTATGGCAGTATTTATAAAGAGACATGAATACCATGGTTTTGGAAGTACCTAGATACAGATAACACCACATTGAATGCATCCCTGACATCAGGACCATTAATTTGATACCAAATACACATATCTTTTATGATATCTATCAAGGTTCATCTTTTATAAAAATCAAATCTTCTGAAAACACTTTTCCAGACGCGCACGGTAATAAGAAACAAGACTATTTTTAGTGGCCTTATATCGATGTCGGAGTAGAGGAGCGTTCTACCAGGAAACAAACATTACTGAATTAATGGCATCACTACAAGCTTAGTAACTACGTTTCCTTATTATAATATACCTGAAAATCACGAGAGAAGTACATTTTCATGTGCAGCCTGACGGGAGGCTAGAACATTATGTGTATCTATACGTCATACACGTATACGTCATACACGTAGTATGCAATCATATCATTGAAATAAACATTCTTTTAGTCCTTTGCTTACACATTTTTTTTCATGGAAACCTACACATCTATATGCATATAATAACCACAAATCTCCCAATCAGGAATCTGTGGACTAGTAGAGCTTTCTAAGGGACACTTCGACGTAGGAAATCAGCCCAAGATAGATTCCAAAGCGAGACCTGGGACCTGTTTCAGTAGTCTCGTGACGTTAGGCCTAGACAGACATCAACAGCGGCACCAACAGTGCAAGCAACAGCAAATATCAGAAGATCGAAGTGGCCAATCTTCTTCATATTTGAAAAGATTACAGATTATATGTATCCCCTACTTATGTTAAAGTGTCATTGCTCAATTCCTACGAGAAGTGAGTGAAACTCCGTGTGTCATCGATTGCCATCTTGTGATCTGTCCGTATGGTATCACAGACGCCATCTAGACATGTCACGAAACTACTGAAACAAATCCCTGGGGTGTTTTTCAGTAGTGACGATCATTAGGCATCTCAGTCACATGCTGAGATGCGTCCGTTATGGGTGATTTGGGAGTTTTTCAGTAGCGACGATCGCTAGTGATCACACGTGAAATGATCGCCAAAACAGTCACAACAGGAGACAATTTGATACTTGTCATAACTTATTTTTCAGATGCTAAAACTATTCGAATTACAAAATATTTAGAGAGAAGGGTACTGATAATCTGGCAAAACTGTATCCCAAATTTCAATTCCCAAATCCCAATTGACAAAAAACTGAAAAATGGAGTCACTGCACCACCTAGCCTGCTTGTGCATAGCCTACTGTAATGCTTGATTTGCAGGGTCACATAATATCGGGGCAGTTGACTACGTTTCTGCGATTAGACAGCGATAAAAAACCCATACAATGCGTGGTGGATTGGCATGTCTAGACATATGTCTACGATTTTGAACCTTCACGATATGTCTTCGATATTTGCTTTTTGTATCGGTGCCATATCGGGAGGTTTAAATTTCTATCGTAGTAGGTGGACGCTAGGCCTAACAACACACCCATTTAAAAAATAAACCATGTCTCACTTATGGAATACTCAATGGAAAATTATGAATTTTTAAGATCGCTTAAGATTCTAATTGTTTCCTCCACGAGATTCTCACTCTCGTGGCCCCTCACTCTCCAAGCCTAAGTCTGGTTCACTCTGTCCATATGTGCGGGGAGAAGTCCAAGCGGATACTACCAGAATCTTAGTTTTTTAGATATAGCAGGTAACAAGCGCTCTCCAATCTTAGCTGCTACTTAAAAACACCCTCCTGGTATTCGGGAATGGTCTCATTGATGCCATAAGGCCACTTTCGGGAACCACCGATAGATCTTCTGGATACAGTGATGCCAGATCTGTGAATGAAACGAATGCAGAGAATGCTCACAGATTAAATGTGCATAGATTATGTAACAATGCCAATTAAATTTGTTTGTACCCAGTAGAAACAGTGCACACAATACACCCTTAGACCAGGCACCCACCAATGCCGACGCGAACTGACACGAGGCGATACAAAATGACCATATCGTAGCGCGTCCGGAGGCATATCGTAGCGTATCGGTTCGCATCAGCTCGCGTCGGTGCGCGTCGTAACGTGTTGAGAGGGTTCATGAAAAAGGTGCCATGGTCCCGATATTGCTCACAATGCAACTAGTGTAATCAACCATATTTCCTTTACAATTCCAGAAATAATGCATATTTATGATTGCTCTCTTATCTGTAGATACAAAACGATTTAATATAAGTTAAAGTATAAAATGGTCGATTTGAGACCCTTATCTACTATCAAATTTCAATATTTTTGCAGAGTCGCATTACCATTATATATCCTAGATATTCCGAAAATTTCATAATTTTCCATCGATTATTTCATATGATTTCCCGTTTAAAGCGTCATCTAAACACACCGACGCGCACCGACGCACTACGACAATCGATACATGATCGAGTGTCGTAGACCCTCTACGATATGTTTTTTTTACCGCTTCACGTCGGTTCGCGTCGGTGCGCGTCGGGCCGCGTTATCATAGAAACCTGACCAACTGCCCCGATAAGCTCTACGATTTTGCTACGATATGAATTTTGTATCAGGAAGACAATATCGGGGCGCATCGGTTCGCGTCGGAAGCCCGGTGGACACCCCCCTTTACTGATAAATTGATACCGATATACAATCAGTGGCACCACCGACTGACCTTCAGCTTGAAACCCCGTTTCCATTGGCCAACAATTCAGCACCAATCTGTAGTCAGGTATCACTAATAACTATTTAGGGACACTGATGCCAGATAAGAGAATGGAATCGAGAACTGCAAAGAATGTTCACCAATTCATTTAGAAATCTGAATGTACCAGGAAAATACAGTAGGAACAGTGCATAAAGTCTGTTTTCATTGGCCAACCTTTTGGCACTGATCTGCAGTCGGGAACCATCAATAGATTTTTTGTGGACACTGATGCCAGATTGGTGAGTGGAAATGGGACCCATAGAGAATGCTCACGGATTACTTGTGCATATTATAGAGTATGTAACAATACCAATTAAATCAGTTTGTTCCAAGAAAATACAGTAGAGACTGTGCATACACTGCACCCTCACTGATCTTTTATATACCGGCGTGTAGTCTATGGCACCACCGACAGACTCTTAAGGGAACAAAAAAAATCTGTGCCGTTTTCGTAGGTCAATGGAAACGGGCTTTTGCCACCTGTGACCACCATCCTGCTCAACGAAAAATATATTTACTTTTCCTCAGTTACTTTCATCAAAATCTTTAACAACAACACACGTGTATATATAGGTGAGCTACAAGCCCCGAAATAACCGTTTCTCCAGGTGGGCGTAACCAGGTAACCACCAGTTAACGCATCAGAAGCTGGAATACCAACGAGAGTGGGTACCACGCCTACAACATAACCAGAACCGCAGTCAACAATAGTGAGTAAAATATTGGTTATTGATTTATATTTATATAATCACAGTTAGATAATAATAATAATAATTATATATATATATATATATATATATATATATATATATATATATATATATATATATATATATATATATATATACACATACATGTACATATAAACATAGCTGCCGGAACCACTGCAAGCCTTTACGCTTGGTGTTTAATTTTGTTTACAACACATATATAATGATTAACTTGGCCTCCTTCGCTCCTGCTCCTTTGCCAGCAGCGGAACCGCCCACCCACTCTTCAAGAACTGACATTTTCCATATTCGTAGTCCCTCAGAATAGGGCTTAACAATACTGAACGAGCAATTACTCCGGGAATTGCCTAGGGCGAACAAGATTTTCATTCTTCAATAAAAATAATTTCTCTTGCCCCCAGACCTATGCATTTGTGATACCTCCAGAGGCCTGCTCTAGTGAAAGCCAGCATACTTTTCCAATTATTTCCCAGGTATCGCTAATGAAGGGTGTCTAGGCTTCATCAGCTATTGTGAGACCTCTGGCGTTGCCTGCCTAGTTCTGGGAATTGCGTAGGATGTAATTCTAGAAGAGAGTACCAGAACATGCGCAGTTTCCGACCTATATATGGTGCTTTTTAAGATACATGTGGGGGAGGCGGTGCAGGTTGATGTGTGTGTGTGTATATATATATATATATATATATATATATATATATATATATATATATATATATAATATATTTATATGTGTATGTATATATATATACATATGTATATATATACATACATTTTTTTGTTTGGTCATAACCCTCCTAGCATAATGTATGGATTTTTTTCAGCACCCTGTACACTTGTATCACCTGAAATATTTTACCTGAAGGGACTATTGAACTTTTTGTGATGGGTATCATTTTGTTGGATCTGAACAAATAAGGATAGGAACACTGGAATGTACACAAACTGAATAAGGAATAACATAGAATAGGTGGCAACTTCAAAATTAGTTGGACACAGTCAGGATGATTAGATAAGGATGAGTATTAGATAGTTTCATAACAAAATTGAGAGCAACCACAAGTACCATGCATGACTGAATGTCTATGTAATGGAAATGAACTAGCGTTCTATGTTGAAGTACTGTGAAGTACTAGAAACCTATGTAACGTAAGGAAAAAATTAAAATGTTTGCGCAATTTAAAAAAAAAAAAGTTATATGCTCGATATATGTATATATATGCTACAGTAAATTTCCCAAAGGGGATATATATAAATGTCGCAACATAGTCTAATACCTCGAAGGACATTTTTGTTCACCCTCTTTGTAGTAGAATGAAAAGGAATGCTTGTAATCATTTGTCTTTTGTACTTACATCACCTAATACACTACGATCAGAAATGGGAAATCGTAGCTTATCGGTGTGTATTGTTGAGCATCGGTACGGCTTTAGTGGAACAAAAAATGTTGACCACAATTAAAGGGGGTGTCCACCAACCATGACAAGGCTACGACAATGGCTTTCCGACAAGGTCCAAGACAGTTCTACGATTGGAAGCTTTGTCGTAGCCTTGTCTTGGTTGGTGGACCCCAGTTCCCGACAAGAGGCTAAGGCCACGACAGGCTGCGACATGAAGCTTGTCGGGGGTCTTTCGGGGGCCTTCCGACAAGGCTACAACAATATTGAACATGTTCGATTTTTGCTTTGACTGGACCTTTGTCGTGGAGTGTTGTGGTTTCCTCGATATCACTGTCGTAGTGTGTCAGAACCATGGGCGCCTTTTTTACGGCAACCAGCAACGTCTACGAGACGCCCCGACACCGCTGTCCCGACACTGCTCTTCTCACGACAAGGCTGCGACAAGGCTGCGATTGGAATTTTCATGTCGGCACTTGTCGTAGCCTTGTCGTGGTTGGTGGACACCCCCCTTTAGGGCCACCGTACCCACCGTACTCCGACGCACGCCAACGCCCTATCATAGACCTCCCAACGCACACCGAGCCAGATACCCAGATCGTAGCACATCAGGAGCTCCCCAATAAGGCCCCTTTCCATTGGCCGACTATTTGGCACCGATCTGCAGTCAGGAAACAGTGCACAAAATACACCCTCAACGATAAATTGATACCGATATGTAGTTGGTGGCACCAGCGACAGACCTTTTTGGAGAACTATTATAATTAGTGGAATTTCCTCGGCAAATGGAAACAGCCTGGGCCCCGTTGAATGATAAATTCTACGATTAAAAAAAGTATCCTACAAGTCTCGTTTGTGCTAAAATGTAGCATAAAAATGTATGTCGTAGGGTTAAGAGCATTGGACGAGATGAGAAAATGAAATGTCGTTGGTGGTGTGGTATAAGAAATCGTTCATTTTTCGTCCATTTGTCGCCCCGGAAGACACCTCTAGAGGTGTCTAAGCCTATGTCAAACTCGTTTTTTATGCACTAAATCTCATTCAAATCAACATATATTTTGAACAGAGGAATTTATTGGTATGTGATATATGTGTACCCAATTTTATCCAACGGTCCCCAGATAAAAAATATTCTGATGAAAACTGAACTGGAGGAAACGGTCGTAATTGCTTCTTTTTATTGTTGTAATAAGTGTTTTTATATTTAAAAACACAGTGTAAGTTTTATGTCGATTTGTCTGTTTTAAGATAGGAGGATCGAATGCTCATTGCTCAGCATGGTATCCGCCAAGTCTGACATTGAATTTTGAAAATAAAAATCTTAAGGACATCAAAACTTTAGGCGAAAATAAAGACAGTCTGCATGCTTTAGAATGAATCCCAAGAAACCAGTTTTGATTGATAATTGACAATATTTAAAAGGATATGCCTTTACAGATATATAAAGACAAGACAATATTACGTATTACTACAGTCCCCTCAAATGTGGGTTACGAGTACGAGTAGCAATTGTCATTAGCATACATGTGTACCAACACTGGTACTCCAGAGCCCATTACAGGGTAGATACTTAGGAGAAACCAAACGAGAGTTAGTCGTGTTGTTGTTTATTGCACGACAACAATGTCGTGTATTACTTCGCGAGGCGAAGCCGAGTGCAGTGATACTCGACATTGCCGGAGTGCGATAAACAACAACACGACTAACTCGAGTTTGGTTTAGAATTTATCCTACCCCATCTAAATTACTTCAGCAAATTTAGAAATAACATAAAACTCACCGATAATCATTGGTCACTTTTCAAATGACGTCATTTGACAACTGTATCCTACTAGAGTGATAATTTTCATTTTCCTGCACCATAGACCAAATACAGTCCGATAATGTTAGGCCTATGGTTTTTTATTAGGGGTAGGATAAAGACCCTTCACACGTAGGGACTAACGTACCTGACACAGGGGCCTGTTTAATGAAATAGGATCGTACATATAGACCCTTTCCTGGACCTCACACAAGGGTTATTGATTGATAATTAAATGGAACTGAACGAGAGTTAGCAGGTCGTGTTGTTATGTCACGATGGTCAGGTAGCGAATTACTACGCAAGGCGTACCCGAGCGTAGTGAGTTGCAAACCTGACCGGAGTGACATCACAACACGACCTGCTAACTCGGGTTCGGTTCCGTATTTATCCTACCCCTCCTACATGACTTTATTGTATTAAGAAAGATCAAACACTCACCGAAATCCAGCTAAGAATGCGTAAATGGACTTATATAGAACTACATCGAGAATCATATAAATACACAATACTCCACGAGTTTGGATGTGCCGCAATCGTCATCGAGGCAAAGCCGAGTGACGATTATGGTACATCCAAACAAGTGGAGTATTGTGTATTATACGATTCGAGTGTGGTTCTGGATTTATCTCACCCCTTTCGCTGCCACTAAATAGCATCACAACATCAAAATAATTAAAATATACCTAGCAAATCCATATGACGTTATCTCACATTCACTACGCCACGGCCGTGGCGTAGTATTGTTACTTTACTGGGGTGATCGTTGAGTATTTTTTTCTAATGGTATTTCAATGGCTAAGCTTGTACCAGGGGTGAGATAAATGTTAGTTCCTTGTTTATACTGTCGCTAGAACGCGTGCTGATTGGTCAATTCTTTTTATGCCCCTAGAGGCATAAAACACACTTCATGTCACTGCATGCCACATAAAATTCCCCTATATAAAGTCTATGGCAGTTTTTTACTAGGGGTAGGATAATATTTGTGTCTGTTCGTTAAGAAAGTCTTATCGGTCAATAAGGTCGCCCTTAAGTGTTGAATAGATTTGACCTACATTGCCCCTGGGTCTCTATGGCATACGGAAAAGGGTCTACATGTACGATCCTAGATTATTCAACGGGCCCCTTTCAGGTCTTCTTCGCACCTTTCCCCAGCACATAGTTAACTACCATATATAAAAAGCCACGATTTCGACATTATCTGCTTGGAGTCGCTCCCCTACATAGAAACAGACAGAACTGGAACTGTCCTTGGAGACTGAAGTGCCACGGGAGTGAGATTCTCGTGTGCAGGAAAACTTAAACCTACTCATTTGTTTTCTTAGGTTTATACCCAGATATACTTCTTTTCTTATAATTTGTTTATAGCCATGTTAAAAACAAAATTTAATGCTGTAGTTTTCTGATCTCCTCACCATGAGACGAGCCTCTCACAGCCTCCGCCATTACAAGATGGCGCAAGTTTCGCTGGTCCCTAAATCAGGCTGAAATTGAACCCTTAACTCTATTGTAGCTTGGGCCGCCAACGCCCATTTTAATATTCATGATCTACCATAGGCCGCATTGTGTGACGTCATTCTACCCGCCGAGTAGGGGCTTTCCCATGCCTTTCCCTACGCTCATCTCCTGTCCACTACGATTCGACGTGAAACGGGAACTTTTTTTAATCTATGTACTACGTGACTCTTGATGCCGAAGGCGCTAGTCCTATACAAATATCCTTTGGTACAAAATTCTCATGGCAAGGTGCTTTGGCCAATTTCAAGGAACAATGTAGAATTGGATTCATATGGAAGGCCACACTTGGTACATAGTCTCAGACATAGATCCAGTAAACACCCACCCTGGGACTCAAGTAACCTTGAGATGAATGGTGGGAAAAACATGTGACCCTGCTTGTTGGTATGGACTAGGTTAGGTACTTAGTTGGTGACACATTAGTAGGTCCATTTGTCTCACCAACATGCCCCTGTTAAGTTTTTACATTTTTAAAATCATTATCATAAAAAAAGGGAAACCCATCTCCCACACCCCCAAGGGGAAACGGAGAACTGGGGAAACCTGAATGTGCGAAACAAATTTTTTTCCAATTAAAATCATGATCTCATGGGATTCTGTTCCTTGTTAGGGGTAATTGTTGCCGACAATTGCAGGGGGAAACGTGTATCAGGGAAATGGAACCCTACTATTCAGACGAAGAGATTGGTTTCCAGTAGGGAATCTCAGCAGGGTTCTTTTCAGACAAACACCCTGTGAGGCACAGAAATCCCACCGTGTGAATTCCACTTTACCCTTTAGTACCAGCAGGCAGGAACGATCATTATAATTGTGAACTAATTGTAAATTGGTATTAATTTTGTCCGGAATGCCACGTCTTATTTTAGAATATCATTACAATTCTCACTGGTCATTCCGTTTGGACTTTCGAAACACGCAGGACGTGTCTTATGTTCCCCACCCACCACAACCCTTATTAATCTACTTTGTAATACTTATTCACCTGTTTCACCATATTGTATTTCATATTGTTTTAATTTGTCTTACACTGTTCGATTGTACAATTTTACATTTTTATATTCTTTCCATTCATGTTCAGCTGTATGATATCGTCGTGACTGTACATCACTCTTATCTAAGATTTTATCACTGTTTTATTGTAATACAATTTTTAACTGGCATTCCGGCTTGTCATAATTATTAGCTAGCGTAAAATCCGGGCAGCCAGACAGCGCTCTGTTGATATCGTAGCAATTTACTAGGTTATGGGTCACCAAATACTGGGAAAACACAGTAAATCAAATTCTGGTTGTGGATAAATGGTGCTTTTTTGCTCTGGAGCAGTAAGAGGAAATCCTACTGTGACTTCGTAGAAGTGTAGTGAGCTAAATGGGGATGCAGATACACTGCCAATAGGAAACCTTACAAATGAGGTAATGATCCAGAGACTCCGAACAATAGCCGCAATATTTGGATTTACTCATAATGGGGATGTCGATAACAAAGATACTTCCCACACTATTTATATAGAACGACCCGACCATGCTGAACATGCTACAAAACGAGATGGGGAATTACTGCTTTTTACTGAACGTGGCCCCAGGCCGAGTTCTATATGAAAACATCGATTCCCATCGAGTTTTGTAGCATGTACAAACATGGTGGGTCGTTCTATATTTATCATATACCCAAAATTAATCAAATCTTACCATATATTGGCATGGACGATATGTCAGCGTGAATGCTGAAATTTCAACGTGTGCAGTGTAATAGTGAACTGCACAGGGTTCAATATACAATGCATACTGCATGGGGAGCAGCAGTACGTAATTATCAAATATACTGCATGGGTATATAATAATTAGTAGAAACCGAACGAGAGCTAGACTTGACAATGTTTATGCTACGATGGGCAGGTCGTGTATTACTACACGAGGAGCAGACCTGACCAGAGTGGCATAGACACTGACAAGTCTAACCCGAGTTCGGTTTCGTATTTATCCTACCCCTTCTATGCTTTTGTATTACTAAAAGATAAATATTGACTCAACGGCCAACAGAACTTTTTTTCATAGTAGCTGACATCCTGCTCTCTGATTGGTCAATATTGTTATTACTCTAGTGGCATAAAAAAAACACTTTATGTCACGGCCTGCCACATAAAATTTGCCTATGTTAGGTCTATGGCGGTTTTTTATTAGGGGTAGGATGATGATCCTTATTAATGTTCTTAGTTGTAACTATATTTCCATTCAGAATTGTGAATGGGATTATCAGGTCCTTAGTCACAGTCCTCAGTACACAGCCACTAAGACAATAAAACTGCATACATTATTTTGGAAATATATTGCCAATAGGGAATTTGAATTTACTAAAACTCTACTCATTTGTTTCGAAAACTACATAATATACGAAAGCTGGCTTATTGTTGTCGTACATCAAAAATAATTGGTTGAAATAATTCATCAGATATCACCCTCTGTCTTTGGTTTATTGGTATACTTTTTATTGTTGTCCCGAGGAAGACCCTTGGGAAATAGAAACGTCGGCATGTTTCGCAATTGTACAATGGAGTAGCCGTTCGAGTTTTCTTTTATTGAGGAAAGGTTGTACGTCAAATATTTTGTATGGTATCATGAAATGCCTGAAAATTACGGAATTTTACCTAGTTATCCTACCCCTAATATAAAGTCCCATAGGCTTAACATCGAGTTTCCGTATGTCACGCTGACTGGCATACGGAGCTATATATGCCATAGGTGGCATACATAATTGTTATCACATAATATTCCAAAATGGTAGTTTTGGCTCCGGACCTCACTCGGCTTCGCCTCATGAAGTCACTATGCCAAACTCCAGTCGTGGCATACGGTGGCCAAGGTTAAAACTCATCCAGTTTTACGATATTATGTGATTACAAACCCGTACGCCACAGTGTGACATACGGCCATGAATACGACATGGGTAGGAGACGGGGGTAAGACCACACGGCCACGGGTATAACATAAATACGCAGCACTTGCATCCTTTTATATACGTAGAAGAAACGCCAAAATATACGCCAGTGTGACTGGGCCATATTGTAAAGATCTGCAGTCGTTACTACTGGTTTTGCGTATGGAAAAGCAGCATTATTGATTAATAATATAAATATAGGAGAAATTCTAAAGACGCCCCTAACCAAGATGGCCGCCACTGGCTCGTATTTACTCCTCCCCTAAATTTAGAACGTATTTACCCTCTCCGCGGATTTAGAGTCGGTAGTTATTTATAAACAACTTCCTCCTGGAGGGAAGGTGGGGCGCTGGGAGCAAGCCTAGCGTTAGTCCACTTATATGAATAGAAATGCTGACGTGGACGCCTCTCCTACGGCCACGTATCTTCCTCTCCAGGCGCCACGATCGTATTAGCTAATGAATATGTTAATCACCTTCCTTTATAACCAGAAGCAATTCAATAAACGATGTCAGACCCTGCCCGGATCTTGTACCTACAACACCTATGCGTTGAGTTCATCTTACTAACGTATATCGACCGCTAGGGGCTAGATTTACTATGGGAAATCATAGTGGGTAGAGGACTGAACTTTTACAATATGATTTATGTAAAACTGAGCAGGATGAATTTTTCTTAAACACTTCGCAAGTGTACTGCAATTTCCACCCTGTTGTTACCAAGCATGTCAAAACCCTTTTTCAGTCCCATATGGATATGTAAACTATTATTTTTTTCTTGTTCTCACTCAGTCAATTTGTAATTACCTTGACCTGCTATAATGACAGCAGCTTTCATAGCAGCGCTGAAAGTGTTTACTGAAAGGAACTTGGTATTGTATTGTACTTCCTTCAAGCCACTGCTTTGCTGTGTCCGCCAAGATGCATGTAATTTCCTGCCTGGAGCAACATAGAACAAGGCACAATGTAGCCTACTGTTACCCTCCAGCATAAATAACAATTCTAAGAAAAGCCAATTACCATCAAACATTCTCAAATAGGGGAATTGGATAGGATTTCAGACCTCAAATCACCGTCCCTTCCTTTGGTTACCTGCGGCGGATAACGCTCCGCTTGTATTTAATGAGACTTGTAAATGGCTCAATTAAAGAAACATGTCGTGAGCTGTTTGTTTGCCTCCATACTGCACACCAGTGCATGGGTTTGTTTTATCATCAAAGTCCAATTTCCACCTTTTATTGGTTCTTCCCGATTCTGTGACACTCCCGGTTAAGTAATAAAATGAAATTATCTAATAATATTTCCTCTAACACAGGTCTTTTAAATCATTCAATAGACCACAGAAAAAACACACATAGCAAATTTGATAAAGGTGGTTTATCATTGAACCAAGTGGTACATAAGATGGTAGGTGGAGAACATCAAGAACTGTCACACCATTTCGTGATCACAAACATATATCCTACCCCTCATATAAATCTCCATAGACTTAACATGGTTTAACTGTATGCCACGGTTATGGCATACAATATTTATATGCCACTGGTGATATATGAAGTTAAAAACATGTAACAGGGTAGGATAAAATCTAAACATCAATAAATTTCATATAATTGTTTACATGCCATTCGTTGTCGTCTGCTACAGATATCACTCAGCTCCACTTCGTGACATCATGCAGCTCATGCAACTCATGCCATATAAACATTCATATGAAATTTCGTGATGTTTCATGATATTATTTACTACCTCTCTTATATTCTACAGTATTTACTGCGGGGCGGAGGCTGGACCAACACAGAGGTACCAGCGCTCCTCAACTATGAATAATCGAACCCACAGCCACGTGGCCTCGATCAACTCGTCGAGCTCGTCACACTGGCGCCATCTTGTAATGGCCGCCTAAGTAGATCGAACGAAAACGAGGCGAGCCCTCTCCACTCAGTCCAGACTATTGATAAAAACCTAGTGTTTTTCTAACTTGAAAGATGGAAATCGCTCTCACGTAATAAATAATCGGCCGATTTTTATAAACAATACATTGTTAGAAACCTGAGACTTGGGCCCATCTGTGGATATACATATAAAATAACTGTGATATGAATAAGATTTTCAATCAGATATTAAACATCGCAATTGTTTTTGTAAAAAACACTAAAACATTTTACCTTCCTGTTTTCACAGTGATTTAATGAAAAATCTATCGCGATGACCTACAGAAATAACTATCCTATTTTATTAGGTATTTCATGATAATTAATATGATACCTATATTGCCAGGCTGTGATAAATATTTCCTGAGGTAATAGGGCAATAATTTCATTAAATCACTGTGAAAGCAAGAAGGTAACATGTTTGTGTTTTTTTGTACCTAAACAATTCCGAGGTTCAAGCTATGATAGGAAATCATAGCCATAACACTCGTATATCATAAATGCACCAACAGATAGGCCTAAGTCCAAGCTTTCTGAAAATGTTTTAATTGTAAAATTCGGCCATTTATTAATGTCAGAAGAGCAACTTAAATTTCCATTATCATAGTGGTATTATGCGCTTGCTGCAGGGTTGGCTTCACTCCTACAGCGCTCGCCTCGTTCTAGAGTGCGGAAATTTCGCTTGTGCGCGGCTGGTAGTTTATCAAGTATAAAGAACCAGCAAAACCCGATCGCAGCGCCACGCTTATGTGCAAGAGGTGAATACCATCCGCCGTCCCCATCGAACCTTTTTTTAATTTAGCAAGACAATTTTTTCTTACGGGAGATCCTCCACTGCTGGTATAGGGAGCCAAAGTGAACTCGCTAAAACGGCAGATACCCGTGTTCAAAACACCATTTCCGGAGGTCAATAAGAATGAGGCTAAGTGCTAAACCTATGTGGGTTTGAGGCTAGAATTTTGTTTTTGGTCTCTTTTGTTACTTTTGAAGTGTAGTTTAATACTATCATATCTGAATATCTCTGTCCCGCAGCTACGATGACAGGTGTTAAGTTTATAAAAAAATATGGATCTAAAAATTGGAGAATGACGCATATGATCTCGAACCTACATAGTCAAAGTACTGGGTGCCTATATCCGGAAATGGTGTTTTGTGAATGGGCATCTGTGGTTTCAGCGGGTCCACTTTGGCGCTCTATGGAATCAAAACAGGAAATTTACATAGAGATGCCATACTTTGATAAAGCAATACTTCTCAATTACATAACAATGATTGCCATCGCTTCATACAGTGTGATAGATTAATGATAATGAAGATGATTGATAGTAGGAGTGGTATCGATTATTGAGCCATTTTTCATGAATATTTGATATGCCTTTTACTTCTTTTTTGAAAGATCGTTTGGTTTCACTGCGTCGAATCCCCGAATCTAGGCTATTCCACAACTTCAGACTTCTATACTGAGGTGCCCAAAGAGGTGGTTACAATTAATCCGTTTTTCCTTAAACCTTACTTTGTTAGCACTTCTAGTGAGCCTTTCCCTCACTTTATTTTCAGAATCTTATATAGCCCTAGGTCAACTCTTATAGACATGACTCGACTCTATAGGGAACTCATGTTTATTAACAAAGAGCCTGTGGCTTACTTACTCTATTATATACAGTACTTTAAATTAACATAACTGTTAAGTAAGGGATTTTATAACCATCCCTCTGCTCGAGTAAGTATGGTCTCAATCCAGAATCTGCCTGTTTCCAATTTCTTTTTTCTGGCTCCTTATGCATTTTTGGGTCACCACTGATCGATTTTTAAACTGTTTTCCCCGAATTTCGTAAGTGGAAACATTAAAGGAAAAAAAAGGTCGATGACAAATGTATGTTCCGATTTTGGGACGTTTTTATATAATCACTTTCCGACAAATTTGTCACAACCTAATCTAACATGGGTTGATTTTGTAAAAGACACATTTGGTCATAGGTGTTATAGAAAGTAGATCAGCAAGTGAAAACAGAGCAATGTTCAATATTCAAAATCGTTAATATTTTGTGCAGCTTTTTAGCTCTCGCACCACCCTCCCTATAGGGCACATAGCCTATGATCCATGGGCGCCGCCATGACGCCCCCCGAGTAGGTGTTCTTCACTAAAGGAGGTGAAAAAGTAGCTGTTCTTCACTAATGGAGGTGCAAAAGAAGTGAGTGATAATTGGGAAATGTCACTTTTCTTGCCTTGCTCACATATGTAAATAAATTGTTCCATGTGAAAAATATCATGTCCTGGGTTTTAGCATTATATCTTCCTGCTCTGGAATCGGTGTAGGGAGTCAAAGGAACCTTGGTAAAACTTTGAAAGGCAGCTGAATTTAGTAAGAACAAATAGCCAGAATACATGTTTTGTCCCCCGACCACCTAGTGACTGCTTCATGAACTAACAATGGCTCTGTCCCCTATATTTGCATATATGAAGGATGATTGCTAAAAATCCCTGTTCCTATGTAGTTTTCTCGGTAGTTTCCTCGAGCTCTCTGTGAACGGTGCACATCACATCTCATCTTTGGTCCTAGAATCGTCAGATGGAAACGCCGCATAATTATAATATGGCATTTCCACCTCCCAAGGAAAAGGCCATTGGTTATATTCAACCTGGTCAGTCGGTCTGCTTGAGATATCTCGGTGTACATAGTCGGTGGGAGTCAGAATAAACGCTGTTTTGCAATGAAAATTATGGTAGTCGCAGACCAATTTTTGACACCCAAATTCATCTATTAATTCAGTATGAAGACATTTTGTTGGTGGCACGAAAATTCAATTGGCGGTGGTCAGGGGAGGTGTGAAGCGCAGCGCCCCCTATCGTTTTGGCATGGTCTCAAATAACAGCTGATGCAGATTCCTATACAAAAATAGGCTAACTAGTAACAAGTACTACATACAAACTGTTAGAGCTCTATCAAGGATCTTTTCAGATATTGATAGAGTGATATCTAATGTACTCCATACCACAATAGAGCTCAATAGAGCTCCACGTTTAATGGCTGTTTGGTGTTGTTGAATACAGCCTTATTTCTCATAGGCTATGGCTTACAAGCCACACACAGTCCATCGTCAAGAGCTCGATCCCCTCTGCTGGCAGGTTTGAAAGTGGCGCCTTGAACCCTGCCACGAATGCATATATGAGTAGGGTCCCTATAGGGGGCACTATGCTTCACACCTCCTCTGGGCGGTGGTGGTATATGTTACAAAAGAACAACATTGTTGACACTTTTTGTTTCCACCTGATAGCATATATAAAGTTTTAAACCATGTTAAACCAATCCACTAAAGGGCTTGTGCAATACTCAACAACTGCCATAGTCCAATCATTTTCTTTCTAATATCTGACTCATGCATGTATACGAGGGCATGAATATTCGAGTCCAATTTGCCCAACCAGAAAACAATATCGTGATCATTTATATACGTTCATCCAAAACGGTAGTATTAATCCACAGATGTAGGAGGGTCGGTTTGATTGGATCGTTGTAACTGCTTTGGCGAGTCTGATGATTGATATGCGATTATTGCAGTCCAACTTCTTACTTATTCAGAAGCCACCCAGAGAATCTTGCATGATGATTACTTCCTGTAGTGCCCCTGGGCCTGTGTGGCGGTTAAAGGTATATCAGACAGTTTACGGTGGCGCCACCTGTCGATTTTTAGATATTTTCAATTATCTGTCAAAACTGGTTCCTTTTATTTTATTTCAATGCTAAATGTGTAAATTAAACGTTTTGTCTAGTTGATCCTAACGCACTAGGTGAAATAGACCAATCTATATTTGCTTGATTTATATTAGAAATGTAGTAAAAGAAATGGTTTTCTTTAATTCTCTCAAAAATAAGGATGGTGACCTATGTATTTTAAAATTCAGATATTTAGTACTGTGCATCCACTTTATTCTGTGAACGTTTGGGGGGAAATGACATGGCTCTTGCTATGTGAAAATCAACTTTTTAGAATTCCTATATATATTCTTTTGTAACATGATTATAATATTGGTCTCTAAATCGAAAAACAAGCACGGTTACCCCCGATTTCTAAGCTAAACATGTGCTCCATAACACTTGAAGATCATCATATTAAGTTTTTTTTTAAAATTGGTATTAATGTTCAAGCCAAATTGTCCGATATGCCTTTAAAACGCGGGTTTTACGAACAGCAATATCCTTTTTGACACTGTTAATTTCCTGTCTCTCACTATGGCTTATGAAAGGCTGACCGGCCTGCTTGTTGTCTCAGGTACACCATGCCCCCAAGCAATAAAACAATCCGCTACTCTTCACCCCAAATAATGTGTCCTTCCGATATGCTTCTTCGTGTTACCGGAGGCAAAGTTCTGGTAATTGGATAAATGTAAATGTATCCCGGCGTTTACACTATAGGCATGGAGGGCATATAATGGACTATGGTGGGATCCGGATTCAAATAGTGTTTCCCTAAATAAATCTTATAGATAGAATTGTGTTGCAGATCTATCTAATTTGAATAAGCATTTGTTTGCAAATGTTATCTAGGGGGAAAACAATCTCTGAGATAAGAATATAGAAATATTGCATCATTTTAGACCTAGCCCTTTTTCTCCATTTTCTGCCTACCATGGCAGTGTTTTGGCATATGGCAGGAATCACGAAATGGGCATTTTTCTACTTTTCTGTTTTGAAAACCAAACAGTCCAGTTTGACTTCTATATACTATGATTAATTATATAGAACGTCCTGACCATGCTGTACAAGCTACAAAACGAGATGATAATTCACGGTTCGTAGGGAACGAGGCGTTTACGCCGAGTTCCGTACAAATCATGAATTATCATAAAGTTTTGTGGCTTGTACAAGCATGGTAGGTCGTTCTATATTTACTATATAACCGAAATTTTTAAAAAAATCATTTGGCTAAACAATCAATATTTTAATAAACGAGTATGGGTGGGAAGTCCGTATAATAGTGTATGGACCAATGGTCCGTATAGTATTTTTACGTTATATGGCGAAACAGTGGGCATTTAGAGTATATACGGCATGGGTATAGTAAAACACAAGTTAAGGCATCATAAGGATAGTAAAGGATATCTCTACTCGAATGAACTGGATTTAGATTTTGCTTCCATATGGAATTCTATGGAATATTCATTCATATTCTATAAGTCAAACATTTTCCCTAACTTATACAAGATTTCTGAGAAAATATGTCAAAACAGAAAACAGACACATCATCTCAATTAATTACAAATATATGTGAAAATTAACCAAATAATCTTTGGTTTAATATGCTTCCTTTTGCAAATCAGTATTTTTGTTTACAGCCTAGGTTATGAGACTCTTTGTATACCAAGTCAAAAATGAGTAGTTTTCAGTCCCCAAAATGGTTGCGCAGCCTATAGACAAATGTCCCTGAAGATTATTTATTTAGCACTACTTCACGATTATTTGACGATCGTGATTAAAAATCATTGAGTGTGAATAGTCAAATTACTAACTTGGTCCACTCATTCTCTCCAAAATATTTTGTATTGTGGCACTATTTCACGATTATTTAGTGCACGATTATTTCAAGGTGGCTTGAAATTTTTTTTTTTTTTTTGTATCAGAGACGTGTTTATTCAAAAGAAAAAAGGATTAATAGTGTTCGCTTAACTTAACAAGCGATCTTCCACACTAGGTCCCGTGCAGACTATACAGGACAATACAAGACAATACAAGACAGTACATATAACTTTTATACAAAATTCGATATTATATATTCTGAAGTACCTCTGGTTCTTTTATCAGATACTCTTTAATATACATTTTAAATTGATCACCTGATCTTTTGGTTTGGATTTCCTTGGGTAGTCTATCCCATATTTTTATTCCTAAGGCAAGTGCTGATTTTTTATACTTTTCAGTATTAGGTTTTCGTGTTTTCAGGCAGATTTTTTCAAATCTGCGTGTTGCCTTTACAGGATCCTTTTCACAGTTATTTTTGTCTTGACTCCACCATTTGATTAGTGAAAGTAAATGGCATGCTCTGCGATAGGATAATGGCCTGATCTTACAATAATCAAGTAGTTCATTAGTAGATATTCTGTCACAAAGTTTTTTCCCTATGGCTATTCTCAAACTTTTGTTAATTAATACTTGCAATTTATTTAGGTTGTGTTTACTTGTTAAAGAGAATATTACATCACTATATTCTATTATCGGTAACAAAATTTGTTTGACCATTTTTATCCTCGTTGCTTCATTTAATAAGTAACTTAGCTTTCTAAACTTAAATAATTTTAACGTGAAGTCTTTACATATTTTCTCAAAATGTACATTTAAATTTAAGTTATTATCTATTAATACTCCCAGATATCTATAATGATTCACTATACCTAATTTTATATTTCCGATTTTTATATCTACATCAACATCTATTTTATTCCTAACATTGTGGTGCCACATAACTTTAGTTTTCATATAATTTATTCTCAATTTATTAGTTGATATCCAGCGTTCTAGGTTATTTAAATCATATTCAATTTTATCTTTTGCATCATGTTGTGATTTAGAATATGTTACCAAAGCAATGTCGTCCGCATACATAATAATATCGCTATTCATAATATATTTAGGTAGGTCATTAATAAAAATTATAAATAACAGCGGCCCTAAAATTGAACCTTGCGGTACACCCGTATCAGCATCTATCCATCCTGATTGTATGGCATTTAATTTCGTTCTATGTTGTCTATATTCCAGATAGTTTTTCAGGATTATAATCAAGTGATTAGGTAACTTTATCTTTACAAGTTTTTCGATTAATTTAGAATGATTTACGCTATCAAAAGCCTTTTTCAGATCAATATAAGTACTTACAACAAAGTTTCTTTCATCTGTATAGGTTAATATTGATTGTGTTAATTTAAAGACGGCTTGGGAAGTAGATCGTCCTGGTAAGAAACCATATTGATTACAACATAATATTTCATTTGTTTGACAATAATCTATAATTTCATTATGTAGTATTTTTTCAAATACTTTCGATAAAAAAGGAAGAACCGAAATCGGTCTCCAATTTCCAAATTCTTTCAAATTTCCATCTTTAGGGAGTGGTGTGATATTTGCTAATTTCAAACAATTTGGAAAATATCCATTATATAATACTATCTTTACCAATTTCAAAAAGTCGAAAATTCCCAAAATCAGTATATTCTTCATCATACCCGTTAATACATAATCAATTCCACTACTTTTATTGTTATCAAAACTCTTAAGTATTTTTGTAACAGCATCCACAGTAAGAATACTGATCGCGGATGTAAGGCAAGATTATGTAAAATCTTAACCTTGAAGCAAATGAGCTCATGGAACATCTGGTCCACACATCACAACACATCTAGTATTGACACATGTTCGTATACAGGAAGTCCAATATAGCCGGGGTCACACTATGCGAGTCAAGGCAGCGATCTCCGGAATCGCGAAATCGGTAATATACCTGAAACCTGACATCACAAAACACTAAATATAGCTCAAAATGTTCCTAAAGGATGCTACAATATGGCCACATAGCAAAAAGACTGCATTTGAAAAGATTTAATAGCCTTCTGGGTGTCGAAAATGTCAAATGATGGTTGCGGTAGTGATAGAAAAATTGGTTACATAACTGGATCACAGAACACTAAACAATAGCTCAAAATGCTCAAAGAGATGCCAGAACATGGCAACATAGCAGAAAAAAAGCATATATAAAGGTCATATAGCCTTTAGACACCATATGTCTTCAGTACTGACTCTCAGATATGTCAAGCAACATTAGCAGCAGGGATAGCAAAATCGGTAATATACCTGAGACCTGCTATCGCAAAACCCTTAAAATACCTCAAGATGTTCCTAAGGGATACTACAATATGGCCAGATAGCAAAAAATTGCGAATGAAAAGATTATCTAATCTTTAAATTATTTAGGAAACAAATATGTGGAAAATTGCAGATGTGTAAAGGGAACATTAATAGAACACACATAAAAATGGCTGCTGTAGGCCACTGAGAAGACATATTTTGATTCAATTTGCTGTATTGAGTCTAAAAAGTGAAGTAAAACGCCGAGTGATAGCTTCAACTACAAATAATTAGAAATTCGACACAATTGCCATGCATTGTTTATATAAATAGCTCCTATGATGCCCGTCAGGTGGCCAAAAGAGTCGTATTCTCCTTGGAGCAATGACACAAAAGGGAGGCCGCTTGCCTTCCAAGCTAGAGAGTATTACAGAGGGTATCAGTGGTGTTTATTTACGGTGCAGTGAGGTTCGGACACCTGACAACCGTATCAGATGTAAACTCGGAGTGAAACGTAATCATCCAGCTTATCCCCCAAGGAGAGACTGTAAATCAAGTTTGAGGCGAACATACTTGTTAATCAATCCTCTGACACATTGTTTGGGGGCCATCCATAAAGTAAGTACGTACTTCACACCTCCTTCTCAGTCTCTGCCATTTTTTTTCCGCAGCAGTGTGTGCAATATGTGATTCAAGGCCAAATACCATGTGCTCATGTCGCCAAACTCAAAAACCATGATGCCCATGGTGAAAATGTCATCAAGGTTAAACACCATATTGTTCCTCAAACATACTGCTCCTCAACCATACGCCTCTCACCCTTACATTCCCTCAACCACTATTGTAGCCCCGCAACTATACTGCCTCTCAATCATACTGCCCTTAATCCATATTGCTCTTAAATCATACTGCCCCTCAGCCTTACTGTCCGTCACCATACTAACCCTGAACCATTCTTTCCCTGACCTTACTGCCCCTCAAACTTACTGCCACAAACCATACTGCCGCTCTAACATTGAGGGGCAGTATGGTTAAGAGGCAATATGGCCGAGGGGCAGTATCATCAGTATAGTGGATGAGCAATATGATCCAGGGGCAGTTTTGATGAGGGGTAGAATGGTGAGGAAAGGTACAGTATAGTCTAGAGGCGGTATGGTTCAGGGGCAGTACAGCTCGGACAGTATTATGGGCAGTGTGGTTTTATGTTGAGGGACTGTAACATACTGTGAGAGGCAGTATGGTGAGGGGCAACATGATACCGGGGTGGTATGGTGGAAAGGCAGTTTGGTTCAGAGCTACCATGTTAGAGGATTAGGGTTATGGATTGGGATAGGAATACGTTTGGTGTTAGGTTAAGGGATTTATTTCACGTATTCAATGAGGTTTTATGACAATAGTATTTGCCTTTTGGCGGTCGTCCCTACTTAGATCAAGGGACAATACAGAACGACACAACAAGACATAATAGAGTCATTCATACATTCATAAATTGAATAAATTCTATCATTCTATTCGTTATACAAGATATGATCTTTCGGTCATAATGCAATACTCAGCATTCATAATCAAACAAATATTGATATCGCTTTCATTCAAAGTGCCGCTCGCTGTTGCCGGCATCTCGCTTTGAAAATGTGACGTACCGCTGGCGAGACCTCATTCGACTTTTGAAACAGCTCTCAGTTCCAATAACCAATAGGGAGTTGCACCTCAACCTGCACAGCGACGCTTCAAGTGCCATTGTGAGCTCTCGCTTTGGCCATGAGTTCTCTCGTTTAGCACCCTCCAGACTTTTGAAACAGCTCCCTGTATATCTATATATCTATATCTATATATATATATATCTATATATATATATATATATATATATATATATATATATATATATATATGGTATACATTAAAAATACATACTGCCCTTAAATCACCCTGCCCCTCAGCCTTACTGTCCTTCATCATACTGACCCTGAACCATTCTTTCTCTCACCTTACTGCCCCCAACCCATCAGTTAAAGAGGCCTTTTTTCTATCCATTGACAGCTGAAAGGCGTCATGTGTTGCAAACTTCAAGAATCGCCGCCTACATAATCATCTACTGTAAACGTCGGGTCAGGGTTTCACGTTAATTCAGTATGGACCTATTAAATACAGGAGAAAAAAGACACACACTGAACCCATACACTTTTGAAAGAAAACTCCAAATCGAAAATCAAGAACATACTAAAAACTCAAAGGAACCAGTATGAAATATGAAAATAAGCGTGGGTTATTTTGAGGTGCGAGTAGGGGAGACACCCTATCACATAAGCCTATTTGAGCCCATTTAAGGGCATATATACTTGACTGAAACAGCAATCCATTAATACCTATTACTTTATATAAGTTAATATATCATGTTTTCTGTATTATCCACCGATATGTTGAATTAAGTATAAGGAAGATAGGTCTTAAATGAGGCACTACATGGTGTATCATATTATGAATTTATACAGGTTTTTTTCTTCTAATTTATAGTCTCACCGGTGATACAACCGAATGACATGTGTTTAAAATTGACCTATTTTTTTGACTGTGATAAAAAAAACCTTGTGCCCCGGTGACAAAACGGAACACACATCACAGACCTGGCAGTATCTCTACGTCAGATTGTTAAATGTTATTTTTCCTAGTTCCTTGTTCCAGTTGTTTGGTTGAACAAGGTCTTGGGCTCAAAAGTATTGCATGTAAATTTCCAGCCTGGAGCACTGTGGAAATAGGCACTCTTTTGAGCCTACAGTACCTCCAGAATGAATATCAATTATTAAAAAAACCGAACATGTGATACCGACGTAAAGCTGGTAGCATCACCGAAAGACTTTTAGAGGAACTCAATTATTCAGTGCCGTTTTAGTCGGCAAATGGAAAACAGCAAATGGCAAACGCAAACCTCTATTACACAGTCGACATAAAGAAAGAAGCAGAAAGGATTATTACAACTTTATTATTTTTGTTGTGCAATATATTTTATTGTATGCGCCATCTGATCTGATCAAATAGGCACCAGATTGAAGGCAAACAATATGTTGTAAAGATCTGAAGGGCATCTTAATACATTTAACAAGAACACACTCAAAACCAGTTATTGGTTGATCATCAAAATTCTCTCTATGTTACTATAAGATATGGATTGGAAGGAACGGTGGTTTTTTTTCAATAATAATCCTATTCAAAATTAACCAAAAACCAAGATGGCCGCCCCTAACGGATAGACAGGTCTAATCTACCCGTTTGAAGAGATACCTAGGGGCCATCCATAAAGTACGTACGCAGCAAGGGGAGTGGGGGGGGGGGGGTTAGACCAAATGCGTACAAATGCGTACAGGGGGGGAGGGGTGGGGTTGAAGGCTTGATTTTCCATACGCATGCATACGCAATATCAATGAAAATGTCTTGTATAAGTGTGTGTGTGCTGCCCCTCACCATAGTACTCTGACCATATTGGCTCTCATCTTACTGTCCCTCAAAGACCATGACCCTCAGCTTTACTGCTCCTCCACAATACTGCCCCTGAATCAAATTGTCTCAAACTGTCCTGCCCCTCACTATACCACCCCTGAACCATACTGTTCCTAACTATACTGCCTCTCACCCATGACCATGCTGCACCTCACCATACTGTCCCTTAACCATACTACCCCTCACCAAAAATGCTCCTGAACCATACTGTCCCTCCATCATACTGTCCCACAACCATACTGCCCCTCCATCATACTGTCCCTCAACCATACTGCCCCTCCACAATTCTGCCCCTCTACCATACTGCCCCTCCACCATAGTGCCCCTAAACGATACTGCCCCTTAGCATACTACCCCTCAATGATAATGTCCCTCAACAAAACTGCCCCTTAAAGATACTGTCCTCAAACCATACTGCCCTTGAACAAAATTGCCCATCCACCATACTGCCCCTCACCATAATACTCCTTCACCATACTGCCTCTCAACCATACTGCCCCTCACGATAGTACCCTATGAGGGGCAGTATAGTTTAGGGCCAGTATGGTTCAGGGCAGTAAGATTGAGCGGCAGTATGGTCTAAAGGCATTGTGAATTAAGGGCAGTATGGTGGAGAAGCAGTATAGTGTAGGGGCAGTATGCTTGACAGGCAGTATTGCTGACGGGCAGTATAGTGGTTGAGGGAAGTATCGTTCTGGGTAGTATCGGTGAGGGGCAGAATGGGTGAATTGGGGGCAGTATCGTGGAGGGGGAGTATAGTGGAGGGGTTGTATGGTGGAGGGTGAGTATGGTGGAGGGACAGTATTGTAGAGGGGCAGTATGGTGGAGGGGCAGTATGGTGGAGCGGCAGTATGTTACTATGTGGAGAGGCAGTATAGCAGAGGGGCAGTACTGTGGACAGGCAGTATAGTGGAGGGGTAGTATGGTGGAGAGGCAGTATGGCGGAGGGACAGTGTGGTGGAGGGGCAGTATGGTGAAGGGGCAGTATTGTAGAGGGGCAGTATAGTGGAGGGACAGCATTGTAGAGGGGGAGTATGGTGGAGAGGCAGTATGGCAGAGGGGCAGTATGGTGGCGGGACAATATAGGAGGGGCCAGTATGGTGGATGGGCAGTATGCTAGAGGGGAAGTTATGTAGGAGCAGTATGGTAAAAGGGCAGTACAGTGGGGGGACAGTATAGTAGAGGGGGGGTATTTTATAGAGGGACAGTATGATGGAGTGGCAGTATGGTCGAGGGACAGTATGGTCGAGGGGCAGTATGGTGGAGGGACAGTATTGTAGAGGGGGAGTATGGTAAAGAGGCAGTATGGCAGAGGGGCAGTATGGTGGCGGGACAATATAGGAGGGGCCAGTATGGTGGATGGGCAGTATGCTAGAGGGGAAGTTATGTAGGAGCAGTATGGTAAAAGGGCAGTACAGTGGAGGGACAGTATAGTAGAGGGGGGGGGGGGGTATTTTATAGAGGGACAGTATGATGGAGTGGCAGTATGGTGGAGGGACAGTATGGTCGAGGGGCAGTATGGTGGAGGGACAGTATAGTAGAGGGGCAGTATGGTAAAGGGGCAGTATCCTGGAATGGCAGGTAGTATGGTGGAGGGACAATATATTAGAGAGGCAGTATGGTCGAGGGGTAGTATGTGGAGGGACAGTATGGTTGAGGGGCAGTATGACAGAGGGGCAGTATGGCGGATGGGCAGTATGGTGGAGTGGCAATAAGATTCAGGAGCAATTTTGGTGAGGGGCAGTATGGTTAAGGGCCAGTCCGGTTGACGGCAAAAGTGCAGTTGAGGGAATGTGTGGGTGAGGGGCAGTATAGCTGAGGAGCAGTATGGTTGTGAGACTACTGTGAGACTTTTTTGGGATTGATGTACTCCTTGTCTGAACGGTAGTGACTTAAGACTGATAGGGGCATTTGTCCCCAACAAATTCTATTATCAAATTACAGAATCTCATAAGATTTTGATTTCAGAGAGGAAAAGGTGTGAAGTACACATGTCCCAGGTACATTATACCGACATATGAATCCTGCTTCAGGTATTGAAAGGAGGGGGGGGGGGGGGTCCAAAAAATGTACATACGCAATGAGGGAGGGTCCATGAGAAGCGTATATTGTGCAACAAGGGGGGTGGGGCGGGGGTCAATTTTCCAGGAAAATCTGCGTACATACTTTATGGATGGCCCCCTACTGACTATTAAACGCCCTCCTTATGATTTAATCTATATGCATGCTATATAGGTTTGAAGGACGGTATCCATTTACTGACCCGGCACAAGCAGCTAGGCGTCGCTCCCCCATTACCGCCCACTCAAGTATTTCAGTACTCGATATATGGACGCGCCCGCACTTACGGAAGAACCCTCCGGGTCCGGACCTCCCTCAGGTTATCCTGATATTTGGACCCGTGGCCCGCCTCATTGTGGTTCGATAACTGACCCTCTGGGGTTCCCTCAGCTGTAGGTGCATCCCGCCAGTAAGCCCTTCCCACCTGGATCTGCCCACTTCTATGATTTGCAAATAAAGTGATCAGTTCGGATTGAGTTAATCAGTCTAGCCTGTGTATTTGAAACCTTCACAGTTCCTCTGTGTTAACTTCCCTAGCCTATACACGCAGAAACGCAATAGACTATATTACAACTTTACAACTTCTCATATGTCTGTCCTGTTCTGTCCTGTTATTATCCATTTATCGGCTTGTGATGGAAGACCGTCTATTTTCTAGGTGAATTATATGTCGTTATAATTGTTGCTTAATAAAAAAAAATTAATAATAAAAAAACACACAGAGCGCGGGTATGGACATAAAAGTCTATTGAGTGTAGTAGACATACAAGATAACTTTTAGGGGTCCGTAAACATAACCTTAGAGGAAAGAGATAGTTGACGAGCTATTGAGAACCCCTACGGAGTAGGAGAAGTTGAGAAAATGAGATTAAGAGTTCTTGTAGGGTGGGTGGGTGGTTCCTTCTTGTCGGCGTCCCAGGGGTGAAGTGAACGCAGCCGGGGTGGCGTGGCGTGGTCACGGTCACCTTGTCGGAAAGCCATTGTCGTAGCCTTATCGTGGTTGGTGGACGCCCCCCTTTACTCTCCTGCCAAAATTTGTGTACTGCTTGGAGAGAGTTTAACATCATAAGCTCGAAGCTAATTTTCCATTTTCTTATTTCCTTCCCTGTGTATATTTTTTTAATATAATGAACATTTACCTGTTTTTTTATTTATTTTACAACAAACGTAACTGGTTGGAGGCGCACACAGAGTGATCCCGTATTATCTTAACCAAACCAACCAAAATATCGGAGCTCAGCGCAGAAAGGGGTGGGTTGCCATTCTAGATTACCCCCATCAGGGGACACGTGAGGGAGACCACGTGTGGGTCCCTAATGACGAGTCCATAACGACTCTGCTCTGTTACGCAT
Source organism: Alentia gelatinosa (assembly GCA_950022655.1). Classification (NCBI taxonomy): domain Eukaryota; kingdom Metazoa; phylum Annelida; class Polychaeta; order Phyllodocida; family Polynoidae; genus Alentia; species Alentia gelatinosa. Next base: position 163,457,158 of record OX465579.1, read on the forward strand.
TACCACCAACTCCTCAATGCGGCATGTTATGCGATGAAATAACAACCAAGAGAAACTGCGACCTGTTGACAGATAGGAGGACATAGATCTAGTGGTTAAGTGAAGTACCAGAACATTCCCTTTGCTATTACGTATATTAGAAACGTTGTCAATCTTATTCCTCGATTATATATGCACTGTGCAAATTATTTCTCAAGGATGTGCAGCCCGCTATTATCGCTGTTAAAGTCATCAAAGTTCGTTTTTTATCAATATTTCTGTCATGATGTGATACCATAATTCATGTTTACCGCTTCCCAATGTATTGTATCTTTTTAAAACCGAATGAAAGCTTATTCTTCATGTTAACCAAAACGCCCAGTGCGATGTCCATTAGACTCTAGTAGTCTGTTGTCTTCAGGGTCAAGGCACACAGGCTCAAAATGAGACTGTTACGTGCTGTCATTTTGAGTCAGGAATTCCTGCCTCCGGTGGTGCAAAACTGCCTGACTGATTTGCCAGTAACTAGTGGCTTGAGTTGGCACTAAAATTAGACCAGCCATCACGAAATTCCTTTCTCCCATCAGGCAGAGGGAACTAGCAAATGGGTGCCTTGCTCTATTAGACCCTTATGGACCATAAGCCTTAGGCAGCGCGATCTGTAAACGGACTAGATGTCCATTGACTTTTGAAAATTGAGCTGGTTACCCAGACTTTTGTCTACCAGCAATCATCCACTGCCAGCACCCCATTAAGGGGTATTACCTACACTGGCCCCAGAGCTACACGATGTTAGCTCTGGTCGGGTTAAATCCTTGGGCATCTTGACCCAGAAGAGAGACATACGTCTGTTAAGGGGGGCGTCCACCAACCATGACAAGGCTACGACAAGTGCCGACATGATAGTTCCAATCGCAGCCTTGTCGCAGCCTTGTCGTGAGAAGGGCAGCTCTGCGACAGCCTTGTCGGGGCGTGTCGTAGACTTCGGTGGATGCCGTAAAAAAGGCGTCCATGGTATCGACACACTACAACAGTGATATCAAGGAAACCACAACACTCCACGACAAAGGTCCAGTCATGGGAAAAATCGAACATGTTCAATATTGCCGTAGCCTTGTCGGAAGGCCCCTGACAGGCACCCGACAAGCTTCATGTCGCAGCCTGTCATGGCCTTGTCATATACTCTTGTTGGGAACTGGGGTCCACCAACCATGACAAGGCAATGACACGCTTTCCAATCGTAGGCCTGTCATGGACCATGTCGGAAAGCCATTGTCGTAGCCTTATCGTGGTTGGTGGACCCCCTTTACTCTCCTGCCAAAATTTGTGTACTGCTTGGAGAGAGTTTAACATCATAATCTCGAAGCTAATTTTCCATTTTCTTATTTCCTTCCCTGTGTATATATTTTTAATATAATGAGCATTTACCTGTTTCCTTGATTTATTATACAACAAACGTAACTGGTTGGAGGCGCACACAGAGTGATCCCGTATTATCTTAAGCCAACCAACCCAAATATCGGAGCTCAGCGCAGAAAGGGGTGGGTTGCCAATCTAGATTACCCCCATCTCTTGTTCAAAGCAGCTGAGGGGGTAACCAGCCAAGCCACCTGGCCAATTCTTTATTCAATCCCAAACATTTCAATACCTAAACATTAACAAAGTCGGCAGTGAAAAGTAGATCAACAACAGTTATGATATACAGAAGTATCGATTATTTCGGCACTGTAAAAGTCAGTGAGTGATTTTCCTTAAGAAATGACCCCTGCTTATAATCGTTGACTGTTTCCACATCCGTAGTGTCATCGGTCCGGTTTCTGTTTCCACCGGGCGACTAATTATTACCAATTATTGTCTCTAGGTCAGTTTAATTCCGCCACCGATTATTTTGTCGGTTAGCCAAAAAGAACGTTGCCATTTTCACCTGGTGATTATTTGACCGAAAGTGCCGATGAAACGGTTCGTGGTGCTAAATGCTATAATCGAGAGCAATAATCGTCAGGTAGGAAGAGCGCATTAAGGCCAATGCCCATCTACCGATTTCGGAACATTTATGTACGTTTGTCGGCGACAAACGGAGGGTAATTTGTCTCAGGCGAGGTATCCTAACGGAGTCGGTAGATGTAGGACAGCTAGGCAAGGCTACCCAGCGAATAGTGAACCACCTCCTTCAGACATTCTGTTGTCGCTGACAAGTTGTGGTCTTTGCCCTCCCCCAGCGATCAGTGGACCATACCCTGATTTTATAAGTGTTCGTATATATGTCGGTAGGTGTAGACTGATTTCCTTAGGACTAATACCCTCCACCCCATAGGGCCGCCGGTCGAGCGAGGGAGTCCGTAATTTGCCTACGACAAGGTGACCGATTCCTATACGATTTGGGAATTAATCGTTCAACCCTAAATCGGTAGATGGGCATCAGGCTTTAGGCAGGTGGCCTACAGCTGACACAAGGGCAGTGCTGAGATTGGTTGATAGTATTTCTATATCAACAGCCAGGGACCTGTTGAATAAAGTTTGTTAGAGGAATCTCGACAGTTTTCATGAGGGTATCTAGATGTATCCCACTTGAGCTTATTGATAATTTTTCTAGAAATAAAAGCTGCTTTCTAAAAAAAAATTTAAAAAAAGAAGTTTGTTAGAGGGTTATCGTTTGATTATAGTTAATATTGTTCGCTAAGGAAGTCCTAGTCGATGGCAGGTTGTCTAAAAGTGCTGAATAAAGTTGATCCACATCGTCCCTGGGTCTCGTTGGTGTACAGAAAAGGGTCCTCATGTATGATCCTAAGTTATTCAAAAGACCCAAGGGGCCTGTTGAATAATGATATTACCACGATGAACCCTTTTTGTCTGGGACTTTAAGGTCATAGAAATATTACCTCCGAGTAATCAAAGTTGTGTCCATCTTGAGTAAATTGGTAGTGTTCAGCTGTGGTTTTTTAGAGATTTTAAATATTTCTTACGGATTGAGTGTGGTTAAGATTTCAGACTAGAAATGCAATTTGAATTAGCATTGGGAACTTTGCACTAAACGGTCATAGCATATATTTATAAGAGGGTTATCGTTTGATTATAATCAAGATTGTTCGCTAAGGAAGTCCTAGTCGATGGCAGGTTGTCTAAAAGTGCTGAATAAAGTTGATCCACATTGTCCTTGGGTCTCGTTGGTGTACAGAAACGGGTCTTCATGTATGATCCTACGTGAAAGAGAAATTCGTTCTGAACGAGCCGCTTACGGCAAGTTCAGAACGAATTTCTCCGAAACAACGAGTAAATCTACCCCGTATTGGCACCATCACTATGGTTTCATATTATTATATACCTTCGGTCTTAATTCGCTAAAACTGACCGTAATTTGACGTCAAAGTGACTTGGCGCAACATTCAAAGATGATGTGTACGCTAGCAGACATGCCGGAAGTGGACAACTACGCTGTTCTGGGCTTTACAAAATAATGCATTCTGATTGGCCCAGGATTCACGAGAGCTTAGGGAATCCCCGATAATGACGTCACAGTGGTGCGGTAATTTGTTGACATCTACAAGTCGCCCACTCGGCAAGTGTCTGTGTTAGTATCGATCTGTTTCGCACATCTAAGCTATATATTGTGTTTCACGTGATTTGTACTCGTTTCCTACCTCAATGTTTGATAAATTTGCACACTAGCTCATTACGTTGGTTCTATACGACGCCTTAGAACTCGCCAAGTGAAGTTATACACCATTTTTGAATCTTGCACCTAGAATTCTGTTGTCTGCCTCTCAGCCAATCAAAATGTGTTATTTCTTCAAAGCGTGCATTCTGTCAATCAAAGCATGCAGTCTGTCAGCATCCAAAGGCACCAGTACAACGTTTCACGGCATACAGTGCAATCTGTGTATAATAACTGTACCCCTAGCAGCAGTGTGCATTTACACTGACTTTGTGCAAAGGTATATAATAATCTAGCATTTATGCTATCTGAAGCCTTATATGTTTTTGTAGGAACAGTGTCTAAGTTTTACGATTTGTGATCACTATGATGAGATAGTTATCTATACTGTCAGACAGCGTCTTTCAAATGTCCAGTACACAAGAATAAAGCTTGAATGCCAAAATAATTTGGTAAAGATGATTTCTAATGGCTCCTGTTCACAAAGGGGATACTGCCATTGTTGGGAGTGTATGTCCCTGTGGGTGTTGGAGTTAAAATGAAATATCATATATCACGATATGAAGTAACGATGATCCGATGGAAACCTGTCCAATCGGTGATGGCTTTTAATAAAACAGAATTCAAAAAGCAAAACATTGAAATTCGGTTCATTCTTTTATACTTTTATATTCAATACATGACATTTTAAGTTCACATTTCTTGTACAATACAAATTGAGCGTTTGCTTCATCGTTGAAACATACAAAATACTCGTTCATACATAAACGAGAGCAATGGCTCTTGAGTTTTAAGTCAACATATTTCACTCATGTTTTTACAAACGAAAGATATGTTTGAATACAACAGAACAGCTGTGATTATATGTCAATAGGGAACATATCACATCCATACATTATTTCATTCTTTCACCCACTCATAAACGAGCCCTAGTGGATACATCAAGTGGGATTCACACGATGAGATTCATGTACCTCACAGGGCTCAAGATCTCATGCGATTTTGTTCCCTTTTAGGGGGAAATGTCTTTAACAATTACATGGAGGAAAACATGTGTCAAGGAAATGAATCGCTTTCATTTAGATGAAGAAATGGTGTTCGAGTACAGAATCTCAGCAGGATTTGTCTCAGAAAAGCACCCTGTGAGGTACATGAATCCCATCCTGTGAATCCCACTTAAAGCTCAACGTAATTCAGGTCACTCAGATGCTTTGTCCATTGGCTGTACGAATCTGAGAATTAAGGTACCATGTATTATATAGGCACGTTGCCAAATACATATTATCTTGTATTATATATTCTTGGGAATGGCAATGAAAAGCTCTAGGCACTCCGTGAGATTTTCATAACCAGACAATATCTACCACACAATTTCATCACATCACTTTTTCCTCTTTCAGTTCTTCGGCAACCACTTGCTTTGTCAAGTTCTCTTTTGTCTAATGAGGATTGAAGGCACCCAGTTAGTCATGGGAAATACATACAGAGTATTCACTAGTTTCAGATACAAACGACCGTATATTCCGAGAGGTTGACGCGTAGTAATATCCGAGCGAAGACGAGGAGTATTGGACCATTTCTTTTATGAAACACGTCGGTATTAAATCTATTGTACACCTTTTATTTTAGAAGTACTTTGTCGTTCGCCCACTAGGCCACGTTTTAGGCACTATCTATCCCGATATGCAACCCGGCTCATACAACATAATCCGTATGCACCAGGTATGTCCATACAAGGTTTACTATGAGTACTGTGTGTTTAAAGGGCACAATCCACCAGGCTGACTTCTCATCCGATCAATTGTTCCTGGGCCCTTAAGAGGAAGCTCACGTATTGTAATTCATTTAATTCTGATAATATTAGTTTCAAAGATTTAAGGAATTCTAGGGCATCCGATAATAATCGGCGATTGTCTGGCTACGGAATCGGCTACCGTCGGTCCAGTGGAACACCTCCTTAAGGTGGATAATAGATCTTGAGACATAACATACCGATGCAGTTGCAGATACTACATTTGTATTGATGTAGCTCCTACTCTGTAACGACCATGTGTTAGGCCCGGCGTCCACCTACTACGATAGAATCGTAGACTTCCCGATATGGCACCGAAACAAACCGGTGCCATATCGGATAGGTGCAAAATCGTAGACATATGTCAAGACAAGCCGATCCACCACGCATTGTATGGGTTTTTTATCGGTGTCTAATCGCAGAAACGTGGTCAACTGCCCCGATTTTAGGTAACCTTCCGACGCGATTTTGATTTTCTATCGGGAGGGGCATCGTAGACCATATCGGAGCCATATCGTAGTAGGTGGACGCGGGACCTTACAATGCTCGACATGTATAGACTGTGCATACAATTATAATACAGTGTGGACGGGAATCCAGCTCCCTGGCACTTAGCACAAGGTATCAGCATATATCTCACCAACCAGGTCCATCAGTTGATTAGATAATAATAGAATAGGTTAGCATCTCATATTAAACATCCGTACTTCCCATATAAGTTGTTTACCCTTTTTCTAACCTCATTCCCTTTTGCCGTCATTATACATGTAATGTTTTACAGGCCTTGTTCTTCAAATATTTACAATTCAACTTCATAGCGGCCTTTATACTAAAGGCCTGACTACGTGACAATAGTAGATCATGTACAAAAATATCGTGAGGTGGTGCTCCCAAAGAAACTGGTAAGTTCTTGTTTTCCTCACCCGGCATTTACACTAGCCAACTAGAAACGTGACGACTGTAGATCGTCTAGTCAATAGTCGTTAGGTAGTGCTCGATTATGTAATATTGGCCGCAATAATCACTGACCGAAAGACCATATGAAGCATTTACACTAGAAGATTGTGTTGACAAAAAAAAACACCCGTTTTTGGCTGAGGAGGCTGAGAGGTGGCTATGATTTTACAGAATTGCCAGCTGTCTAGATGACTAGCTTGAAATAGTCGTTAGTGCCAGAGCATGTCCAAAAGTCGTGGTGATGGTGCCAAATTGCATGATCTTACATAATCAGACGATCTGCAGTTGCCATGCGCTGGGCGTATTTTTAGACACTGTTTAGCCTTTTATGGCTGATGATCTTTAGGTAGTGCAAAATTCAAGAATCGCTGCCCATAATCATCGAGTGTAAAGGCAGGTGGCAACTGGATAAACATGGAATCAATTTGAATTTAGCCAGAAACAATAAGTGTCGCCATTTAGTACATAACTTACTATTTGTGAAATTAAGTTATACGCCCTCCAGAGGTTACTAAACTCCCCATTATCGCCCAGGGTAAATACAAGTTCCGCTCGCGACTGACTTGGCACACCACGACTGCATGAACCACAGTTTCCTTATCTATAATTGGAGAAACTAAATATAATTTCGGATTTATAAGTAGAAATAGCTGAAATTTCCATATCTGGCATCAGAATTTCAATTTGAAGATTTCTGAGAACGGTTAAACTGGATAATTGTGGGTTACGGTTCAAGGGTCTATCACCATACCATGTCGGCAACCAGCGAACACCAGAACTTGTAAACAGACTGAATTCTGGGATACCTCAATAGGGTCTATGAAACAAATCGAATTTTTTTCTATGAATATAACATAGAAGAAATCGATCTCATTGTTTCCTGCCAGTGTGACGTGTGTATTGAGAATAGCTTCCTGTAGAGTATGATATTGCACCGTAATGATAAGACTGGCAGATGATTGTAGATTATGCTGGAGATGTTTATTCCTGTGTGTGAGGATACAAGATGGAAGTCACATGACATCCTGTTGCCCTACATTTGAATCTAGGTCACAGTGAGTAGTACACCAGCTGCTCACATAGTGGCAGCACTGGTAGGGTTATGTAAATAGAAGAGGAGGGTGACTGGAGTAGCCACCTACAAATGCAAGTATACATAGTAGGATACTACACTTCCTATCAGGTACTCACTCCTGATAATGGTTAAGGCAACCTTCTGTTTACAGTTGACGATTCATAATCGCAAACATAAAATAGTAATGAAGTGGTGCTCAATTAAAACAATCATGGACAAAAATCGTCTAGTGTAAATGCCGAGTAACCCACCAAATGATATTTTACACTCGAGACACATTTGTTTTGTCTGGGGTACCTTTGTTTTCTCTGTCTTCATTCAGATTATTAATATCTTCCCCAGTATGGGGTCGACCCTTGATGGAGAAAATCTGCAGCAGTTGTTGTCGGAACGACGGTACCGCTGGGTAATAAATAAAAAAGTTTGTTGCTGAATTAACAACTCCAAGCCAATCGGCTATATTAGAGAAGTAGTAATAAAAATGGTTACAACCCTTTGTAGTGATTTCAGACAATAGCAGTCTGAACAATGGGTAAATTGCCATTGGCGTTTGGCAAATAATTAGCACAGTCGCAATGCTAATGAGAACATAAATGGAATGCTTACTACCTTTAGGTTCATGATTAAAACGATGCCGGCTCCCTTTCCTTCTTTTTATTAGGAGTTTGAGCAGAAGCACAGTAAGAATGAATGTGATTCCGATGGGCAGGATTTTACGGATTCCGATCATGGCAATATTTTTATAAAGGAGCTGATAGAGATTGTTTCTCCACAGATCTGTGGTTTCCATGGCCATAATCGACGTCGAGTTCCCAGTGTCTAAGGTAATCACTCTCCGCTCGTAGAATTTGGGAATGTCGACCAATGCTGAACACACAACGACCATGGATACTTGAACAACGGCCCCCTGCATGGAGAACCAGTCGGACTTCTCTGTAGGGCGAGATAGCGACACGTAGCGGTGCACAGTCACGAGGGCCGTCACCCACACTGTGGCGGTCATAGACATGGAGGCCACAGGGAAGAATCCCCACATTATATACTGGTAGGAGTTCAGCAGCGCCGTATCTTTGCCGAGGAAATAGAAGAACTCGGGTACGACGACGGCTGGGATGTACGCCAACAGGTAGATTGTGTCAACAACCGCCAGCGCGCGCAACAGGAAGTACGTCACGGAATTCCCTCGGATCTTGGAGTTTCCGCGGATCTTCCAGAGAACGGCGAAGCTGACGGCGTTCCCGAAGAGCCCAACACTACACACGATAGCGGAGAGGAGTCCTCGAAAAACGAATAATACATTTTCACACAGTGCCATTATGAAGAGGTTGTTTATGTGTCTGGTGCCTTTAAAGAGGGTGCTCCACAAGGCCGAATTCTCGCCTGATCGATTGTTCCTGGGCCTTTAAGAGGAAGGTCGCATAATGTAATAGATTCAATTCTGATGATAATAGTTTGATAAATGTCAATTATCAAAGATTTGAGAAACTCTAAGGCATCCCATAGGATCGCCCAATGTCTGGCTACCAAATCGGCGACAGTCGGTCCAGTGGAAAAAAAAACCTTAGGATGCGGGCACTCCAGCGAGCACCGATGCCCTGTGATTGCTCCAAACGTCCGCCAAACACAGCCACTTTGTGAATTATTAACCGTAGGGTTTCACGTTGAACACACGCTTGCAACTGCTTGAAGACAAACGATGGTGATTTTGTGGGTTGCTGGGCGGGTTTGGTGGATGAGACGGCCAGTGGTTTCCCCAATGTAATAATCTCTCAGGGGAGGAGAAGAATTACAATGAATCAGCACCTGTATTGGATTACAATGATCCAACCTCTAACCTGGCCACTGCGTAGCGTGTGCTGATAACAAGTTCGGTGTTGAAATGGGACGTGGCGTTATGGTGCGGTAGGCGACACAATGACGTGGATTGAGGTAGTATGGCAGAACTAAGGACTGGGTTGTCCTCTAAAATCCGTAGAGGGTTCCACTGAGTGATCTAGAACTTTGCAAATTTCCCCCTCTCATTTGATCCTCCAAGATCACGTATTAGAATTAATGTCAATTAAAAATAAATTATTGCCAACCTTTTGATATTATGTGTACCGTGGGCCTTGTATACAAGTCCTTGGTTTTGTGGGGGTTTTTTTCAAGTTCCACATACCCTACAGCACCCCTGCCTAAACCTACGCTTGCTCACTGGTGATCCGCTAGTTCAAATAAGGCACAAGCTAAGCTAAAATGGCGAACCCCTCCTGGCCTAGTATGTGTTTTCACATGGGCCACATGGTTTTCAGGCTAGGCAGGAAAGTATTTCAATGTGACGAGCTGTGACGTAGCAACGCGGCCTGGGTTATGGAAGGCGACAACGTTAAGATTAGTTTCCCTGTTAGCATTGCTTCTTTCCACATCAGGGCGTATTGTATGACTGGTCTTGTCTCTCTAGTAGCAATGGCCTTTGCAAATACTGGTGACTGGTGATGGCCCCTTGGTAGTGCTGAAGCGTCCTGCAAATAAAGAGAATGGGTAAATACACATGTAATGGATTGTGTTTACAAGCGATCTAGAGAGTAGCTATCATCTAGAGCTGATGGTAACTAGCCTCTATCAAAACTAGATTCCTTGAACATCTAGATCGAAATGTCAACTATTATCATATAATACCTCCTAGATACACCACCTTGTGTTTTTCTATCGCTATCATTTACCTTCAAGCATTTCACATTCGTCTTTAGATGATACTTGACTTTCAACCATGATAGGGACATGCTGTCAATGAACGTAACATTTAAGTATTGATATTTTTTGGACTCATAATATCAGAATAATTCGAATTACTTTGTAAATCCAGTAACGTATACGTTTACATTGTCTATCTCGAATGACGTCATCTCAAATTCATTCCACCACGGCAATGGCGTAGTATTGTCATTTTACCGGGGTGATCGTTTAGTCGGTTTTTTCCTTTTTTCTCTATGGCTAAACTTGTACCAGCACTGCACGAAAACCACCATTTTACATATGAATGCGCCCGGCGTATATAAGTATGACTTTTGCGTATATAAGGTCGTCCTATTCCCTGTGTATATACGCCTCATGTGTAGGCGGATATAAGCGTCCAGTGAAGAGGACTTCACTGAGAGCGGGCGGGGGAGGTTGGGGAGGGGGCGGGGAGAGGGCCTCTTACTGAGGACACCTTTACTTCTAGCAACACAAAGGGGCGGGAGGCAGAGGATATTTCCTCTCATATACGCCGGGTGTGAAATACAGCCAAGACGCGTCCGTATATAAGGCCTGGGCGTATATATACATATATATGAAAACAAGTCAATATTCAGCCATTACATGCACTTCCACGATGGTGTATATATATGAATAAAATAGTGGTTTTCGTGCAGTGCAGATGTGAGATAAGATATTTCCTCTCAGCCTTGGTATATTTTCTCCATAGACTTGATATTGGGAACTCGTATCCACCGCCCATGAGATATTTAGAAAAATATCCAATGGGGGATTATGTAAAAAATGTTAGCCCATTAGTCAATGTGAAGGGTGAGATAAATTCAGAAACCTATTCAAGTTTAGGATCAGAGCTGGATTCCATCTCGTTTGAATGGCTACATAACAGCTTCACCTTGTGAATTACTTCGGGATTCAAACTCGATGTGATACGAGCTCTTACCCTTAAGTTCAATAGGTTTCCTCTATAGCGCACATAGCTATTGTGCTATGGAGTCGGCCATTTTGCCCCGACACCATCAAAAACACCAGATTGCAGGACCAACTATGAATGGATTTTATCAAAAATAATTTTTGGGGCTTGCCATGGAAAGGTTTTGGCTTTTTATCACTATTATCTATAGATTATAACAACTGATAGCAGTGGTTTCCCCCCGACTGCAGTGGCGCTACCTTACAATGATCCGGCGGATGGTGACAGAACTAGCAATCACTCTGTGTGTTATTTTATTATCCATCGTATACAAAGTCCCCATTGAAAATGTATGGGGACTCAGTAAATCACGCCCCATATTATAAAACCTGTCAGATACCATAACTGTGGTATTCGGATTCAAACCTGTGGTATACGGCCTCAAAACCATGGTATACGGGAAAAATAGTCCCTTTTGCTATAGAGCAAAGAAATAGTCCCTATTGTTAAACCTTTTGATATGGCAAATACTGGGTTTGATTTATTCGAAAAGATGGATAATAAATGTAACAAACGATGATTTTGTGGACAAGCGGCTCTGTAAACCACTCGAGGTTGACGTCGTAATACACGAGCGCTAGCGAGTGTATTACGACGTCAACCTCGAGTGGTTTACGGCCTGTCCACAAAACCATCGATTATTGTCTATATATAGGCGGTGCTACTTGGAGACAGTGGTTAGACACGAGTCAGCAAACGAGCTGCTCTGTGCTTAACTGCTCGGTCCGGGCTCAGGAATGGCGCAGAGTATTCTGCCGGGAAAATTGCTCTCATACGTGAGATACTGGTCAGTTGGGATTGAAAAGATACATGTACTCGTATGCCCTGTCTTAAATCAATATTTTCTTAGTTTGACTAGGAACAGAGCTTTTAGTGCATGGGAATCCTGGGAAACATTATTTATGTGATATTTCCTGAATTCTAATGTATTGTTTATCTAAATATGAAAGTAACACCTCAATTTAGACACTTGTGCACTGGTAATATCGTGGTGCATATCGGGACCATGGTCACTTTCTTTTTAGGCCTGGCATCCACCTACTACGACAGAAATCTAGACCTACCAATATGGCACCGATACAAAAAGCAAATATCATAGACATATATCTAGACATGCCAATCCACTACACATCTTAATGGGTTTTTTTCGCAGAAACGTGGTCAACTACCCCGATATTAGGTGACCTTCCGACGCGATTTTGATTTTTTTATTGGGAGGTGCATCATAGACCATAGCCATATCGTAGCAGGTGGACGCCGGGCTTAACACCTATGATTTATATTTGTCAATTATACTCCCTGACATGTCCTGGTAGAATTACCCTGACAACTACCATTATTGTGACTACTGCAGGAAAGATGACCGCCTAATTATCTACCTGAATCTTGACAGTTAAATTGACTGCTAAGCCAATCTGCCTTGAATGAATGGTCATTGCTTGACAGTGTGACAGAACTTGGTAAAGCTGTCGAGAAAAGCCCATAATGGCACTGGTCTATCGGTGCTGATTCCCTGATATCGTGCGGAAACGCTAAGGAGATAAGCAGTACCACACTAGATAAATTACTGCGATAATGGACTAGACACTCTGAAATAAACGGTTTGTTCGTCTGCTACTCTACATTAGTGAAAAACTATAAAATCTCTTCGGACCATGATGAGGAAAATATTTGATGCATTTCCTAATTACATTCAAAGTTTGAAGGGATCTCCTACAAGTAGCCGTGGCGCCACCTGGTGGTTTTAGATATTGTCAATTACAAGTCAAAACTGGTTCTTTGGTATTCATTCTGATTCTAAAAGTGTAAGTTTAACGTTTTGTCCAGTTTATCCCATCATGATAGGTAAAATGATCGTGAAAGGCCAATTTGTATTAACTCGATTTACATAGGAAATGTACTTGAAAACATGGGTTTCTTCAATTCTTTCAAAAACAAGGACGATGACTTATAAAAATTAAATATATAGTACTATACATCTATTATATTCTGTGAAGTTTTGAGGAAAGTGCCATGATTTTACTATGTAAAAAGCAACTTTCTAGAATTTCCATATATTCTAGGCCAAAATTATCATGATATTGATCTCTAAATCAATAACGAGCATGGTGACCCCGAATTCAAAGTTATTCTGTGGGTCTTAGCATTCACCGAAGGCGTTTCGTTCATGATACTGGTTTGTTGATTGTTCTCATTGGTGCCTGGGACATAAATGCATTTACCAAGTACTAGGTTAACAATATTATTTCTACTTTTCTCATTCATCCGGGGTTACCAGATTTTGGAGAACAAAAAATATTAGCCTGTTTCCACTCGCAGATTTTTGGCTCCCAATAAATCTGTCAACCACTACCGACCGATTTTTAAACCTTTGCCTCATAGATCTGTAAATGGAAACAAAAGATATCTTTTTCACCAATTTCTGACGGATTGGTCTTCGATTGGGAGGGATTCAATATGGGTTGATTTTGTTGGGAATCAATTAGGTCATGGAGCCAAAGGTCTGTCACACAGGAACACTAAAACAGAGCCTCTGTCAGTGATTTTTCGTGCAGACTTTTAGTGTTCGCACCACTTAACCCTTAAGTGCCGACAAAATTATCTGCGATTCTTTGCAACCACAAAATCTGATAAGCTAAAATGGGAATGGTAGTTTGAGCACCTAATATCGGTAAAAGATCGTCGATATTGTTTATCAATAGTTTGTTTCCATTTGTCGAATGATCTTTGTTCCTTCTAGTGGAGATTCCTACTCCCAAAAAAAACCAAACCAAGTTGAATTGATCAGCAACAATTTTGTCAGGAAATGCTGCCCAAAATGCCCAAATTCAGAAAATAGATCGGTCACCGACCTTCTGTTTCTATTTGCCGATTCCTGACTAAAATGATTTCCTAAAATCCGTCAGGGTGGCTGACAACCTTATCGGCACCCAAAAATCAGGAGGTTGAAACATGGCATATGGATCCTTAACCCAGGAAACCCAGCACGTATTACAGGCAATAAATGGTTAGAGGCTGTAAATCAGCTCCATCTCCTGATATCAAATCTGGCGACTGAGAACAAGATTGTCAAATGGGTGGGCAATAAAAGGCACTGCTCTCCTCGAGGACTCAATGGATTAGGAACCTGGAATGGGACAAATGACAATCATGATATTTGTTTCCATCCTCATACGATTACCTTAAAGAAGGACTCGTAAATCTTGTGTCTCATCATTGACCAGAACACAAACTATAGGAAAACGGATTCTGCGAAACAATATTCTTCCTTTGACAGGACCCTTTTAGTAAATCCTTGCATCTGATTGAGTAACTTTAAGTTACAATAACCAGCATTGAGTATGAGTTTCCTATCTTAATTCTACAGAGAAAATGCCAGGTGTGAGATAATTCATAATTAAAAAGTTAACACATTGATAGCAGCTGGTACAACTACATGCTTATCATAGACAATAAAAGCCATTTGGCAGATGATAGAATATGACTTGGTAAATGTCTCATAATGGGAACACTATCTTATATTAATCCTATATGATCCAGCATGTTTTAAATGAGTGACAATATCATATTGTTGGATACGTATAGGAGTTACCCCTGCGAATTGTGTGTCAGGAATGCAAGGGTATAATGCATGTCTATGGACGAAAATTTACAAAATACTACCCGCTGCCAGTGGTGCAGTATAGATAAGGTTCAGGCTCAGTGTGACGCAGTGAAAAGGCTATGATGCGATGCCTTATTAAGTGAATAAAATATAATATAACAAGAAAACGAAGTGACTGAGTCCGTAGGGATGCGATTCTTGGCGTCGGGACGTATCTAATATGGTACTAAAGGCCTCGAACGGCCATCCGTACAAACTCAGTTACTACGTTTTCTCATATTGTGCTCGCGATAGCTCACTTGTCATTGTATTTTAGAGCGTGCTTGCACATATAAATGCATTGCCTAAATGTTAGAATGATCACATATAGACTGCATCGAGAATCGTATAAATAGACAATACTCCACGAGTTTGGATGGGCCGCAATCGTCATCGAGGCAAAGCCGAGTGACGATTACGGCCCATTCAAACGAGTGGAGTTTTGTGTATTTTACGATTTGAGTGCAGTTCTGGATTTATCTCACACCTTTTTATCAAATAAGTTATCATAAAACTTTCCCAATAATTAGAATAGACTTAGCAAATCCATACAACGTCATCTCAAATTCACTACGCCACGGCCGTGGCGTAGTATTGTCCCTTTACAGGGGTGATCATTGAGTATTTTTTTCTAATGTTTTTCCTATGGCTAAACTTGTACCAGGGGTGAGATAATATGTACTACGTGGTTAAATGACCTTAGTTACTTAGATCTAACTTCATGTTTACAAAGGAGCAGGGTTCCAGTGTCTCATTGTTTCAGAGGCATGGTCAGCTGACTTTGACCAATCCTTTGATACCGAAATGCCTCACTGGTGCTCGATATATTTGTATCCTCGAGTCAGGCAGTTGCAAAAATGGAAAGTTTACTGGATGCAAGTAGCTTACAGGAAACTTTCCATAGACAGTTTGTAACCCAAGCCTTTTATTGTTATTCACTCAAAATTGCACGTTCATTCATCATTGATGAACATACTCTTTGCTCCTAGTTTACGTCTGTTCATGACTAGAGTGTTAGGTGCGATTGTGCCTCTGGTGGCAGACCTCGTCAATATTTCCTGATTTGAGATCCAGTCCCACCACAGTCTGAGGTATCATTCCAGGGTATTGTTTCGGCAAAAACTAAGACCAAATGGATCTACTATTATCGTGAGCTGTCTTAGATGATAAAAGAAATAAAATGAGATGATGATGAATCTATTATTCTCGCTAAGCAAAATGCGCGATAGGACGAGCGCCAGATAATAGCCATTTATTTACTACGGGTTTTAGATTTAATAGGCAGCCGAATCCCTCCCCCCCCCCCCTCCCACCCAATAGATAAAAATTGAAAACCCCATCCAATCCACCCGTTATTGTTTCACTTCAATGTCCATCTATTATGAATGGAAATAGCTCTGCAAATTTATATCGCATTTGTTTTTGGTGACTGGCACATCAATCGGAATAAAGGAAATAAATATAATGAGGCGGATTAAAAGTGACCCCACAAATATTAGTAAGATGATAGACCGCTGAGCGCATGTTTACGAATCGAGCCCAATGAAAAAAACAAAAAAAAACTAGTTATCAGGTTATGCGATTTTCATGTCTGTCGACACCAGCTGCAATGCACTTCCCGGCTGATTCTTATTACTACTGAATGTTTTCTTTCCCATCGCAATAAAAGACGGTTAAGGTGAAATTCCTGGTATTATCCTACCCCTAAAAAAAAACGCCATTTGTTTGGGATTTGTTTATGTCACGGGTGTGACATAAAGTGTTGTTTATGCCACTACTTTCTGATACTGAAAAAATATGGAAACAGGGTAGGATAAAATCTAGACGCCACTCGTTTGAATTTGGCATAAATAAAGTCAGACTCAAACTCGTGACGTCTCTTGATATTATTAATCGGTTAAGGGCTTTGGTACTTTTACCTACATATTGTATCATAGGTGGCAATCCCTTCTCAATATTGTATTTTTTGTGTAATATAATCTGTGTGCAGTGAGTAAGATTATATGAACAAGAAACTCCTTATGGAATATGTAATGATCCTACAAGATATTGTACACTCGCAAAACCTTTGATACCCAGCCGAACACTGAATCCTCTAGATGGACATCACTATTTATTATCGCTACAGACATGTCTTGAATTATTTCCGTTTCTTGGGATATCCCCTTATTGCCAGTTACCGGCGTCATCTAGTGCATACGAGAGGACTATTGTTTAACTCTGGCATTGTTTTCTGGTAATGTAATCTCCCACCACCGGTCATGGTGTACTGCTTCTGTTGAGTAAACCGTCTTGTCAGATTTTACCTATAAGGATAATGGGGTCTTTTGGTGTAAAGGATGTCCTATTCCTATATATACCTATGAGCGAACAACCTATGATTACTTAACGCTGCTGGGGGTGGAATAACTTTAATGAACTCAATTTGTGATAATTGACAATATCCGCCCTCTGACCCTCAGGTTATGAGACTCATAAATTATTGACACCCATACGGGAAATGACGTTTCTTCTTTCCTGTTTATGGGACCGAGGCTTGCGGTCATTGACACGATACAGTATATAGATGACTGCAACTGACACCTATTGTACACTGCAAATTATTAAAGCTCTACTGCCAACCTTTCAACTTACCAATGATGCCTCAAGGCACACCCGTGGCTAGTACACATGACGCTCTTATTTTTATTGATATCTCAGTAGATGCAACATGGATATCTATATTTTTTCAGATATTATGTATTATTTATCACTTCATCTGCCATTCCAAACCAAACATAATATAAGTCTTGTACTTGGATAAAGCTGATCATATCACTGGAGAACATTTGTACACAAAAAAGTGAACAAAAGTTATATATTAAAAGATTATGAAAAAGTAACTAGGACAAGGTATGTCATAGGAGAGGTTGTGGGAGGAGAAAAACAAGGAGAGGATAGTGTTAGTGTTTAACCCTTTAGGGATGAATGATGCCTTGAGGCATCAACCGGCCCAGGACGAATGATACCTCAAGGCATCATTTCACTTAAACCTATAAAATCGTTTTTGACAAGGAAATAATTTATCAATTTACATGAAATCTTCAGAAAATGGAGGTATTAAATCAAAAGTAATATTAGTAAGCTAAAATAAGTGAAATATTATTAATTACCAATAATATCACGTGATGGAACATCAAATTAGGACTATATGCAAAATGTGTTCATCCTTTAGGGATATACACAATCACTAGGACCCGTCCTTATGGTGACAGCTCTGCCACAGGTGGCCGTCCGTAAAGGGTTGATAAAACATGTACATATCTTTAGTCCCGTCTTCCGCAAGTTTTCTCCTAATTGTCCTGACCTATATTCGTATGTAAGACAGTTCATGACAAAGCCATCCTATGATTTCTTGCGCTTTGTGTCAACAGAACAATGATGCCAAAGCCGTAAACCTGGCATTGGTCCACTCACTACTCAACAAAAACTCTTACTTACTCCCTCCCACCCTCTCCGGTTATTACTGGTTCTTTGGCATTTTTATTTACCATATACAATTTACCATGTATTGTATCCCATACAATTAACATTTATATTGTATATCATATATCATTATCATAATTGACTTTTATTCTACATGTCAATTATCATTTACCTTATTACATACCTTCATATTAATATCACATTAATATGTCGTCCAATAAGGTCGACATAAAATTTACTACTTTTTACTACCATAAAATTCAATAAAATTTTATCTTCCCAGCTACTGCTTCTCTACTTTTATCCAGGGTAGGGGTAATGGGTTACTCATGGCCTTTGGTCAGGGGTGGAATCCCAATTTTCACTGATGCTACGGTTACACCTGTTTCACAGCAGTCCAGGCGGCCCCAGAAGGTCACCACCGTAAGGCCACTGGGGGATCACCAGGACTACCTTGGGGGACCCTAAGTCGCTGGGATTGCAAATCATAACTCACCCTTCCCACCAGGGTGTTGCCAGCATGTGCGAAGCTCTGTCAAAAAATCTGCAACGGCAGCCCCAGCAGTCCCCCATGTGCACTCTATTTCGCTGGCTCTCGTTGTGTGTATTTCTTTTACAATATTCATTCAACTTCCAACAGTCACAGCAAGAGCATGAGATCAATAAGATATCAGCAAATGCCCGGGGAAGGTGAACAAATGTAAATGATTGTAAACATGTATACATAGTTAATTAATATTGTTGTGGTTTTTTTTTCATGAACCTTATTCCCTTCAGTTTTATAACAGTGTATTATGGGAAGGTGTACAACTACATTCTATAGCATAGGCGTCTCGGTGCATAGTTGTATTCCCATAGCACAGGACTGCAAAGGGACCGAACTTGGGCTTTACTAGACTGGCCTCAGTCCCTGTATCCTACCCCTCCACCCCTTCTGAGTGACACAGGGACTGGTCTCATCCGTAATCAGCCATGTAGACTGGCGCGATTTTGCACCACACTCCCCAAGCAGAGGTCTGGCTACTGGTCAGTCAGGAGTAGGCGAAATATATTGCTATGACAACACAGGCGGCCAGGGTACTGGAGGAGGGGAGGGGTAGGGGTAGAGGGAGGTATAGGGTTACAGGGAGTGGCTTGGGGTCATAAACAGGAGATTCTGGTCAGAGTGGACAAGTCTTTCATTCATGGACACATGCTATAATGAATTGTATTCCGATTTTCTTTAATCATTTAATTAATGTTCATATTCAAAGACTTGAGCAAGTCTAGGGAATCACTGGAGTTGCACGGGAGAAACATTGTAGTAGATCCTTGCAGACCCTGGGCCACCGGAACAAGACAGGAACACCACTTAGACTTAACCGAGATGAACCGAGGCACTGCAGGGGGTCACCTGGGAAGGGGATCGAGCCGTAGATGACTATCCCGATATCTATCCCGATGCGCCAGCCCCTGTAATCCCACAGCGCCGTAGCTTACCTGAGTAGACCGCAATCTATCAGCCCAAATAAAAGCCAAGTTGACCAAAAGTAGTGAAAATACAATACAATTGTCCCAGTGCCCCGGGAGTGGGCCCCGATGTGACCTACTGGGGCTGCCGGGGTCTGCCAGGAAACAGGCGTAAACGTAACATAAGGACATAAGCTGGAGATTTCCTTCAGAAGGACTGCATATAGAGAGCAGGTCAGGATTGTGATATTTCAATGAAACAGATTAGAAGATTATTACACGGATGCATCCCTATCTTTTTTCTCCTTAGACATGACAATCCCAGCAAATTCAACGAGACCGTGCAAGTAGAGATCCTACATAGACTGGACGTCATAGGTCCCATGGTGCTCATTTAGAAAATAATGAGCAGAGAAAAATGAGGAAAAACGAAGCATCTCGAACAGGTAAATCCATACAGTATTAGATTACATATGGTGTTATGAACTAGTAAGCTTCAGAAGGTGTGCGAAGAACAGATGTTATAGCAATGCTGCCTGACATTATTCTCATTTGAGACTCAGTAAAGTGGTACATACAATTGTTACACCTAGCTGATAGTATTATTCTATTTACTCAAATTTACACATAACAAAAGGATAGACTTTAAGAAATCAGGTTATTTCTCATAAGGTGAGGTATGTAGATATGTCTGATGGTTATATATGTATGTACCGACATAGGGACATAGTTGGTGTGACTAAATGGAATTTGTTCAGAGCCGTATTGGTCGAAAATACTAACCGAGTTCGAAAAATTCCTGGGACCTATCGGGGAGTATTCATCTAATCATGGACTATTGCTACATTTCCACCTACCGACGAAATCCCCACCGATTATGTGCACCCTATACAATAGTCGGTCAAGGAAAAAGGAAATGACAAAATGGTAAATTGGTTTCGAGGTTATGACTCTCCAAGCAGTACTAAAAATCTGATAGGAGACTAACAAACAGGTCCCATTACTGGGTCAAGGCGGCCGTGTTTTGACCCGACCAGAGCTAACTTTGTGTAGCTCTGGTGGCCAGTGTAGTGGCGAATGCAGATCGTCTGATTACATCAGATTACTCAATTCAGCACCAACTGATGGCCTTTGCTCACGCTCTGACGCCGGCAACTATTTAAGGCTTTGAACACATGGGCGGCGATTCTGTGAAAACTTATAATCGCCAGTGTAAACGCTGAAGCAGGAGACACACCAAGTGAGAAATGCAGCGATTTCTGGAATCGCCAACACAAAATGGCGTGCATGTGAGTATAATTTCATATTTCACCTGATTACTGCTTCTGATACGCTAAATGATCGGTGGAAGATATTACTATCAAATAATATCTCACATACACATCATTTTGTATTTGCGATTCCAAAGATCGCCACCTTGACTCGCTTATATACCGAGCGTTTACATTAGACGACTAAATATGTGACGACTGTAGATCGTCAAGCCAGTGGTGGCAATTTCCACCACAAAAGTCGTCGACCTCAGACCGTTAACACTGGCGAATATAAGTTTCCACAGGATCTCCACCCGTGTAGACGATTAATTCAAGGCCGCTTGAAATAGTCGCCGGCATCAGAGGGTGACCAGTAGTCGTGAGGTGGTGCCGTATTGTGTAATCTGATGTAATCAGACGATCTACAGGCGCTACGCGCTTGGTGTTTACATTAGACATTTTCTATCATTTTGCTGCTGAAAGTCGTCAGGCCGTGCAAAATGCCAGAATCGCCGGCCAGAATCGTCTAGTATAAGCGCCAGGAGAGTGTGTCCTGGCATCAGGTACATTCTGAGGTCAACGACATGTGCAGTGGACATTAGGCCCGTTTCCATTGGCCGACGACGATTGCTTAGACTTTTTGAGTTACACAGAAAGTCTGTCGGTGGTGCCACTGACTGTGTGTCGGTATAGAAAAATCGCTGGGGGTAGTAGATTTCACTCAGTGACCTAGCTTTCACTCAGTGGTGGGTGGTGCCACATTGCATAATCTAAGCAGAACTAGTCTTAGGGCATTTCACGACCTTGGTTGTTTCCATTGACCGATTTTGGGTCAGCAGTGCCAAAAGTCCGTCGGTGGTTCCTGACTGTAGATCTGTGATGGGAAATCGGCCAATGGAAACGGGCCTATTGCCACCACCTGATGACTATTTGCTTGACGATCTACTGTCGTGATATTTCCAGTCATCCAATGTAAACGCCGGGTCAGTTGTGTTTCCATCACCTGCCAACAAAACCCCCACTGATGATCTGCACCCTGTACAAAAATCGGTTGGTGGCTCTCGTTGAGAATTTATCCATGCTGATAATCATTGACCCTAAAGCACACACTCTGTTTCCACCAGACGAACAATTATGTGTTCCATGTGGACTGATTTTTCAATACGTATAGGACCTGGCAAGCCTGAAGATACTGTTTATTTAGGGTTAATATAGAAATCGCAGACTGTAAGAAAAAAGTAGTTTTTCTGTGAAAATGGAGGTGGTCACCGCCACCAATTAATTCAACCTGGGTTGATTTCGTTCATGGCCTCAAAATCGGATGTTAGAGAGAAAAAGTCACATAATCGGTCGGCACTGCTGAATTCAATAATCGGTCGTCGTAATCGGTAGGTGGAAACCCCACATAACATAACCATCGTTCTAAATAATGATGTATTTCTAGCTTGACGTTCTGCTAAGTGCTTGAAACTATTCTTTTAAGAATAGTGACAACATTTCTAAAAGTTAAACAAATGAATGAAAAAAATGTTAATGCCACACAGTTGAGTGTGGACTAATGTGGTCGGGACTGAGGCGGCAAAACTGTTTTTATGCCTCCGACTTTAGATCAGTAATGAGAGAATTAGAGATGGGTGTCATTTTTTGCTGCCGAAGATTTCTGCAGGTTTTTGGCTGCCTGAACTCTACAGACTGATGATGTGTGCGCAAACAAGATATTGTGCCAATGAACCCACGAACAAAATATTTTCGCAACAGACGACATTTTTAGCATCTACCGATTACGGAATCTTCCGAGGAAATCTATATTTTTGTATGGTAGTTCCTCAAGTTTTGGCAGCGTTAGGACTTTACAAGGTGATACAGTTAAGACCTTTAAAGAAATATTTATTAACGCACAATTCATCCTAGAGAATGGTTTCACATCATGGCCTCAAACTCATTAGTGAGGCGTAAGCAAGGCTTTATTATCCATCGTAAACAAAGGCCCCATTGAAAATGTATGGGGACTCAATAAACCACTACCCATTGTATAAAACCTGTCAGATACCATAACAGTGGTATACGGATTGAAACCTGTGGTATACGGCCTCAAAACCATGGTATACGGGAAAAATAGTTCCTTTTGCTAGAGAGCAAAGAAATAGTTCCTATTGTTATACCCGTTTATATGGCAATTACTGGGTTTAATACATTCGAAAAGATGGATAATAAATGCAACAAACGATGATTTTGTGGACAGGCGGCTCTGTAAACCACTCGCGGTTGACCTCGTAATACACTCGCTAGCGCTCGTGTATTACTACGCGTCAACCACTCGTGGTTTACGGCCGCCTGTCCACAAAACCATCGATTATTGTCTATGTATACAACCTCATAAATTGTTGAGATCCAACAGGGATTATATAACAATATACACTAAAACCTCGCTTCTGGGACACCTCTTTAACTGGGCAAGAAAACCCCTGTCATTTGTGATAAGTCAGTCGTGACAGTGAATGAAATGAAATGAGTTGGGCCGAAGGACATTTGGAAGCCGTTCAAAATATACTTCCATATCAATCATGTTGTTCCACGGAGTCAAACAATCCTGTATTGCTTATTAAAAAGTAATTTTACCATCGATCTTCCGGATCCATCAGGCTACCTGACTTCATGCTACCTGCTAATCAACTAACATTCATCAACCCATTTATCTATCCATTTATACACTTCCCTTAATATCATTCACGAATTCATTCTACCATGAGAGGAGCATATAAATCATACGGGTGTTTGATAGGGACAATAAAAACCTACCCTACCGCATATTCTTTGGCTCACGTGGTTGATAAATTACAACCAGGCTTTGAATGGGCGTATAAGCACAATGCATTTTATCTAACAGGACCTTCGCCCCATCAGTCACTGGTTCCCAGCAGCTCATGCAAATCATAAGACCCTCTCATAGCGTTTTTAGAAGGAAACCCACGAGATGGAAATAGCTTGGTCCGTACTCCACCGAGTTTGACCACAGAGTAATTCACGAAGCGAAGCTGAGTGAATTACTCTGTGGTCAAACGAGGTGGAGTGCAGACCAAGTTGTTTTCATCGAGTGGGTTTCTGATTTTATCTCCCCCCGTATAACATTATTTATTGATGAAATGAATCACCCAATTAGCCATTGAGTATTGGGTACACGAAGCTCACGGCCATGGAGTACAAGTTCCCAATGTTAAGCCTATAACCTAAAAATACCGGGGCGAGATAAACGTTAGAAGATTCTGGCCAGCGATTCTGGGCCTTGTTTTTCATTGACGACAATCGTTGATAATGATATTGTCCAGGTTTGTGTGTCCTATAGACGTGACATAATCGGCGATGGGCGACATATCGCCGGTGTACGACACGTAGGGCGGTGTGAGGTGTGCTATAGTCATGGCTCTTTAGTCACGTGGCTAAATTTGTCTCCCAAACTGTCGTAGCCCTAAGACATCTATGGACATTTAGAATGTTTTTAAACAGGTCCTGCCATCCGATTTCATAAAAAGAATATTGCAGTTTCCCATAGACACCAATACTTAAGCACTTAGCTTCTCCAAATGGCCTTCCCATAGCAGTTAGCATGGTGACATAGTATTGTTTTAGCATTTCTCATTTGTATAAATTCCCAACTATCAGAATCCAGAACTATTTGAAGATAGCAATAGAACATCAGTATCATCTAGCCACAAAGTCAAAATATTGCAGTTTCTCTCAGACACCAATAGTTTAGCATTTATCTTTATCAGATGGCCTTCCCATAGAAGTTAGCATGGTGACATGCCTTTTTATTGTATATTCGATTTGCTGATATATAAAACTTATATTATTCAGAGTTATTTGCAAAAATCAATAGAATTTAGAAATCACCCAACTACCAGCATTTGTCTTAAAGGTAAATGACATCAACAGCCATGATATTGTCCCCTATATTTGTAGATCCTGAGATGTATACCTATGTCCTTACTGAGGTGGCTACTAAGCTATGGATATACATAAGTAGATTGTTCGAAATGTCGAACTATGGTAACAAGCCAAATGTTGAATCTGAAAAAGAATCATTGGTTTCTGTTATATCTTATGATCCCTGACGTTGCTGGTTGAAAATCCTGTACTCTGTACATGAATCCTCATTGCGTCAATAAAGAAATATTTTCAGAAAGAAAAAAAAATATGACATGCATAATAAATGTAACACAGGAAATGTGTTTCAAGTAATGATAAAATACTCTGTACACATCATGACCTATCTCGGACCGGATGAATGCCACTTATTGTAAATAATTAAAACAGATTGATTTGGCGTAGCGGAAACTGAGTAATTGAATACAAACTATTCGATTGAATACTATCATGAAACATCACGAAATTTCATATGATTGTTTATATGGCATGAGTTGTCTTCGCGGAATGATATCACGAAGCGGAGTTGAGTGATATCTGTAGCGGAAGACAACGAATGGCATAGCAACAATTATATGAAATTGAGTGATGTTTTGATTTTATCCTACCCTGTCACATGTTTTTAACTTCATATGTCGCCAGTGGCATATAAATATTTTATGGCATAACCGTGGCATACAGGCCCACCATGTTGAGTCTATGGAGATTTATATGAGGGGTAGGATAAAGAGCGGTTCTGTGAACTATCACAATTAATCTATCTTGTGTACAGTAAAATTGCCTCCATTTCCATCTCCACTCCCCAACTGTAACTATATTTCACAAAGTGTCCAATGACTGGACCTTTATGGCTTCAAGCTGGCTCACATCGGCAACCTCGGGTCACCTCTTATAATCCCATTACCACCCACATATCTCATTCTCTTCAGTATTCCAACAACATTCACAATCTCCCACACGTTTGGGAAATCCATCTGGGGTAGCGGTTTGTCACTGGACTGTGGGTATGTACTTGGTATTCGTTTATTATCTCACCCCATTATTTTTCTCCATAGGCTTAACGTTCGGAACTCGTATTCCACGGCCGTGAAAGTACCGTACCTAATACTCAATGGCTAATTTGGCGAGTTGTTCCAGCAATAAATGATGTTATACGGGTCGAGATAAAATCAGAAACCCACTCGATGAGAATAACTTGTACTCCACCTCGTTTGACCGCTACGTGATTCACTCAGTTTCGCTTCATGGATTACTCCGCAGTCAAACTCGGTGGAGTACGGACCAAGTTATTCTCATCTCGTGGGTTTCCTTCTAATTCAGATTCAGCTTTGTCCGTATAACATGGTATGACGGCTCGGTGTTTTGGATGGGGGGAAGCAGGGGCGCTTTGTATAAACTAGGGACATATGGTATGTCCATCATTGATGAATGAGAGTGGGGTTATAATAGAAAAAATTAAAATATCTGAAGGTTATTTGTTCTAAACCACTCGGCAAATAGCCAATTAGCCACTTCTTCTACTGCTTTTATAGGTTTCAAATATACCAAGCAATGGTTGGTCAATGAGGTATTTCGGTCTGATATGATTGCTCAGGGTCAGATGGGCACTCCTTTGATACCCTAGGCAATACTGGTGCCGAGCACGCTACCAATGCCACTGAGCTGGCATGCAGATAGTGAAGGCATAGAGGGAAACTATGTTCCGGTGAAAGAAAGTCAGAATTACTTGGTAAGGCTTGGAAAAAGTAATTTTTCCAAGCCATACCGAGTAATTTGACTTTCTTTCATAGGCTTCCCTATTCTTATACACCTTCAAATGTGGTTTAATAACGATTATTAGCGTTATTTGCTCACCCACCATCAAACCTGAAGCCAGATCCAACCTTACCGAGTAATTTGACACTTTATGTTTTCTACCCACTACGTTTTTCATATGAATTTTGTAAGAGACAATCACTGCGCGAAAGAAGTGCATGTATCGGCTGTAAATCGACTTGTTTTCATATATATACGCCCGTATTTCACGCCAGCGTATGAGACGTGTACAACATTGTTTCCTTTTAAATACGGACGCGTCTTGGCTGTATTTCACACCAGGCGTATATGAGAGGAAATATTTTCTGCGCGATTTATATACGCCGGGCGTATATGTGTGGCTATAGAAAATAAGAAGGGTTCGCACCTCCTCCCCCAGCCCCCGCTACTGCTGCGAATTATCAGTGTGTTGTTTTAATGTGACTAAACCAAATCCAAGCCGCTACCCCCTGCAGACTCTGATCAGGTGAAGGCATCTGTGAAATTTAAAACTGAGGACATCCAGGGGTTACAAAGATGCAACACCAATCAGAGCCGAGACTCCAATACTCAGTTGTACGTATCATCTTCGCATCTCCAATTAACAACTGATTGAGTAAATTGATCATTCCGTGGAGTTTTCTATCAACATGAAAGTGGATGGCTCGTCTATCAGCAGACTTGGACTAGCACACACTTAGCGACGTATTCTTTAACACATTGGCAGATACATCTTATGTATTCCTGTTTATGTTTTTTCTTATTCTTATGTATGTATGTGAAAATGAAATCAGTACGTGCCATAAAAATACAGAAGAAACAGTTTATACAATGCACCCTCAACGGTTGTGACACCACCAGCAGACTTTTAATCCTCGTTCCAATCGGGCATTGAAAATTGCAACGATTTTTTTGAGTTATCCTAAAAGTCTGTCGGTAATGTTCTCCGACTCCACGTCGGTAAAAGATAATCGGTGAGGCTGCAGTGGCTGCCTTGTTTCTATTATACGGGAACTGGCTTACTGTCTTCGTACGTCAAAAATACCCCGTACGTCAGAGTGTGACGTACGGCTATACATACGTCATGGGTAGCAGCGGGCAGTATGTGTGGGTCATACGGCTATAGGTATATAATTAGTAGAAACCAAACTCGAGTTAGACTTGTCAATGTTTTTGCCACGACGGGAAGGTCGTGTGTTACTATACGAGGCGTAGTCGAGTGTAGTGAGGAGCAGACCTGACCAGAGTGGCATAGACATTGACAAGTCTAACTCGAGTTCGGTTTCGTATTTATCCTACCCCGTCTATGCTTATATTACTGTTAAAAAGATAAATATTGAGTCAATGACCAACAGAACTTTTTTCATAGTAGCTGACATCCTGCTCTCTGATAGGTCAATATTGTTATTACTCTAGTGGCATAAAAAACACTTTATGTCACGGCCTGCCAGATAAAATTTCCCTATGTTAAGTCTATGGCCGTTTTTTTATTAGGGGTAGGATAATAATACGTTCTACATACGTGCATCCTTATCTGCTTTGATTTCGCACTAGATCTTGAGGATCACCATTTTCAGTCTGTCAGTCTGTGAAGAAATCAGTCGGCAGTGGGCCTCATTGCGTAATATGTGAAAACATGTTGATGGTGCCAATACGGGCTAGATTTATGAGTTGTCTCCGATAAATTTGATCAGATCGAGCTCTGGTGTCGTCTGCTCGGCGGGTGCCTGTGTTGCTATACATTGATTTCGTATATCTAATGTCGGAGACAAACCGAGCGAGTAACGCGGCAATTTCCGGAATCGCCAACACAAAATGGCGTATATGTGAGCTATTATTGCATATTTCACATGATTATTGCGTCAGAAATGCTAAATTATTGGTGGGAGATATTACTATGAAGTAATATGGCACATAGACGCAAATCTTTGTTGGCGATTCTGGAGATCGCTTGGTACTCGCTAGAATGTGTTGTCTGTCGCTCAAAGCCTGCGGGTGAAGCTCAAGGGGTGCAGTTTGTCACGCATAAGGCTGTTTCAATTGGCCGACGAAAAGGTTGTAGATTTTCTGAGTTACCCAGAAAGTCTGTCGGTGGTGCCACTTAGTGCGCGTCGATAAAGAAGGGTAGTAGATTTCACTCAGTGACCAAGCTTTCACCCACTGGTGGGTGGTGTCACATTGCATAATTCTCTACCTGTCTCGTTTCCATTTACCAGATATTTGGGACAAACTGCCATAAAGTACTAAACTAGGAGCAAATGGAATGTTCATCTTAGATGAATGAACGTGCAAATATACATGAATGACAATTAAACGGTTTGAGTTACATTCAGTCTAAGGATAGTTTTCTGTAACCCACTTGCACCCAGTCAACATGCTATTTCTTCATCTGCCTGAGTCTAGGATCCAAACATATCAAGCACCAGTAGGTCAATCAGGTATTTTTGGTCTTGGGTGATTGGTCATGGTCAGCTGGGTAAACCTCTAAGACCCTGGGACACTGGCTTCCTGCTCTGTTCTCACTATTACAGTGAACGGCATGCAGATAGTAAAGGGATAGTTTTCTGGAAGCAAACTGAAAGTTCACTGTGACCACTCTAAATTCTAGATGATGTATTTAGCGTGTGCAAGCACGCTCTAAAAAATCGGGATAGCTCATATTCTAAACTACAGATAAAAGATTATTTATTAAAACATTTACAAATATAATGAAGGGAATAAAGATCTACGCACCCAGCCAGTCGAGTTGTGATAAATATCCAGTAATGAGATAATATGACTCAATTTGATTCTTTTGTAATTATTTCTTCGGAAATTTTATAGACTCAGTACTCATCTGATTATTAAAGCATTAGCCTTGACCTGATGAAACCTATCCCTTTATATCTGCGTGCTTTTCACTGTGATATTGGGGAAATTGCAGAGCGTCACATGAGGAGATTGTACTCCAGTAGAGAATCTCAGCACAATTTCGGACAAATTCCTTGTGAGTTATATGAATTTCAGTGTGTGAATTCCAGTTTATAGATCTGCAAGTATAAATAGCAAAACTGTGGAGAAGGGGCCAATATTTCTGATTGTGCTATTACGCAATAAGGCACCACTGTATGATTAATTCCGTCCACAAACCTTTCAAATTGCTTTTGATAAAAGCAATGAGAATAATTGGTTACTCCTGGCCTATGGTCAAAGATGGCTATTCCACCTCCCCCCTGGTGTTTCCCCTGCACCACACTCCTCCCCTCCACCTCCGGTTCTCATCACTCCTCCTCACGCTCCCTTTAGCTTCCACACCACACACACGCTTCACTTTTACACCCACCCTCCCACACCTCTTTAACTTCGCCTACCTTCATAGGCTCTTTTCTTTTATATTCTATTATATTATATATTCATAATTGACTCACAGCAGCAGGACGCGGGAACCTCCCCGTGTCCGCTTCCCTTGTCTCTCTATTACGTGGACGCAAGCGGTGGACGAAGGAGGTGAAACATTGATACGCCCCGTCTTTACACATATTTGACTCACTACCCTATCAGTCTATTATTATCACATATGTTATCAATTATCAATATCAATAGCCAATCAATAATCAATATTCATAAGTACAACTAAAACCCTTATCTTCTTATAAAATTCAATAAATTGTATTTGCCCAATTCCAGTCTCTTCTCTTTTATTCAGGGATAAGGGGTAATGATCCAGCATTTCGGTTTGGAGGTTCCGCAATTTCTTCATTCCGATATTGCGTGGTGGAGCACCACCTCACGATTTCAGTCGTCTAGTGTAAACGCCGCCATGCTTATTGCCTCCTGCCTCACTCGTCGGGCTCTTATTATGCTAGGAGAGACATGTCTAAATGACGTATGTTGACAATGGTTAGTTTGGAAATTACCAGCGGTCGAGAAGCAGGCCCTTCTTCACACTATCTTTGGGCCACCCGTCTCGTCCACTCGTCTCACATCCTGCCTCGGCACCGGACCTGTCTGCTCTGTAAACCTCGCCCACCATCGAGGAAAGGTATGGAATTCTACTTGGGAGTCATTTCTGGGTACACTCTCCTAGCAGAGATCCTGCACTCTACCTCCTGTGGCCGCTTGCATCGACCTGCCACTTTGGGACAGAATCTGTCCCATCCGCCACTTTTTCAAATATCTTAAATTCTTAGCGCTTTGGGAAGGATTTTGTGTTCTACTTGTAAATAGAGATGCATATATATTGAATGGTAAATAATTCACACTCATTTTCTGTTATTTGCTATGTTGAATCAGACATTGTCTATGGGATTCTGTTCTTCAGGGAGAAACACCTCATGTGTTGCATGGTTGTGTTTGTCAACATAACACTAGTGCTCACTGATCAAATATCTTAAATTCTTAGCGCTTTGGGAAGGGTTTTGTGTTCTACTTGTAAATAGAGATGCACATATTGCATGGTAAATAATTTTTGTGGTAAAAGAGCATATCCGTGGCCTCTAGCTTTTAACATAGGGAACGTGACTTTGCGGGCCCGATACCCGACGATCTTTCGCCGTTTTCGAACCAAACGATCGATTCTAACGTATTAAAAATGCCAGATTCGGAATCACCACATATTATTTACCAAAATGTGAGGTTATTTACCTGAAACTAACCGTTATTTTCGCCGTGATGGGTAAACAAAGTTGTAATTCCGACTTTTCATAAACGGCGCCATTTCAGTGTCAACCTATATCAATGCGTAGCCAAAGCACTCACTAAAACCTAACCCTAAACCTAACCCTAAACCTAACCCTAAACCTAACCCTAAACCTAACCCTAAACCTAACCCTAAACCTAACCCTAAACCTAACCCAACCCAAAAATAGGGTTATGGTAAGGGTTAACCCTAAAATTGGGTTAGGTTTATGGGTTAGCGTTAACCCTAACCCTAAAGGGGACAAAAAGCAAAACACAGGTATTGCCAGGAACCAGCTTATGACAAGTAGATCCGGCTCTTTTGAAATGACTAACAAGTTACTAATGACAATGTTCTCCAACATATCCCGGCGGAATTAACAGTTATTTACGGGTAGATAACATTATAGTTTGGTAATTAATATGTGGAGATTCAGATTCTGGCTTTTTTCCTCGGTTAAAATGGATGATTTTATTCGAAAACCCCGAAAGATCGTAGGCTACCCGGTGCGTTCGCTATGTTATAAGCTTGGAGGCCACCGATCTGCTCTTTTACCATTTTTGTTATTTGTTATGTCATTTCTGTTATTTGTTATGTTAAATCAGACATAGTCTCTGGGATTACTCTCTACCGTGGGAAGCACATCATGTGTTGCTGGGCTTTATTTGTCAACATGACACATGTGCTCACTCAAAGGGGCAGTGTAATCAACTGTGGATTTACACATTATAAAATGGGTTAAAGCTGAAAAAAAACAACTAGATTGTCTTTGAAGCTCATTTAACGATTCCCAGATTTCCCAACACACAAGATATCAGTTGTTTGAGTTTCATAACTTTCGACGGTTTCCCTATTTTGAATCTAAAATGTTAGCTGGCCCCCCTGTCTTCGAGGATACCTTGCGAACCAGCGTTAGGTTGAGGCAGAGATTAGTAAGCATTAGTGCTGCAAAAGATCTGCTGGGTAAGTGTTCTGGATATCAGCCAGAAAGTTCGTTTACTTCGCTGAAGCCTTAAAACAATTTGCAATTGCTTTTAGTTTGGTTTCTTTTGGTTCCTTTGTTAAACAGAGGTCGGGTGTCCTAGTTTCCTTCATCCAGTTTTCGACCAAAAGACCTATATATATCATTTCCTTCCAATTTTACTGAGAATTATAAATCCCTTGTCATTTGACTAAGTATTTCCTAGCAACATAGGAACCAAACATGATGAAATTAGTTCAAATCTACTTTTCTACTTTTGTATCACGACATATTTGACCAGATCATAACCTGTGAGAAATCACCTCGATATCCTCACATATGTTGTGCATTAGGAAGTAATTTATTAACCGCTTTAAAGGAGTGCCGTAATCAAGGAATAGTCTATACATATTAATCCAGTCAAAATAAGCAAAAAAATGGTTTAATCAGTCCCAAAAGGCAATACATTTAATTTCAGTGGCATTCACCTCACTATACCCTACAAGATACCAGAATAAAAATCAAATTAGCATGAATCCGCCAAACACTAAACATATGTTTTCTGAGATGGGGAATTCATAAACATGGGAGACTTTGAAATACCCTAATTTTGATTGGAATGAAAAGGCAAACATGGTTTAAGATGCAAGGGTATGTTTTCTGAGGTGGGGGATTCGTGTATAGCACCAGGGGAGGCCTATCTGTTTGGTGAATACGTGATATTAGGAATTCATCCAATACGGCTGGATCGTAAACATTCAAATATATTAGCGGCCTTATATAAAATGATAGACATATAGTGGTACATAATGGATGACATACTCTCCAGCTGTAGTATACGGAAACTGGCTTACTGTCTTCGTACGTCAAAAATACGCGGTGAAATTATTGACCACATACATCCCGATGCCGTGGGCAGAGGGGCGTATGTGATCAATGATTTCACCAAGTATTTTGACGAAGACAGTCAGCCTGTTTTCGTATTATTATATACCTGAAAATGGCGAAATTTTACCTAGTTACGTGATCACATACCCCGTACGTCACAGTGTGGCGTACGGGTATAAATACGCCATGGGTAGGAGCGGGCAGTATACTTAGTTCATACAGCCACAGGTATATAATAATATAGAGAAACAGGCTTACTGTCTCCGTACGGATTAAATACGCGGTAAAATCGGCGATCAGATGAACCGATGCCGAAGGCAGAGGTTCATCTGATCGACGATTTTACCAAGTATTTTATCCGTACGGGGACAGTCAGCCTGTTTCTCTATTATTATATACCTTAAAATGTCCAATTTTTAACCTTGCTTCTGGGTGAGTTTTTGGATTTCGCCGCCGTACATGCCCCGTACGCCACATACATACCCCGTACGTCACCTAGGTGTCGTACAGATATAAATATGACATGGGTAGGAGCGGGCCGTATGTATAGGATATACTACCACAGGTATATAATAATATCGTAAAACTTGATGAGGTTTAATCTTGTCCACGGTATTCCACGACTGGAGTTTGGCAAAGTGACTTCATGAGGCGAAGCCGAGTGAAGTCCGGAGCCAAAACTTCAGGAGTGGAATGCGGTGGCCAAGATTAAACGAATCAGGTTTTGATTTTATCCTACCCTATCTCCTCGATTTTGGAATATTACGTGATAACAATACTGTATGCCACTAGTGGCATATAAAACTCCGTATGCCAGTCAGCGTGGCATACGGAAACGCAATGTTAAGCCTATGGGATTTTATATTAGGGGTAGGATAATAATGTGGCACTGACAACATCTCAGTTGAAAAAATCTAGATGTTAGAACATCATTGATCCCAATGGCGGCAATGATCAGTGATAACGAGTATCCAATATGCTGCTTAATGTATCTATGATGGTAGTGATCACAAAGTATTCATTGATATATTCAGAAGCTTATCTGAATAGTGACTTATTTACAGGCTTACACAATGTTAGGAGGCTTAGAAAATCAATTTATTTCCTATTTGTTAACTGATAGGTTGGACAAGAGAAATTGCGTGTAGGGTGGCAATCAAACTTAGTTAGAGACAGAGAAGAACTCTAGGAAAGCTTTGGACTCTTGGGAGTCTTAGCACAAGGGCTTATGGGTAATAATCGCTCTGATTCAGAATGGGAAGGGAATAGGAACTCACTGTTTTATACACCATAAAAAATGGGGATGGAAAAGGGAGCAAGACCGAGTATGATCAACAATTGTTTTGTTTGCTGGAAACAGTGTTATGTGCCCATGTTGAAAGAAATAAAATGTTTTTGCTAAAAAAAACCATTATTTCCTATTTCTAACCATAGTGGCGTGTACATATAGAAATACTAATCAGCGTGGGTCATCAGGCTAGTGGGCATCACAGGAAACATAATCCGCAGTCGTTTGGGGAGATTGATGACACTCAAATACGCTGGAGCTGCTCCGAGTCGTTCTCTGAAGGGCAGTGATCTCATACCCCAAGCATGGCCTGACTATTTACGACCAGAGTTTACAAACATGCTCACACTTACTGGAACATGTGTCGGCCAATGCTGGCACCACGATAAACAAAGTTGGAGAGTCTGGTAGGCATGGTGTGATCTGTAATAGATACCTGCACTTACTCATGATGTGATATCAGTCCCTCCTTTATCTCACCCCTGCTAGTTTAGCCATTGGAATAACATTACAAAAGTTTTACCCAGCGATCACCGGGGTAAAGTGTTAGTACTATGTCATGGCTGTGGCAGAGTGATTTGAGATGACTGTCCATTATAATTGACTGACCAATCAGAGGCCTGGATTTGAGGGAATACATCAAAAAAGAGATTCATATATTCCGAACTAGGTTTGCGTAAGCGATTTGCATTATTCAGATATTGTGATGCTATCTAACGTCTGTGAAAGGCATGAGATAAGTCCGGGGGGCCGTTGAATAATGTTTTGTCGTCCGTGAGGCTGGATGATACGACATATCTAACAATGAACGACATCGTCCGTAAAAAATGTCGTACAATTCTCATACGCCTATACATTTCTTATATAAATGCCGACACGCACTAATACACTATCGAGCGATGCAGTGGTATTTCTGAGATCAGCAGGGCCACTGGCGCAGTACCTGTATATCTGTTGGAATGGTCCACCATTTTTCAAAAAATTATTCAATCGTTACCAAATGTTGAAATTTGGTATACATGTATCACATATGAATAAGAATGTCTGTTGAAAATATACTTTGGGTAATGTATAAAACATGGGGACTCAGTAAACCAGGACCCATTATATAAAACCTGTCAGATACCATAACTGTGGTATACGGATACAAATCAGTGGGATACAGTCGCACAAGTCCAGCAACTCAAGTCAGATAGTCGGTAGTGTTACTGTCAACTATTGCTATAAGAAATTGACTTAAACATTGATCACTGTACTGTACGTTACTTGAAAATTATCTTTCTGTCCCCTTGATGCTATGACTACTTACAAGTATACTACACTATTCTCCTCGAATTTTGTAAATCATCCTTTCTTAATTTGCCCCCCCCCCCCCCCTCTCCTCACACCATAAGTCTGTAAAGGATGTCCACGATATGACCGTCAATAATATTGTGTTACATAATTAGGAGGAAACCCATACCTATATATCGGAGCTTATTATATATATCATCCATCTCATTTAATTATATACTTCTCATTTTTTCCTTGCTTGCTTTAGTTAGATGATATAGTTGAATTTGGTTCAAGACGATAGTGCTTAGGATGATGATTATTGAATTCATCTCTGTGTTAATCAGGTATATATTCTTTTACCTTTATGAGATATATTCTATGATTTCAAGGGATAAGACACTTGTTTAATGTAGCATTAACACATGGAGTATTATGGATATACAATTGTTCAAGGTGGAGAGTACACATGTTTATTAATTATATCATAATTGCCTAAGGAAACAATAAAACTTCATATAATTTGCAATTGGCTGATCAATTAAAAAAATCCATTGCTAAAAAAAAACTAAAAACCCCTGCTATTACATATTGTTCCATGTACGATTCAACCTTGACTGCACTTTTGGCACTAAAGAGCCAGGGTGAAAGAAAAGCATACTGCCGAACACGACGATGATGTAAAATGCATTCCCTGAATCAAATCTGATTAGAAACGACAAAAAAACCATTGCGCTTCTTATGGAGCGCGTGGCTGTCACAGTGAATTATCTAAATGTATAGCAATGAGCGGCTCAAAACATTTCCTAACATTACATATATGTATTAAGTATGATGTAAAGTCCTTACCTATCAGCTTGTGCTTTCTTGACATCTATGTACAGTAGAACCCCGCATAATGGACACCCCGTAATTAAGCGGACACCCCGATTTAACGGACACCTTTGCTCGAAACGGATCCCCCTATTAGATGTTTATTTCAACCCGTGTAAGCGTATACAGTGCGTATAAGCGGATTCTTTGGCCCAGGAACTTCTTAGTCGAGGTTTTACTGTAATTCTCATCTACTATTCCATACATTTCAATCGCTTCTGCAACTCCTAAAATATGCAGAGTTACATATGGTAATATCGCATCTGTAATACATGTGACTAATTACACTGTGCCAGAGATGTCTACCCTTATGAGTCCCAATTATACCTAGCAGCCTGCCCACATTGAGGCTGAAACATGCGTACAGGCATTACCATCGATGGGAAGAAAATAAATGGAATTTTCTCGTTATTCTGATAGGAAACATGCTATAGGAGTCTCTAAAATTAGATAATTTTGATTTGTTGTACGCGCTAAATTCTCCGAAACCAATATCGTTCTGTCCTATGAATAACTAAGGCTTGTACATGAAGACCCTATCCTGTACTTCGTAGAAGGGTTATCCTTTAATAACATATAAGTTTTTTCGCTGAGACAGTCTTAGACGTTTATAGGATAGTCCAGAAGTGTTGAATAAAATTGTCCCTGGATCCCGTTGGCATGCTGAAAAGGGTTTTCACGTATGAGCCTAGATTATTCAACAGGCCCCAAGTGCGAACTATGCCTTGGGCAGCAGACATCGTCTGGGACCTTCGCATTAGATAAGGTGCCACAAGGTTGATAAATCTGGTATAATGGTGTCTGCATACTCGATTAACAGAAGTATCAAGGGACCAGAGGATCTACCAGAAAGCGATGTTTAATTAAGAATCAATCGCCTATGATTAAAATCTTATATAAAACAGATTATTTCAGAGCCGCAGCAGCCTGCACCGTCAATGAATATGTATTCGCATATAATTGTAAGGCCTGGTGTCCACCTACTACGATAGAAATTTAGACCTCCCGATATGGCAACAATACACGAAGCAAATATCGGAGACATATGGGGAAGATGCAAATCCTTGGAAATATATCTATACATGTACACGCCAAATGTAAGTACATGTATACTACCCGCGTATACATGTCCCGCACAGGATATTTCTTTTCATATACGCTTTGGGGAAAATACAGCCATTATACGATGATGTATACAAGGAAAAACACAGTCCTATACGCCGTATACACTGGCGTGCAATATACGCG
This sequence comes from Alentia gelatinosa, assembly GCA_950022655.1. Classification (NCBI taxonomy): domain Eukaryota; kingdom Metazoa; phylum Annelida; class Polychaeta; order Phyllodocida; family Polynoidae; genus Alentia; species Alentia gelatinosa. Next base: position 163,495,034 of record OX465579.1, read on the forward strand.
TAAACATATATAAACATGCCAATATATATAACAAGGAGCTACTAAGTATACAAAGGGTAAACACAAGAGCTCATGCAGCACCAAAGTTTGAAATCAAACTCCCGAACTGTGAAACTTACAAAAGGAGCCTTGAATACCATGGAGCCAAAATATGGAATGAGCTACCTACAGGAATAAGACAAACTGACTCTCTAACAAAGCTAAAATTAGAACAACAAAAAATCATGTTAACAAAAATTCCATGATTGTATGGTCATGTCCTATTTGCTAAAAGCATACCTGAATCAATGTAACTGCATGTTAATGACCAACGACTAATGTACGACAAAAGAGGTGTTACCTACCAATCAAATGTATCGTATAATGAACTTATACCCAAACAGTGTTACTGTTGTGTTAAACTGTACTTGTAAATATGTTGTGAGCGACACATGCTCGAAGTGATCAACCTCAATGATTATATTGGAATGTAAACTGGTAACGCGTTAAGACCAGCTCTCATGAGTTGAGCGTTTATCAGTATAAATAAAAGTCTTAAAAAAAAAATATATATATATATATATGTATATATATATATATATATATATATATATATATATATATATATATATATATATATATATATATATTCATGCATGGAAGAACTGTATTAATACAGAATGAATAAAGTCTAAGGCCCGGCGTCCACCTACTACGATAGAATCGTAGACCTCCCGATATAGCACCGATCAAAATCGGTGCTATATCGGGAAGGTGCAAAATCGTAGACATATGTTTAGACATGCCAATCCACCATGCATTGTATTGGGGTTTTATCGGTGTCTGATCGCAGAAACGTGGTCAACTGCCCCGATATTAGGTAACCTTCCGACACGATTTTGATTTTTTATCGGGAGGTGCATCGTAGGGCATATCGGTGCCATATCGTAGTAGGTGGACGCCGGGCCTAATAAGAAAAAAGTATATTTGCATTTTCATGCAGTGCTTTTGGGTTTCTAACTGAATATTGCACATATATGATTGCGTCACTGCATTGATTTTATTATCCACCTAATACAAAGTGTCCATAGAAACACATAGGGAGTTTGTATGGACGTAGTCGGCGCATACGGATATGTTGTATGCTCCGGGTGGCGCATACGGAAAAATAGTGCGTATAGAAAAATCACTACGCGTTAACTCCTCGGAGCATACGGCCGCTTGTATCTGAAACCAGTCAATATTGTGTATATATAGGTTCTAGCGACGGATGCGGAAAAAGAGTAATTGGAGATACTTTTTATCAATTTCCTACTGAATTAGCGAGTGTAATCTAAGTATGTGTGAGGTAATTCATGGTACTTAGAACGTTGTTTATTGAGAATATGAAGCCCTACGAAAGTGTGAGTAGAATAATAGCATTCAGCAGAAGTCTTTGTTGTAGTGTGGGGGGTGACGGGTCCTTTGTCCTCTGATGCGGCCCACGTGACCACCTTGGGAATATCCGGGAGGAGAGTGGAGCGGGATTCACACGTAGAAACAAAAATATTTAAAATGGAATTCAAACGTGCAGAGTAAAATACCTGAAGTGGGATTCACACGTAGAGACTAAAATACCTGATATGGGATTCACACGTAGAGACTGAAATACTTAAAGTGGGATTCAAACGTGGAGACTAAAACACCTGAAGTGGGATTCACACGTAGAGACTAAAATACCTGATATGGGATTCACACGTAGAGACTGAAATACTTAAAGTGGGATTCACACGTAGAGACTAAAATACCTGATATGGAATTCATACATAGAGACTAAAATACCTGAAGTGCATGGGATTCACACGTTGGGATTCATGTACCTCACAGAGTGTTTATCTGAGACAAATCCTGCAGAGATTTTCTACTAGAATACAATCTCCTCGTCTGAATTGTAGGGTTCCTTTTCTCTGAGACATGTTATTTTCCCTGCAATTAGCGGCAACAATTATCCCTAATCAGGTACAGAATCTTATGAGGTTTTGATTTTAAACACATTTAAAATTTAGAGAGGCATTTTGCTGAGACAAATGTACTTCACATGCCCTCCTCCCCCCCCCCCCCCCCCCCCAGACCGTGAGTCTCAGTGGTCTCAAATTACACTAAAGTGGGATGGGATTCACGTACCTCAGAGGCCATTTCTCTGAGACAAATCCTGTTGAGATGCGGTACTGGAACCCAATCTCCTCGTGTGAATGACATGGTTCCATTTTGCTGAGTCAACTTTTTTCCCTTGCAATTGTCGGTGACAATCACCCCTAACAAGGAACAAGGAACACCCCTAACAAGGAACAGAATCTCATGAGATTTTGGCTTTAAACAGGTTTAAAATTTAGAGGGACATTTTGGTGAGACAAATGTATTTCACACATCCTCCCCCAATCTGTGAGTCTCAGTGGTCCCAATTAACACCTATTCACATGGGGAAGTACCCTGAGTCGGCGACTGTGTACCCTGTTTACCCTGTGTAGGGGTGTAGGGGCGAGACTATATACCTGTCAAGTCTTCCAATGTGAATTGAATTCGCCATGTTACCCTGAGACTGTAGAGCACCCCAATCTGTGAAACTTTGTACCCAGCTGCAAATAGTAGCCGACTGGTGCAAAGGTGTGAAGTACACCAGTCTCAGGTCCATTTGTCCCATCGTGTAAATCCCACTTTACTCAGACCGGGAAGTGCCGTGAGTGGGCGACTGTGTTATCTATTTAGGGGTGTAGGGGTGAGGCAATGTGCCTTTTAACTCATCCCATGTGAATAGGCCTTTTTCCGTAGGCCGGTGTCGCACCTTATCTGCTTAGTTACGCCACAGCTGAAGCCAAACATTCACCTAGAAACGTATACTTTAGCATGGGACCACTGAGTGTATGAGCGTAATACGTTCATAATACCTGTGTACATTATTTCCAGGGAAATAAGAGTGATTGCATTGTATTCTATGGTATTCCAGCTACAATTTGATGTATCATACATGTATATCACCTTAATGATGCTTTAGATATAGCTTAGATAACACAGGGACACCTAAACTGAATACACAATAATACATTGGCAGGCCTAGCTATTATATGCTTATCTTTTTCCATGTTTATACCAAGATAATTATCAACTAAAAAGTTGAGACATCCCAGACTCGTTGGTACAATACCCTTGTTTGTTCCAACAATTTAATCTGCCAAAAAACTACACTCCTGTAATCACACCCACCGTTCACACTTTAGGTGTGATTACTGTGTGGCTCTATGGGCATATTGCCTGACTCGGCCGTGTTTGTCCGCCGTGGGCCGTTAGGCGGCGCTGAACGGCAACACCTGTATTGAATCCACCATGTTTCCCTGAGACTTTAGAACTCCCCAATCTGTGAAACTTTGTACCGCGTGGGAAATAGTCGGCGACTGGTGAAAAGGTGTGACATACACCAGTCTCAGGTCCATTTGTTCCTACATGTAAATCCCACTTTAATGAGGGGTTCATGTACTTGAGATTGGTGTACTTTACATATTTTCTCCGGTCTCCAATAATTTTCCCTCTGTCCAAAAATCTCAGAGAAGAATGCTGAAATCGAGCCTTCCCAGGCTTAGGGAAAATGGCGGATCTGATTCTCATGGGAGGACACACCCGGTATATAGTCTCAGTTAAACTTTGCCATTGAGACTAGGGGACCCTTATTATCAGTGGAATGTACCCTCGAAAAAAATTTAAATGTTTAAAATCCAAATTGCTTCAGACTATGTACCTAGGCAGGGAAAATTGACGCCGACGAAATTTCCTCCTCCTCAGGTCAGGGAGTTGAGGAGACTACGTACTGGCAAATAATCTCAGACAAAACCAGCTGAAGGTACATTAGTCTCGTCATGTGAATCCCACTTTAGACGGGTGTACTTCACACCTTTTCCCTGGTCTCAGCCAATTCTCCTGTGGTACAAGAATCTCAACAGATGGTGACACACACTTCCAGCAAGTGCGCGACATGCTACAGACCAAAAAGAGTGAATACAATTGATTAAATGATATCGCAAAGATAATAGTATATAAACTAAGATATAGGGGACAGAACCATTGTTAGTTCATGAAACAGCCACTAGGCGGTCGGGGGACAGAACCTTTATTCTGCTCTTTGCTCTTACCAAATTCAACTGCCTTTCAATGTTTTACCATGGTTCCCTTGACTCTCTACACCCATCCCAGAGCAGGAAGATATAATGATAAAACCCATGACATGATGTTTTTCACATGGAACACTTTATATACATATGTGAGCAAGACTAGAGTAGTGACATTTCCCAATTATCACTCACCTCTTTTGCACCTCCATTAGTGAAGAACACCTACTTTTTCACCTCCATTAGTGAAGAACACCATCTCGGGGGGCGTCATGGCAGCCCCCATGGATCATAGGCTATATGCTGTATACATTACAGTAATATATACTGTTGCTCAATATTGTTTAAAACTGCGGCCTAACAATGATATAATGAGAGTCCTATTGAATTGTGGCTAACTACTATCCCATCACTTCATCCTTGTTCATAATCAAAGACCATGTATCCAACAAAAATGTAAATTAATCCTGTATTTATTGGAAGATCTGCTAAGCATATGAATGAACACTTGAATTATTGATACAAGTCGCTATAACTCAGGTTTGCGAGCAGCTCAAGGTCACTAGAAGTCGACGGTGCACCTGTGCGAAATTACTGAGCTTGTTAGAGCATGCTTGCACGCTCTATATATGTTAACCAAGGGTTGGAGTGCTCACATGGAATTCCAGCTTGTTGCAAAAAAAACTCCCTTCACTATCTTCATGATATTCACTCTAATATCATGAAAGAAGCAGAGGGCTAGTGCCTCACTCTCTTAGAAGCATGCGCAACTGACCATGATCAATCACTTGAGACCGAAATAGCTCATTGGTGCTTGATGTATTTTCTATCCGGCAGTTGCAACAGAATTGGCAAGTTGACTGGGTATAAGTGGCTTACAGAAAAAGATCCCGTGACATCCAAAACCTTTTAATTGCTCAACAACAGCAGAACTTTCAACCACAACAATGCTATTTGTTTACTGTCACCATAGTTACATATCAAAAATAAGTGCTCCAAGGAAGTACTTCAGTAGTAGATATATATATATATATATATATATATATATATATATATATATATATATATATATATATATATATATATATATATATATATATTGTCTATATCCTTCACAACATCCGGTCGGATGGTGCAAGGGTGGGCAGGTAGGTGTGGTTGTAAGGTGAATAGATAAACCTTTTTCATTTTCTATCTATACATGTATACGCCAAATGTAAGTAACATGTATACTACCCGCGCAAACATGTCCCGCACAGGATATACGCTTTGCGGCAAATACAGCCATTATACGCTGATGTATACAAGGAAAAACACAGTCCTATACGCCGTATACACTGGCGTGCAATATAGGCGTATACATATATAAACATGCCAATATATATATATATATATAGTTAAAGTAAGCACCCCTGTTGAAGCGAGTTTAATCGCGAAACGAAGTGTGTCAAAAACTTTGAATTGAAACAATGGGTATTAATAAAACTACAAATTTGAATTTCCGGAGTTGTTGGTTATTGATAGCTCACCGTTTATTTATTATTTGTTCATAATTGCACGCTCGTCCATCAATCGTGAACATACCATTTGCTCTAAGTGTGATAACTATCCGCTGACTACCGCTGCATAGTATGCAAAGCCTCACGTAATCAAAACCAGGGTCTGAATTCCTCCCTAGGAGGCAGCGACACGGGGTCTGTGTTAACACGTCAACAATTTACTCGTTAGCACACTTGAAATTCTGTTTCGATAAATTCTGCGGCCGTAAACCACGAGAGATTGGCGCATAGTTATACGCGAGCGATAGCGATAGTAACACACGAGCGACATCGAGTGTATCACGAAGTCAGCCACGAGTAGTTTACAGAGCCGCCTTTCAAAAAAAACCATCGTTTGTTGCATTTATTACTGATCTTCTCCAAAAGTTTTAATCCAGGAATTGCCATATTGAAGGGTATATCCATAGATTTTTTTTTTGCTCTATAGCATAAAGGGATTAATTTCCCGCACACCATGGCTTTGAGGCCGTATTCCATGGTTTTGAATCTGTATACCATGGTTATGGTATCTGACAGTTATTAAACAATGGGTGGTGATTTGCTGAGTTTTATAAATTTTCAATGAATACCATTGATAATAAAGTTGTCGTTTGCCTGACAATTTCGATGATACGTTTTTTACTTATTTGCTTACAACGAGTTCAGATTTTCCACTGGATTTATAATAACGTTCTAGGTATTTTCTTTTAGTTGCACAAGAAGATCGAAACTCCTAGTTTCTTCACTAAGCAGATCTGCATTTGCAATCACATGCGACGGGTCCTTTTAAAACAGTATTTCCCTAAGATTGTTCAAAGCGATGAAATTTCCGATTTAATGTGAGTTGCCTCGGATCGATAGTTTCTTCTTTACGCAATATTGGAACTTTATTTTTAGCAAAGGGCCAATTGTTTTTTTAGTTTTGCCAAACACTCGTCATTAATGTTGGAGTTAATCACTCATCTGTGTACTACTCCCCAGCTATCCGTGAACACATTTTACAGGAGAAAGTCCCATCGCTATTTTAAAGGAATTAATGCTGGGTACGTCCAGATGAAATTTCTACTTCTCAGTATCTTTCTACCTATCTTTCTGGGCCTCAATGTTAGCCTAGATTTGCAGTCTTTACTAAGCCCCAACACTCTCATAGAGCTTAAACTGCATTCAGTGGCTGGAAAGCCGATAAGTAAGCTATCATCTTGTAAGGGAGGCATTGGGATGGCTTTAGCATGCACAATCCTCTTTAGAAATGTTGACAGAGTTTTTATCCACCTTATACTCGGAGTCCATCTACACAATGCTTCCTACCAGAGATTCCCAGAACTCCGTTTGTTGACATCCTACAGATAAAATGTGTTATCATTTTTTCGTTTAACTTAAAGTTAGACTCAGTCTATCTCTCGTTATCGGAAACAGATTTGAAGCTACTTTTACTCATCTACATCCTATCGGATAAGAGTTTCCGTCCTTTCAAAAAATCTGATGATTAACAGGAATACTTTTCGTCTTAAAATAGTGTCTGAAGATCGCTCTGATTAACTATCAAGGAGCTACTAGGAGCATTTAAGTCAGGGGGAGCTAAGGAAAATATAATCTTTACGGATTCAGGGGTCTGTTGAGTAACCTATACCTATGAAAGTACAGGGTACAAGTTAACCTCGTTTGGGAGGTTATTGTTTATTGATATTCAAGGTCCTTCACTGAGACAGACCTAGCTGACGGATGGTCGTCCATAAGTGTAGAATAAAGTTGACCCCCATCGTCCCTAGGTCTCATTAGCACATACGGAAAAGGTTCTTCATCTACAAGCCTAAATCTCTCAGGCCCGTTGCTCCAGGTTTACGACAGAACTGCTGATCGCAGAATGGCGATCAGAGGGGCTAAACGTTGCTCCTGAAATTTTGCGGATCGTGTTGCCGAGTAACATACGGCTTTTAGCGATACTTTTTACGGGGACCCTCACACTAGTGCGGATCGTCTGCGGATCGCATTACTTTGGTTAGAGATGGCCTTGTCTGAAATTCTGAATAACGATGGGTGGTGGCACTACGATCCCCCGCCCTTTGTTCTTCTACCTAAAGAAAATGGCGATCCACACCAACAGGTGTCAGATCAGTTTTAACTATGGTGCCATCTGTATTCAATTTTAAAAACTTATGAATCTTCCCCTGTCTCATTCAATATGTGCCCCTGAATTGTTGTATTCCTATCGCATCGCAAAAAATAGTGATACCGCAGAAATATAGCAATACGATCCGATATTACAGGAGCATCGCTTTTTTAGTCGGATGGTTAAAGCAATCGTAAAAATAAAATTGCGATCCGATTATAGCTAGCGATACCACAGAAACAGGAGCAACGAGGCCCTGGTGCGAACTGTGCCATGGATAGCAGACATCGTTTGTCGGTCTTCCCATTCGATAAGGTGCCACAAGGAAAAAGGACCGAGGGTATGGTAGAAAAAAAGGAAGGATAACCTAATGGTGGAAAGAGGCGCGGGTCTAATTCAGGATATATACAGGGTTACGGAGCAACGATGTGAGAAATCACACATGTGGCTGAAAGACTGGCTATGTAAACACCAGGGTGTTAGAAAGTACGAGAGAGTAAACAAATTGCTGGGTACAAGACGCTTCTAGAAAGTTCATAGCTAAATAAACGAACAAGTAATTTTCCAATCGCTGTCTACCTACGACCGCTAAGTATATTATATGCATTTGGCATAGAGAATAGTTAAAGAGAATAGTTATACAACGCTGTGCCGCTATCACTCCCTACAGACGTCGTCCTTTCAAATCCAAACTGCATCGCACAATAATGTTTGTAAAGGGAGCGAGGTGAAATAATAAAAAGAGTTAAATTCAACAACTTACATCACAATCTTCAGTCTCACATCATATGAGTAGCAGATGTTACCCTTTTCTTTGTTAAATCCTCCTTTGAATCCCTGAATGGAGCAGCTCCTCAATCAAGCATCCACCAATCTGAATCCTTAAATTCTGAATTGAGCTGGTTGCTAGAGATCATGTCAGTTATAAAATTTGCCTATAACCTAAAGTCCAACTCTTGTGAGAAACGAACAGAATCGCACTACGTCGGTCTGACAAGGTTAAAGCATACAACCTACCTTTCTCAATAGGCCAAGTTCGAACACTCCCAGAGGATAGCAATGTCTTATCTCTTGAGCTATCGCCAAAGTGTAACTGTGTGTTGAAACCAAGACGTGTGTATCTATGTAGGGCTGGCAAGATGCTGGGAGACTGAGCCTCCTGGTAGCGTGTGCTCCTTTATATTGACATCACACAGAGCGAAAACGGCATGATCGCAGCGCAGTCCGTCCTGGTACCCATCCCCACGCCAAGTGCGATGTCAGAACGCAGACAGGCACAGAACACCTGCCGGTCACCAGCCTATCTGCGTCTGCGTCCCACTAGGTGTCGCTGCAGTTGCTGCACGCAGCGCACAGACCAGCGCCGACCGCATTTCGCAGTGTGGGGGAGGTTGCACCTCCCGATGTCCAGCATATTGATTTTGCCAGCTGGGTAAAGCCCAATGCCCATCTAGCGATTTCGGAACATTCATGTACCTTTGTCGGCGACAAACAGACGGTAATTTGTCTCACCCAAGGCATCCTAACGGGGTCGGCCGTAGTCGGTAGATGTAGGACAGCTAGGCAAGGGTGACCCACCGATTAGTAGACCGATTTGCTTAGGACTAATATCCAGCACCCCATCTCCTCAATGTCCGCCGGTCGAGTAAAGGGTTACGTAATTTGCCTACGACAAGTAGACCGACTCCTATACGATTTGGTAACTAATCGCTCAACCCTGAATCGGTAGATGGGCATCAGGCTTAAGGTACTAATCTCACCCGGCGTTTACATTAGATGATTCTGGCCGGCGATTCTAGCATTCTGCACCTCCTGACGACTTTCAGTAGCAAAATGATAAAAATCGTCCAATGTAAACACCAACAGCAACTGCAGATCCTCTGATTATGTCAAATTATTCAATTTTGCACCACCTCATGATTGTTGGACGCCCGTGACCATTTGAAGCAGGCTTGAATATGTCGTCCGAATAACCCGGCGTTTACACTAGACGGTTCTGACCTGACGCAATTCGGCACCACCTGACAACTATTGGACACGCTCTGACGTCTGCGACTATTTAAAGCAGGCTTGAATTAGTCGTCCAAATAACTGGGTGATTCTGTGAAAACTTATAGTCATCAGTGTAAACGCTCGGCTACATTCTGAGGTCGACGACTTTTGCAGTTGACATTGCCACCACCAGGGCCCCGTTGCTCCTGTTTTTGTGGCATCGCTAGCAATAATCGGATCGCAATTTTATTTTTACGATTATTTTAATGATCCGACGAAAAAAGCGCTGCTCAAGTAATATCGGAACGTATCACTATATTTCCGCGGTATCGCTAATTTTTCCGATGTTATTACGATACAACAATTCAGGGCCACATATTGAATGAGACAGGGGAAAATTAATTAGTTCTTCAATTAAATACAGATGGCATCACAGTTAAAACTGATCTTACATCTGGTGGTGTGGATCGCTATTTCCTATAGGTAAAAGAACAAGGGGCAGGGGTTGGTGGGGCCACCATTTATTGTTATTTGAAATATCAGACAAGGCTTATTTAACCTACAGCGATACGATCCACAGTGCTGTGAAGGTCTGCGTAAAAAGTATCGCTAAAAGCCGTATTTTATGCGGCTATGCGCCTATGCGATTCCGACACGATCCGCAAAATTTCAGGAGCAACGTTTTGGCCCTCGGATCGCTATTCTGCGATCCGCAGCTCTGTCGTAATCCTGGAGCAACGGGGCCCTGACGACTACTGGCTTGACGATCTACAGTCGCCACGTTTTTAGTCATCCAATGTAAACGCCGGGTAAGCTTACGTCCTTCCCCCGTTCAACATTCCACACATCTGTTATCTCCTGTCGGATTACTCGGAGATTTAAAGGAGGTTTTTAAATAGTGGCACCTTACCACGATGGGTATACAGCTCTGTCATTTGATATTGGATTTCCATAACGTCATCCTTACCACAAAAAGGTTTTATTGGGATGTAATGTGATCGCTATGCAAAGGAGGCGTCTTTGATATCGGACTTAAGCTACTAATCTTCAGCACCAGGCTAAAAACGTTGCTATAAAATGTATCTTACTAAGCATGACTGTGATACATATATATATATATATATATATATATATATATATATATATATATATATATATATATATATATATAGAGAGAGAGAGAGAGAGAGAGAGAGAGAGAGAGAGAGAGAGAGAGCGAGAGAGCGAGAGAGAGAGAGAGAGAGAGAGAGATTCACCATGTGTTTAAACCAATACCATGTAAACCATTTCGTGTCATTTTTATTCATGTGTGTTGGCATTAAGCTTTCATACATAAGATATATACAACATGGTTAGACAATATGAAAATCAACTATAGACATCCATGCTGTCATGGACATAGACATCCACGCGAGAGAAAGTACCTGAGATGAATAATAGCCCGTTTCCATTGGCCGATTATACAGCAACGATCTGCAGTCGGGATCTATCGATAGATTTTGTGAGTACACTGACGCCAGATCGGTGAATGGAAATCTGGGAGCTGTTTAAAAAGTCGGGAGGGTGCTAAACGAGAGTTCTCATCGCCAAAGCGAGAGCTAAACAACTGCACTCGAAGTGTCGCTGTCGAGGTGGAGGTGCCGCTCGCTATTGGGTATTGGTAACGGTTTTGCTGCTGCTTTGTTTCAAAGTGCCGCACGCTGTTACCGGCCTCTCGCTTTGAAAATGCGACGTGCCGCTGGCGAGACTTCACTCGACTTTTGAAACAGCTCCCAGAACTGCAGAGAATGTCCACCGTTTATTTTGGCATAGATTATGAAACAAGGACACCATCGACGAGTTTTCTCACAGAAAATATGTGTGTACCAGGAATATATAATAGAATATATATATATATATATATATATATATATATATATATATATATATATATATATATATATATATATATAGGGAATGGGGGACAAGCTAACACAAGCCAGGCCCTATGCAAATTGAAGATACAAGTTTTATTTCCATTTGCGAGGTTTTATAGTTGTCATTCCAATCGACAATGCATGATTCAAGACAGGTTCTAATGCGACATTGGTAAGTCGTTATAGGAGTATGGTTATTTTTCAAATCTTCAACCGTTGTACCCGTTTAGATATCTGGCATGGGGAGAGTGTAGTCTCATCCTTCCAAGCCCCGTCAACACAAGACTCGTCTCCAAATACAGTACAACACCACCATGGAGTTATCCCATTACACTAATTCCATATAAGGAATAAAGTAGACCGAGTAGCCAATGACTACATTCGCAGCAAACCCTGACCTTGACCCTGAGCTCCTTACATGATATTTTCTCACGCCTTGGGACAGCTCTTCAGTGGAGAGTTGACCTACAATCTAATGGGCCACAACCACGTCTAAGGGAGCACTCTCCGCCCCGAGACAAAAATGTCCGCTTGCGTGGGGTTTTCAGTTATTCGATAGTTAGGCTATGTAATATATATTACTATATACCTACTGCCGTAACTAACGTAAATACCACACGTTGCTATACATACGGTAACTACGGTTTCGGCACTGCCGTGGAGTAATGCACGTTACGCCTAAGGTCTTAGCGGATGGATAATGGCGGCCAGACTTGAGCAGCACCTCGACTCGACCGTTAACATCGTGATTTACAGCAAAATACAATAAATATACACACCTGACTGTGTATAGTCCTACTGAAATACGCAAATACATTGAGTAATCAAGGAAAAGGCGCAAATAAGATCTTCACTCACCCTGACATGCGCTATAAAATAATGCAGAGCCTGGAACTAGGCCATACAGACACACTACGAGCAGTGGTTGACGACATTGTCAGTAATGAAAACTCACGGTAAAGGTATTCTAACTCAGAATTCATAATGTCAATTTGAATAGTCCATATAGATCAGTGTATTCGCCTCCTGCCAGTCATAGTAAGTTTTTATCAGATCATTGTTGTGGTTTAAATTGGCGAGGTTGACACTACAAAGCCTTGTCCTTTATCCTACCCCTGATATAAAATCCCATAGGCTTAATATTGAGTTTCCGTATGCCACGCTGACTAGCATACGGAGTTTTATATGCCACTAGTGGCATAGATAATTTTATCACGTAATATTCCAAAATCGAGGAGACAGGGTAGGATAAAATCAAAACCTGATTCGTTTAAATCATGGCCACTGCATGCCACTCCTGGAGTTTTGACTCCGGACTTCACTCGGCTTCGCCTCATGAAGTCACTATGCCAAACTCCAGTCATGGAATACGGTGGTCAAGATTAAAACTCATTCAGTTTTACGATAATATCTAGTTCGATGAGATCAGCCTGGCCACAGTTCTCTGTAGTCAACGTAAATATCCATAATAAAGATCTCCTTCCAGTGTTTGAGTGGTCAGTGTTTTGAGTGATCAGTGTTTTGAGTGATCAGTGTTTTGAGTGATCAGTGTTTTGAGTGATCAGTGTTTTGAGTTAGACGTTGTTATTCTGAATATATAAGGTCATCAGATTAGTGTGGCAGTTTGAATTGAAGAGTCCAGCACGCTCATAAATAAATGTGAGTCTATGCGACGTTGCGATGATGACGTCAGATTTTGAAGCCACTCTCCGGACATAGATTCTTAGCCTTACTTTCTCTGCTGCAGTATCTCTGCACCAGCCTCCCTTTTGTGCGGGCAACTTTTCTGCATTCCAAATGTAGTCATTGGGTTGGAGCAGAGATTAGTAAGAGCAAACGCAAATGACACAAATGATCTGTTGGGGGAGTGGTTGAAGGTTGGGGTGTAATCCACTTTACGCTGTGACCGTGGTGTGCCCAAATCAGATTAAAAATGGCTCCTAAGGGTAGAATACGGCAAATATCTTAGTGTTTTGGAGGTATATAGTAATAAATAAACAGGATGCCTGTGTCTGTAAGGTTCCGATTCCTCACTCGTTTCCCCGGAGGTTTAAACCTCCGGCGAAACGAGTTCGTAATCTAGAAACTTACTACACAGGAATCCTGTTTCTATATATTATCTTAGCTGGGTATAAGCGTCCAAAGGCCTACCATTACTAACTCGTTCTCAACGGGCTTGGAGAACAGTAGTTCGTTCTCAATGGGTGATAAAAAGATAGATATTTCCAGGCTAAGATAAAATCAGAAACATATTTGTGCTTGGTCTGAGTCCCTGTTCACCATCTCGTTTGGAGTGCTTCAGAATATTCACTCGACTATCGCTTCGTTCATATTACTGCGCACTCCAAACTTGATGGCGAACGAGGACAAAGACCAAACACTCATCAATTCTTTCTTAATACCTATATACAGGTGATACTACGACATAGGGTCATTGACAATAATCGATGGTTTTGTTGACAGGCGGCCGTTAATCGCGAGAGGTTGACCTGTAGTAATACATGAGTGTCAACGAGTGAATTATGACGTCAACCTTGAGTGGTTTACAGAGTCGCCTGTCTATAAAACCGTCGTTTTTTGTACTTATTATCAATTTTCTCAAATGAATTAAACCCAGGAATTGTCATATTACAAAGTATATCAATGGGGACTATTCTCTTGCTCTGGAGCACAAAAGGACTACTTTCCCATATGCAATGGCTTTGAGGCCATATACCATGAATTTCAATCTGCATACCATGGTTATGGTATCTGACCCCAAAAATTTGGTATTGGTACCCATACATTTTCAATGGGGACATTTTTATACGATGGATGACGAACTGCTATAACCACACAGACGCCTACAGGAGCCTACGCAGGCCTTTGCCTGCGCCCCGTTGCTCCAGGTTTACGACAGAGTTGCGGATCGCAGAATAGTGATCCAAGGGCCTAAACGTTGCTCCTGAAATTTTGCGGATCGCGTCGCAATCGCATAGGCGCATCGCCACATAAAATACAGCTTTTAGCGATACTTTTTATGCGGACATTCACAGCACTGCGGATCGAGCGCTGTAGGTTAAGTACAGCCTTATCTGATATTTCAAATAACAATCCATGGTGGCACCACCAACCCCTGCCCCTTGTTCTTCTACCTATAGGAAATAGCGATCCACACCACAAGGTGTCAGGCCAGTTTTAACTGTAATGCCATCTGTATTTGATTAAAGAACTAATGAATCTTCCCCTGTCTCATTCAATATGTGCCCCTGAATTGTTGTATCGCTATCGCATCGTAGAAATTAGCGATACCGCAGAAATATAGCGATACGATCCGATATTACGGGAGCAACGCTTTTTCAGTCGGATCGTTAAAGTAATCGTAAAAATAAAATTGCGATCCGATTATAGCTAGCGATACCACAAAAACAGGAGCAACGGGGCCCTGGTGTCTGATTGTCTAGACACTAGTTTTTCCGCCTCACATACACACCATAAGCAAGGAATCAAGATGATCTGGGGGTTTCTCCCCAAATCACCCAATCATATATATCCCTCTGAAGTTATAGTTTACAGGGGTTAAAAGGTTTTTTCGATCCAAAATAACTGTCCGTTTACGTGGGGCGTCTGCTCATATGGAAGGAAAAATGTCCTTTCCCAGCAAAACTGTCCGTTAACGCGGAGTGCCCGTTAGGCAGGTTTCTACTGTATATACAGTAAAACCCCGCTTCTGGGACACCTCGCTTAATGGAAAACTGTGCTTAGGGGAACACTTTGCTGGGAACAGAATTGTTTATTCAGTTTATTTTAACACCGATTAAGGAGACACCCCGCTTAAGGGAACAATTTGCTCGGAACGGAGGGTTCTTTAACCCAGAGACACACCAAGCGAGAAAGGCAGCGATTTCTGGGATCGCCAACACAAAATGACGTGTATGGAAGCTATTATTCAATATTCCCATTGATTATTGCTTCTTATACGCTATATTATCGGTGGGAGATATTACCAAGAAAAAACATCTCAGATATATGCTATTTTGTATTGGCGAATCCAGAGATCGCCACCAAGACTCGCTTGGTGTGTCTCCGGCTTAAGCGGGGTTTTACTGTATGTGGACAGGCTAGAATAGAGATAGCATTTAGATTGCTGAAATGGACGGAAACTGTGTACGTATCAGGGGGGCTCAGCTTATAGCCGGCAAAGTGCTGATGGCAGGAGCAGCACCCCAGGACCTGCCTCTCTGTAAGTTTTTTTTCAATTTATTTTTAGATCAATGGGAAGCCCTATGGAGTCTCTGGAGAGAATCGGAAACCTCTAGAAATACATTGGGTGTTTTTGTTGTTGTTTTTAGCGTGGGCTACACGCTCTATAGAGGAAATGTTTATAGTCAGACCTCGTATCTTATTCAGTTTGAATGGCATAGTAATTCACATTGCTAAGCCGCACGCATTAGGCCTGGCGTCCTCCTACTACGATAGAAATTTAGACCTACCGATATGGCTCCGATACAAAAAGACAATATCGGAGACATATCGGGATGTGCAAAATCGTAGACATATATCTAGACATGCAAGTCCACCACGCATTGTATGAGGCTTTTATCGGTGTCTATAATCGCAGAAATGAGGTCAACTGCCCCGATCTTAGGTGACCTTCCGACGCGATTTTGATTTTTTATCGGGAGGTGCATCGTAGACCATATATCGGAGCCATATCGTAGTAGGCGGACGCTGGGCCTTACGTAGCTATTTAAACGATATACATAGGATTAAGTTCTGACCATAAATCTGAAAAGGTTTCTGAATTTATCTCACCCCTCACATTGACTAATTTGCGAACATGGGGGGCTGAATTAAAAATCTTATATAGGGAAGAATTTCCGTTCCGAGCAATAGTGTGCGCTTACACGGGATGTCCGTTAGGCGGGGTTTTACTGTATATAACATTCAAGCCAACATGGAGTTATATACAGGGTTTCCATTGATGGATAGAATTCATGGTTCAGGAATTATAGCGAGTGATAATTGGGGTAGATATGCCGTTTAAAGCCTGGCAGCCGAACGGTAAACATAAGGGAGGCAGGGGAATAATCCAAGATGTCGAATGTTCAAATTCAGTCAATTTTTTAACTTATGATTACGGACAATGTTCATGATTACTTTCGTCTCGTAGAAGCCAATATTGCTGGGCCACTATATGGATGTATACATCAGAACTTTACATATATGCCTTCGGGCCCTTTCAAGTTAATTACCAGATGTAATTAACTGAGACAAGCCAGTCTTGCATCCCAGATCAATACTTCATGCGTTACATCAGACAACATCGCACCAGGAATCCTAGTGGTAAGCCTCAGTTCTCCTTCTGTAATTTACCCTCGTGTCCTCTGCGAAGTAGTGCGAGATCTCGGTGCAACTTCTCACTTTTCTAGGTCCTATTCTGTTAAGATTCTCACAAGGCTACACGTCAGGAAGAATCCTCACCCCTACTGACTTCGAGCCCATGAGCAACACACAATGCCAGCTAGCGGGGATACTTAGGAGAAACCAAACGAGAGTTAGTCGTGTTGTTGTTTATCGCACAACGGCAAAGTCGTTGTGCGATAAAGAAACTATTGCAGGCAATCGAAACTATGACACGAGGACATGCACCAAGCGAGTAAAGGCAGCGATCTCCGGTATCAACAACGCTAAATAGCACGTATACGTGAAATACTATTTCATAGTAATATCTCCCACCGATAATAGGCCTTTTTCCGTAGGCTGGTGTCGCACCTTATCTGCTTGGTTACGCCACAGCTGAAGCCAAACATTCACCTGGCAACGTATTCTTTACCATTGGATCAGTGAATGTATGAGCATAATACGTACATAATACCCACCTACATTATTTCCAGAGAAATAATAATGATTGCATCATATTCTATGGTATTCCAGCTCAAATCTGGTATGTCACACATGCATATTGCCTCAATATTACTTTAGATATAGCATAGACAAAACAGGATCACCGAAATTGAATACCCATTAATACATTGGCAGGCCTAGCTCTCATATGCTTATCTTTCTCTGAATTAAAACCAAAACAATCATCAACTATAAAGTTTAGACAGCTCAGACTCGTTGATACAATACCCTAGTTTGCTCCAACAATTTAATCTGTCAAAAAATAACACTCCTGTAATCACACCCCCCGTTCACACTTTAGTTGTGATTACTGTGTGGCTCTACGGGCATGTGACCGGACTAGGCTGTGTTTGTCCGAGCGGCCGCGTTACTGCACCATGGGCCGTTGGGCGGCGCTGAACGGCAACACCTGTATTGAGCGTATCAAAAGGAATAATCAGGTGAAACATGAAATAATAGCTGATATACATGCCACTTTGTGTAGGCAATTCCAGAAATCGCTGCCCTTTGCTCTTGGTATGTCCCCAGGTTAAAGCCAGAGACACACCAAGCAAGAAACGCAGCGAGTTCCGTAAACGCCAACACAAAATGGCGTATATGTGAGCTATTGTTTCATTTTTCACCTGATTATTGTTTCCAAGATGCTAAATTATAGGCAGGACATATTTCTATGAAATAATATCTCCCATACACGCCACTTTGTGTTGGCGATTCTAGAGGTCGCTGCCTTCACTCGCTTGGTGTGTCTCCGGCTTTAAGCTGGGGACAAACCAAGGTATTTCCGGAATCACCAACCCAAAATGGCAAGTATGTGAGCTATTATTCCATATTTCACCTGATTATTGCTTCCAAGATGCTAAGTTACCGATGGGAGATATTATTTGGAAAAAATATCTCACATCTAGGCTGTTTTGTATTAGCGAAATTTAAATATCGCCACATTGACTCGCTTGGTGTGTCTTCGGTATGATATATCAAAATGCAGCACCTATTTGTACATAAATCGGTTATAATTTGAAGGATTATCCTAAATGGTGATACCTTAGAATAGAGTGCATTACCGTATTTACAAGTCTGTTGAGTATGGGTTCCCAGTGTTAAGCCTATGGACGTTTATACCAGACTGAGATAAGATCCGGTATTACTGGAGCAACCGTTTTCCAGTGGCGTTGCAAAAATAATTTGGGACGCGAAAATTATTAAAGGGCACTACAAAAAAGAGGAGCGACGCCCCATGGCCTGGCAGATACATCTTGTTGAGTGACAAATTGCCACCATTGAAGCCAACTGGTAACCGACTGATATTGAGAAAAAATGACACCTGGATGTCAAAATCAACAATTATTTATAATTACTTCTTCCATCTGAAGGTAAAAATTGGTACCAAAAAAATGTCCCTTTCACTCTGGTCTGGTATTTTTTTAATAATTGAAAAACTGTTTGTATCCAGGAAATATATCTGTCAATAACAGAAATATCAAAATATTTGCACATGCATTACATTGATAGAAACAGTACTGAGACAGCTTTAGAATACTTTTGATAGATTGATGATCTACATAACCGGTGAGAGACATGGTGTGAGGCGGACGTGTTTACGCGGTGCAGCGCAAGTTCAGTATCAAGAGAGGCCTATCTGGCCCTAAATCAACGGAAATTACAGCCATAAGGACTATGAACCATATGTGAGGCATATGTGAATACATTGGAGTACTTATATTGGAATATAACGCAAAAATTGATCGCTTTAGAGTGGAAGACTGATCAGCTGCTATACACACGCATGCCGAGATAGGGAATCCGCGCACGGTAGGTGAATGGATATGGCTGGAGTAGTAAGAACTGGAAACGCTAAGGTCAGTAAGCAACCCATACTACTAGATGATAGTTTGATTGTGGAACACTCGCAGTTGGGGGATATTCATGAACAGTCGCAGGTAACAGATGAAGCTGTTTCTGATGAGGATAAAGATAAACTAGACTCAGTCACACTAAGATCAGGACGTTCAGGTAGAACAGTAAGTACAAAAACGAAAAACAAAAATAAAAAACGCAACCGACAATTAAGTGACGAATCCATTGTGAGAGCCATAAATGCAGAAATGAACAAATCTCCGTCACAACAACCCCCAACAAAGATAAATATCAAACCAAACATGCTACAAGAGAGTAAAGAGTCAACAAGTCAGAAACCCATTGAAGCGGACCGGACAGAACCGGGTCAGGGTAGTTGTACTGACACAGCACCCGGGCAAAGCAACGCATGCCGGCAACAACTAACACCTAACACGCAAACAAATCCAATAACTAAAGACTCAACCAGTGAACTGGTTGATATAATCACGTATAAAATGAATGAGCTTAAAATGGGTATGAGAAATGATCTCAAAGAAGAAATGTCTAGTTTTAAGCATGACCTTAACACTAAACTCACGCTAATGGAAACTAAAATAGATGGGGTCGTACAAGATAATTCAACATTGAAACAAAACCAACTAGAACTAAGGCAAATGCTAGAAACAAAGGACAAGAGAAATGTGGAGATGTTAGAATCACTAAAGAACAGTACGACACATGACAACAAAGTAATGAATGACAAAATCGCTGCCCTAGAAAAAAAGGTCATAAACCTGAATGATACAATCAGTAAAGACCCACCTAATAATGACTATCTGCGCATGGACTCGGGAAAAAGGGATTTCCCAAGAAGGTTAAATCTAGTAATAGAGGGAATCCAAGAGCAAATGGGTGAAGACCCATATAGAACGGCAATGAAGGTACTAACAGCAGTTTGCCCTCAAATTACTTTACAAGACCTAAACATGGTATACCGATTAAGATCGAAAGGTAGTACGAGGAAAAATGTGCCACTTCTGGTTTGCTTTACAAATTGCAGAATAAGGGATCTCGTGATGCTCAATAAGAAGGAGCTAAGAAATACACAAGGAGCCAGAGGGATATATATAAATCCTGACGAAGACAAGGTAACTAGGAAAGCCAGAGGGATTGCGCGTCAAGTCCCAATTCACTGCAGAAAAAACGGACACACTACTCAACTGAAAGGCTCAGATTTCGCGATCGACAATGTGTGGTATAGTGGGCTTAACCCTGATCAAATCCCGAAAAACTTCTTCCCACCGAAAAAAGGAAACACTTCAGCTGTGAACCTCAGAAAACAGAGAAACCCCATAGAAACGATCATAGACAAGTGGGTTCAACCCAATGCATCAGCTAGTGGAGAGCGCACCTTAGATGGAACCGAAGTACAAATAGTGGAGATGAATCTTGATGAAAGGTCTAAAGAAGCAAATGTTACCCCAATGAACAGTGAAATATTTGATGGTAATAATGAAGACGACTTCCCAGTGCTCCCGGTAACTCACGCTGTGCATGAATCAAAGGATAACCTGATTGAAAATGGTATGAAGACCACACCGGCTGGTATTGTATTCAGGGGACAAGAATCGGCTCTCAGTAACTTTTATCCGGTTAAAATGACCTATATGAACCAAGACTATACATCCTCGGAACAAGCATACCAAGCTACGAAGTGTAAATTCAGTGGGAGAAAAGGACTTTCGAACCAGATTATGCAAACAAATTCACCTACCAGTGCGAAAAGGTTGGGAGATCAATGTAAATCAACACAAGCGTGGTTGTCTATCAGGGAACAAACAATGAAAGAAATAATCGAAGCCAAGTTCGGGGATAATGATGAGTTAAAACGAAAATTGCTGGACACACACCCACATAACCTCATCGAAGGTACAGGGGATAGCTACTGGGCTGGTGGAGCCCAACTTGACGATGTGACATATGAGCTGGGAGAATACCATGGGAAGAATACCCTGGGTAAACTCCTGGTATCACTACGTACCATGCTGAGACATGGAAATTCCCCTTGAATTCTAATACGAATATGTGACTGAAATTGTATGAGAGGTCATAATACACATGGCTGAATTCTCTATAACCCCGATATAGTTTGCTGCCTGTAATTGTTATATGTTCAGGGTAAGTATTGGAATATAATTGCTTTGCTCTTATGTTATGTACTCTTTATCTCTGTGTCCCATAGTAGCTTCTCATTGACAAAACAATCATACTGACCACGGCAGAGTGGCTATACGCTTGTGGAAGCCCTAAGTAGGTTAAACTAATTACAGGGACTGTAACCGGGACTCAGTGACACGGTCAATACCCCACCACATAGACTGCAGAGATGTCGTACTATAACCCTGATATCCTTATTATGGGTGATTCTCGCCTAAGAGGACTGGATTTCTTCCTACGAGGTATCAGAGCGCATGACTATGATATACGATACTTTCCTGGTGCTAATATCGAGAAGGTAACATGAGAGACTGTATGGGCTCTTCGACAGAAGAGAGAAAGACGGCAGCGTTACTCTGCCATCTACATCTGCTGTGGTATTAATAACCTTACAAGTAAGAGAAATGGAAAAATCGCGGTAAGACATGAGGAAATGAATGTTGCAGTTGAAGAAGTGACAGATCTTCTTTATGACGCGAAGCTTGCTATGCATGCGATAGTTCCCGGGACTCCTATTGTAATCTGCACGATTTACGGGCTGTCACTGAGACTCGCAAACAGATCGCACAGGTACTATGCATCACAGAGACAACTTAATGCCGCGGTCACAAGGATTAACGAAAAAATCTGTGAAATGAATGGAGATGAGGGTGTATATACGCCATACACTGCCCGGGAAATTCACCGAAACCGTCCTAGCAAAACAACTACTCTACTCTACTTCCGACTCTATGATGGGATTCATCCTTATGCTGAAGCTCAAGCAGGAATCGCGAGACTCCTGTCGATGGCCATTGACAAGAACAGAGAATCGGGACGCCACTAATGAGAGAAAAATGTTTGGTACGCGTGGGTGGGACACTGTTACCTGATGAAGATAAGAGGACGACATGAGGAGTGTGAAGTAAATGTCATATGACTTTCACTGAGTCTAGTCTTATCGAAAGTAACAAATGAGTCGTAAACATGACCATATATGGAACACTGTAACAGTATTTGACACAGTTTGCTTGCTGCCTTAGCATTTATGAAACAGAGTCATATGACCTGTTTGTGGACTCTGAAGCATGTGCGCATAACTAAAGAGAGTGAGTGAATGTGATATCTTCTGTGACTAGTGTCATATGACCTGTGTTGAGTTCTTTGAGTCATATGACCAACAACAACAATACATAATGACCTGAGTCATATGACCTATAATAATAAGCCCTACGAGTCATATGACCAAAATGTAATTCATCATAACCATTACTTAATATTGAGAGTCATATACAATGATTTACAATGATATACAATAATATGGAATACTGTCAATAATTATTATGAGTCATATGACCATACCGATGGACAGATGATTGACATATGACCCTCAAGAACTAATATTACACCTGAATCGACCTGAACGGGGATTATAAACATTATGGACATTACTTTTAAATAAGGACCTGAATGTTAGACTTAAAGATCAATCTATATTTTTTCACAATGTGGTACTATGATATACTTCTTTTCAAATACAAGCTGTAAAAACAACTAAACCTAATAGCAGTTCTTGCCTGCACTACGAAACACTGATGCCAATCTATTTATAATTATTCATATTATTAACCATTATTAATACTTACTTAGTCAAAAAGAAATTTTTTCTACGTATTTATGTACTTTTTCAAGCACTCGCAACTATGCCTAATCTGACTAAGTCATATAGGCTTCATTATAGATACATTGTATTTATGATGTGTTTTTTGCACCCATGTCTCTTGTCTTATATGTGTTATGTGTGTTTTTTGCCTACTAGTTTGATGCGCAGCTGGGTCCTTGACTTACAAGTCGTTTTTCATTCAGTCATTGATGACTGCTTATCTCACACCGAATGAGTTGTTCTCACACAAGGGTGGAGTGTATGCCACTGTAAATGTTAGAAGTTTATATAATAAATTGGACGTTGTAAAAGATGTCTTTAGTAGATGTGAGTTTATTACAATAACTGAAACTTGGCTCAAAGAGAGACACCTGACAGACATGTTATATATTAGTAATATGGAACTTATAAGGAATGACAGATCTTATCCTTGTGATAAAATTGGCGGAGGAGTTGCGTTGTATGTGACCCAGACAAACTTGCCTTTTATTAGTAAGATAACAGATTGCTGTTTTTCAACACCTGAGTATGAAATCCTCACATGTTACTTAAATCGACCTAACCATAAAAGACAATTAATTGTATCAGTCTATAGACCTCCAAACAACAATGTTAAGGCATGTTATGATATGATTAGTGGGATTGTGGGTGATCAGAGATTTAAAAACTGTGAGTACTGGGTAATGGGGGACTTTAATGTGAATACCAAAGCAATAAATAGTAATAAATATGCAGTATTAAAGCAGTTCTTGAGCAAAAATAGATTAGAAATGATGCCAACCAAGGAAACTTTTATCTGTAAATTTGGGATGAGCACTTTGGACCATATTTATACAAATAGTAAACATATAAATAAATCGGGAAATATTAACTTTTATATATCTGATCATATTCCTATTTTTACATTACGCAAACACTGTTGCCCTAAAGTTAGTAAATTTAAAATTGTTAAAAGAGACCTAACTAGGATAGACAAAGAAAAATTCCTACAACATATGAGAGGTTTCACCGTCCCCACGACCTGTGACCCAAATGAGGAGTTTGAAAACTATCTGAATGACTATCTAGATACCGTGGCACCTGTTACTGAACAGACACTTTATGTAAAGGATGGAATCAATATTCCTCAGAAAATAGTCAATTTGGTGAAAAAGAGAGCTAAATTATTGTACTGTGTTGTGGTGTATTATATGTTTTGGACAACGCAAGGAAGAACGCCCACGACCAGGGCGATTGTAACGTCTGTATTTATGAAATAAAAAAAAAAATAAAAAAAAATATAGATCCATCGGGACACAAATATGTTTTTGAAGTAGAAAATGAGGTTAACATAAGTGTCAGAAACAATACATTGGTATTTGTATCATTATGAACTTGTGCGCGAGTACCTCATAGTTACTGGTCAGCTGTACAGATTCCGTTCTTCACAGTGTGATGAATTACAGATATTTCTACCCTCCATACCACGCCTCTCACGTCACGAGCGCATCTGGTTACGTGGTCGAACAAGCCTCTCTCCACGCGCTCACTTCATTCTCGACTACCAGACACTTCGGATCACACCATCCACCTTCCCCCCCAAAAAGGAAAACTCTCAACTCACATCATATGCTAGTTTGTAGGCTTCTTTAAGTACCTCGTGATTAATTGAGGATAATTGGAAAATTAACAATTATAAGACTGGGACAAAATGGCCACCTGGTGGCACTTATGATCAACATTCAGGACTGAGCTTCATCCGAGCTTCACCAGAGGGTGCTCCAGCAGCTTCATCCGAGCTTCATCAGAGGGCCAGCTGACCATACCCTGAGACCCTGGCACCCTGCTCCTTTCCCACTATCACAGTGATTAGCACGCAGATAGTGAAAGGATAGTATTCTTAAAGCACGCTGAAAGTCTACATGTGACCACTCTAACCTTTAGGCAATGGTATGACAACATCATTACCAATTGTTGTTTGGAATTGTTTACTGCGGGTTTTTTTAGATGTCGAAAAGATTTAGGATTGTATAAGGACCATAAACTGGAACGAATGATGTAAACAAAAGGAAAATAAAAATAAAGTGAAGAAAACACACAAAAAACAGACACAGTTGATTTCATTTAAAATGATGTATTGCCACCAAGATGACAATGGTGGTATGGTGTGTGGTATCAGCGGTGAACACGACGTTTCGTACCAATTTATAGCACTTCATCAGGTGATCAGGTGGAAAATAACAACTGATTGCAAAAAAAACCCACCTTTTAGGCAATGTATTTAGTGCGTACAAGCACGCTCTAATAAAGATGAAATGAAAAAAGGCAAGGCGCTCGGGGCTGTGGCTCAGATGGTAACAGAGGCTTTTAGCAGGGACTCTATGCACAACTACAGCGCCTACATCCCTAAAGGGAAATAAATCTTATAAATCCTGTAAGAGGCATAAATCCACAAATTTATTCTCCTAGGATAGTTTTTTGTCCCATAAGCTCAACATTAGGAACTTGTTCTCCATGCCCCCGCGAGTATTGCAGTTCATTCCTATGGTCCAAATCCTATGTGTCGGCCATTCGTTTTATGTGTACAGGGGAGAGATAAATACAGAAAGTAATACATTATGGTCAAAGTTTTTGTTCTCCAACTCATTTGAACACTATGCCATATTCACTCGGCTGTTGCCTCGTTCATAACACTCCACATCAAGCTCGTGGAGAAAAATAACTTTAACCAAAGTTTGTTGGTTTGTTCTTTAGTCTCTTATATCTAGGAATGGTATTTTCATATCGTATCAAATGGCGCTATGATTGGCCCTAAAGCATACCTCCCAGCGCACAGAACATAATAAAATCATGGAGTACGGCACCCTGGTCAGATTGCTTTTATTTATTTATAGACCTCAGCCTCACGATCTTGTTCAGTACATTAATGTCAACCCCAGATCGTACTGTATATAGAACGACCAAGATAAGGCTGTTCATTACGATTACATTTATTCCTTCATATGATGGCAATCGCCCTGCACTCTACGTGGAGCAATATTTAACCATTACATGTTAAAGCTATTGTAGTGGGACGGGAATCCAGCAGTGTTCGTTTGTTTCACGGAAGGTGGCGCGATATGCCGATCCTTACTGTGCAGTGATTCCGGACAACGCCGCACACGAGAGTGGCGCGGTGGAGACCGGGATTACGTAACGCTTAGTATATATACTCAGCGTTCACAGTAGGTCGACAGGCTGTCCTCGCGCGTCCCTTCTACGGAACGGATCCTTGGGCCCTCACTTTGCAGGCGGGTTCTTGTAACCTTCCTGGTGGTTAGGCTGATCTTCCGGATTGGCCTATCCAGCGTTACCTAGCACCCATGTGCTAGGGTACTGTACTTGTAGGGAAGATCTTCCAGATCTTTCCGGGAAGTAAGTGATTAATAAACATCCTTGTTTATTAAGTGACGTTGTTGTGTTATGTGTGAATAGGTCTGTGCAAACTAACCGAAAACCGAACCAACCTACGTAAGTGCGTAGGGTGGGATCCTGCCTGGAACTAGTGTTCCGGATTGGGGTCATCCAACCTGCTAGACAGGCGGCGACCACCACACTGGTGCCGTGACCAGGATCCCAGGTTGCTTGCACAACCCGGGATTCTCGGTAAATGCACGGATCTGGAATAAAAACCAGATCTAAGGCTGAACAGGAGAGTGAAGATGGGGAGGTAACTTCTCAACAAACTCTTCCGGCCCGGAATGACGACAAGTCTCCAAAACCAGAGGGAGGGGGTGAAACCCAGAAGTCTGGCAAGGAGAAATCTCGGAAGAGAACCGCCGCTCAGAATCTGAGTTCGACGGTCCTGAAGAGTTTCAGTCCGGCGGCCGACAGCCGACATGGCCCCGCAAGGGATCTGGAGGGACTCAGTAAAATTGGGTCTCAGACAGATAGTCCCGGAGAGTCTAGTACTCCCCGGAATAGGTCGGAAAATACCTTAAGGGTATCTTCCGAGGAAGTTCCTGTAGGTTTCCTTGGACCCGAACTCTTCGGTTCGCAAGATTGAGACTCTAGAAAAAATCGAGCGTTTGGACCAACATGTACAATACATGAAGGACCAAGTTCGACTAGCAGAGACAGAATCATCCCAACGGATGCCTATGTCCCAAGCTGGCTGGAGTAATGTGAGAGATCATCTATATTCCCCACCAGGAAGAGTAGAGGATCCAGAGAAGACCCCTAACAGATTCATATCTGGAACAAAGGGTGTAAAGACTCCTTTGGTTAGCTTCCGGCTACCCTCTGAGTCAAGAATGGGTTCTCCGAGTTCCGAACGTACTAGTAAAGCTATAGCTGAACTAGGGTTCAACTCGTTCAACCAAGTCCGGGAACAGGATCAGATCTTTAACTTGTCAATGGCGAGAGCTGACAAGGTTCCGATGATGCGCCCAGAGAACGCAGCCAGAAAAAACGCTGTCATTCCAAAACCTTACGGGAAAGGAATGGAGTGGGAACACTGGTTCGCGGGATTTTGTGAGGACATACAATGTAATGGCTGGAATAAAGTCGATGCATTGCCATACCTCAAAAGAGCATTGCGAGATGGACCCGGGGAAGCTGCACTTCGCGCTTTTCGCCGTTCCGGTGGTACGGAATGGGATGAGTTAGTGGAGGTAGCCTCATACTACTGTGGTCAGTTGGTAAAGCTGAACCCCCGTTCCACTTTTTTAAAGAGGATCCAGGGAAAAGAGGAGACAACTCGCGCCTATGGGCTAGCTTTGCAACAAATGTTGTTAGAGGTTTACCCAGGGACGGGATTAGATTCTCCTGCGCTGCATGAAGATCTACAAACTCAGTTTGTAAAAGGACTTCGAGATGATGACGTGAGAGCGGAAGTCATCTCTAAATGGGAGCCCGGTATGAACTTCATGCAGGTATTGCGAATAGTAGATGCCTATGAACAACGGTGTATACTATTCGGAAAATATGCTAATCCCGGGAAAACTTCTCGGGTTAACATAGTGGGTTCTACTTGGTCACAAGTAGAGGAAGATACCTACGAGTGTCAGGAAGCGGAAATAGAGGATATACTCTCTAATGTCCGCTCGATGGTACTCGGAAGAGGAGGCTTCAATAGACGGGGACGTGGAAGAGGTCGAACCCCTAGCTTTGGAAGGAACAGCGATGTACCTTCTGTGGCAGAGGCAAAACCAATAACCACTGATCCTGAAGGAAATTCCTCAGAAGTTATGAAGTTGTTGACCAAAATCAATGAAAGACTGAATCAGGTGGAGAAAAACCAGCTGGATGTCCGACGTTGTTGGCGGTGCAACAAAATGGGACATATCTCTCCAGATTGTCCAGAAACCCGGAACGTTACTACGGTGGAAACATCTCGTAGTCTGCCTGCGTTGATGGTTGCCTCTCAGAGTGAACCGGAAAACAAAGGAGGGCTGTAGCGAGTGGCAACACTGCGGTCCGGGAAGGAAAGTGCCAGGAAACACAAACCTGTGAGATGTATAAGGAGGAAAAAATTTCCAACTTACCAGAAAAGGGGAAGATACAAAATACGGTCGCAACGATTTGTAGTAAGTATCTTTCACCCGGGCATCCTTGTCTGCAATGGCTTTGTCAACGCGGATGGGATCTTGGAACCTTAGATGGAATCTCACGGTTTATAAGACAACCGTCCCCTTTGGGAGGACGTCGTTGGTATGTGCCGGCTAGAATTCAAGGAAGAAAAGTGGATCTATTGTTGGATACTGGTGCTAGTCGCTCTGTGTTAAACAACGGACTCTATCAGTCTCTTGGATTTGCGCAGGAATGTCATGTTCCTGGAGCCTCGGCAAAAGCTGCTAATGGTACTCATATGAGGTGCTATGGTAGTGTGATTATTCCAGTCTCAATAGGTAACACTGAATTCGTATGGGGTCCCATACTCAGTGATATCGAAGAAAGTGGAATATTAGGCGTAGATTTTCTCACCCTCTATGGAGGCTCTGTAGATCTACCCGATGGCACTCTCCGACTCAAATTTCCTGAGTTAATGGAGGTGGAATGTAGTTGTCGACGGATCTCTTCATTGATTTCTGTCCGACAAGATGTGGGCATCCCCCCCCAGCAGATGGTTAATGTCCTGATAGCTGGGGAAGGTGACTTACCACGTGGAGATGCACTTTTCGAGCCAGATCCAGAACTGTTTTCTAAAAAAGGAATACAGGCCTGGGATACCCTGATCGGAAGTGCCAGAGAAGGATCAATTCCTATAAGTAATCATACCTCCGGGTTGATTAAATTAAGGAAGGGTGATACATTGGGCTGGGTAACTCTAGCTCATGTGGATGGCCTAGTGGACTCCAGTCCACAGGGAATCACACCTATTCCCGTTTCCGAAATAACCGGGGAAGATGGACAATCTAAACTGGAAAGGTCGGACTTAATAGGAAATGATTATGAAGAAGTGCGGGTTAGTGCTATCGATACAGGAACGGGATCCCTTCCAGTTCCGAGTCCATTGCACGAAACTCTGGAAACTTTAGTTCAGACGACAGACGCACTAAACAGTGGGGAACGACATGAACTAAGGATTCTTTTGAAAAAGATGGAGTCAATCTTTACTCGACCTGGAGATCCCTTGGGGAGAACGGATCGAGTAGAACACACGATTGACACTGAAGGTCATCAACCTTTCCGCCTTCCTTATCGACGGCTACCTCCGGTAAAACGGGAAGCTTTAGAAGAGGAAGTAGGGAAAATGATGGACCAGAAAGTAATCATCCCCAGTGCAAGTCCTTGGGCTAGTCCAGTGGTAATGGTTACTAAAAAGGATGGTACTTGCCGATTCTGTATTGATTACAGAAAATTGAATGGTATCACCCGGAAGAATGCCTACCCAATACCCCAGATCGATGAGAGTCTCGACTCTCTGGGAGGGAACCAGTGGTTTTGTACTCTGGATCTCCAGTCTGGATATTGGCAGGTAAAGATGAACAGTGGCGATCAGTCTAAAACGGCGTTCACCACTCATCAAGGGCTTTACGAGTTCACAGTAATGCCATTTGGCCTCTGTAACGCTCCTGCAACTTTCGAATCCATGATGGATCAGCTGTTGCGGGGTCTACAGTGGAAAAAGTGTTTGGTTTATCTAGACGACATAATCATCTTCGGAAAGAATTATGTTGAATGTTTAGAAAACCTGAGAGAGGTATTTGAGCGTATTCAATCTTATGGATTGAAACTCAAACCTCAAAAATGTAAGCTGTTTCGCAAATCTGTGGAATACTTAGGACGGATAGTTTCCGGAAATGGAATCCGGGCAGATCCTTCTAAGTTGGAGGTAGTGGCTAATTGGCCACGCCCCCAGAATATAAAAGACATAAGGTCTTTCCTAGGATTTTGTTCGTATTACCGCGACTTTATCCCGGGTTTTTCTGAAATTGCACACCCTATGCAACAGTATGTAGTACTAGATAAGCCAGGGAAGCAAAAAGAGATCCAATGGACTCCGGAAGCTGAACACGCTTTTCTGGGACTAAAAAGAAAGTTTACGGAGACCCCCGTATTGAAATACCCTCTAGCCCAGGGTCGGTTCATTCTCGACACTGACGCTAGTAATGAGAGTATTGGAGCGGCTTTGTCTCAGATACAAGATGGTATAGAAGTTCCAATAGCTTTTGCCAGCAACAGCTTAAGTAAAAGTCAGCGGAACTACTGTACTACTAAGAGGGAACTCTTAGCGGTTGTGGTGTATGTAAGAAAATATCGACACTTCTTAGCAGGTGGAGATTTCATCCTACGTACTGACCATTCTTCTCTCAAATGGCTCTTTAACTTTAAAGACGCCGAGGGAATGATTGGAAGATGGCTGGCAGCTCTCTCCGAATTCGGGTTGACTAACTGCCAGATTGAACACCGGGCTGGAAAGTCACACATTAATGCGGATTGTCTCTCAAGGAGACCAGTGCGGAAATGTGGACGACCAGATTGCCGGGATTGTGGCGAGCATAGAGCAGTCATAGCTACTCTACGTTCCCAGAAAGTGAAGCCGCCATTAAACTATCAGTGGACACTAGAACAGATTAAGGAAAGTCAACAGGCTGACCCAGATTTGTTCCGGTTAACTAAACTGATAGCTAATGGACTCCATAGGCCTACAGGACCCGAGATCTCGCCTGAAAACCGAGAATTTCGGAATCTATGTGGTCAATGGAAAGAGCTAGAGGTCCGTGATGGAGTATTATATCGATGGAGAACCACATTGCAACCACTTAAACGTGCTCTACAACTAGTGGTCCCTCGAGAATTACGATCCGGACTAATGACCCTATGTCATGAACATAGGAGTGCAGCTCATCTAGGACGGAAAAGAACGGTAGCCAGAATAAGGCGTCGTTACTACTGGCCTGGAATGGGTGCAGATATTCGAAGATGGATATCTGGATGTTCCATATGTAGCAAAGTCAAACTCGGGGTAGGACTCGGAAAGATGCCGTTACAACAGGAACTGTTTGGTGTCAGGTTTGCCAGAATCGCTCTAGATATCATATCTGGTATCGACGAGTCAGAGGAAGGAAATACCTGTATGATGGTGGTGATGGATTATTACACAAAATATGTGCAGATCTATCCCATGAAAAATCACAAAGCTGCCACGTGTGCGGAAGCTTTAGTGAAAAACTGGATGTTGCCTTTTGGAACTCCGAGCGTACTACATTCCGACCAAGGAAGGGAATTTGAATCCCAGATCTGGAAAGAAATGTGTAGGATACTCGAGATTAAAAAGACACATACGAATCCATATCGTCCCCAATCAGATGGTATGGTAGAGAGATTCAACCGGACATTGATCCAGTGTCTTCGGACCCTGGTAGATGAAAATCGGAAGAATTGGGATGAATTAGCACCATTTATAGCTCACGCATATAATGGGACCATTCATTCAAGCACGGGGTGTTCACCTAATTTACTCGTCTTTGGCGAGGAAATAGTAATGCCCGCGGACATAGTCTATGGGGTTCCTGGAATGTCTACGGGTGATCCTTGTCCCATAGGATTTGTCGAAAAACTCAGAGAACGTTTTGTAGAGGGATATTACCTTGCGAGACGAAATCTGACGAAAGCAGCAGAGTGGCAAAAGACTAAACATGACGTCAATCTTAAACCACGTAAGTTCCGAGTAGGAGACCGGGTTGTACGATACCACACTCCGTTGGTAAATGTAAAACTCGCTCCTAACTGGGACGGACCATTCAGAATTGTTCAATTATTGTCAGAAATGACAGTAGTGATAGAAGACGAATGGTCAAGAAGGCGTTATAAATCCCATGTAGCTCGTTTACGACTATGGGAAGGAAAGCGTGAATGTTCCGACTTTGAAGTTTCACACCCTGCTACAAAGTGAGATGTGTCACTGAACACGGGTCCTACTGGGAAACCAGGGAGGTCCCGGGTTCAAAGAGCCGGGAAGCCGGGCGTCAAACCCCCGTCAACACGGCGGAGGCAGACCCCGATAGGGAAGTCCCGGTCAAAGGTTACCGGGGTTCCGAGTGGGTGCTCGCCTACACGGCGAAAACCGGGACGTCCGCGGAAGGTGATTCCTACTTACGCTAACCTAAAAAGGGAAGTGTGGGTAGAAGAAAAACCTGACACGGAAAAGTCTAAATTTGCTACAAATCGAGCCGGGTATAATAAACATGGTTCGAGATGTAGAATTGAGTCTAAAATAGACTCAAAACCCCGCCACAGCTCTCGATTAAAATCGAAGGCTGTGGTTAACTACAAAGAGTAGTGGTGCCGGGGTTGTCGAAAACACAACGAGAAGCAATGGTACGAAATGTAGATCGTTGGTAGTCAGTGACATGTCGATTATACATGAATGTTGATCAAATAGTTACCTTAAAATCAGTCGTTATGTGCCGCAGCCCAGACGTTGCTCTAAGGGACCCCGTCGAGGACCCTCTAGAGGCTGCAGAATTGCCGAACGCTCTGAAAGGTCTGATCCATTTACATGGAAATTAGACAAGCCTCCCATACTATCAGCGAGATACACGACGGCGATAAGAATTCCCACACTACAGAGAACTCGGGGTGGAGCTCAAAAAGGGGTTTCCCCGGGTTCCGGAACCTGTGCTGGGTGATTGAAGGCGTGAACGAATCAAGTCGAGCGTAACGCTGACCTTTGGTTTCTTCACGCATGCGGTGTTGAGACGCTCAAGATGAGCCAGTCTCGACACGGTTGATTGGTTCGCGACAGTGAATCTAGGTCACTTAGGAGTATATAAGACCCTGTTTTTCCAGTAGTCTTCACTCTGTGATCGGAGTGGTGCCTAGCACCACAGGAGTCGGGCGGTAGCAGCATGGCTGACCGTGCCCCGTCTACGGAGGGTGAGCGCGAGCTCCCCTCACCCCTGCCCGGATCTTCAGCTTCGGCTGAGCGGGGGGCAGATCTGGACGATGATGCTTTGCTCATCGGGTCAGATGATGGTGATTTTGACCTGGAAGGGTACGAGTCTGCGGACTCTGTTCTTCTTGGGGAAATCCGGTAGCAAAACCCGGAAAGTCTGAGGCTGGGACAGAGACGGCTATGGAGACTGATTCGTCAGTTGGGGACGACTCTGTAAAAGGGTCGTCCAGCAAAGGTGAGAAACCGGTGTCAACACCGGCTAAACCCGCGCCGGGGAAGTCTGTCAGTAAGACTGAGGTGTCAAAACCTCGGGAAGCTGACAAGACTGAGCCGCAGCTTTCGAAACAGAACCGGAAGCGACTCCGTCGTGCAGCCCGGAAACGGGCTGAGGCGGAGCTTAAAAGGACAGGAGGTCAGCCGGAATCACGTGACTCGGAAAAAGGGAAACCTCAAACCGGGAAGCGTGAGGAGTCGAAGGGGGCTGAGTCGAAAGGCTCGGACAAACCCGCGGCGCAGGCTGGACCTAGTGTGGCTGACGCTATACCGAGTACCCCAACGGGTGCCACGGGTGGCGGAGAGGTCAAGTGTTGGGGAACGGAGATGGACAAGGCTAAACCCCTGGTCCCATCCAACCCCGACAATGATGACGGTGATTTCCAACCTGGCGTAAAGCGGGCTGGGAAGAGAACGGTAGCTAGACAGATACCCGCCTCTTTGCTGGGCAAGACTTACACTTGCCTAGAAGATCTCCGTCATGGAAAGCGACATTACATCCCTGATGGTGTCGATTTAGATGGAACCTCAGATGATGAGGAGTGGCTAGTTGACGAGGGTTCTCCCAACGCCTGGTACATAGACCGGGTGAAAGGAGTTTCCCGAGTTAGCCGGCTGAAGTACGAGGATCAGGTCAAAGACTGGATCGCGTACGCATGGCACAAGTTTGGGAACGGCAATCATTGTGTCTTCTTGAGTTGCCATGGGAGGGACAAGAAATTGTCACCGACCTACGCGACTGAAGGTCGTTACGCTAGGCACCTCGTAGAGGTACACTTAGCCGAACGACCATGGCTACAATGCCTTGGCAAGAAGGGTGGTTCTTGTCAGGCTGGATGTGCCAGTTCCAGGCGTTCGTGTCTAGTCAGACACATTGCCCGGGAACACCGGACTGCTGGTGCTGCTGCTCGGGAACGGGTCATGAATCTGTGGCAGAGATTCGTTGACTTAGGTTCCGAGACTCAGAGAGGCAAACCGGAACCCGAGACTTGTGTGACAGACGGTCGACTGTTTAAGATCGGATGGAAGAAGAATCCTGGCTGGTTCGGGAGTCTGATGCTATCCGCGTCAAAACATCGACAAATGTCAAAAGAGTCGAGGAAGAAACGGTCCCTTAGCCGGGAACCGTCTCAAAAGTCCTCGAAGGCTAAACGACGGGTCAAGAAGCTGTCATCGTCCTCGTCCAGCGAGACTGACACTTCTGAGCGATCCAGTCGGAAGCCCAGAAAGAAATTGGCTCCGGGTAAGCACACCATCGCTGACGTGGTGGAAGCTGCTTACCAGGTAGGGCCAAAGTTGTCTGGGGGATTGAAAGTCCTCTCAGACCTGAGTGAAGGAAACGTTCCAACGGCTTCAAAAGCCCGCGGACCCGTAGAAAAACCAGCTAGGACTCGTCCTAGCTCAAGTCTCTCGGGAGTTTCCCCGCTCAACAGAGGTGTTACCCAAGCACCCGGGAAAGTTGAGGAAGAAGAGGCCTTTCCGGCACTCCCTCCACCAGCCAACCCGGTTGTTGAGGTAAAGAAGAAACCAACGACACAACCACCCGTTGCGTCGAAGGTGACTTCCTCTCCCTGTGCGATGTCGGTTGAATACGTCCAACGGGCGGATCAGCTAGAGTCGCATATAGGTGGCACCTTGGAGGGCCGTGTCCGAACGGGCGCGCAGTCTCTCCATGAAGGCCTCGTTAAGGAGCTAGTGAACCTAGCCCGATTCGAGGTAAGAGAAGCCACGAAGGGCCTGGCTAAACAATACGCGTTGGACTTAGAGGACGCGCGTATTGCAAAAACCACGGCCCAGTCGAGGTTTGCCCGGGCAGAAGCCCAGACCCATCGCCAAGATGAACGTTGTCTTCGGCACTTGGGTATGTCGCTCTATGACATCGGTGACGACCCGCAAGCCCTTGAGGAAGCGTGGTTGGCCCGTCAAAGGAGCCGGGGAAGATTTCTTCAGTTCACCACGGAAGAATCAAACTCGACACGTCAGCAACTCGCTGGCATGTTGGGATGGTCACCCGTGGAAGAAACTTCCCAACAGGACACTACATCCATAGCGGCTCAGCCCATGGATGTCAGTGTAGATACTCGGCTGTCAGGACCCGGTCAGACCCCACAGGATCAGACTGAAGTCCTACAGCCGAGGAGGCCTCCCGCCGTGACACGGGCTGAAAAATCAGCAAAGCCTTCCAGGGCTAAGCCGGTAGATCAGCCCGAGGAACCAAGTGGGGCACTGGGGGTGAATGCCAACATCATCCCGTTGGAGTCTGGAATCTTTTTAGATACCGGACCAACCTCTCTACAGCAGTTGATGTCTCAGTTGCAGCCTACGTCTGCGCTGAGTCCACTGCGACCAGAGAGGACCGCCCTGGCAACGTCGGTTCCACCGACGGCTAGCGCACCAAGGCAGTCGGACCTTCTCGACCTCAGGATATCCTCCGACGAGGATATTTAGGGGTTGACAATGACCGACTCGGCTGGTGCCTAACAAGCCGGGAAGACGCCGTCTAAACTCGGAACCGGCAGAGCCAACAACTCTCCTGGATCCGAAGTCAGACGGGTATGGGAAGTCCCGGGGAGGAAAATTTTTTTCCGACCTAGCTACTTCCAGAATGTGGCCTCCTAGCCAGAATTCTGCACTTTCTCGGCGAACCGCAAGGATCGCTGGGAGGGGTAGAGGGAAAGTTAGGAGTAACCAATAATAAGCGATCCTGGGTTGGGGCTGGGGAAAGTCAGTAAAATGACTTCCCTAAGGCACAACCCTGGTTTCAGACGGCTGAAGGTTCTCTCGATGGTCAGGCCTGTAATAGGCCCCCATCACGAAAACCTCCGGCCTGTGGTGGGATACCAGGTAAGGAAGATTGTGCCTTTCGGGTATAGATCTGACTTACCAGGTCTGTGTCGGAAGTGAGTTCATCGACTCGATAGTGAGATAGTAGGCGTAACCCCTGATCTGATGGATTACGCTGGCTGTTTCTACCTTGGGTCGGTGATCGTAAGTTCTGAATCCGGCTTAGAATTGGGGCCTTAATTGGTACTCGATTCGAGCCGAGAAAAAAAATATGCCAGTATAGCTGGAGTCAAAATGAAAGAACACTGATACCACACACTCTTACCAGGTGGATGGAGAATTGTTTTGCCTTTTTGGCCGTTATTTCCGTATTCGGAAACTTTCAACTCGGAAGGTGTTTAGCGAGGCTAACCCTTCTCTACATATGGATGTCTTCCAACTTGAAGAACAGTGGGAAGCCCAGCACCCGTCGGCATCGGGCTGAATGTAGTAGGTCTGCTACGCCGATGGGCCAGCTGGGCTCGATACTTTAAAATGAGAAAGAGAACGACACTTCACTCGCCGGGAGCTAACAGAGGACTTCAACAAGATCCGGAACAGCTGGAGGCAGAGTGCTCGACAGGCCGGGCTGACCACCTGTAGGTCCGCGACTGTCGAGTCTTCCCTGCCCAACGCTCAAGAACCCGCTCCCCGGCTCAAGATGGGTGAATATCACATTTATTCAAGGTGCTAGCAAGGCTAGTCCTTCATTGTTCAAATGTCGTTTCCTCTTTCCTAAATGTCATATCTTCCATATTTTTAATAATTTCTCCATCTTACAATTCCACCTTTTTCACTTATACGTTGGTATCAGTGAATTCTTGTGAACACCAGGAAGCTAGAGAGTAGACCAAGAACTGCTGGATATATGTTGTAATTTTTAATTGGGTAGTCCCTTAGCAGCAAAATGGCTGCCTTGGTTCCCCCCTTAGTAAAAACTGGGAGGGGTAATGTAGTGGGACGGGAATCCAGCAGTGTTCGTTTGTTTCACGGAAGGTGGCGCGATATGCCGATCCTTACTGTGCAGTGATTCCGGACAACGCCGCACACGAGAGTGGCGCGGTGGAGACCGGGATTACGTAACGCTTAGTATATATACTCAGCGTTCACAGTAGGTCGACAGGCTGTCCTCGCGCGTCCCTTCTACGGAACGGATCCTTGGGCCCTCACTTTGCAGGCGGGTTCTTGTAACCTTCCTGGTGGTTAGGCTGATCTTCCGGATTGGCCTATCCAGCGTTACCTAGCACCCATGTGCTAGGGTACTGTACTTGTAGGGAAGATCTTCCAGATCTTTCCGGGAAGTAAGTGATTAATAAACATCCTTGTTTATTAAGTGACGTTGTTGTGTTATGTGTGAATAGGTCTGTGCAAACTAACCGAAAACCGAACCAACCTACGTAAGTGCGTAGGGTGGGATCCTGCCTGGAACTAGCGTTCCGGATTGGGGTCATCCAACCTGCTAGACAGGCGGCGACCACCACACTATTATATATACCAATGTCACAATTTGATTATTGCGTTGTGTATAACAATTGATATTTACATTTTTACAAGCAAAATTGATTTTGGTTTCCCACTTCGCTTCTTTACTTTCATCTCGCGCTGGGTAGTAGCTAAATGACTAGTGAAGAAGTGGTAGTTCAGCTCGGTCCCATCCATCTTTTGGAAAGAGATTAATGCGGTATATTAACCTTCAACGTTCATAAAACACACCTCAAACAAAGTCCAAAAAATTATAAGAGAATTACTGTTAAGATGATTTGATGTGATAAAGACAATTGCTGTACATGTTAATGGAATTGGAATAAACACTGCAATATAAAAAAAAAAAAAAAAGACCTCAATAACCGTACATTGCTGGGATCCTGATTATGAACGTTATGCCCATGGGTATCTTCACCTTGCTATCATAATGAGAATCCTGAAGGGTCTGGGAGTTGGTCAACAAGTGCACCAAACACCCAACTTTTATCAGATCTGGGGCCCGTTAAATAATCTAGAATCGTACTTGAAGACCCTGGCCGAGGAGGCCAAGGGAAGATGTGATTCAACTTATTTCAAAACTGATCGACGACCTAAAGGAGAGGGCTCTAAGATGAACTCAGCAAAAAAAAGAAAAAAACGAACTCGAAAATAATTGAACGAGAACCCTTGCATAATGTACAGAAAAGATACAGAAATCTTCATGTACGATCATAGATTATCGAGGAGCGACCGTTCAGATAATTCGATACTTAGAGAGGAAGGACAATAATTGCCGGCCATCCCACAATGTCTCCTCCATTTGCAATTAATAATTCATCGTGTAGGAATGAAACCTAGTGAAAAGTGTCCTTCACTTCCCCTGGTGGAGTCGTGGGTGAATGAAAATAACAAGAATACCCTTATTTATGAATGCAAACCAGCAGAAATACGTTTGTTATGGACTCAAATACAGTTTAGCAAAGTCAAATGGAGAATGTGAAGTATATTGGGGAAAAGAGGTGAGATAAATGCAAATACTAACTCCGGCATGCAGACTTAAGTTGCGGCTGATAAAGAACGAAAACACAAGAAGATGATTTTTTATCTGTTACTTATGTGATTGCCTCTCATCGTCCATGAAGTCTACGAGAGAAACCTGAGAATATCAGTAAGGCCCGGCGTCCACCTACTACGATATGTCTCCGATATGGTCTACGATGTACCTCCCGATAAAAAATCTAAATCGCGTCGGAAGTTAACCTGATATCGGGGCAGTTGACCACGTCTCTGCGATTAGACACCGGTAAAAACCCCATACAATGCGTGTTGGATTGGCATGTCTAGACGATTTTGCACCTTCTCGATATGCCTCCGATATTTGCTTTTTATATCGGTGCCAATTCGGTAGGTCTAAATTTCTATCGTAGTAGGTGGACGCTAGGCCTAAGGTTTTTAAATGTGAATATTCGTCCTGATTCAATTGAGAATGGTAATGACAAACACGTGTTAAGAAGCTGGGCGCTTTAGGCCCGGCGTCCAACTACTACGATAGAATCGTAGACCTCCCAATATAGCACCAATACAAAATGTCAAAATCGGTGCCATATCGGGAAGGTGTAAAATCGTAGACATTTGTCTAGACAAGCCAATCCACCATGCATTGTATGGGATTTTTATCGGTGTCTAATCGCAGAAACGAGGTCAACTGCACCGATATTAGGTGACCTTCCGACGCGATTTTGATTTTTTATCGGGAGGTGCATCGTAGACCAAATCGGAGCCATATCATAGTGGGTGGACGCGGGACCTTATTAAATGACATCAATCCATCACCTGCGTATTCATGGGAACCAATCAGCATGATTCTTACACCCTGGGAACCAATCACCATGTTTCTTACACAAAAGTTGGAAGTGCATTGAGTGACCTTCACCTTCAATTTCACATTCAATTCACTGTCCCACGAATACGCACGTTTCGGCTCTCCCATTATCAGCGTGAAAAGTTTCACCTGGCTAACTTCACCGTTATTGTTGTGCAGATTAAGGTATGATTACAGGGCAGATTAGGAGACCCTTTACGTGATAGCGACTTTATGATTGTGTATAGTCTGAGCGTTTGACATTTCCTCTCATTATACTCGTTCCCGAGAGACAATGAAGCTTGTGTTGAACTTTGTGATTGTTGCTGCAGTGACTTTACACACTGTGACGGCAGGTAAGTAATGCAAAAATAAGTTGGTTTATGTAAGATCCTTATATATATATATATATATATATATATATATATATATATATATATATATATATATATATATATATGTATATATACATACATACTTACATACAAATATATATATTTATTACCCACCTATTACGGAGTCTCCATAATAAATGTATAGGACACCTGGAAACAGCTACCCAGAGATTCTGGCATGTCAGAATCTCCTGCAGGAGATTCTGGAAAAATAGTCTTGTCCATAATGAGGTTGAATCATCATGTACTTCGAAATAAGTTTCTTGAATGTTCATTCAACGCTAATTATTTTGAATCAATCATATTAATCTCATTTACCATCAGAAATCATTGTCATAACACACTTTGCATGCTAAAAGTACAGGTTAATGGCCAACTATATTATTGGTGTAAGTCTACACCGAATTACTGCAACACTTGACAGTGCTGTGATGTCTGGAACTAAATGGCTTTTTAATTGCAATAGATATATTATTCATCTTATAGGTTGGTAATAAATACAATAACGACTGGTTTTGTATACGAATGACCGTAATTTCCTCGTTGCTGACGACGCAATATCCTCGCTAGTCGCTCGGATATTACTACGCGTCAACTACTCGGAGATTACGGCCACTCGTACACAAAACCAGTCATTATTGTGTATATATATAGTAATTCATGAAGTGAAGCTGAGTGAATACTCTGCGGTCAAACGAGCTGGAGTACGGAACAAGTTATTTTCATCGAGTCGGTTTCTTATTTTATCTCACCCCGTATAACAATTGCTAAAATGAGTCACCCAATTAGCCATTGAGTATTGGGTACAGGAACTTCACAGCCATGGAGTACGAGTTCCTAATGTTATGCCTATGGTGAAAAATACCGGGGTGAGATAAATACATATATATAGAGAGAGAAAGAGAGCGAGGGAGGAAGAGAAATTTCATATATACATTATATTCTACGGTTATTGTTTGACGATATAAACATATTCCTATACGCACTGTAAAAAGTTAAGTATAATTTTCCCCAGGAATAAAATTATTTGCAAATAGAACAACAGTTATCAATTCCATACACTGACGGAAAAGACATAAGAGTGTCCTATGATACGTGGAAACAGAGGCTGCTATACATGGTCATGTGCAAAGTGGTTTGCCACTTGAAAAGGGAATGTTAACAAATTTCTAGAATATATCTGTTCAGAAATTGGCAGCCAAACTGTGTAGCCATTGTATAACGTTCTATGCAAAGCAGTGCGGACTTGCTTATTCCAGTCCATGAGCACACCATTAGGGATAACTGGAAGAGTTGGTGGTAGGTAATGTGTGAAAAGAACACGGTCACGTGACCATTCCACTCCACAGACCGCCCTCGCCCACCTTAACCTGGGTCGCCAACGAGAAAGAAACCACCACCCACCCTACAAAAACTATTCACTCTCATCTCCTCAATTTCCTCTACTTCGTAGGGCATTTCTTTTTTGTTTTAATTAATATTTTATACTGTAATTACTATACAATGTATCTCCTTATTAATTAGTGTAACTCAATCATTTTTTATCCATTACCGTGCTTCTGTGTTAGTCATTAGCAATCCATCGGATGAGGTACAGATGCTGCAGGCTGTGGTGTGGCGTTAGATGCAGAACAGACTGTTTTCGTGTATTTCATTGTGTATCCCTGAAACGACGCCGTTGCCACGGTTACAGTAAGATGGTGGTATGTTTGTATATGTATGTATGATACATGCGCAGTTCAGTTTCATAATTTAAGATCTGTTTTTGTCATCCATTTCAGGTCAAGAGGGATGGTTTCGTAAGTATCCTTTACTCCAGCCTATATAGTTAGGCTATATATGTGTATTCAATTAAGAGGTAGATTTTCTTACAGAAAATATAAAACTAATAATCATAGAATGCCATGACTATCAATAATCAGCTCAGTTCTGAGATTTTGTTAGCCAATCACCTTTTATAAATCGGGAATAACCAATAGAATAGCCTGACTAATACGGAACCAGGGGCCCGTTTGATAACTTTGGCTCGTA
The DNA here is from genome assembly GCA_950022655.1 of Alentia gelatinosa. Classification (NCBI taxonomy): domain Eukaryota; kingdom Metazoa; phylum Annelida; class Polychaeta; order Phyllodocida; family Polynoidae; genus Alentia; species Alentia gelatinosa. The sequence continues at coordinate 163,537,493 of OX465579.1, forward strand.
CATAAAGACCCCTTTCTGTACCTCTTATGTACAATGGTTATCATCTAATAATATTCAAGTCTGTTCGCTAAAGGAGTTTTAGCCGTCCATTTAGTAGTTCATATCATCAATCAATATAATGTTTGAAATAATAATCACTATTACTGTGATATGCATTAAGGGGATATATATAAGAGCGATGGCTTTCTATACTCCCGCCTATATCTCTAGATCTCTTTTATTTTTGATATTAGCAATGGTCCTGTACATACTCATACATTTTTTTTATATATAGCAAAGTATTTATCCTACATTGATGCAATATTTCCGGAATTACCCGTACAAGGGTCCGTCACAGCACTCCTTTGATGTGTTGAATATTATGACTATCATAGACGACTGCTAATACCTATTAGCAGATTCAATATTTATGTAACGATTTTGAGGCATTTCATTTGATCGTATCCTATGGAGGTCGTAGATTTCAGACCAAAAACATTATGTAATGATATTAGTCTTAATACAACTGTTAAGCCCATGCACATCTGCCAATTCCGGAACATTGGTCTACCTTTGTTGGCGACAAAGCGAACAGTACTTTGTCTCAGGTGAGGCATCCTAATGCAGTCGGCTCTAGTCAGTAGATCTATGTGGGGCAGCTAATGCCGGGGACACACCAAGCGAGTAACGGCAGCGATCTCCAGAATCGCCAACAAAAATTTGCGTTTATGTGCGATATTATTTCATAGGAATATCGCCCAACAATAATTTAGCATCTCTGACGCAATAATAAGGTGAAATATGAAACAATGGCTCACATATACGCCACTTTGGTTGGCGATTCCGGAAATCGTCGCGCTACTCGCTTGCTGTGTCTCCAGCGAGGGTCAACCAACATGTTGATAAATCCAGTTGGCGACAACGGCACTTTGGAAGTACCCCCTGCTCGGGTGGCTGAAGCCGGGTACCCACCAGGGCCCCGTTGGTCCAGGTTTACGACAGAGTTGCGGATCGCAGAATGGCGATCCGAGGGGCCAAACGTTGCTCCTGAAATTTTGCGGATCGTGTCGTAATCTCGTAAAATAGGCTTTTAGCGATACTTTTTACGTGGACCCTCACACCAGTGCAGATCATCTGCAGATTGCATTACTTGGGTTAGAGATGGCCTTGTCTGAAATTCTGAATAACGATGGGTGGTGGCACTAAGATCCCCTGCCCCTTGTTCTTCTACCTATAGAAAATGGCGATCCACACCAACAGGTGTCAGATCAGTTTTAACTCTGGTGCCATCTGTATTTAATTTAAAAAACTAATGAATCTTCCCCTGTCTCATTCAATAGGCGCCTCTGAATTGTTGTTTTGCTATCGCATCGCAAAAAATAGCGATACCGCGGGAATATAGGGATACGATCCGATATTACAGGAGCAACACTTTTTTAGTCAGATGGTTAAAGTAATCGTAAAAATAAAATTGCGATCCGATTATAGCTAGCGATACCACAGAAACAGGAGCAACGGGCCCTGGCGAGAAACACAGCGATTTCTGGAATCGCCAACACAAAATGGCCTATATGTGAGCTATTATTTCATATTTCATCTGATAATTGGTTGTGATATGCTAAACCATCCGTGAGAGATATTCCTGTAAAATTATATCTCACATATATTATTTTGTATTGGCAATTCTAGAGATCGCCGCCTTGACTCGCTCGGTGTGTCCCTGGTATGACACGGCCGACAGCGTGCAACAAGTTCACCGACAATTCGACAATTTGGGAACTAATCATTCAACTGCGATTCGATAGATGTACATTAGACTTAGAATTTTGTATCTGATCGTACATAGTTTATGAAACTACCCCCTGCTTCTCTTATGTTGGCCATGATTATTGCAGCTGACTGTGGAGGCAGCCAATACCCTGATGCTGGAGAGAATTTCCCTGATAGTGGCCCGCAGATCGTCGGGGGCGTCACACCACGCAGACATGAGTTCCCCTACATGGTGAGTCGTTCAATCGAGCCGGAGACACACCAAGCGAGAAACGCAGCGAGTTCCGTTATCACCAACACAAAATGGCGTATATGTGAGCTATAATTTCATAGTTCACCTGATTATTGCTTCCAAGTTGCTAAATTATAGGCAGGAGATATTCCTATGAAATGATATCTCACATACACACCAATTGGCGTTGTGTTGGCCATTCCAGAGATCGCTGCCTTCACTTGCTTGGTGTGTCCCTGGCATTACGCAATAATCAGGGACCTGTTTCAATGGTTTCGTGACAGGAGCTAACTAGGAGCTAATGTTATTTCGATTTACAATGGAAGAGCGTGGTATACCTAAATTACTTCATGAAATAAAAGTAAGAGAATCTTGTAAGAAATTATGTGTTTCAGCCATCTGTATTTGATAGAAAATTAAGTATCAAGAATGTTTCAATAAACCTACATAATTAATTTTATAGTTATTCTCAAGTGTCATGAACAGGATTACTTAATGAAACTAATTTCTGGTATTAAAATCAGTATATACATCCTAATGCATTAAAAATGTCTCTGAATCTGGTCCTTTATGGGTCTGAGTATAACAGGTTCAATAACCTGGTCAGTGGATGAAGGTAAGGAGTGTGTGTGAGAGTGGGGGAGAGGTGCTAATATGGAGTGACTGGGTTGACAGAGTGATATGCCTGCCCTTCCACCAACCTCATACCTCCTTACTGGGTTTTGAAGAGCATAGTGAATGGTCTGTCCCTTCAGATGTGGAAGTTCCAATGCTATACGGTCAGGTGTGTCCCATCAGAGTCGAAATGTACATGCATTGTTAAGTGGTAGGAGAGCAGTGAGAAAGAAAAATAGCCTCTTGAGTGTAGCTAGTTAGTCAGTAAAGTAGATGGAGTGGTTGTGGGAGGCGAGGGGGTGAGGGCTAGTCTAGCATGACTGTAGAGTGGCTTCAGCTCCAGTGTATTTTACCTAAATCTTCACCTGTCCCTGTCTGTTAGTATATATGACAATTTTTCTTGTCTCCAGCTGTCTGCTTCTCTGTCTGTCCCCCTGGCACTATCCCTGTCTGTATACTGTGCATATAACTCTCTCAGTTTATATCTTTGTCTCTGTCCCTGTCTGTCCATATGTATGTCATACTATATCTTTGTCTCTGTCCCTGTTTTTTTTGTATGTATGTTTGACTATTTCGCTTTGTATGTGTCTTTCTGCATCTCTGTCTCTGTCCCTATCTGTATATGTCTGACTCTCTGTCTCTTTACCTGTCCCTGTGTGAGTCTCCTTTCTGTCTCTGTTTTCATCTGCATCATTATTTGTCTCTCTGTGTCTCCCTCCCTGTCTTCATGAAAATCGATGATCAAGGGTATCAGCAAGTCTATGGTCAAGTCTCAGGTGCAAGGCTTGATGACAGGGTTGAAGGGAGTAAAACTGTTTTGTCAGGTCTGTACAAAGTGGGTCTGAATACATTGTATTTAGATCTGTCCCATCAGATCTGACTCTCTGAATACAGTGTATTTAGATGTGTCCCATCAGATTCAAAATGTAAATACCACATTAAGACAATATTAACATCTAATAGTATCCTTTTCTAGTAGTATATTACAGTAGCCATAACTAAGTGTTTATCAGGTAGCTGGACCGATGGCACCATGGACCGATGGCACCTGGACTGATGGCACCTCTTTTCAGTTTCACCTGGACTGATGGCACCTGTGCCTGGACTGATGGCACCACTTGCCTAGACTGATGGCACCACCTCATTTTTTACCTGGACATGGGAACCACTTGATAGATACATTATTAGTGTGCAATAGTCCTGTAATATCAGCGTTTTCAGTTTAGTTTCGAGGTTTTTTTTCTGGTTTCTGAATTTTTTTTATTGGTCTTCAGGAGACCACCGCTGCTACCGCGACTGGTACTGAGGCGGGGGCCACCTGCACCGAGGTGGCCACGGCCGGGGCTCTGGGAGAGTCTTAATTAAGCGATATATAAACCTCTGTTCTTATAGGTATCTTCTTATAACTGTTAATGCTCAAGGTCAGGGATAAGTCAAGATTTGCCCGCCTTGTGGCCGGCGGGGGCCGCGGGTGGCTGGCCGGGACCCCCGGCTGCCGATGCCGAGGGGCCCGGAGCCTTTTTTTTTTATTTGTTTTTAAAAAATCATATAAATTCTTCTTTATGTGAATATGATATACTCGGCAGTTGAAAAGTGGTGTACACAATATAATCTGGGACTAATACTTACTTAGACTAATAACCATTAGTCTAAGTGAGTGGTGCCATCAGTCTAGGTAGTGGTGCCATCGGTCTAGGAAAAATGTTGCCATCGGTCCGAAGAGGTGCCATCAGTCCAGGTGCCATCGGTCTGTGGTGCCATCGGTCCAGTAATCGTTTATCATTTCATGAAAGGATTGACATAGTGAATCATTTTGTCATCAAAAAGACTAGAAATAAAAATGTCTATTTTTAGGAACATAATCAGTGGTAGGGCAGGGGGTATGGTAAGGCTTGCTACTGGACCCCTGCTCCTTTAACCAGGCCTTTATAGTTGGGACTTTGATAGTGTTAGATTCTCTGCAGTTAAGCTGGAAGCCTGTGTAAGCATTCTAAACTCTAGATGACGTATATGAGCGCATCTTCCGCACTCAAAAACAGATTGTTTGGTTGCGAATGGTCATTCCTTGACAGGTAATGTTGAAATGTCCATTAAGGGAATCCTTTCTCTGTCTTTCATATTGTGACACATTGCTGATATCCAATTGAAGCAGGAGGACATTGTTCCTGTTCATAATTATCCCGTTATCAAAACAGACTGTAAGAAGATCATCAACAGAAATAAGCAGGACACCGAAATCTGAATTTGAATTGGATATTACAATTATTAAAAAGAGGAATTCCATGATTAATCTGAAATTAATTAATTCTATTGATATGATTTTACAAATGAATATTTATAACTGCTCCTACAGTTTTTAACAGAGATTGGTCTTACCACATTTCCACTGCAGTGAAAACTGTTTAACCTCTGAGAGGGATTGACATTCACCTGGAAGACCTATACAACCAGTGTAATATAAAGCACCTGTGTCTCAGAGGAGCCAGTCACTTACTATCTTTACTGAAATGGAGAACCAAAAACTGATGAAAATTTGGTTAAAGATAGGGGATGATCTATCAGACAAAACGGGAAATTAACATTAAAGATAACAATACCTTATAGGTCCAAATACAGGAAGTCTCCATTGTATGAAGGAATTATCTGGAACACCTTAACCAAAGAGACAAAGAACCTGCCAAGAGGGGATCTTTTTAAAATGAGAGTTGAAGAAGAACTGTTTAATAGGATCTGACATAGAATGTGGTCTCATAAGAGAAATTGATCATATAAAAATTGTTAAACACATATTTAATTACTCAAACTAGAAGTGTTTTTCAACTGTTTGTCTTTGGAACAATAGCTTGTTTTTGTGGTTGTCCATCGATAGTCATGTGATGTCTTGTATGACTTCATTCGACTCCAGCATGGAAGAACGCCAATTCGGCAATTGCCTGAAATTGAAGGTCACCTGTCATCGGGGATTGGAGCCCAATTAAAAATGAGGGTCTAGATTTTTTACTGTTAGAAATTTTGTGATTTTCGATTAGGTTTAAGTGCCTCAAATCAATGCTTTCTTCGGTTGATTTTGAACAGAGCTTCTAGTGCCTGACAAAATACATCGTTGTTCTATTTGTACTGGTAAACATTATCGATGCAATATTTCCTGAATGAAAGAAAATGAAAATAACACCTCAAGATAAACACTCAATGGGAAGAGTTGCTTGGTCAAACACTCTATTCCCACACATGCTACATGTCCCTATCAGAAGCCGAGTTGATTAGACCATACAGGTTTTTTATTCAGTTAACAGAAATGTATGACTACAGCCTTTCAAACACGATTTTTTTGTTATCGGGAGGTGCATCGTAGTGCATATCGGAGTTTATCCACCTAATACAAAGCGTCCATAGAAAAGACATAGGGAGTGTGTATGGACATACCCGGAGCCTACAGATTTGTTATATACCCCGGGTTGCAAAAGCCGGCGCATACGGAAAAATAGTGCATATGAAAAAATAGTCCGCACCTAAATTAACTAATATCAGTACACCACTTGTCAGGAAAAGGTGGATGATTAATACAATATAGACTGGTTTCGGATAACTGCGGTTGTATGCTCCTCAGAGTTGCCTCTGCGCAATATCCTCGGATACGCTCGGACATTACTGCCCGTCAACGCATCGGAGCATACTGCCGCTTGCATCTGAAACCAGTCAATATTGTGTATGTATCGGGAGCTTAGTTACGCCGGCCCTAACATACCAGTTCCTCAGTGGGTCTCCCATTTCCCTTTTTCCCAGGTGGGGGTCTGGAGGCCGGGGTCAAACACTTTTTTCTTTTTTTTTAATTTTGAGTATGGGGTTCCTTGTGAATGCACAGAGGTAGGAAGGTGGAAATGAAATGGAAGATGAAGTGCATTTTCTTGTTTCCCTAGTGCTGATTCCACCAGCATGATTTATTTGACAGGTAGTGCTAAACATTATTATATACCTGTGCCAGTATGTTACACAAATACCAACCTCTGCTAGGGTATTGGCATTAAATATATACTGGCACAGTATGGTGGTATAAAATGATGTACCACCTTACTTTGAATACAAATTCTGATTGGCTGAAAAAAAATTGCACTGACCTACTTATGAAGTCCTGGCAGTGACTTACAGCACTCCGCTAATTTATGCGTGCAAAGGATCACAGGAGGTGAAGGGGCATATTCTGTTCTTGACTTTCACTAAGATGTCAACTGATATACCAGCACACTTTGAATCCAGCTTGGATGTTGTCATATTTCCTTATGCAATTAATCAAATATTTATATTTGAAGGTATATGATAAAATAAAAATGTATTACCTTACTGGTACATCCTCGCATACCTTGTTTCTTTGGCTAGAAATATTCCACGAGCTCGCAGAGCAAGTATGTGAGGACGTACCAGTAAGGTATATACATTTTATCTTATTATCTGACTGCATCTTGCTGAATCGTCTTAAATCGTGTAGGGTCTGCTTATCAGGGGGCCGTTATTCCTGTTTATGTGGTTTAGTTGGCTATAATCGGATCGCAAATTAATTTTAGGATTACTCAAACGATCCGACTGGAAAACCATTGCTTCCGTAGCACCGAATCGTATCCCTATATGCATATATCGCTAACGTTTACTATATGATAGTGATACATCACTTTCTGGGGAACGTATTGAATGAGCCAGAGGAAAATTCATTAGTTCTTTAATTTCTTGTGGGCCAAGATGGTATACGGTGAATTCAATATACCATGCAAGTTCGGTACCGGTAGATTCGCAAACACTGCGAGTTCGGTACCGGTGAATTCAATCCCGCTACGTTCCCGGGCCTGTCCGGCACTAGCCGCAGTCACAGCCGGCCACACAGCTGGCTAAAGCCGAATGCCCATCTACCGATTTAGGGTTGAACGATTAGTTCCCAAATCGTATAGGAGTCGGTCACCTTGTCGCAGGCAAATTACATAACCCCTCGCACGATCCGCACACTGATAAAATCGGTGTATGGTCCACTAATCGCTGGGGGAGGACGAAAACCAAAGAAACCGAGTGTTCACTAATCGCTGGGTAACCTTGCCTAGCTGTCCTACATCTACGGACTCCGTTAGGATGGCTCGGCTGAGACAAATTACCCTCCATTTGTCGCCGACAAATGTACATAAATGTTCCGAAATTGGTAGATGGGCATTGGGCTTAACCCTGACGTACCCCTAGCCCTAACCTACCCCAACCCTGCCTGAACCTAACCCTAACCCTAACCATAACCATAACCTACCCCTAACCCTTTCCCTAACCTTAAGCTAATCCAACCCTATCTATAACTACAGCCCTAACCTATCACTATCACTATCTTTAACCTTAACCTTAACCTAACGTTAACCCTTACCCTAACCGTATACCGGACTAATGGGCTGACTCGACCGCCACACGGAAGGAACGCCCGGGAACGTAGCAGCATCGAATTCACCGAACTCGCAACGGTAAAAGAAAACGGCCAAAAAGCAAAACTGGTCTACATTATATTTAACTCTTATCAACAACTCAATTGCGGCGAGGCAAGACCGCCCATGTAGGCAATTGCTGTCAGTAAAAAAAAATACATATATATATTATATAAAACCTTCATCAAAAGTTGGATTAGAATTTGAGTATCTATCAGGCACCATTAGGAAATGATCAATATGTAGGGAATCATTTCACGCCATTTAACCTTGACTTTTCTTATGAGCAAATGTAAATAGCTTCCGGAAAAATGGCCCAAAGACTTCCATATTAGGCACTAGTCACTAAATATAGAACTAACAGGTAATTATTTATGGGGAAATCAGTCTGAACAATGAGATTTGACCTTGAGCCGAGAGGTCATGGTCAGACAAACTGTACTCTTGACAAAGACGCATATCTTCCATAATAAGGTCTGAGGGGTTGGAAATGTGATATTCACTAATAGGCAACTTATGGGTCCATATCATGAGAAAAATCAGTATCCTAGAAATGTAATAACTGGTTTATAACTGACCGTTGGTCTATCAGCCACAATCCTTGTGCACCACTTCCGCATTCCTTGCGCTGATTTCTTTCCTGTACTAGAAAAACAGGATGTTACAGATGCTATGAGTGGAAATAAATCTGAACTAATTCCACGACAAAAATATTTTGAAATGATTTGTAACTTTCAAAATCTTACCTTATTTGCTGATCTAAGGGTCTTGCTTGAACTGTTTGAAAATATTAAGTAATGTGTCCTTCGCTACATGACAAGGGGACACCTCTAAAGATAATTAAGTATATATAGAGTTTTCATTCTGAAAGAATCTTTTCCATCGCTGGAAAACCAGGGAAGTGGATTTTTTTTTTAGAATTTTATATAGAATTTTCACTTTACTTGTTGATTCAATTTGCCCTAATCATGTCCTGATCATGCTCCAATCCTGCTCAGGTTATGTCATGTTCCTATTCGGATCAGTGCTAAAGAAACTCCCGATTAGTTTGAACCAAATGGAATCAAACCTTTTAAGTGCTTTATAAATATTTAAACACCAGTCTAGGGGCTCAGACATGATGGATACAAAGGGAATAAAATATGCGGAATCCTGCTTTGTCATACCATCAGATTTGACCTCCAACCAATGGGTCATGGTAGAAATAACATAAAATGGACTATTCCTGCCTGTTTGACCATGATCTCTTGATTCAAGATGCGATCTGATAGCACGAAACTATTTTTCCGTATATGATTTCCAGTTAGTATTCAAACTATAGTAAGGTCATCGTTCCTTTAAAGTAACTATACTTTATGGTAAAAAGTCTGCCAGATTGTATTGGAAATCTCCTACTTCATTGAAATTATTCAAGGAAAACATAGTCAAGCCCGCATACTATTTTAGGCACAATGAGTAGTTTTTGAAATGCTACAAGAAAGAACATGGTGGTTTGACCTTGACCTCTTCGTTGAAAGTAAAATATTATGATGTTAATCGATTCCTTTCAGAGACTATACATTCCTAAACCCTCACACCATTACTTAGGGTTTAACTGCATTGGTCTCAACCATCTTAGATTTATGCCAATTAGGGGTTGTTATATCCAATCCTTTATACCGGGGACACACCAAGCAAGTGAAGGCAGCAATCTCTGGAATCGCCAACAAAAATTGGCGTGTATTAAAGTGAGATATCTTATCATAGGAATATCTCCTGCTTGTAATTCAGCAACCTGGAAGCAATAAGGTGAAATATGAAGTAATAGCTCATATATAGGCCATTTCGTGTTGGCGATCACCGAACCCGCTGGGTTTCTCGCTTGATGTGTCTCCGGCTTAAAGCTGGAGACACACCAAGTGAGCAAGGCAGCGATTTCCGGAATCGCCAACACAAAATGACGTCTATGTGAGCTATCATTTCATATTTCTCCTGATTATTGCTTCCGAGACCCTAAATTATCGATGGGAGATATTACTCTGAAATAATATCTCACATACTTAGTAGAAACCAAACTAGAGTTAGCCTTGTCAATATTTATGCCACGATGGGCAGGTTGTGTATTACTACACGAGGCATTAGCCGAGTGTAGTGAGTAACAGACCTGACTAGAGTGGTATAAACATTGAGAAGGCTAACTCGAGTTTGGTTTCGTATTTATCCTACCCCATCTCACCGATATACAGAGAAAACTTTGTAATTATCCATGTTAGTAGCGTGGTCCGGTTTTTTATTCACCTCGGTGCATAAATAACACTTTATTCAACGCTACATCAAATACATTGAGTCAATGTTAAACCTATGGCGTTTTATATTAGGGGTAGGATAAATGCTATTTTTTATTGGTGATTCCGGATATCGCCGCCTTGACTTGCTTGGTTTGTCCCCGGCATAAATGAGTGTCCTATGGGCTAAGTAGCTCTAAAGGCAAAATAATCATATCGTAGCCATGTTAGAGCCATGTCACAAGCAGTGGGTGCCCAGCTGGCCTTACCCCCACCAACGCCTATTCTGGTTCTGATAGGCCTAACGATTGACTTCCCGACAAGGTAAAGATTTTCTCGTGTGATCAGACAAAATATTTGCAGTGGAACATGTTTCTGCGATGGACTGTACGATAGCTCACGATTGGATACAGATAGGCTGTGATTGAAAACGCCCATCTTAGAGCTCCCGATAAAAATCTAACATGTTCTTGGTTGGGGTTAGCCCTAGCTCCGCTTCAGGGAAAATAAATCAAGCTAGATTCTGAGTGTATCATCTTACTCAGGGTACTGACTGAACAGGATACTCACTTTTATTAGGTCAATGAATACAAGGATCAGGCATCTGCCCAGGATCTTGGGTAGTGTCAACAGTCTTCTCCACTTACAGGCTGCTATAGTGTAACGGGTGAAAGTTATTCCAGGGAGGTGTTTTTAAAACTAAGAACGATAATTGATCTTATCGTGGTCTTTGTTTCATTCTCGTTACCCAAAGTGATCAGTCATTTTAGTGAATTTTAGGGGTTTTTTGTTTGTCTTTTTTTCCCCTTTTGAAACATGGAACAGTTACAATCACCCTTGATACTGTGTTCTCACATGTGGTGTTTATAACACATATACATACGTAAATACATGGATCTGAACACCACGTTTGAAATACAGACTGACATGAATATACTAGCTGGTATCGCTGTGGTAGGTCCTAATCGTAGTCTAAGGCCCGGCGTCCACCTACTACGATATGGCACCGATATGGTCTACGATGCACCTCCCGATAAAAAATCAAAATCGCGTCGGAAGGTTACCTTATATCGGGGCAGTTGACCACGTTTCTGCGATTAGACACCGATAAAACCCCCATACAATGCGTGGTGAATTGGCATGTGTAGACATATGTCTACGATTTTGCACCTTCCCGATATGGCACAGATTTTGACATTTTGTATCGGTGCCATATCGGGAGGTCTACGATTCTATCGTAGTAGGTGGACGCCGGGCCTTACAGTCATCATTGTTGGCGATAAAAGATATCAATATTATCGTGATCTTTGTTGTGTTCTCATAATCGGTTTTTATGGAAGAGAGTCTTATCATTATTTCATATTAAAAATAAATCTGCATCACAGATGAGAACAAAAGTTTTCTTTCAACCAGAAATGGATTATGGAATATACTCATTCCTCGCGCAGATCTCTATTCCTCAAATTATCACTTACAGACATTACAGACAATTTTGCCTGAAAATTTATGTCATTTTCCTGAAATTTGAATATGATCTCCAAGTGTTCTAGTACAAAAATCTAAATTAATATTTTGGGGCCACCAAGCTAGTTTTTTATGTAGATCGTATGTTTAAATTTTTTTCGTTCCATTGGAATTTCGAAAGAAATACCGTAGTTGGAAAAAAAGATTTGACGTGGCGTTTGGGCGGGGAGGGTCTATGTGGTGATCTAGCTAACCATACCTGTTGTCCAGAGTGTTGAGGCCTTGAGGAGCGTGTGTCTTTAGTCAGTGTATCCTGGGACCTGTTTCAGTAGTTTCAAGACATTAGGCTTAGACAGACATCAACAGCGGCACCAACAGTGCAAGCAACAGCGGAAAAAATGTTGTCAGGTTTCAAAACGCATGTCACAGTTAATGTCAAATATCAGCAGATCGCAGTGGAACGATTATAGGTTCTATATATCCCTTACCCTTATTAAAGTTTCATTGCTTAATTCCTACGGGGAGTTGTCTAATTTGTCTAATACCTTTGAAACCAGACACACCGTGTTTGGGGTCTGTCTTGTCCTAAGTCCCGCAACTTGTGTTGATCTGTCCGTATGGTGTCACAGACGCGATATAGACATGTCACGAAACTACTGAAACAGGTCCAGTTGAACTCAACTATGCTAAACAGTACCTGACTGCATCTTGTGATGGGATAGGACGTGTTTTAGCTACGCCTCGTCTACACACATAGTTTTTCATGTAGAGCTTAACATCATGACAATTTTAAGAATATATAGAAATTCTAAGAAATTGCGTTTCACATAGTAGAACCCAGTTTCCTCAAACTTTAACAGAATATAGTGAATGTATAGTACTACACATTTAAGTTTTAGAAACCATAGGTCACCGGCCTTATTTTTGAAAGAATTGAAGAAAACCATATTTTTCAGTACATTCCCTCTGTAAATCAAGCAAAAGTAATTAAGCAAATATATCCCGATAGGAACTCATATGACCTTTCAATATCTTTGTTTCTTTGTCTTTCCCTACACTCAACAGCTGTAGTAAGGCGACCTATATGATGACGACAAAAGGTGCCCTGGTTGTAGTATGGCTTCATGTCGGAATCGCAACGACAAGGGCTTTGTGCACCTGATTCCTGATGTTGCTATCACAGTGGCTTAACTCGTCATATCCCAAAGGACAGGCTTCCTAAAGGTCACCCGACCTATTTGTACTTATAGTTCAACTAGAGTCCGTCTGTTTTAACAACTGGGAGAATATCAGGTACTGCCTGTTCACAAGGCAGACTGCAGGTATCAAAACCTAATTTGTATATAAGAGAAGGACTTGACTCTTTCAGTCCTGAATATGCCTTGGGTTGCCAAGTAGGGCTTGAAGATGCCTCCAGGCATTGCCATGTAGGGCCTGAAGATGCCTCCAGGCATTGCCATGTAGGGCCTGTAGATGCCTCCAGGCATTGTCATGTAGGACCTGAAGATGTCTTCAGGCATTGCCATGTACGGCCTGAAGATGCCAGGAGGCATTGCCATGTACGGCTTGAAGATGCCAGGAGGCATTGCCATGTAGGGCCTGAAGATGCCTCCAGGCATTGCCATGTAGGGCCTGAAGATGCCTCCAGGCATTGCCATGTAGGGCCTGAAGATGCCTCCAGGCATTGCCATGTACAGCCTGAAGATGCCAGGAGGCATTGCCATGTAGGGCCTGAAGATGCCTCCAGGCATTGCCATGTAGGGCCTGCAGATGCCTCCAGGCATTGCCCTGTAGGGGCTGAAGATGTCTCCAGGCATCACCATGTAGGGCCTGAAGATGCCTCCAGGCATTGCCATGTAGGACCTGAAGATGCCTCCAGGCATTGCCATGTAGGGCCTGAAGATGCCAGGAGGCATTGCCATGTAGGACCTGAAGATGCCTTCAGGCATTGTCATGTAGGGCCTGAAGATGCCTCGAGGCATTGCCATGTAGGGCCTGAAGATGCTTCCAGGTATTGCCATGTAGGGCCTAAAGATGCCTTCAGGCATTTCCATGTAGGGCCTGAAGATGTTCCAGGCATTGCCATGTAGGGCCTGAAGATGCCTTCAGGCATTGCCATGTAGGGCCTGAAGATGCCTTCAGGCATTGCCATGTAGGGCCTGAAGATGCCTCCAGGCATTGCCATGTAGGGCCTGAAGATGCCTCCAGGGTTTTTCTGTCGTGTTATTCCAAATAAGAATTAAGTAATATATTTCATTATTATTTTCACTATATATAGAAAGTAGTATTATCGTTCTAATTCACAGGGGATGAAAGTAGTTGGATAAGTAGCAATCATTCCTATGATAACCTTTGCAGTTTCTGCTTGCGTTTCCTCATATTTTTTTTTTTTATATCACGAGCTTTGCTCTATTTATTGAACCGAATTGATTTGCGATACAGTACAATCCATCAGTAAGTTATAAAGGAGCTATGCATCCGTGTACAATAGTATATCCTAGTGGCTACAGGTGATCAATCCAACGTTGACAGTGCTTGAAAAAATTACGCAAGATGCTGAAGGTACCTGATATAAACTAAGTACTACATTTACCTATACAATGCAATATCACTTTATCCTAGGTGAGGGCAGAAGCTGGGCCAAAATTCAGAAAGTTCTACTCTCCCTCCCTTTCCTGCCCAGAAGAGGAAAACTAGAGGAGGCCCCCTTGCCTACCCCTTAGTTCTGTTTACGCATAAGCTTACCAGACAACTTCTATTATAAAAAACAAAAAAATCCTTACTTCTGCCCTGAACCACAAGTAGAGGAAGCTCTATTTTCCATTTTCATCCTTTTCTGAGAACATAAAAACACACAGTTACACATTTAAAATAAGGAGTAGCCGGCGGTAGACAAAGACAAGGACGGTTGGCTTACAAATAGACAGGACACAACAAAATAGCACCGTACTATTATAATTCAGGTATGTTAAAAGGGTAATCACCTAGGAGGAAGAACATGGGACTATCCTACCCCAGCCCTCCCCTAAAAAAATCCCTGTTCTCCCGACATGGTGCTACACAGAACTGTTTGTTTCTTGGACACTTGCAGGATCGTTTCTTTGGTTTACATCATGCACTCCAGTATATCGTTCCATTTAAGAAACCGCTCCTTTTTACCTAGTAAGTTGCATACATATTTTTCTACACAGAGGCTATTTCGAAATTCCCTACTCCAGTTGTGTACTGAAAACTCACTGTTGTAGAACAATTTTTGTCGGAAAATGTAGAACATTGCGTGGAGACTTATAAAACGAAGCATATTAGCTTGGTTGCCTTTATTCCCTAGCCCGACTATCAGTTCAATCGGATCAATGTTTAGTACAACATCTACGCACACCTTCAGCCAATTTTTCAATTGCTTCCAAAAAACCACCACCATAGGACATTCCACCAAGAAGTGAATTATTGAGTCAGTGTCATGACAAAATGAGCAATCAGGTGAAGATAAGACCCTGATCTTAAAAAGGAAGGAATTAGTGGGCACTACATTATGAATAATCTTGAAAAAAAAAGACTGTAACTTTGTTTCCCGTGTGGCCTGGTAGGCACTCTTATAGATTTCTGCCCAGCCTTTATCCGAAATGTTTTTGTGCTTTGCCGTTTCCTTCCAAAAAGCCAGACCCGGAGATCCCACCGCTACCCTACCCAGTAAGAAGTTGTAAAACTTTTTATTGATACAATTCATAACATTGAACGAACCACCTCCATTGTCGTTAACCATGAGACACATGGAATCTGATTTAAAGTTTTCAAAAGACATCGTACCAAGCCATGGGATATTTCGCTGGATTTTAGACCAAGTTCGCTCATCACATCTTACATTATAAGTCTCCTCAATGTCCCCTCTCGTCATGAGTTTTTTTTCACGTATTAGATCTCTAACTTGAACAACACCTGCGGGTCTCCAGCTTCGGAACAGCATAATCTCAACTTCCCAGTCCCATTGAATAAACATGTTATTTAAGAGAGGGTCGTTCTGCTTTTCTCTCTCACTACCCGGTGGTACGTTGTATAAATCCCTCCACTGTTTAATTATTTGTTTATAGAATTTTGGAACGCCGGGAGGGTCTCTAAAGTCCACCTTTTCAAGAAAGAACTTCCATATAGAAGTCTTTACCTCTGAGAAACTCCTGAAAAAAAGGGTCCATGGCAGATGGTCCTCTTTGCATAACCTAGACACCCATTTGATCCTGGAAACCTCGTACATTATTCTTAAATCTAACAATTTCAGTCCCCCTTGCTCTATTGGCTGCCTAAGCATTCTATAGGAGACCTTACTTGAACCACCTTTCCAAAGGAAAGAGGCCACTATCTTACGAAATTCCACAAAAACTCTCTCTGGGGTAAACAGAGCTTAAGAGCAGTAAAAGAGTTGAGGGATTAACAAACTATTCACAACTGTTACTTTACCTTTCAGTGAAAGATTCTTGAAAGACCATGAGTTGGTTATAACTTCACATTTGTCCAATTTGCTCTTGAAGTTCAGCATATAGTCGTCTTTAGGTGAAACTCCGTTCCAAAAAAAAAAACCCAAAATTTCCACTCTGGCAACAACCGGGGGCGGAGGGACAGCCAAGCTGTCCTCCGGACCAGTACCCACAGGAAGTATTTTTGACTTCTCTTCATTTATCTTCAAGCCTGCCAAATTCCCAAAAATTCTGATAATGTCCACCACCCTCTGTATAGATGCCATGTCCCTAACTATGCAACACATGTCGTCTGCGAACAGTGATAACTTAATCTGTTTTCCTGATAGCCTTATCCCTTCAATACCGGGGTTTTCCCTAATCGCTATTGCTAACAGTTCTAGAGTGAGGATAAATAAGTATGGCGAGAGGCAGCAACCCTGGCGAGTGCCTCTCTCGGGCTTGAACCATTGAGTATGGAAGCCGTTGTTGGAAACACAAACCTCGGGGTCAGTGTACAAGATCTGAACCCACTGACAAAAATCAGGACCGAAGCCATACAACCTTAAAGCATTATCTATAGCATCCCAGCGGACAGAGTCGAAGGCCTTCTCAAAATCTAAGCTCAAGAGAAAACCTGTTATTCTTTTTTTATTCATATAAGAAATGCTATCCCTCAGGAGTCTGATATTAGTACCAATGTATCTCCCTTTCATAAACCCCGTTTGGTCCTGGTATACTACCGAGTCCAAACAGCCCTGCATCCTAGCAGCCAGCAGTTTAGTTAAGATCTTGTAATCGGTGTTAAGCATGGTGATCGGTCTCCAATTCCTAATGTCCTCTCGAGAGGCCTTCTTCTTAGGAATGAGAGTTAAAACCCCTCTTTTCTGCTCAGTACTAAGAGACTTCGTTTCCTTTGCATAATTAAGAGATTGAAAAACACTGTCCCCAATGTCTTCCCAAAAAAACCTATAAAATTCCACCGTGAGCCCATCCGTACCCGGGCATTTATTACTATTGAGCTTTTTCAGAGTCCTGTGGAGTTCCTCCCTCTCTAGGGGCAAGTCTATTGCATTTCTGTCCATATCAGAAATAGTTGGAATAGCTCCCCTATCCACCAGATCATCTAAATGGTCGATATGATTCTCTCCCCCTTCCCTGTCTGAATAGAGATTCTTATAAAAGGAGAATATTCTGCGGTTGATAAGGTCTGGATTGGAGGTGATGTTCCCCTCTTCTGTCTTAATTTGCGAGATCAATTTACTATTATACTTCTGTTTCATAATGTTAAGAAAATATTTAGATGGTTTCTCTCCATGTAAGGCCCAGTTGGCCTTTGATTTGAACATGAGATATAAAGCCTTCCTTCTCTCGGCCTGTTCCAGGTCTTTCTTAATGCTACTAAGTTCTTCTCTTTCATCCTCATCCAGAGGGGCATCTTTTTCCTCCAAGACCGATATCCTTTTGAGGTTTACTTCTTTCTCCCTGTTTTCCCTCTTCCTTTTCTCCCTTGTGTACTCCATTGTGAAGTCCCTGATCTTATATTTGGTGAAGTCCCATTTTATGTCAGGACTCAAATCCGAGTGCAGGGACTTCCACTGTTGGATATGGCTTGCTAGTTGGGTTGTGTATTCTTTGTCCCCTAGCATCAGATTATTAAATTTCCAGTTCCCTGTGCCCCTGTGATGAGAAGGCCTTTCCAACTGTACCAAAAGTAAGGAGTGATCAGTATGGAGAGCAGAGACAATCTCCGGAAACCTAATTTTGTTTTTAAAATTATCAGATATAAACCAATAATCTATCCTAGAGCATTGTCTTGCTCTCCGAAAGGTAAATCTCTTTTGATTGGGGTGGGTTTCTCTCCAGATATCTGTGAGGTCAAACACATTCAAGAAATCAGCAAGTTCCTGTCTATATCTACTGGGTCTCTTCCTACCTTGGCATCCAAGGTCAAATTCTGGCATGAGGGCCACGTTGAAGTCCCCCCCCAGAAGGATGGGAAACTCATTAAACTTGGACAAAATATTCTTCAGACTCGTCAGTAGTTCCATCTGCTGCTGGGGCTTGTCCTGAGTGGGCGCATACACACTAGCCACAACTATATCTTCCTCGTCTATCTGTAGGTGGGCAACCACTACCCTCCCCCCCTCATCCGACACCTGTTCCAGGAGGATCACATCGGGGTCCGTGGGGAGAGCAATTGCCACCCCCCTGACTGAGAAGTTCCGTTCGAGAAAATCATCGTACCCCCCCATTCCATTTCCCATAGTCTGTTGGTACCCCCCTCGCTGTGGGTTTCCTGCATAATAAAAATGTCTGCTTTGGCCCTTAATTGTGAGAACATGGCTTTCCTCTTAACCTTGTCCCCCAGCCCGTTGACATTTAGGCATCCTAGCCTCAGTTCCCTGCCTCTTCCTCTCTTTTGCCCTCTATCCCCACTCATAACCGTTCGAAGTATCACTCGTGGACCTACTCAGTCGATAAGGGAACTGTGTCTCCTTTATTCCCCTTTCCTTCCCCCTTATTCCGAAGAGTCTCTCCCCCTCGTAGGAACCCCTCTTTCCTCCCACTGTAGTGAATCCCATACCATAAAAAAAGAACACACACCATAATAGAACATAAAAACGGATACAATAGCCATAAACATGTAGCACAAACAACATTATTAATGTAGAACTCCTCCTCAGAAGGAGGGAATGAGAACGATGTTTAACCCCCTGTGTTGTATAGCGGGAATCGGTACCCCCCCAACTCCCATACACAAACAGTAGGAGAACACACAGATCATGAGTATAAAACCCAACTGACCCCCCTCCCTTGTAAGTAGGACGTTGGTACTGGAGAAAAGGAAGCCATCAACTCTTGGTCCATTATCAATCGACCGTGGACCAGCATCAACGCGTCCCTCTCCTCCCCTCCCGTCCCATATCATTTTTTCCATGGCAGACAACCCCTCAAAATCTGCACAACAGCATGTATAGCACTCCCATACCTCAATGTATTGAGGACACAGCCCGTAGCACCCCCCTCGCAAACCCCAAGTACCCCACAGCTACGACAAGCAGTGTGTATCTTAAGTCATACCTGACAGAGATAGCATACATAATATACCACAAATTTTCGTGAATGAACACCCTTCATGTTAGGACGACTGACAACCTATCAATCATAATTTTAAAACCATAGTATGGCACCCTATCGCCGAAGGAGTATCCCCTTTCAGTGTATACCACAGTGTATACCACACGCACCCGAAGGTGTTTCCCCTAGGAGAAAGTAATATATATAATCAACATAGATATAATCAACATAGACAACTGCAACCTTTTTAATTAAGGTACCTCGACACATAACGATCTCACAAGCAAACCCAACCAACTCTCACCTCCTAATTTAAGTCGTTAACATCTCTTATTCTATTAGCAGAAAATATGAAGCAGATCTTCAGCAAAGTGTATCCTTTCGAAACCACACCTTTGTGAGGCCGAACAGCATTAAACGTGTATCATGACCTATAGGCTTGATATCAGACCTTTTGCAACCCTAACAATTAGCATAATACATCAAATCCATGGCAAAATTCTAGCAGTCTTTAACCAGAACTAGGAGGTCCTTCATCGATTCCTGCAAAGCAAATCATGTACAATA
Organism: Alentia gelatinosa; assembly: GCA_950022655.1. Taxonomy (NCBI): domain Eukaryota; kingdom Metazoa; phylum Annelida; class Polychaeta; order Phyllodocida; family Polynoidae; genus Alentia; species Alentia gelatinosa. The sequence goes on from OX465579.1 coordinate 163,557,357, forward strand.
CAGGCGTTTAGCACCTGGGAGGGAACAGCCTAACTCTCCTAGACCTATCAATCGACCGGCCACAGGGAGACGACGGCCTGACACGGGCTACTATCAACCGACCGTTTTACGTGTCTTGAAACCGCTCCCTAAGGCGTATCCATCATTCTCATAACCTGTCGAGCAACTGAGTCAACCTTTCTCCCCAGTCCCTAAGGAGGTCCTAACCAGGGTGTATACCATCTGAATGTAACATGTCATAGTAAGATTTAACTTTGCCATTTCTGCGACAATGTACCATCCCTTGGAGCCATGGGGTGGGGACCGAGTTTGCCTGGTTTAGAGCAACTAAACCTTTATTAATGCCCGTTATCGCCTCATCAATGACGAGTTGTTTACGTTTCACCTCATCGTCATCGGCCGGCAAACCCGAGCAAGCAGCAAAGTCAAGACCCACTATTGGACCAAAAATTACTCTTGTGCATGGCAAGAGACCTTTCCATGATGTGTTTGCCTCCTCTGCCTGTTGTAATACGTCTTTCACCTTTTCTTCCGTCGTCTGTCTGTATAAACTCAGATCCTTTCTCTTCCTTGATTTGATAGTCAAATTATTCACCCCTGCAACATCTATGTATGTGTGGTCCGGGAATTCTCTGGCAAATCTCATGGCCTGACTGACCGTGCATTGGAACGATGCTCCACTGAAGAAACAGACTATTTCTTGAGGGTCGTGAATCTGGTCCTGTAAAAAACCTGCCTCGGGAATCTGTAACCACTACTAAGACCACCATCCCGGATGGGGTAAGACAGGGTGAGATGAAGCAACCGACAACCTTGAAACAAAACCAAGTTAAGAGCTGCCGTCCAAGTCTTTTAACCGATCCTCGCTCCGCTTTTCCTCACTGTTCCTCGCTTGGTCTCCACTGACGTCATTAGACGGTGCTGGGATTTCATTCGGTGCTGGGATGTCATCAGGGTCTGTGGGGATCCCCCTGGTGACGTCATCAGATGGTGTGTAAGTTGACTGGCGCTTGGCGCAAGCGGATGATACATCCAAACTAGGCTGAGTCTGAAGCCTAGCCAGGTCCCGCCTGATGTCCATGAGTAGAAGGCCCAACTTATTGTGACCCGCTCCTCTAATTCCGTTGCGTGCCTCGTGCAATGTTAGGCCCCCACCCCACTTTCTATCCCTGGTCGCCTCAACTAGCGTTAGGGAATCAGTCTGTAACAGGGCCTCCCTCAAGTCGACATTCTGACGGAACTTTTCAGTCACTATCCTTTCAATCACCTGGTTCTCCTGTCGCTCCCAGGCCTGTGTGGGCAGTACTTCACCCGACACCCTCTTGATTTCGTACGGATTATGCAATGAGAGGATGCGGCTGACTCTGGTCTGGTCCCCGCAAATCTTGGCCTTAGAGGCTGCATAAGCCTGTTCCGCTGATGTGAATGCGCACCCGTCCAAATCTATCCTGCATTTGTAGAAGTTAGAAAGAGGCGCGTGGGGCCCTTGAAAGAAAACTGTTTTGTCCCTAATAACTGTAAAGGCCTTTTTAAGGGAAACATCATCGGGGAGCTTGTCAAGATCTTGGGCGCCATAAGTCAACCCTCCAATGACCACCCTGTCGCCACCTTGTAACCTAACCCCCGTAGCAGCAAAAACATCCAAGGCAGTGTTCCTAAGGTTCTCATACTTCTTTTCGGGTATGCCAGTCAAAATCAGGGATTTAGAGTTGAGTTTCCTCAACGTCTCCGTATCCTGCGAGCCAGCGGCGAGTGAGACAGACTTCGCCGCCTCCAACTCCCTAATTCGAGCCTCGATGTCTGTCACTTTCTTTTGTTGGGAGCCTCTAGCCTTCTCCATCGAAATCCTGAGGTTGTCTCCATCAATATCAACCCTGCCTGTATACTCTTTGAGCATTTCTATGTCATTCACTGCAACCTGTAACACCTCCTCAAGCTCTCCACACTTCCTTTCAAACAAGGCAGCCTGTTCCTTGTAATGAGCGTTCTCTGCTTCCACTACCATGACTCTTTTAGTAAGGCTAAGCAAACTCTCCTTTACATTCTCTAGGTTGACAGAATGGGATACAACATCGTCTATAGAGTTCTGCCCCCCTTTTTTCCCCTTCTTCTTACCCTGGGATTTATCCGAGTTGCAACCCTGGGTACTGTCCATAGGCCTATCTGGTGTAGGTAGACTCGGGAAATCTTCCGAGGCGACGCCATTCCTGGTTGCCGAGTTCCGAAGCTGTCGACCGTTCATCTCGCCTGTGTTCTCTATAGGCTTCATCAACCTGGACCAAACCGTCTCCCACCAGGCACACCAACTTCAAGAAAAAGAACACCAAGTTTCAAACTCGGACGTGTCCTGGGGGGGGGGGGGGGTGCAGAAGACCTGATTTTCCTAATACCTGATGGACGCCACCATTGTACAACCGGAAGTCTTGATTTCACAAAGTCTCATCAACCAGGCATGAGAATAAAATTTTGGAAGGCTGCTCTAACCCAGGAGTTGGGGGGGATTAAACCTGAGATAATTTAAGCCTCCATCAGCGTGTCAAATGTTGCTGAAGGGTCTCCACCTGTATGATGCTTTTGTTAGTCGGATGGACCCTTTCAGGTTACTTTCCGAACGCCCCCACTTCTGGATAGCTCCAAAATGCAGTCTATTAATAGGTCCCACCTATGTCAGTGCGGACGTTCCCGTATTATCGCCCGTTGTCAGTGTATGAGAATGTATTCATGGGCTTTGCCTGAAACTAGATATCAGATGTGTCCTTCCATGCGAAAGCAACCGACCATTTATCCATGAGGCTGAGAAATGCAAAAAAATTGCACCTTGCGGTAAAATATGTGTACCACATGAGAATTGTCTTAGTCTTGGGAAAAGGTATGAAGTTCACCCGTCTGAGGTAGTTCAGTCCCTACGTGTGAATCCCATTTCAGATATACCACATAGGATATGGGATAACTGGTGATATACCATAGGGATAATGGTATTGAATATGGAATTCTAATTGGTCAGTGATAATTTCCTGACATTTTAGAAAGGAGGTAAATTACTTGAACCCTTAGCAACCTTTATCAACAAAAATGGAAAAAAAACACAAATTTAGATATTAACAAACAAGTAAAAACAGATCGAATTTAGACTGCTCGTATTAGCCAAACTTTGTAGGGACAAATCATCAATACATTTTATCAAAAATATATTTTGGGGCTTGCCACGGGAGAATTTTAGCTTCGTCTCAATAGTATCTATAGATTATAGCAACTGATAGCAGTGGTTGTCCTGGCGGATTATGGCAGAATTGGTAATCACTCTGTGTCCTATATAAAGGAATACAAAGTTTATAGCCTCAACTAGCAGTATCATAATTGAGACATACAGAGAGGTGAAGGGATCTCCCTACCATGTTGCATTGCAATACAATGCAGTATATATGTGGGAAGTATCAGTATCAACACTAGTGACTTGCATTTATCGGCAACCCCTTCATAATAATACCCAGGGACTTCATCATATTTCATCTGTTTTTCTAATCATCATTACGAAATGTACATGTGGAAAATCTGCATGGTAATTGGATGTTGTGTGACGTAGTTGTCAAGACGCTCATATTTTTTTCTCAACGAGATTATAGTTGTTTTACTTGTTGTTGAATAACTAAAACTTCGACATGGAATCGATGCCGCGTGATTGTTAAGGCCAATATGTAAGACCAACCCAGATCTTGAATTATGACCAATAAAACTTACCTTCCTTTTTTTCAAATGACATACATGTGTTATTCTTTGCTCCGGAGGCAGTAGACTAGCTTCGGTCCCTGTACCCCTCCACCCACTCCACCTCTACTGGTTTGATTCATTGGCAAGTGTGGGGAAGGTTTATTCTGATTTCGTTGTGTCATTTAATGAAAATTCATAACAGAACTCTTAGGCAGGACTAGGGATAGACTGGAAGCCTGGCCTAGTCACATCATAGGCCAGATAACGGGTTCCATTATTTTGGTGCACTATGGGTAACGCCTCCATTACTTGCACTCTCCTAGCAGCAATGCTGTACTCTACTTCCACAAAAGATCGACTGGGAGAGTGCCACATTGGCAGACTGGGACTGTAGAGCTAAACTGGCCTCAGTCCTTGTATCCTTTTCCTTTCATTTCATTTATTTTATCTGGACTTGGATTAAGCTTGAGGCATATCTTCCTTACAGCCAGTACAACAGGATTGCTAATTTAATACTTTTAAATTGACATATTTATGTTGTGATCTAGCCTGGATTGAAAACTGAACATTACGTTTGGATCTATGACCCTAATAAAAAAGAGAAGAAGAAAAGAGACTTGAACAAGTCTATGTAGAGCCAAGAGAGGTGGCAGGACTGTCAGTTCAAGGTCTTTCTATAGCATTACGTAAGAAGTAGTTACCATTCCTTTATTTCATTTGGGCAATGAACCAGTCTATACTAGGGAGGCAGGGGGGCGTTTCACTCGTTATGTACGATACGATAGCTGGACGATACGACCTATCGAACGATGTACGACCTCGCAGACGATCCATGGCCAAGATCGTAGGGAGACCCATGAATCGTTCGTACAAATCGTCGTATGTTTGACATACATCCTACGAGGCAATAGATTTACTATGTATAAGCTATGTACCCCCCCCACACACACACACACACACACACACCAATGCATGACTACGATCATTAACTCTTTCTGTCCGAGCCTCGGTGGGCGGGGCACGCACTACAGGACGAGGCATGATACCGCTATAAACCCCAAGGGGACGAGACTATCGCCGCAATGGCGTCTGTTTGTCATATGTTTGTCACTTAGTGACCTTTAGATGCAAGTTACTATAGTTACTTATCAAATTCCCAAAGAGTATAATGATGAACATAGTATTCTTTATTTATTGTGAAAAAATGGTGTAAATCTATTCATTATTTATCATAAAACATAAAGTTTGTATTGATGACACATAAACATAAATATATTTTCAAACAATGCCCGGAGGCATTCCTCGTCCCCTGGGTGGGAATGCCTGGAGGCAGTTTCAGTTCTGAATGAATGAAATTAATACACAACTACAGTACAAGCTACACCCACGACACCCCCTAGAGGTGTCATACATTACGATAATTTGGGACGATCTAAGACGATTTGGACGATGTAGGTCACCATTCATGTAACGAGAATTAGCCCTGAAATTTTATCTTATCGTACGAATCTCCGACAATCGCCCTAAGACCATCGTGGGACTTTTTATGTGATCCTACGATGATCGTACGATCCTTGTGTAACAGGGCCCAGGTGTACTAGGTGTATGCCTGGAGTTATTACAAGTAGTATATGGAAATATGAGTTGTTCTCCGGCAAGTCTGCCCGGCCATCAGAGAAGTAAAAGGAGAGCGTGGAAAGATCAGCCTCAGGTGTGCAGGGGGCCCTTTAATATTTAAACATAAAGGATTGTAGTAAACTCGCAACTATGAACTAAGACGCCCAACTATGTCTAGAACACATGGGTAATTATTTGTATACGATGATGAAGTTGTAGTTGATAACTCACATGATTGAGCTGTAACATGAAAAGATGATGATAATGAATTGTGCAACATCAACCTAGGGACTAGCTTTGAGAGTATATACGTCAGATAATTTGTAAAGGTATGATTTGAAATAATCATTAAAGCTGCTAACCCAAGAGCCGTACAATGAACCCTAATACCAGAGAATAGGAGCACTGACATATGCATGAACAACAGGTATCATTGACACGAAGTTTGATGTATAATTAGTTTATTCTGCTTTGTTTTGTCTTTTTTTTTTAAATTTTCTTTTACATCTCTTCTTATTCGATCAACAGAAGATTTATTGGTCAAAGAGAAAATCAAAATCTTGTACTGGCCCGCATACTTATTCAAACTACAAAACATGTAAAGAAAGAACTACATCAGAGGGAACAAGCGGCAGAACGGCCAAGGCCGAGCTTGTGTTTCATGTAAAACTGAATTACCCTAATAAAATCTTACAAAATATATATATATATGTATGACAGGATTCTCATATCATGGCACTTGGACTGTCATAGGATGGTCCAGCTTTTTTTGCTTTTTTTATATTAATGCTTATTCTGGAGAAAACTGCTAGGATATATATAGTGTTTCCTATTCTCAATAGGCTCCAGGGCTATGAATCAATTTCGGTAGGTTTTCAAACAGTATAAGAGTATAAAAAGGTAACATGTAGTACAGGTTTTATCACAAATAGGTATATACTTTAGTATACATTTTCTATTCACTGGATAGTATAAAACGAAACTGATAGCTTAAATAGATATGGATTGTTTGATAAGGCCACTAAAAAAAAAAAAATTGTTTCTCATCACCAAGCCATGAAAAATATGACGAGGGCGCTTTTTTTTTTTTTCTTTTTTTTTTTTTTTGCTTTATCAAAGATGGCAGACATACAGTAAAACCCTGCATAAGCGGACACCCTCCGATCCGGGCCAAAGTGGCTGCTTACGCGGGGTGTCTGCTTATGCAGGGTTTCCAGATTTTTACTGGCTATACATTTAATGCATCCCTGACATCAGGAGCTTTAATTTGATGCTAAATACACATACCTTTCATGATTTCTATCAAGGTTCATCTATTTTAAAAAAAAAATAAAAAATAAAATAAATCTTCTAAAATCGTTTTTTCAGATGCGCGCGGTGATGAGAAACAAGTTTGTTTTTTTGAGTGGCCTAAAGCTGCCATTGTCCTTACCTCGATCCTGAAAACTATCCTTTTGGAATTGTATCTCAATAGGTGTCCCTTCTGAAGCTAGTAGCCTAACTAACCATTATATGATGAATGTGCTTGCTCGAATAATATCCTTCAGACTTTCTAATAATTTTATGTAAATAACACATGCCTTTGACCGTCATAGGAGAATCCTTTCAGATATTGAACGGCCCCCTGGTTGCCTAACCAACAACAATATACTCAATGTGCACACCTTTATAGTATCCTTCAGAATTTCTAACAATTATATGAAGATAATGTATTCATTAGCCATTAAGTAATAAGAAAAGGATCAGTTTTAAATGTAAAAAAAAGCAATAAAACTAGGCTTGACTGGGGTTTGAACCCAGGACCTTCTGATTATCACTACTTTTAATGGAGCGGCCCCACCAGCGCCTGGGGCAGCCACATAGACGAACCAATCACAGGACGGCTTCCATCATGAATTACCCTTCCGAGGGGGGGTGTTAAATATCCCAGGACACTTCTCCTCCGAATTTTGAGGTCTCTTGAGTGACGACATTTCAGCGATAGCTCGTCAAACGCGTTTAAGTATCCCTGTCGTCCATGGGGAGTGAAATCCTGAGTCAAAGTCTCGTTTGAGTGACCTCGATCGTGACCCAGGACAAAATACACCTTCAAGACAGTCTTGGGGAGCCTTGATACCTCGTGGATCGTCAGGCACAACTGCCCTTCCCCACGATAACTCAAATTATTAAACCCAAACCCTCCCACGACCCTCCCTCGGACCTTCAAGTATCGTCGGGGTGTAAAATTAAACAGGCCCCAGGGGGTTGTTTCATAATCTAGGATCGTACATTAAGAACCTTTTCTGTACCTCGTACAAGGGTTATCGTCTGATATTTAATATTTAAGTCTGTTGGCTAAGACAATATTGGCCGTCCATAAGGTCGTCTATAAGTGTTGAATGAAATTGACCCGCATTGTCCCTGGGTCTCTATGGCGTAAAGAAAAGGGTCTACATGTAGGATCCTGGGTTATGAAACGGGCCCCTGGTCCTCCAAGAAGGAGAGGTAGAGGGCAGTCCTAGATATCGCTCATTCTCCAAATATGCAATAAAAAGGGTTTTTTACTGCAATCAACAGTTTTTCTCCGTCTAGATCCTATGGGAAGGTCTGAGTGTCATTTTGAGGACAGGAAGAAGCCTTTAGATGATTTGGATGATCGTAGATTTATGCATCGATTTTCTCCTATAAATGTCCTTATCCTTCTCACTGTCCCCAGATATCAAACGGCCCCCTGGTCTTCTTATCACCATTGATTTTAGCTCGGCACCCCTGCTAGTGCACGGGACAGATACATGCAAGAAACCAAATACAGGATGGCTTGGGTCATGAACTTTCCTTCTGGACGATTGAGGTCAGGCGAAGGACAATAAAATATGGACAATCCTTATACAACAAGATGGCTTTCCCACCCTGGTCATTGACCTTCCAAGAACTCTACCATAACAGTAATCATCTTTCTTGCTGTCTCCAAATATCAGAATAAATAGGTAAATTGTATCTGATACTTTTAGGATGTTCTGCCATATGACCTGCCGGACTCAATTTCCGGCCCTCAACTGCTCCTGATCAAACTATGCATCATGTGTAATTGTTTATAAGTGTTGGTGTGGAGGCTGATACGAGGCCGATTTATTCCAATATTGACAAATACTGCAATCACCAAATGAAGTTATTTACTCAGGAGATTGAAGGTGCCTGCTTTAATAATCCAGCACAAGGTGATAAATGGTTGGATGTACAGGCGTCGAGGTCAAGCCCTCTCACCCACTACGATTAAGTCTACGATTAACCCTTTGGCCACGTCGGCGACAAACTGAAAATATTGTGGAGGTGTCGCCGACGAACTCCTCAATTAGTCAGGTTTTGTCGCCGACGAACTAGCTCCGCGCCAACGCACTACGACGCACTACAACAAAAAAACGTTAGAGGCCCCTCCCACCTACTACGATTAAGTCTACAATTAACCCTTTGGCCGTGTCGGCGACAAACTGAAAAAATCGTGGAGGTGTCGCCGACGAACTCCTCAATTAGTCAGATTTTGTCGCCAACGAACTAGCTCCGCGCCGACGCACTACGACGCACTACAACAAAAAAACGTTAGAGGCCCCTCCCACCTATTTCGATTAAGTCTACGATTAACTCTTTTTCCGTGTCGGCGACAAACTAAAGGAATCGTGGATGTGTCGCCGACGAATTCGTCAATTAGTCAGGTTTTGTCGCCGACGAACTAGCTGCGCACCGATGCGCTACAACGCACTACAACAAAAAATCGTTAATTTTTCAAGATTTCAGTTTTTCAACAATACATAATATACGGTATAGACTTGCATACATATTATGAGAAAACATGGTTACTGAGCCCGTACAGGTGGCCGTTCGAGGTCATTTGATGGAAAAAAATACGGCCCGATGCCTACATCCTACTTTCCCACATCCCTACATCCCCACATCCATAGATCACTACATCCATACATCCCCACATCCTGCATCCCCACATCCCTACATCCTACATCCCCACATCTCCACATCCATATATCCTACATCCCTACAGCCTACATCCCCACATTTCACATCCATAATCCTACATCCCCACATCCTACATCCCCAATTTAATTTTGAGGTCTCTTGGAGGAGGACAGTGTTGACGACGGACACCTCCACCGACGATAGTTTCGACGAGAGCTCGTGAAACGCGTTTAATTATCCCTATCGTCCATGGGAAGTGAAATCCTGGGTCAAAGTCTCGTGTGGGTGACCCAGATCGTGACTCAGGACAAAATACTCCTCCAAGATAGTTTTGGGGAGACTTGAAGGAGAGTTAACAAACACTGCAGGTGGCGGCCTATAGTGGTCTTTTTAGTAAGTAATTACCTCGTTTGTAATTCTAAATGAATAATACAAATATTCTCGATTCATCTCTGCCAGTTTGTTTTTATTTCATAAAAAAGCATATATGTGTAGGTTTGAATGGCTAGAACGAAACTAGACCAACTGCCTGGCTTGAAAACAAGGCACTTGGCCACCATGTTACAGACTTAAGCAGAACTGTCTTAAGAAACGTATTTACGCCGAGTGATGATACGGAGCATCCAAACGAGTGAGCGTAGTGGTTCAAAATACGTTTCAAAAGCGGTTCTGTTTTTATCTCACCCCCGATACGGACCTTACAGTCGATTTTAAGCAATAATATAATCATGTATTGAATTGTTCAAACAATGGCGTCGGAACTATTGTTGCTGCAGCTGCGGTTCAAACAATGGCGCCGGAACTATTTTCTTTTCCGCGACGTTCATTGGTCGCACCATACATAGATTCTCCGCCACTGCAATGGCAGAGAATTGACACTCTACGTAGGTAAGCGTGGCGTATTTTATTTCAACGTTAACTCAATGGCACAACCTGTACCAGGGGTGGGATAAAATACGCTATGAACATTGTACGCTATGCTATGTCTTCCCGATATATTTTGCTGATATCTCGGACACATTGCTCTGCATTTCTGGGGGGAAAACATTTTAAAAAGGTAGCTGTGATAAACTCAAAACAATGGCTCAGTTCCCAATAGACAACTTCCCATGATATTTCAACTGCTTCCAGTAATTGACGTTCATTCTGTGGCACAGTTACATGGACATACAGTGTTTTACCATTATTGGTAATACTTTTGACATTTTCTATAGGGGAAACCTATGAAAGTTTAAGGCCAGAGCTCGTATCCCATCGAGTTTGAATCGCATAGTAATTCACAGGACAAAACGGTGTGAATTACGTAGCAATTCAAACAAGATGACGTTGAAGAGGTTTCTGAATTTATCCTACCCCTAATAAAAAACGGCCATAGACTTAACATAGGGAAATTTTATGTGGCAGGCCGTGACATAAAGTGTTTTTTATGCCACTAGAGTAATAACAATATTGACCAATCAGAGAGCAGGATGTCAGCTACTATGAAAAAAGTTCTGTTGGTCGTTGACTCAATATTTATCGTTTTAACAGGAATATAAGCATAGACGGGGTAGGATAAATACGAAACCGAACTCGAGTTAGACTTGTCAATGTCTATGCCACGACGGGAAGGTCTGCTCCTCACTACACGACCTTCCCGTCGTGGCATAGACATTGACAAGTCTAACTCTCGTTTGGTTTCTACTAATTATCTCACCCTTGAGTATTGTTTCCTACATATTCCATTGACGTTGAATACGAGTTCCCAATGTTAATTATATGGGGAAAATATACCAGGGGTGATATAAATGTGTTAAATCTACCATGCACAGCATTGGTGATGTTTTCATGGAAGTTGATGTCACTTACTACCAATCGTCCATTCACACATACTATTTATATTTAGTCATCGTTTTTAAATTTTATATAGTACAACGTTTTACGACTACAATATTCACTTCCATATCAAGGAATACAGGGCAAGGATGAAGAATAAACTAACAAATTTAGGTAAAATCGTCATTCTCTACAAGTTTGATGCAGAGTGATATGAATGAGGTGACAGCCGAGTGTATATCATGCAGAGTTGGGGAACAACTACTTTGACCAAAACGGGTTGCATTCTGTATTTATCTCATCCCTGTCCATACTAAAAGAATGGACAACACACAGGGTATGGACCATGGTGACTTGTAGGGGAATGGAAAACGAGTTCCCAATGTTAGGTCTATGAGACAAAATACCAGGGGTGAGATAAAGGACATTATCTCCCCCTGGTGTTTTTCTCCATAGGCTTGACGTTAGGAACTTATACTCCATGTCTATGAAGGTAGTGTACCCAATACTCAATGGCTAATTAGGTGATTTACTTATTCAATTGATAATGTTATATGGAGAATGATAAAATCAGAAATCCACTCAATGAAAAAACTTCGTCTGCGCTAAACCTCATTTTACCACAGAGTAATTCAGTCATCTTTTGTTCACTAATTACTCTGCGGTCGAACTCACTGAGTGAATTATTCTGGTCAAACGTGGCAGAGTGCAGACCAAGTGTTTTTTTCATCTCATGAGTTTCTTTCTAAATACATAATGAATACAAGGGCTGAAATCTCATGATACCTTTCCATCGTTTATAACCCTTATAAATTTACTGAATCTTATGATTCATGTTTTGATAATCATGATTGTTTATAAGAGGAAATTTTATGTTTAGCTTTCAGTGTATCTGACTGCGTATATCCTTGCCATTTAGTAACATATTTATAGCCCAGTAACTTTTGAATGAGGAGTGGCGGCATCACTGCACGAAAACCACTATTTTACATATATATACGCCATTGCGATAACGCACGTATCGGCGGTATCGTGGCTTGTTTATATTTGTATACACCTCTTATACGCGTCTACGTTTCGGGCGTCAACGAGACAGTTTCCATATGTAGACGCGCGCGACTTGGCTGTCTTTCACGCCTGGCGTATTTAAGATAATACATACTCTGCGCAATATATATATACGCCAGGCGTATATATGATACCAAAAAAAAAAAGATTGCGACCCGCGGCCCGCCCCGTCGTGTGGGTGTTGGTAGAGGATGCACCAACACTGACCCGCCACCCCCGACCTCCCAACACCACCAAAATCCTACTGTTAGACGCTTTTCTCATTCATATGTAAAGCGGTAAGTTTCGTGCAGTGCATAAAGCGGTGTTCATGGGGTGTGCTACCGAACCTGACTGGCGCCCTCCACGTCTATAATGCTGAGTGACGTTACAATGACTCCATGTCCGACCCTGAATACGTCCCCGATCACAAAGGAAGCCCCGACCAGCAAAGTGAAGCGGACTGATATCTATTGCCCTGCAGCATGAAGGCTATTCATAAATTCAGCCAATTGCAGATTATTATATAAAACTGGATCAAAAATTGTATGAATAAACGATACTCCACGATTTTGGATGCACTGTTATCATCATTGATGCCAAGCCGAGTGATGAATACAGCGCATCTAAACAAGTGGAGTATTGTTCATTTATTCAATTCGAGTGCGGTTCTGGATTTATCTCGTCCCATTCACTGACATTAAATAGCATCACAATATCAGAATGATTCAAATTGCTTAAATAAGCCCAGTTAGGAATTTATAAATCTCCATGTGGATGTCTTATCATTTCTAAATTTTTAGAACCAAAGTTGTAGACTTCAAGAGAGTGCTCCACGAGGCCGAATTCTCACCCGATCGATTGCTCCTGGGCCTTTAAGAGGAAGCTCACATACCGCAATGTATTATATACTGATAATGATAGTTTAATAAATGTCCGTCATCAAAGACTTGAGAAACTCTAGGGTATCCGATAAGAATCGGCAAGTGTCTGTCTACCAAATCGGCGACAGTCTGTCCAGTGGAACACTAGGTGGTTGGACTTCTTGATTGTATCTAAGAGCCATAGTATCTAAGAGCCAGAGGAAAGGGACTGACAAGAATTAAGATAATCTATGGAATAAGTCCAGTAAGGGGTAGAGGTATACCAGGTAACCATGTAATTATAAAGTTAAAATATCAAAAAAAAGGAGCAAGACAAAAGATGTGTGTAAGAGACTGCTACAAGTGTACAGTCAGATAGATATGAGAACAAGACAACAAGGAAATAATGCAATGTACTGTATGCTGTATACTAGAAAATAAATGCTGTGCTCTATTAAAAAAAAAAAAAAAAAAAAAAAAAAAACAGTCCCCAAATGTACCTGAGATTTAAGGCTTAAAACATAACTATGATGCCTTCCTGGTCTCCATCTTGGGGTCAGGGCAGGTCAGATCAGGCCTTATCCTGTGACAGGAATAACAAGCCTAGAAATCAATGTGAACATGTATCCAAAGACAACCACCCACAGGAACCAATCAGAATCCAATCTGGAAACGGAAGTACATTCAAAGTGGGAAAAACGTTACCTATATAGTCAGTGTGACTAACGCAGAAGCACGGTATGGATATACATTTTATTGCATTACTTAATAATACGATATAATATTTTATATAGTAACTAGAACTATAAAATGTAATTGAAATATAACAGAAATGTCACGAGGTATTGAGAAAGCCCTACGGAGTAGGGGAGATTGGAGAGGAGAGTGAAGAGTGTTTGTAGAGTGGGTGGGTGGTTCTTTTCTCGTTGGCTTCCCAGGGTTGAAGTGGACGCAGACAATAAATTTATATCCATTACCGTGCTTCTGTGTTAGTCATTAGTCTTTATGTATGAATCCCTCTTTAGACTGTACTTTGGGATTCAGTTCAACTGGCTTGGCTATACAATAAGCCAACACCCGGTCAAAATGGTATGATGGTATGAATGATTTAGATTAACTCAGCAGTTACAATTACACACATAGGTTGCTATACAATACGAAAACATCTGCATGTATCAGTGAATCCTAACAATAGCCAGAATCAATAATGGATGAAACCTGACTTGGAACTATGTACAGTTTGATAATAAAGATGAGCAATGCTCCATGGAAAAGAAGTCGGAGTGTTAAAGGATATGAAGGTTTGTCATTCAATTTTTTTATTTTTTTGGGGATAATTTATATTAGGGAATATTGTATGTACAATCACCCAATTCGCCTATTGAGCTGTTCTTCCATTCGGGCCTTTGCCCCATCTCCTCATTTTAATGGCGGTTGTTAAACCAAATGGGCAGTGGGTACCATTTTTGTTTAAGTCTTTCGTATGACCCGACCGGGGTTTGAACCCACGAACTCCCATGCTCAAGGCGAACACCCCTACCACTTAGCCACGGAGCTTGGTACTACCTTCAATTCTGCGGGTATGGCTTTTCATAAGGACCACCAAGGCACTGAATTTCGAACTAGGCTTCCTTTGGACATGATGAGCACAGGAATATCTGTGACAGATGGTTTCTTTCTGGTAGATATCGATGTGCGCGGATGCCATTCCAATTTTGGAATTATTGAGCTCCCCACTTCCCACGGGAATCTCTCAAATCACATTTAATAGTTGGTTTTCATTCTTTCATTCACATGGTAGCAATGTTTTGAGTGTTGGAAAAAAAATTCATTGCACATTCTACAATTGGCTTCCCTGACTGGTCTGAAAATTCATATTTGAAAATGATCTCTGACTCGTATCTCTACAATGAATTGAGGAAGGAAATCCTCAGCAATTCAGATTCCCTGGAGTGATCAAGAACTTGATAAGACAGGGTGGGAATTAGTAGAAACCGAACGAGAGTTAGACTTGACAATGTTTATGCCACGACGGGAAGGTCGTGTATTACTACACGAGGCGTAGCCGAGTGTAGTGAGCAGCAGACCTGACCAGAGTGGCATAGCCATTGACAAGGCTAACTCGAGTTCGGTTCCGTATTTATCCTACCCCATCTATGCTTTTGTATTACTGTTAAAAAGATAAATATTGAGTCAACGACCAACAGAACTTTTTTCATAGTAGCTGATATCCTGCTCTCTGATTGGTCAATATTGTTATTACTCTAGTGGCATAAAAAACACTTTATGTCACGGCCTGCCACAAAAAATTTCCCTATGTTAAGTCTATGGCGTTTTTTTATTAGGGGTAGGATAAAGGTTATTCCTATATACCCATTATTGAACTAACCAGAGTTACATACCGCTGCTGGGGGGTGCATTAAAAATAAGTTATGTGTCGAGGTTGACGTTTTCGCTGTTGTGGTTACTCGATGAGGGTGGCCATTTGCTTCGGAAGTTTTTCAGGTAAAGAATTAAGCATTTTTATCGATATTTGAAGGTATATAGGAAGAGTGAAACCAAGTAACGGTAAGCAAAAGTCAAAGTTACTCGGTAAGGCTTGGAAAAATTACTGCCCGTGGCTAACGCCTTGGGCAGTAATTTTTCCAAGCCTTACCTCGTAACTTTGAACTTTTGCTCACCGGAACATAGTTTCCCTCTATTCTTCTAACGTGCTGTTTATTACCTCGTTTTTCTACCACATCTAAACACACCAAAACAAGTCAGAACAAATTTCATACAGCCACCTGTTTCCACATAGTATGAATCACGTTGTAAAGTCTTGAGGCCCTAAGAGTAAAGGAGTCAGAAAACACTGAGGTACTAGGTACTACTATGAGTCTGACTGATTTTAATGACATCTGATGACATCTAATGATATCGGGAGGATCCTGTAAACAACCCACGGGAGGCATCTTGCTGCAGGCTGAGCTTGCCAGCTCTGCACTGTGAACCAACAGCCAATGAGGAATGGTATGTGGAATATGATATGGTTCCGGTATGTTGTATATGATTATGATACGGAGGCCGCCCCTGACACCAACAACTCTGAATGTCATTGTTAGAGCGCCCTGCCCCTAATTGGACTAACAGGAACTGGAGCGAGTGATAATGATGGTATATTTATATGCCATTCACTACATTGCTGCCATACTGTAAACATCAAGGCTGGAGGGAGCTGATACAAAATGGCGACTGTTTCAATCCAGTCATTTTTTATACTAATAAATACAGATAATTTAGATGATTTATTATAGTAGAGGTAAATGATAAACATTTTTTATCAACAGTTGATTTTGTTAATTCTAATCATTTATACTACGATGACAATAAAGTTAGTGTCAGTAATATCAATCAAAGATCACAACGTTTCGTGCAAGTTCAAAGCAATTCATCAGGTGATAATATTGCATTGCAATGGTTAAGTGCCTTAATGGGATTCAAAATTCACTTCCTGTTTCCATTGCTGGGGAAGGTGAAGGTCATTTATGACTATAAATAGATTCCTGGAGTGTTGTTCAATTACATAGGGTTTGTTGTTGTGTTTTTTTTTTTGGGGGGGGGGGGGTTATTGATGAACAAAATTCGCCAGGATTGGCGGTTTTACATTTCGCTCGGTACGTTCAGTAAACACAATTCCAACATACTGTTATCGAACATGAAATAGTCAATATATTATATATAAGATTGAAGTACCATAGATGAGATGTGTGTGAATAAAAGATGAAGTGATGATGAACATATTATAGAAGTAGAAGTAGCCTACATTGTGCCTGATTTGCGGTTATTGGCTGGGAATTACATATTATATCATTAATATACAGCTGGTAATAACTTTACGTTACTCCAATGGTAACATAGTGGCATAAAGCAGCTTATACCAAAGGAACAATCTTCATAATCGGGAAAATATTGGATGGAGAAAAAAATGAACTGATATATAATGAAGATAGGGCAACATATATGAATAGATACTTTGCAACCATTGGTGAAAAGTTAGCTAGGAAGGCTCCTCCAGTCAACACTAAGCCACATTTATACCCCACGTCCCTGTGAACACAACATCCTATAGATGGGCCGATTACAATCGACGAAATAATAATCAATTTTTTCCGATTGCCAGCGTATCGCACACCTCCATGAGGAAGAGATACGTAGGACGAGAGGGAACGATTTTTCCAAACTAATAATCAAGAAAACTTTAACAAATCCTCTTCAATCAAAGACATCAGGCATATTCAAAATAGCTTTCCTTGCAGCTCCGGATAAAGTCCAGATCTTATTCAACTTCTCTATGACCCATCAACAAATACCAGAGAAATGGAAAATAGCACTCATAACTCTGATACCAAAAAGAGGGAATGCAAAGTTAATCAGATAGTCTTTCAATACAACGCAGGGTTGTGTATACCTCTGATGATTTTTTCCTTCAGAAAATCAACAAAAGCTATGATTTTCTAGTGTTTACTAGAACGTGTTCAAAGCATATGTCATGAAAAGCATATTTTTGACTAAGTCTAATCTGGTCAGTGACCCTGAGGACTGGAGCATCATATAGGCGCATGTTTCTTTCTCCAGCTATAAGGAATCGCTTCTGTTTAGATCTCACATTGCCCAGAGAGAGTAGGTGAGATTTCCTCCTCTCATCAAGCATATTCAGTTCAGCAATTTTGTGTAGATGAGCTGTTGAGCAGTCTAATTGCGATCTTGTGCAGATACGCAGCCACCTATTTTGACGCCTTTGAAGCTTGGTTAGCAGAACAGAGTTTGTGTTGTGAAATAGGACATCCCCATATTCCATGTAGGGCATGACTTTTGTTTTATAAATCAGAATAGCTTGTCTACAGTTGATCTATTTACGCTCATGTCTAGATCAGTCACTAACATTACATTGCCTTTGTTCATATAATTTGAAATACAGTCAGTCAGTTCTAAGGTGGTAATAATTGTGGAGTGTTGTGCCCTGAACCCCCCTTGGTATTTACCCAAAAGGTCAAAGCCTTCCAAGTAGTTTATCATTTATTTGTGCAGAACCTTCTCCAGCAATTTGCCTGGGAGTGGTAACAGGGACACTGGCCTCAGATTAGATATTCTATTCTTAAAGTTGGCTTTTTTAAGTGGTATTACGTTAGCCTCTTTCCAGTCATCAGGAAAAATACCCAATTTTAGTGAGATGTTAAAAAAATGTTGTACTTGTAATATTAATACCTCAAAACAGTCCTTTAAAACCCCAGAGGACACATTCTCTACAGCAGATGATTTGTGTACATCAATAGCTCGAACAACATTGGTTACATCATCAAATGAAATAGTGACTTCATGCATCATGGCTATTTGTTCATTACAATCATCTACCCATGGTTGATCAAATTAAGCCCAAACTGATTTCAGAACATTTATGTACGTTTGTCGGCGACAAACGGAGGGTAATTCTCCCAGCCGAGCCATCCTAATGGAGTCGGTAGATGTAGGACAGCTAGGCAAGGCTACCCAGCGATTAGTGAACACTCGGTTTCTTTGGTTTTTGCCCTCCCCCAGCGATTAGTAGACCATACACCGATGTTATCAGTGTGCGGGTTGAGCGAGGGGTTATGTAATTTGCCTGCGACAAAGTGATCGACTCCTATACGATTTGGGAACTAATCGTTCAACCCTAAATCGGTAGATGGGCATCTGGCTTTATCAGCCAGTTTGTCACCAATCATTGAGAAATATGAATTAGCCTCTTCAGCTACATCATCATCATTTAAGCTTAGCTGTGTAATAGGGTAAAAAAAGTATCATGTTTGTTTTTTGTTGGCATAAATTTTTCCATTTCTGTCCAGAATTTATTGTTATCCTTTTCAGAAGCATTTACAATATAGCCTTAATGATCAGTTTTTTAGTATCATTTCTTAGTTTTCTAGCACTGGTAAAATCCTCTGTTTTCCCAGATCTACATGCCTGCCTCCAAGCCTTGTTTTTATCAATAAGTGCCTCTGTAATCTCATGGTTCAACCACGGCTCGCCAT
The DNA here is from genome assembly GCA_950022655.1 of Alentia gelatinosa. NCBI lineage: Eukaryota > Metazoa > Annelida > Polychaeta > Phyllodocida > Polynoidae > Alentia > Alentia gelatinosa. The sequence continues at coordinate 163,576,402 of OX465579.1, forward strand.
GATACTTAATCTGATGGGACTTGACTGGACAGAACTCATCCAGTACTGCCTTAATTTTATTTAGCATTATTTTCCATGTTTCATTGGGGTCATTAGATAGCATGAGTGGTTGCCAGTCCTCGGCCCTTAACCTGTCTTGAAGATTATTTTTGACATAGTTATTATATGATCTGCCATAGAATTGTTTGGATTTAAATGGTGCTTTTGCTTTCTTTTTAGATACATAAATAGCTCTGTGATCAGCAAAGCTAAGATCCAGTGTGCCTGTCCTATGTAAATGAACCCATTCCGAGAAAATCAGATCTATTGTATTTGTTTTCCTAGTTGACTCATGCATTACTTGCTTCAGTCCTGTTACTGCTTTTATATTTGTTATATGCTTGAAGTCACTACTCTGTTTTAGGTTGAAGGTTAGGTTAAAGTCCCCTATCAGTGTAAGTTCGTCTTTGTATCTCTGTCTGAACTCTGAAGTGTGCCTCTCGAGTAAATCAATGAGCTCATCTGGATTCCCCTCTTTTGGTCTATAAGCTGCACTAATTATCTGGTTTTTCTATTTCTCTTATTCAATTCTAATCCATAGCGACTCCAGGACTTCTATACTTGTATTCAACTCATTAATGACCTCATAATTTAAGCTTTCTTTGATGTAAAGAGCCACACCCTCTCCCACCTAGATCTCTCCCTTGTCATTCCGCCATGACCTTTCATTTTGTATGAGTGTATAATTTTCTGGAATACAGTTTTTCTGGAAGGTACTTAGTCAGGGACTAATATAAAATATAAAAAGAAATATTATTCTAAAATTTGGGGTGTCTGATCTTAAGATGATTTATCTCTTTGCACAGAAACCAGTCTAGTTGGTTACGATAGAGATGTAGTGATGAGAGGCCTTTAGAGGATGTTGGGAATCATGGATAGGAAGTATTACTTTTGGACCTTAGCTGGCTGATTTAAAACTGATCAGAGGTTCGGAGAATCCCTGGAACCAGAGACGTCCTCATTTAAAGGCCATATTGCTCCCTTTAATATGTGTGAGAGCTGCATCTCTTTTGAGGAAAGCGCCGTATTGCATGTCAGATTAACACCCCCTACGATTCGTACCAAAGACGTCTTACTAAATGTGTCTGCAGGGGTATAACGCTTTGATGTTGTAGGTTTTTATTGGGGAAATCAGTAGCAGCAGGATACAGACAGGTTCTGATGCCACGTCAAAGTCGCAGTCTTCTAAAGCCCCAAACCCTCACATTTAGCCAAAGGACTCCTGCTGATAAATGTATACCCTACAGGTAACAGATCGGATCTAAACTCGGTAAGAGTAACAGAATTTCCATTCAATATATGAACTTTAATATGAAGATAGTTAGAGTCCAAGATTCTCTGAGATTGAATATGCTTAGAATAATCCATACAAGGGATCAGCTTTAAAGTAGAAGGAGAAAATGTTTAACATAGCCTGCTTCTAATTACACACAATACCCGTAATAATGTAATTATCGCTCACTCTAGTTCCCAGTCTGGCCACATGTGAGCAGGGCACTCTGACATGAAACTGACACCTGAGTTGTTAGTGACATTAGTCTGGAAGCCTGGCCTAGTTAGACTATAGGCCAGGTAACGGGTTCCAGTTTCGCGGTGCATTATTGGTAACGCCTCCTGGTTCCCTGGTCATCTGCTAGAGGGCTCGGCGGAATTAGGTGTATGACAAGCGGATACCAGCCAAACCACTAGGCTGGTTCCCGGGGTATCCGCTAGTTACAGGCGGGCACCAGCCAAAGTTGAAAGCCATGCCTGTGGAACCCGTTACCTGCCCCTTATTCATATGGGCAGGGAACCAGTCTATTAGTGACATGAGCAGTGGCATGTACGACAGACCAGAACGAGGCTGGTCAGTCTTGATTGGCTGTTGCTTCATCAGCCAATCCCAGCACAAGGTTCACAAGGTTACCCTATACCCAGATGCCACCTGTTTCCACTCCACCAAATCATGCTATTTTAAGTGACGTTCATTCTGTGCCACAGCAGCTGGAGATAGGACATGAAGTGCAGAAGAGTGAAGGGTTTTGGAAGACTATTTGTTGCACTTTTCACATTGTTGAATCTTGGATGATTATACTGAAGCCTCTTTTCTTGAATACAAAAAAGATATATAGCATATCATTAGCCATATTTGCATGGCTGTTGGTATCTGTTACCGAAAGTAACACATTCGTTAAGGGGAAACTCACTTATCCCTTATCATATCACTACCACTGAAGAACAAGAACCACTTTCTGTATACAGATGTTGTCAACAATCTTTTTTAGATTCTGTAAAACTTCATTTCTCGATTTTCATTACCGAAGGCAATTCCTGCTGTATATATGCTAATTTCATCCCCACACGTGAGTTTGTAGTGCAAATCATCAACACCCACTGGTTAGACATTTCACATTAAATTAAGATTCATGAAATAAACTTATGATAGCTTATTAAAGTTTGGGATAAAATCAATAATCAAATAAGATCAAATAAAAAATTACTAGATCACGGTACACACACAGTAGAAATGTTTTTACTTAAGATCAATAAGGCATGATGATACGTGAACTCTTTGTATTTTGAATCTTTTTTAAAAACACCTTTGTGAGGATTTCCCACGTGAAGGTCTATCCGGGGAGCATGGGTGGTGTGAAAACATGTGACTGCAAGGGTACAAAAATCCTACTGAATTATTGCCTTATTTTATTGAGAGATATCTATAAGTTATTGTGAATGTCCGATAATTATATACCAACAAACTCCGTGATCAAGAACTGATGGAAAGTAAAAATATCAAAATCAATTGGCACGCAAATCGGCGACTGTGTAAATATGGGCAGGGTCGTGAAGATATTTTGTCATTCTGCATTGTATGAATTCATTGGGCTATTTTCGCCACTAATAATGTGCTCCCAAGTGTATCGACTTACACAATCCCGTATATATATACATTCGACCTTTTTTTCAATTACTTAGTTTCTCCTACTATATAGTTTTTAGGGTGTGATATTTCATAGACTCAATGGTATGGGCGTTAGCTGTCAAAACGTAGGTCAATTAGTCAAATCATGTAAATAGAACCGAAGTTATTTGGAGGGTGAAACACATTGTATTGCTGGAAATGAAGTTGATATGGGTGACTACATTGAGGCCTAACTTGTGAGGGATAATGGCCTAGATGAGGTATTCGCTCCGACAACTAGATTGGCCGCCACTTCTGTCTCCACTCTGTTCCAACTAAAGGTCCGTTTCCATTGGCTGTAGGTGTATATTATTTTAGTTCTCTTAAAAGCCAATTTTCATTGGCCATCACCGATCTACAGTCAGGAACCACTGACGGACATTTAGCACTGCTGACGCAAAATGGAAATGGGCGTTAAGGAAAACTCAAAAGATCTATACCATTTTCGTTGGCCAATAGAAACTGGCCTTAAGAGATTGGTGTGGTTCATCCCAGGTTTTGTGCACGAATTCTCACTATCGAACCAAGTTTTTGTTTTTCACACGGGTTGTGAGAACAGACACTTATCAAGAAATATTCACATCTCACTAAATTGATAATAAGGTCTACCTTTATGCTTATTTCATTAGAAATACACACAAAACAAAATAGGAATACGGAAAAATGGCTTGCAGATTAAGAAAAGGCACACTCTCTAAGCACAGGTCCAGGTCACATAGAAGTTCTGCAGGAAGAGTCACGGACACTTACAGCTTGTGAGTGAAGCTGGCTGTGGATTTAACAAGGAAAGCTAACGTAGTATAGCTCTGGTAGCCAATGTGCACCCTGGCAGGCCCTAACGCACAAGGGCTTCCGCTACCGACTCACCCTAACCCGGCATTTACACTAGACGAATAAATACGTGGCGACTGTAGATCGTCAGTCAATAGTCGCTAGGCGGTAGCAATGTCAACCGCAAAAGTCGTCGAACTCTGCATATATAGCTGAGCGTTTACACTGACGTCTTTTGAGTTTTCCCAGAGTCGCCGCCTATCTAGACGACTAAATCAAGACGGCCTGGGAGCTGTTTCAAAATTTGGGAGGGTGCTAAACGAGAGTACTCATCGCCAAAGCGAGAGCTAACAATGGCACATCGGGGCGTCGCTGTCAAGATGGAGGTGCCGCTCACCATTAGGTATTGGTACCGGTTTTGCTGCCGCCTTGATTCAAAGTGCCGCTCGCTGTTGCGGCCTCCCGCTTTCAAAATGTGACGTGCCGCTGGCGAGACCTCACTCGACTTTTGAAACAGCTCCCTGAAATAGTCGCCGGCGTCAGAGCGTGACCAATAGTCTCCAGGTGGTGCCAAATTGCGAAATCAGACGTAATCAGACGATCTGCAGTCGCCATGCGCTTGGCGTTTACATTAGACGATTTCTAGACTTTTATGGCTAAAAGTCGACAGCTTCAAGAATCGCCGTGTATAATCGGCTAGTGTAAACGCCGGGTAACTTGCCAGCCTCTGTGAAAAGTCCACGGTCCACCACAGTGACCTACGATCACACGCCCCAGTGAGTTAAGGCCCACTGGCTGAGTTGTGCTCTGCAGCGGAGGCCCCAGGGACCTGTTTCACTAGTTTCGTGACATGTCTGTGACACCATACAGACACTGGGGTTGTCTAGTTTCGTGACAATACAAGTAGCTGCCCTTAGGAAAAGACAGACCCCAAACATAAGAATTAGACAATTCTATATATCATGGACCTGTTTCACTAGTTTCGTGACAAAAGTGTTACACAGATATGAAAAGCGGCACCAACCATGCAAGCAAGAACGAACAAAACTAAGTCTAATGTCTAGTTCTTATGAAACCGGACACATCATCTAGACGCCATCTAGATATGTCACGAACTTGTGAAACAGGTCCCAGGTCCACTGAAACCCACGCCTGGTTTATGATCTGTGAACTACTCAAGGTTGACGGCGTAGTAAACTAGCTGCCTCTCGTGTATTACTACGCGGCAACCACTAGTGGTTTATGACTGCCCATCCACAAAACCATAGATTATTGTCTATTTAAACCATGGTGAGTTGGACAATTTACCAGAACTTGTGATGGAAGTGAGCATAATATATGTAGTGTCTGAGGGTAAACGCGGCAGTACACTTTACCCCTATCGCTAAAGTGGAATTCACACGGTGGGATTCATGTACCTCACAGGCCGTTTGTCTGACACAAATGTTTTTGAGATTTGGTACTGGAACACAATCTCCTCGTGTGAATGACAGGGTCCCATTTTGCTGAGACAAATTTTTTCCCTTGCAATTGTCGGCGACAATCACCCCATACAAGGAACAGAATTTCATGAGATTTTGACTTTAAAGAGGTTTAAAATTTAGAGGGACATTTTGGTGAGACAAATGTATTTCACAGGTTCTCCCCCAATCTGTGAGTCTCAATGGTCTCAAATGATACCTATTCACACAGGGAAACACCCTGAGTCGGTGACTGTGTACCCTGTGTACCCTGTGTACCCTGTGTAGGGGTAAGACTATTTACAAATGTACCTGGTAAGTCTTCCCATGTGAATCCGCCATGTTACCCTGAGACTGTAGAACACCCCAATCTGTGAAACTTTGTACCCAGCTGGAAATAGTAGCCGACTCGTGCAAAGGTGTGAAGTACACCAGTCTCAGGTCCATTTGTCCCATCGTGTGAATCCCATTTCAAGCCCAATGCCCATATACCGACTTCTGATCATTCATGTACCTTTGTCGGCGACAAACGGACGGTAATTTGTCTCAGCCAAGGCATTCTAACGGAGTCGGCCATAGTCGGTAGATGTAGGACAGCTAGGCAAGGATGAGCCACCGATTAGTAGCCGATTTGCTTAGGACTAATTCCCACCAACCCCTCTCCTCAATGTCCGCCGGTCGAGCGAAGGGTTACGTAATTTGCCTGCGACAAGTTCACCGACTTCTATAGGATTTCCGAGCTAATCGTTGAACCCGTAATCGGTAGATGGGCATTGGGTTTAACACGACCACATTGAAGAGAGTTGGATCTTCTTTCTAAAAGGCTCTTTCTTCTAACGCTGTTATCGTAACAGAGAGGGAACGAAAGAGGAAATCACATAGTATACCAATGGGCTGAAAATGTTATCTTGATGGATTTGATTATTATATCAAACAAATGAAATGTTGTCTCATATGTCTTTTTTCCGTCTTGTCGAATGTGCTGCAATGTCTTTTGTGTTGTGTCGTAGCTGTACACATTTTACAGAAGGTACACGAAACAAGGTTATGCAAATTATTGAATGTATTTGTCTCAATTGACAAAATCAGCTTGGGTATATCAAGATGAAAAATACAAAAACAGAGCTAGCTAATTGCCTCAATGTTATTGCCTCAAAAGGAGGTAGTTATATATACAGGTTTTAAGCCAAAGAGTTCAAAGTATTGTTGCATTGTTTGGATGTTTGATTCAGGATTGCATGTCTCTTCTGCTTAATGCCAAGGACGAAAATTTGAATTGCATCAGCAATGAAGGTGGAAATAATTAAATCTGGGTTACTTTTTTAACTAAACAAACGATACTGGATATGGATGAGGGTATTATGGTGTACGAGAACAAACTACAGTGTACACATTCTGAAATCCCCCTATACGCCCTCTAGACGTCACTAAATTGATATCGCCACTGGTAAGTAAAGGATCCGCTCCCAACTGGCTGGCCACACCACGGCCGCCTGTCCCTGCATGAACCACCATTTTTCAATTTCTAACTGGTGAAACTGAGTATAATTTGCCATGTGCATATAGAAGTATCTGAAATCTCCATTCCTGGCATCGGATTTCCGACTTAAAAACGTATAAAACCGTTTAATTCTAATAATTGTGGGATATGGTCCAAGGGTTATGACTGTACAATGACGGGACCCAGCTAACATATCGAATCCTGAAAACAGACTCAATTATGGGATACCTCTATACGGCATATAGCCTATGATCCATGGGGGCCGCCATGACGCCCCCCGAGTAGGTGTTCTTCACTAAATGAGGTGGAAAAGTAGGTATTCTTCACTAAAGGAGGTGTGAAAGAGGTGAGTGATAATTGGGAAGTGTCACAACTCTAGCCTTGCTGACATATGTATATAAAGTGTTTCATGTGAAAAAAACCATGTTCTGGGTTTAATCATTATGTCATCCTTCTCTAGGATGGGTGTAGAGAGTCAAGGGAACCATGGTATAACATTGAAAGGCAGTTGAATTTCGTAAGAACAAAGAGCGAGAATATAGATCTGTCCCCCCAAAGGGGCCTGACATGTTGCTGGCCACCAAGTGACTGTTTTATGAACTAACAATGGCTCTGTCCCCTATATGGTCTATTTCACACAGGTTTCTGTTCGGTCATGGCCTGGAGATGGTCCCAACCACTACTGCGGCGGTGCTCTCATTGCACCACAATGGGTCGTCACTGCTGCTCACTGTGTTTCTGGCAGGTTAGTCCAAAAGGCGCGTTTCCATTGGCTGAAGAAACTGGTGTAGATATTTTTGAGTTCTTCATTTCCATTGGCCGTGACCGATAGACAGTCAGGAACCACCGATGGACCTTTAGCACTGTTGACGCAAAAAGGAAATGGGCTTTTAGAAGAACTAAAAAAATCGGCACCGTTTTCGTCGGCCAATGGAAACGGGCCTTAATAGGGATCTAAAGTGAGCCCGATAAAACGGCAGATATCCGTGCTCAAAACACCATTTCCGGAGGCCAGTCAGAACGAGTCTTAGTGCTAAAGCTATGGCGGTTCGAGGCTAGAATTTTGTTTTGGTCCTGTTTGTGAATAAGTTTGTTATAAAGCAGTTGTTAAGTGTATCAGAAATATGGACTTAATAGATTGGAGAATGCGACATTTATTAGCAAACCTATATAGTCAAAGTACTGAGTGTCTACCTCCGGAAATGGTATTTTGAGCACGGGTATCTGCGATTTCAGAGGGGCCACTTTAGCTCCCGAAACCAATCTCGTTTAATCACTCGGCAGTATTATAGAGGAACAGGGTGACCGTCTACATACGTGTAATATACTTGATAAAATCGGAGATCAGATGAACCTCTGCCGAAACAGGTAGTAGGTAGTTGTATGCCAAGATTTTGCACTACAATTACACTACAGCTATACTTTAACATGTCAAATTTCACCTTCTATTGATGCCATTTGTCACAGTATGACGTATGGCCATAAATACGCCATGGGTAGGAGTGGGTGGTATAGAGGGTGGTTGTGGCCCACTAGATTCTAGGTCAACTCTCGACTGTAGAGCCGTCCCAAGGCGCTATAAATATCATGTAAGGAGGTCAGGGTGAAGGTCGGGGTTTGCTGCGAATGCAGTCATTGGCTACTGGGTCTACTCTATTCCTTATATAGCAGTGAGTGTAATGGGACAACTCCATGCAGGAGCTATATGTACCAGACACGGCCACAGGTATATTGAATCATCATTACCGTGTTCTCATGATGAACAGTGCTTTAGTAATATCTGGTGAGAGGTGGAATGGTATATTACATACTGTCTATTTCATATAATAGACTGTGTAGTCCCTGGCCAAGTGTACCCATGGAACACTCTATATATATTTACATACATATATTTGCTTTTTGAATCATGTCTCTTAGGTTTGGTTTTGTTTTTGTATCAATCCTGTGAACTGAACATTGTCTTGTCAAGTCAGCTTGTCTGATGTGTTAACCTCTAAGCCTTTGGACCCTGTCCATTCTGTATTCACTGTACTAATTCAATATCCACATCCTCTTCTAATATTTTATTGTGATTGGCATCTTAATGTCATTCACATGACAATAATTCCTATTCTTTTTTTTTTTTTTTTTTCTTTTTTTTTAGCAAAAACTTTATTCAGCATAACAAACATACAAGGTATATTTTCTTCACGTTCATCTTTCCAGAATTATGACCATACAACATTTTCATTTGACAAGTGTGCTCTCTCAATCATGTTTTTGCTCCTTTTTTAATATTTTAATATTTTTGATAATGCCCTCTATCATTTCCACACAAACTTTTCACCAAAAGCACAAATCAAGAAACTTTATGAAAACCAAGGCATAATTTATCAACAAAGTAACCATGCTTACCCGCATATTCTAGAAATGTACATATATCACTTAAGAATCTCCATATAATTGGCTTACAAAGGCTTGCCAATTATTTGGAAATATTACCAAATTTCAAGGGATATCGCAGTTCGTTGGTTTTTGCAGTACCTTGCTTTTTTAATATATTTAAGTTGTGCACAAAGGGATGTTCAGAAACTGAAAACCATCATTGTATGTTGGGACAAGAAACAATAGAGAACTGTCAGTTAATGTTTTATATCAGCAATGTATCATAAGACAGCTAAGGAGTCGATGGATAGTACAATTGATGATGCAAGTACCCCAGTGGTCAGATCAACCTGCCCCTTCAGAAAGGCTATCAAGAAAAACAAGGTATCAAATATTGAATATTGAAAAGGCCGAAACTGCAGAAATACAGCTGCTCACTACTGTACCTTGGAAAAATATTTGGACCTGTAACTGTTGAACAATCAAGGATAGTATCTACTTCAAAATACATATGAAGGACTATTTATCAAACAACATTAACTTATGGTAATTTAAGCAATGACTGTAACTTGGCACTGGTCGAACACTCTTCTTATACTTTTTTTCCACTTTTCTATTTAACTGTAATGTCCTCGTTACTGTACCTATAAATATCCTGTGTCCTTATGTTTGGAAGTACTTGTAAAAACGCCCTACAGGTTAAACTGTATTCTCCTAAGTTGAATAAAAAAAGAAAAAGAAAATTCGAAAGAGCACATAGATCTACGTATCAAAATAGTTCTCCAACCAAGTATCGAATGCAACATACGATCACTGTGTCCTGTCATCCCTGGCCTGTTATAGATGTAGTAATTACAATTTTACATATAGTAGCCCACTCATCGTTAGCAGTTATTGAATCTCGGTTATACTCTAAAGCCTATAAGACACCGACCCGACCGCTGTGCCCGATTCTACCTTTCCCCGACGGATCCGTCAGGTCTGTGAGAATCTGCATCAATCGGGTCAATGTACGAACTTCGGCGACCCGATTTTATAGCTTTTCCCGATGCGTCGGGCATTACTACCATGTCAGATATGACTCTCCCCGACCTCAAGATTTCGGTGTACGCACTTTCACTGATTGTTACCGATTCTGAGTCGGTGAACACTTCTCTGCATATCTTTTTAATTCACTGATCTAGCGTTGATGGTTGCCGACTGCCGATCGGCGGCGAATTGTCGGCCAGTGGAAAATGACTGAATTAGACTGCGCCCTACTAATAACCATACAAACTAACACCTTTAAGGCCAATGCCCATCTACCGATTTCGGAACATTTATGTACGTTTGTCGGCGACAAACGGAGGGTAATTTGTGTCAGCCAAGCCATCCTAACAGAGTCAGTAGATGTAGGACAGCTAGGCAAGGCTACCCAGCAATTAGTGAACACTCGGTTTCTTTGGTTTTTGCCCTCCCCCAGTGATCAGTGGACCATACACTGATTTTATCAGTGTGCGGGTCGAGCGAGGGGTTACGTAATTTACCTGCGACAAGGTGACCAACTCCTATACGGATTTGGGAACTAATCGTTCAACCCTAAATCGGTAGATGGGCATACGGCTTTAAGACCAATGCCCATCTACCGATTTCGGAACATTAATGTACCTTTGTCGGCGACAAATGGAGAGTAATTTGTCTCAGCCAAGGCATCCTAAGGGAGTCGGCCGTAGTCGGTAGATGTAGGACAGCTAGGCAAGGGTGAGCCACCTATTAGTGAACCTCCTCCTTCAGATGTCCTTTTATCCCCAACAGGTTGTGGTTTCTTTGTTCCAAAATCGGTGACGAAAAGTTTATCAACATGTTGGTAAATCTAGTTGCCGTTGGTAAATCATAGGTCTGTCGGTATGTGTAGACTGATTTGCTTAGAATTAATACCCACCTCCCCCTCTCCTCGATGCCCGCCAGTTGAGTGAAGGGTTATACAATTTGCCTGTGACAAGTTCCCCGACTCCTACACGATTTGCGAACTAATCGTTCAACCCTCAATCGGTAGATGGGCATCGGGCTTTAACCTTCGTAAATGTTAAAGGCGTTTAGCTTTGTGTCCCTTTGAATAGCGCACATGTCAAAACGATGAGAAACGAATTGTGCTATGAATACTGGCATAGAATGAATTATGAATGAGGATAGAATGACGTTTTGGGATACCTAATAAAGAGTAGATCACAAGGCAAAACCGCCAGCTCCCGGTAGGCCCAGTTTACACCTGCCGACGGAAAATGCACCAATGATATATGGGGAAAATAAAAGACGGTGGGTGGTCCTTGCTGATAAAGCATCCCCTGGGACCTGTTTCACCTGTTTCGTGACATGTCTGTGACACCATACAGACATTGGGGTTGTCTAGTTTTGTGACAACACAAGTAGTTGCCCTTAGGTAAAGACAGACCCCAAACATAAGAATTAGACAAATCTACACGTCATGGACCTGGGGGTTGTTTCATAATCTAGGATCGTACATGAAGAACCTTTTCTGTACCTCGTTCAATGGTTATCGTCTAATAATATGTAAGTCTGTTGGCTAAGACAATATTGGCCGTCCAAAAGGTCGTCTATAAGTGTTGAATGAAATTGACCCGCATTGTCTCTGGGTCTCTATGGCGAAGAGAAAAGGGTCTACATGTACGATCCTAGGTTATGAAACGGGCCCCTGTTTCACTAGTTTCGTGACAAAAGTGTTAGACAGACATGAAAAGCGGCACCAACAGTGCAAGCAAGAACACACAAAACGAAGTTCTTAGTTCTAGTTCTTATGAAACCGGACACACCATCTAGACGCCATCTACTGATCTAGACATGTCACGAAACAGGTCCCTGATGACCAATACGTGTTTCAGGTGTATTTATTTCCGATTGAACGATGGAGGGTTCCTATATATCCTATATATATTTCCATTTGCCGATTTTTGTGCACCGATCTGCAGTCAGGAACCACTGACGCAAGATCGGTGAATGGAAATGGGCTTGCACCTAAAATGGTTTCTGACTAATTTAGCGAAAATTATGCAATAACACCACCGAATCCATTGGCATGCACATGTGAAACACATCGAAAACACAGTATTAGAGGGAAACTATGTTCCGGTGAGCAAAAGTTCAAAGTTACGAGGTAAGGCTCGAAAAATTTACTGCCCAAGGCCTTGGCCGCGGGCAGTAATTTTTCCGAGCCTTACCGAGTAACTTTGACTTTTGATTACCGGTACTTGGTTTCCCTATTCCTATATACCTTTAAATATCGATAAAAAATGATTTTTTCTTTTTCTGCCATAGCCCCAGAAAAATGGCCACCCTTATTGAGTAACTGCAATAGCTAAGTTTTTGTCCCGCTGCTCTCTATGTCACGTGGTCAGGCCGGGACGAAAACGTCAGCCCGGGACGAAAACGTCAGCCTGGGACGAAAACGTCAGCCTCGCTACATAACTTATAATTACTGCACCCCCAGCAGCGGTATGTAACTATAGAGGTTTCGGAAATTGGTATATAGGAATCACTGTTCCCTCAGCGGTTATATGGCGTGGAGTCGGCGGCCACCATGGACAGATCTTCAGGGTAACTCGAAAAATCTCTGTCGTTTTCGTCAGCCAATGGAAACGGGTCTTATGTACTAAAAGGGTGATGATAAAAATTGTTGTCAGTGGCGTTCACGTATCCCCTTTTCATTTGAATCCAGCGATGATTGCCGATAGAGTGTTGTGCAGCCTCCGCGCTGATGATTTCAAAATGTTTTGAAATCGTCAGAGGCCTCAAAAATTGGTCGATGGTGCCATGTTATGCAATTTGTTAAGACAAATTGTTGAGCAGGTCTGAGATTTTTTTCTTTATAACTGATATTTTATCGGGAACGTGTAATAATCGGTCGGCAATCGGTAAATATGCCATGCTGATTTTCGGTTTTACAATTATTCTTGTATTGAATACTGCCGTAATCACAACAAAGATACAATATCAGGAGGTCCCCTGAGGAAAATATACTACCTGGAGCAATCTGTCCATAATAATGAAATATTTATGTTAGTTGGAAGTTAATACTGAACAGATCCCACGGCCATTACAATCATAGTACACACACAGTGTTCGGTCATCCTTATGACATGAATTCCACGGTAAATGTGACACAGGCAAATAAAAGTCAAAAGTCTCTAGATATATTACATATGTATACATTTTTTGTACTAAGAATTTGTTCTGGCCAATTGTACTATTACCATTCCGGAATTCATAGATGCTGCAGTGCTGTGCATGCACAAATTGACCAAAAGCAGCAAGTGAAATTCCAAAATGTGATGGAATTACAAGGGGTCTTTGACCTCCAGGGCTGTAGCACATCACAAATGCATTGCTATATTGTTAGTCCTGGACATTTCTAGATTTGTTGTCTTCTGTAATGGGACAGAGGGTTTTTTGTTGACTTCAAATGTCTTTGAGTGAGGGAAATCAGTGACAAGACTTCAACTTAAATTTTGCATGTCACAGCACGTAATACTGTCACAGAGATCTTGCCACCTCTACTGTCCCTGCAGTAATAAATGCAGAGGATAAAAGTGTTCCTATATATGATATATGATATATGAAATGTCATATTTACCGTGCCCCTTTATATTCATATAGCGATATATGGACTTGAATCTGCCTATCTGGTGTACTTTTGCAATTCCTTCACATTGGAATTCATGATGAACAGGTATCACGGTGAAACAAAACTTCGAAGTTTGCAGCAGGAGACAATGACAATAAGTCTTTTTTAAGAACAGTTAATCAGAATTTCCACTTTGGATAGCATACTTAGCAAGCAGTGCTCTCAATTTCTTTTTTTTAAAGACTTTTATTTACCCTGGAGAACGTTCAACTCAATAGAGCTAGTCTCAACACGTCTCCAGCAATCTTTCATATACATATAAGTTGATTCAGTATAATTGGCATGTACGTTATGCAACGTATATACACACAGTGGTGTGACAATAATTGTGTAAAGTCATGTCTTTAAGTTTTAATCATATTATAAAGTAAAAGCGAAACAAAAGTTTTGTTAGGGTATACGAGAGGATAACCACATTGATTGACTCTTTTTAAGGGACTTTAAGGAGTCAATGTTTCTTATTTTTGTAGGTAGTGCATTCCACTTATCTGTGCCTCTATATTCTGTGCTCTTTTTGTATAACTCACATTTCGGAAGTGTTATTTGGAGCATTGGTGCAGCATGAGCTCGGGTGCTAGTAGGTCTTTGTAGCAAGTTTTGTTGCGATACAGATTCCTTATACATTTGTATTATCAGGTGAGCTTCTCTCTGATCCTCGAATAGTGATAGCTGGGCTGATCTGTGAAGTGTAGTCATGCTTGTTCTGTTTCCACTGTTGGTTACAATCCTTATGGCATTATTTTGCAATACCTGTAGTTTAGATTTGTCTACTGTGCTTCCGGCATCATATAAAGTGTCTCCGTAATCTAATATTGGTAATAGCATGGTTTTGTATATGAGCAGGGAAGTCCTGTAGTTCAAATAGGGTCTTATCTTTGACAGTAGGAACAGTTTCTATGAAATGGATTTGATCAGATTGTTTATGTGACATTTGAAATTCAGATTATGATCAAGTGTGATACCAAGGTACTTATAGGAGTTTACATTTTTCAGTCTTACTTCGTCTAGGTCAATATGTAGGTGCTGATCTAATTTGTTATTCTTAGAATTGGTGAAAACTATGTATTTGGTCTTTTTGGCATTTATTGTTAATTTATTCATTACACACCACGTATTCAGAGTATCAAGATCTTTCTGTATCTGATCAGCTACTAGCATATTGTTTTTTCCCGACCTGAACAGTATCGTGTCGTCTGCATATAGCAGACACAGTGTTTCTGGATTACCCTCTTGGGCCATTGTATTAACCAAGTCATTAACATAAATTATGTACAACATCGGACCCAGAATGGACCCTTGGGGTACTCCACATGTGATTGGTTGCAGCTTTGACTTAACATTGTTGGCAATAGTTGCCTGAGACCTGTCCCTGAGGTAGTTTATGAACCATTGTAATAGTGTTCCTCTAATGCCTAATTTATTCAATTTAGATAATAAAATTTGGTGATCTATCGTGTCAAAAGGTGAAAATCTATGAAATCTATGAAAATGCTATTGTATGTTGTTTATTGTTAAGAGCATGAGATGGATGATCTGTGAATTTTGTTACTGTACTGATTGTTGAACATCCCTTCCTGAAGCCATTTTGCCCATCGTTTAGAATATTATTATCATCTAGAAAATCCATTGTTGAGTTATGAACTATTCTTTCTAAAATCTTTCCAGGTAGGGGTAGTAGTGAGACAGGTCAGGTTACAAACATCCGGGCTATTTCTGTCCTTTTTCAAGGGGATCACTGTTGCACATTTCTAGGCGTCTGGGAAAATGCTACTTTCTAAAGATCTATTTAGTAGGTATGTATATTGGTCCAGCAGAACTATAAGTGCGTCCTTTAAATACTTTGAAGTTAACCCATCGATAGCAGATGATTTTGTGACTTTTATGTCCCTTAGTAGTTTGACAACTTCATTGCTATTAGTTCTTATTAAGTTGAGTGAGTTTTCATTTATCCTCCCATTATAAAACCAGGGCGTTGATGCTTTTTGGTTAAATCTGGGCCGATTTGCGGAAAATAGTTATTTATGTATGCAGCTGTTTCATTGTCATCTACCCATAAATTGTCATTATTATTTAACTTGATAACTTGTTGCTTTTTTGAGTTACCTTTCGTCAAATTTGTTAAGGTACCCCAAAACTTCTTTGTGTCACTCTTATTTTCCTCTAAGGTTTCTTTAATAAATTCCCCTTTTATTTGTTTGAAGGTTTTGTTTATGTTGTTGCGAAGGTTTCTAGTGATTACCCAATCACACTCCTTATTTGTCTTCCTAGCCTTTTTTAAGGCCCTGTCTTTGTCCTTGATTTGTTCTAGTATTTCATCATTTATCCACTGTTCTCTCACACTCTTAACCCTAAAGTGTTTTATTGGACACATATCATCAAGGCATTCCAGTATGTTCTTCTGCAAGTATTCCCTTAATAAGTTGGGGTCTTTCAATTTGTAAAACTCATCCCAGTTTAGCGATTTAAGGTTCTGTGTAAATTTTTGGACATCATAATTTCTGCTGGACCTACCATAAAAGCAAGTTTTCTCCTGTGGCATTTTCTGCTTAGCTCTAATGATATATACACCCTCATGATCACTAACACTTCTATCATATAGTCCTGCTTCTGGGTAATTCTTCTTGTTGACTAGGACATAGTCTAAGCAGCTATGCTTAACACCGTGGCGTGTTGGTTTTTTTATTAGCTGTTCTAGGCCTCGAGTTGCTATTTGATTAGCTATTAGGATTCACAGAATGTCTCAACCCTGCAATACTCACGGGGATAACACGTGTATATGCGATCCAACGAGGTTTATCTTGTGTGTCGATATGTGATTAGAGATTAGATAGCACGCCGCCTCAGATCTACTTACATGGTCCTTTGCCTCGGTTATAAGGGAGAATACAATATAGTTTACGAAGAAACATTGATGACACCTTCCGCAGGAGCTCGTCAATTCTAATAGATGGCTTGATCTTGCAATAGGTGCCGTATTTTCGAATGGACTCTTTACAGACTTTGAGGCAAATTCTTGTCAACAGTTTTGACATCTGACGAGTATGTCCCACGCCATCTTGTATATAAACTTTGTAAAGCACAATTTGATGCCTTTTTACAAATAAGTTTTCCCTGTACCTGTTTGATAGATTTATATAGAGAAAAATATACATAATATCATCCAGCTTGACTTTAGGCGGTTGGGAGTACCAAATTGTTTTATTTCTGTTAACCAGGGTACTGCTACGACACCCCTTGGATTGTCTTCCAATAAGACTGATAATGGAGTTGTGAATCACGAGTAACAACTTTTAAAACACTCAAAAAATTATATCTTCCTGTGCACTGATTGTCTTGTACGACTTCTTTCGTGACTACGGATCACATTAGGTAACGAGAACAAAGACCACGATAGATTAGAAAATTACAAAACCCCGTTTCACCATGACGATCTCACACTTATTTTCAAATGTGACTAGTTTAACCTGTATCATATGTTTGTAATATCGCTGAGATATTATCTGGCTCATCACGTATCTGGCAAATAAGTATATATCTGATTGTCATGCCTGGCTGAAGGCACCTGTTTGTCACTCTCTGTATTGACATTTTTTACCATGTCCATTGTAAGCCGAATACTTGGGTATAAGCCCAACCCAGATTGAATAAAAGACTTAAAGAAATCGTTTATTGTATCGCTCTTTGTCTCACCCCTGGTATTTTTTTCCCATTTGCTTAACATTAGGAACACGTTCTCCATTCCCCTACGAGTATTGCAGTCCGTTCTCCATGGTCTATATCCCATGTGTCATCCATTACTTTAGTGTATACAGGGGTGAGGTAAATACAGAAAGCAACCAGTTTTGGTTAAAGTTGTCGTTCTCCATGAGTTTGATGCGGAGTGATATTCACTCGGCTGTCGCCGACCAAAACTTTGACCAAAACTTGTTGGTTTCTTCTTTATTCTTTAAAAATTACCTCACAGATCTCTTGGGCTCACGCGGCTGGTATTCGGCGAGCACTCCAGAGCAGAGCGAGACCGGGACGCCCCCTTGCGGCAGAAGATCGACCCAGCGATGATCATCGCTTATCCTCTCTACATCCAGGGTTACTCCGAGCATGATATCGCCCTCATCAAGCTGGAGCAGCCCGTCACCCTCAGTGAGGGAGTCCAGCCCGTCTGTGCCCCGGCCCAGGGTGATCTCCACGTCGGCGATATGGGCATCGTCACCGGCTGGGGCGACCTGGAGTGGGGTAAGAATAGTAAGGCCCGGCGTCCACCTACTACGATATGGCTCCGATATTTAGTAGAACCTGAACGAGAGTTAGACTTGTCAGTGTTTTTGCCACGACGGGAAGGTCGTGTATTACTACGCGAAGTGTTAGCTGAGCGTAGTGAGGAACAGACCTGACCAGAGTGGCATGGACACTGACAAGTCTAACTCGAGTTCGGTTTCGCATTTATCCTACCCTGTCTCTACACTTTTGGATTACTAAAATATAAATATCTATTGAATGACCAACTGAAGTTCAACCAGAACTTTTGAGTCCAACTGGAACTTTTTTCGAGCAGCTCACAATCTGGTCACTGATTGGTCGATTTTGTTATGCCCCTAGGGGCATAAATCGCATTTTATGTCATGGCATGCCACATAAAATTTGCCTATGTTATGCCTATGGACCGTTTTTATTAGGGGTAGGATAAGGTCTATGATGCACCTCCCGATAGAAAAAGTCAAAATCGCGTAGGAAGGTCACCTAATATCAGGGCAGCTGACCATATTTCTGCGATTCGGCACCAAAAAAAGAAACCCTTACAATGTATGATGGATTGGCGTGTCTAGATATATGAATTTGGTGCACAACTGGTGTGCTGAATTCTTACTCAAACTTAAAATAGAAAAAAAACATATCCGTGATATGAGAATAAGCCAGAAATTTTAATTTGCGGACGGTATCCTGAAACATGGGTCAAAACGTGGAGGTAGTTTCTAACAAACCAAGGAGGCATGGGGTTTGATACAGAGGTATTTTTATAACTGGTAATAACTTTTATTTGGACGTCCCCAGGTAGATTGGTCCCAACACAGGGACACTAACTGAAATCCTCCCAGATGCTTTGATAGAGCACATTATCCTACCCCTGATAAAAAACCTGTCATTGATTCAACACAGGCAATTTTTATGTGGCATGCCATGACATGAAGTAAAATTTATGTACCTAGAGAAATAAAAAAAAATTGACCAATCAGTAATCAGGAACTATTCACCTGTGTAAAAAATATCATAAAGTTGTGGACAAAGGGTAGGATAAATACGCAACCAAACTCGAGTTAGACTTGTCAGTGTCTATGCCACTCTGGTCAGGTCTGATCCTCACTACGCTCAGCTAACACTTCGCGTAGTAATACATGACCTTCCCGTCGTGGCATAAACACTGTCAAGTCTAACTCTGGTTCGGTTTCAACGAAGTGTCATCTACATAGAATTGATATCAAGTAGAATCCATCATATTACTTGTATAAATCATTTATAACGAGGGTCCTATGATCGACCCCTTGAGAACTCCACAGGTGATCGCTCCTGAAGCAGACCTTTATATCCATATTTCATGAAGGGCTCTGCTGAGCCTCCATTATTCCGTTATTCTCGACTTTAGAGAATCATCAAAAAAGATATATGCAGATTCAGAATGTCCTAAGCTCCAGTTACCATGAGGGAAAATGTTGCTTTCAGATTCTATGTTCGCTGTAATACACCAGGGAAATGGTGTCTGTGATCATGAATAATGACGACCAGGAGACCAGACAGGACCACTTCCGGGACCCTTCGTGGCAGCTTAGCTAACGGCTGTCACTTCCCAGTAATATTGTCTGTGTGAATTTATTCAGCTCCTAGCAACACGGTCCTGATAAATAACTTCAACTCACGAAGGCTCAGAATAGGTTGTGATGGAAACTTCTGAAGGAAGCCGTCTTTTCTCCTGAGCTCGACACCCTTTCGTTTTCGTGGTGATATGCGCTTAGTTTTACGTGTGCTGTCTTTTCCAGAAGGCGATACTGGAGATGAACTGCATACAAATAACTCAGAACTGAATATTATCTCAGCCTGGTTTTTTTCTCTCTAGGATTTTAGGTCCGGCGTCCACCTACTACGATAGACATTTAGACCTACCGATTTGGCTCCGACACATAAAGTGAATATTAAGATAAAAATGTATATACCTTACTGGTACATACTCACATACCGCGTTTCTTTTGATAAAAATATTCCACGAGCTCGTAGAGCGAGTGGAATATTTTTATCGGAAGAAACAAGGTATATGAGTATGCCAAAGTTATTTGGGTGAGTTATTCTATTGATTAATAATGTTTCTGATCATGTATACCGGGTCAGATAAAACCAGAAACCCACTAAATGAAAATAACTTGGTTTGCACTCCACAGCGCTTGACCGCTAGGTGATTCACTCAGCTTCGCTTCATCAATTACTCCATGGTCAAACTCGTTGGAGTATGAACCAAGTTATTTTCATTTCATGAGTTTCCTTCTAACTCTTTTGGTTCATTGAGGTTCACAGGTACAACCAGGCTTTAGGCAATAATGAAATTGCACCGAACACTGATGCCATAACCGTATTGCTTTATACCCGATGGAATTTTTGATCATGCTGTATATTTCAAACACACGTTTATAAAATATGTCTTTTCCATGAGGTCACTTTTTAACAACACACGATTATATATCTGATGTACATTACATACATTTAAGATATGATAACAATATAAGATATGGCATATTACAAGACGGCTGTGGATGATTCCTATCACACTGTTACAGTAATATTCCACGTTTCCACATGTCATGATACTTATTTGGTCCACGAGGTATAACCCTAAAATGATTGGAAATCCGGACGACTTTGACAGTATGTCAGGTAAACTCTTTTTCCTAAGATATTACAAGATAAAACTTTGACGAATAATGAATCCATTGGAATCGTTATTTTTCATTTCCTGGTGTGAATGACGAAGGACGGTGCTCATTCCGATGTAATTACGATAGTCGTCGTAATATTTCATATGAGATATGTTCAAGATGCCCTGAGGTGTTCATTAAAAAGGAACTGATCATTGAAGAGTCTTCGTTCATATGCAACAGACAGCATGTAATGAGTCTCTAAAATATGATACCACGAATTACTCTTTTTTTCTAGGAAACCTGTATTCATCTCACCCCTGGTATTTTTGTCCCATAAGCTTAGCATTGGGAACTTATTCTCCATTCCCCTATGAGAATGCAATCCATTCTCCATGGTCTATATCCTGTGTGTTGCCCATTCTTCTAGTGTGTACAGGGGAGAGATAAATACATAAAGAAATTCATTTTGGTCAGAGCCGCTGTTCTCCAACTCGCTTGAATTCTTCGTGATATTCACTCGGCTGTCGCCTTGTTCATATCACTCTGCATCAAACTCAAGAAGAACAATAACTTTGGCCCAAATTCGTTAGTTTCTTCTTTACTTTATATGTGTTATCCTACTACTGGTCCAAATCTTATCTTAACCATAATATACATCATACACTACACATTCAATCTAATTTGCTTCCCTTTTTTTACAGTGTTATTCATTGACATAAGGTTTATTTTACACACAAAAATGAAAATATTGCAGCTGGTTCATATGTGGATCTCTTCCAGTAGTCCTATCCGTGGTACCACAAAATGTCATTGGTATTTTCTCCAACAGTATCACAGAATAATGATAATTGAGTAGTGTTCAATAGTGGAGTTTCCTTGTATGAAATTTCAGAGGCGTGACATTGGACTTCCATCAGCATCTATAACGTTGACGAATTGATATGTCTATTTTCTTAAAAGATTGTTGTCCAGAAAATTTACAATCCCAGAAAAAAAAACCACCCTGATGTGTAATGATGGTAGCACCTAACCAAGCTCCGAACCTGACAATATTAATTATTTGTACATACGACCCGCAAAGTACAAAGGCCACTATGGACAATTGCCGTTCGTTAGTTGCATTAATTTCCTGCCTCTGTTTGATCCGGCTTCAGAATCTGGCCAAATGTCAAACGACCTGCAGTGGACGGAGTTGGAGATCCAAGATAACGAGGGTTGTCAGGAGCGCTTCGGAGACATGACGCATATTACTGATGGGAAGCTGTGTGCTGGTGGGCTTAATGAGCGGGAGAGGGACGCCTGCCAGGTGAGTCTCTGTCTCCTCACCTCTCCCCGCCTCACCCCGCCCCCACGCGGCCCTCCTACCCTCACCTCCTCACCCACTGACATTTACTCATTAGCTGGAGGCCAGCACAATAAGGCCATCCCCCGGAACCAGGAGGGCAGTTTCTTTATTTTGTGTTTTTTTAATTTCTCTATTTCCTTATCTGGTTTCAGGTCTTTTCTCCTTCGAGACAGTTTTGCCACCAATGTGTTCTTTGTATGTGACTTGTCCGACTGCTACTGGATAATGCTATTCATTTTATTGTAGAATTATAATTCCTGTGGGATTAAATAGTTGTATGTTCAAACAGAAGAAATTCTGCTTTGTGACATATATATTCTAATGTTTGGGATAAATGGTACCAAAATTCCATTTCGTTTCTGCCATCTGCTGTTAGAATTTTGAGAGATCCAGACACTGTCCCTACATACATGCATACATACAACTTTCAACCCACACATATCAAATAGCATCAAATTAACGTCACACAAGCTATA
This sequence comes from Alentia gelatinosa, assembly GCA_950022655.1. Classification (NCBI taxonomy): domain Eukaryota; kingdom Metazoa; phylum Annelida; class Polychaeta; order Phyllodocida; family Polynoidae; genus Alentia; species Alentia gelatinosa. The sequence goes on from OX465579.1 coordinate 163,598,876, forward strand.
CCTACTAACAAAGCTCTGGAAGTTCCTAGACTGCAATGCATCCCTAAAGTTATACAAAACCATGGTAGCTCCATACTTAGACTATGGTGACATACTAATCGAACAAGCCTCCCCATCTAAACTAACCCAACTCCAATCACTCCAAAACAGAGCTTTAAAAATAATCTACAGACCACCTCCCCACGTAACTGCCTCTGCACTTCATAAACAAGCGGGATTATTACCTCTAAAAAACAAGAGACACTGCCATCTCGTCAATTACATGTTCAAACTTAGAAAAGATGCCAACTATGTTGACGAAAGGGCTGGGAGGACAAGGGCCGCGGATGGAATTCTGTTCAAAATCACAAAACCCAAGCTTGAAAAGTACAAAGCTAGTGTATTGTACCGAGGGGCTTGTGCCTGGAACTCTCTGGACCCCAGTATACGCAACCTTGATGATTATGACAAGTTTAAGAAGGCAGTTAAACTAAGAGCCTTGAATAAACGGAACTGATATATGACCATGTACTTGTACTTGTGCACAACTATGTTGGGACACCACAATTACTCTACATTTGACCAACTAGACTTTGAATCTCTTTGCATAAACAGGCACTACAAGCCCTCTTTTGTACATTGGGGCCAAGTGGTCCCCTATGCATTCTTTGCAAATAACAATAATGTTATTAAAATATATGATAATTTGAATCTGAATTGCCTGTGATAAATCTACTGTGATATTTACTACCCACCGCCTTTTGTTTGTACCCAAATGCTTAGTTTTTTTTTAAATTGATGATTACAAACACTTGTCAAAACTGAGATCCTATTATAAAAAACTCAGTACAAAATGAGCTAAACCTGTGATACACCCAAAGTGGTCTTCCACAGAGGACAAAACCTGGCATTATCAACAAGAACCTCTGGATTAATCAAACCATTGATCCAGCAGAACTGAACTGCTACCAACCTGGTCCTTTAGGACCAACAATTAACTCATTATTGTCAAAACAATATAATTGCCATTATGTATTATTCTTTTCCTTTCTTCCGGTGCTGTAAGGGTGTACCAAACCACTGTGAGGACACTCACACCGGCCTCATCGCTGATGTCTTCACAGTATAAATAAACAAAAAAAAACAAAAAATACATACATACATACATACATACACACATATACATACATACATACATACATACATACATACATACATACATACAGCCCGGCCCCACTGAAGCGACGCGATCGTCGCATACGTTTTATGGGGCCATAAATGGCAGGCCAGCGGTGTTTATGGCCCCAAGTGCGATGGATCCATCGCATCCAATCGTAGGGAAAACCAAGGGTATGTCCAACTGATGCGATGAAATCAGTGCCTCAAATTCTAGCTATGCTCAGAGTGTTATCTTTTTTACAACTTCATCCCAGTCAACAAACATTAACTCTGATATGTTTACAAATATTTAAGTCAGGTCAGAAATTGAGGTACATGTGACAGGTTATAGAATTTTAAAGGTGTCAGACGTACATCAACAGCCACAGCCTGCCGTTTTCACAGCTTTCACACCTCCTGAGGCTGAGGCAAGTCACCTTGGGACAGGCTCACAAGGGTGCTAATAATTGACTGCAGTCTATCCATGTACCAGTGTTAGGGCCTGCCTTGATTACTCAGGAGAAGGGGTTATATACAAAGTACAATAGGAGGCACTCAATGATTTTCAATGAATCCATCACACATCATGAACATTTCAAGACGGATCTGTCGCATCGCACACAATTGCACATGCGTGCAAGCCCGGCCCCACTGGTGCGACTGTGTGCGATGCGACGGGCGCCGCCCGTTTTTAGACACTCGCCGGCCGTTTATGACTTTTTATGGACTTGCGACGATCGCATCGCACCAGTGGGGCCAGGCCTTTACAGACCCTTTACCCCAAGACTGACCTGGCCTTGTATTTCCTGCCTACCCTGCTGTCACCATCGCCCGCCCGCCAGCCCTCCACCAGCAACACTAACTTCCTGCCATTATATTACCCATGCCAGTCTCCCTATAAAATCCATTGACAGCTTTTGCATTATAAACTAGGCTAGGCTGGAACCATAGAATACTCGTGTTTTGGAAGTGAAAACTGTTTAGAAATAAAAGAATGATAGCTCGTTCAAAACGTTTAATTTAATACTTTAAAAGAGAATACACACGATGAATTTATGAGCTAAATACATCGAAAAATATTTGTAGCGTTTTTGTGGCGTTTCTCACGGTAACTCATACTCAATGGCTATATATATTTCCAGGCTAAGATAAAATCATAAACATTTCTCATTTGTTCTCAGTCCCCATTTACCATCTCATTCGCTTCGAATTATTCCCTCAGCTATCGCCATGTTCCTATTACTGCCTGCTCCAACCTTGAACGCAAATGGAGACACAGACCGAACACTCATCAATCTCTGTCTTTGGGGGAGGGGAGTTAACTCAGTGTTTAGAGCACCGGACTTTTTTTCTTCTTTTTTTTCCAAATTTCTTTATTGCAATCCATAAGTAGGTACATTTTTCCATAAGATACATTTTGGATATCTGGAGGAGCAATAAAGAGGGCGGAGGTCTCAACTATATGAGTTGATTTTCATGACCTTGCCTTACCCTGTGTTGGTATTCCACCTTATATACGATTGAGTATATTAATAACTTAAGAAATATACTTATTTAACATATGGTCTCTGATACTATAAATATTAGATGATATTTGTCAAATCATATACACAGTAACAATTTTAACACAATTTTGAGCTTTGATACCCATGTAACTTGTAACTCCATGGTTGTAGGACTTTGTGGGTTTGAGTCCCACCCCCAGCAGTGGTAGATTTATTGCTACATCAAAGGACAATCCTTCTCATACCATGCCTATGTGGTGTGGGAAGTAAAAGAACTCTCACCTCGATAAATGTGTAGGAGTCAGATTTCTACCTGAATTCATCACATAGATTCGATCACCACCCTCGTGGTGTAAATGAACCTTGAGAAGTCTTGTAAGGACCTATTATGGTTGACTGGATGTTTTTTGGGTTTTAAAAAAAAAGTTGTTTATTGACGCAATGAGGTTCGTCTAGTATACGTGATTTTCAACCATCAACGTCCGAACATACTAAAAAAGAACAACATAGGGGGCATGTAGAGGCGCATACAGAGGGATCATCAGTTTTGAACCTACCAATAGATCAATTGACTACATTTAGCTTAGTTGCTTCCTATCGCAAGAGCCAATACAGTGATAGACATCACAGATACATTAAGACATCACTATACAATCAAACAAGGTAGTGGACAGAGGGTGGCATCTACACTATCATGGGCCAAAAATACAGATAATTGATTTGTTAATAGATGGTTCCGACAAAAAACAAAAACAATAAAGGAAAAATCGGGTCGATCACAAATGCATCGGCAGCTAATTTACCACAATTTCCTAGATTAAATCAAACCAAACAAACAAAAACCAAATCTCTGTCTTACTCCTCGCAGGCTGACTCAGGCGGGCCGCTGACGGTGAAGAAGGACGGCAAATTCTCTCTCGTCGGTCTTGTATCCTACGGTTACCGATGTGCAGGTGGATACCCCGGCGTCTACAACAGGGTGGGCCACTACGCCGACTGGATCTCCTACACTATCGCAAATAACTGAATAAAAGTCACAATGTGACAATCTTCTATCTTTTTTCCCTTATTAGCAGCTTTTATTGACTTACTGCAGTATATGTGCTCTCCATACATATATATATATATATATATATATATATATATATATATATTACATATATATATAGCTCTTTATTTTCCTAAAGACAACTATCAATACACAGCCGTCATATTCCATATAATATAATCTGTGTAAATGAATTGGGTCGGATGTTTAGCAGTATATTACATTTGTAGTCTCCAGTTTCAGTATGATCCTTCAATGTAAGGGGGTGCCCACTGCGCTCCCGACACACTACGACACACTACGACAAGCCTTCCGACAAGCGTTACGACACAGAATAGAACGTTTTGGATTATTGTCGTAGCCGTGGACACACTATTCCGACACGGCTTCCGACACACTGCGACACACTCCGACATGACTACGACACAGCGCCCGTGTCGTAGCCGTGTCGTAGCCCTTCCGACAAAATTAAACATGTTTAAAAAATCGTAGAGGTTGGCTTGTGTCGTAGTGTGTCGGGAGCATTCTGTACTATGTAAAAGCTATGAACCGCCCCACACACACATATGTGCGCCTTTATAAACTGTTATGATATCATATATACAACATTTTATCCTCTGTTATATAGGGATATGCATTACGAATGGTCCATTGAACATATTCAGGAACAGATATGATAAACTTTTTTAATAATCATATACTTTTAAAATCATAATCCAGGTCTGAGATACATGATTATAGATATTTGTTCGGATATCTAATACTATTGATAAAAGAAATCAATTCACTAAGTTTTTCTTTTAGAAAATTGAAAAAAATTTCGTATTTTTCAGTATATTTCCTATATAAATTAAGTCCCCCAAGTGAGCCGTTTGTGTCGGAGTGTGTCGGTACCGTGGCAACCTTTCTTTTCCCGCCAAACCGTTACGACACACTCCGACAAGGCTCTACGACACACTCAGTCACACTCCGACAGAGCCCTTCCGACAGGGATTTTCTTTGTCGTAGTGTGTCGTAAGCCTTGTCGGAGTGTGTCGGCACCAGTGGGCACCCCACTTAAGGCCTGGCGTCCACCTACTACGATAGAAATTTAGTCCTACCGATATGGCACCAATAAAAAAAGTCAATATCGGATAATTACTGGAGTTTCACCATATTGCTGATTAATTGGTGATTATGATAATATTGTCTTCATAGATAATAATTAAGCCTAAAGTCGCGTTCACATTGTGCGACTCGAGGACTTGCAACTAGTGGTGCCTAGCTTGAGACGTTCCGAACTGTCTGTGACTGGGCAAGGTACGCTGAAATATGTGTGTGAGCCACTGCCCCTGAGACTAGAAAGCTTGCGACTGGACGTACCTAGGTACGCCCAGTCGCCGACTAGCGGTCCCAAATATCAGACTTGTTTTAAGGGTGGCGTCCACCAACCACGACAAGGCTACGACAAGCGCTGAAAACAAAGTTCCAATCGGTGCTTGATGCAGCCTTGTCGTAAGAAGGGGTGCTTTACCACAGCTTTGTCGGGGCGTGTCAGGAATTGCACCCTCCACCAAAATTTCCTATCGTAGACATCTGCAACATGCTTTCGACACACCATGACTCTCCACGACAAGGGTCCAGTCATGGGAAAAATCGAACATGTTCGATGTTGTCGTAGCCTTGTCACAAGGCTCCCAACAAGCTTCCAATCATGGCCTTGGCGTGGCCTTGTCAAAGACTCTTGGCGGGAACTGGGGTCCACCAACTATGACAAGGCCACCAATCATAGGCCAATCGTGGACCTTGTCGGGAACCCATTGTCGTAGCCTTGTCATGGTTGGTGGACGCCTCCCTTCATATTCAGAATGCTTGCAACTGGGCATACCTGAGGTAAGTCCAGGCTGAGAATGGGTGTACCCAGTTCGCCCAGTCTAGACTTTATGTTTTGACTCTTAAAGAGACTTTAAGGGGAACTAAAAAATATCTATGCCGTTTTCGTCGGCCAATGGAAACTAGCTTATAGTATGTGCTGCAGGGAGCATGTATGGGTGTGAGATAGGAAATATCAGGCAGTGAGGAGCAAGAGCGTTTAACAGTATCATTTCAGAGGGGACAGGAATGACTTAAGGCAGAAGGTCTTAGGAGGCAGATATATTTCAACATAGCATTTCTGAGATGGTGAGATTTCTTTGAAAGCAGTTTCCCTTTAAGGCAGCATGTTTTGAGGGGGCCTTAAGGCAATTACTACAATTCTATTTGACGCTTGACATATAAAATGCGCCAGGATGGTCTTTAGATATATTCTTTAAATGTAATATACTGGCTTCCATATTGTCCTTCCTGTAGTTGTTATCTTTTTTATCTGTCTTTAAGTCTGCTATTTTCCCTTTATGAGTATCAGTATTACATCCCGTGGCAATGCTTTGTAAACGCATCCTGTAAACGGTCCCTGGAAGTCAAAATACTCTCTAATAACAAAGGATTCGAACAGGATTTAACTATACATTGGACATGAAATCTCAAATACTATTGAAAAATCTCAATTATCTATTTTGAGATTAAATGTCATCAGTCTATGTAAATGGCAACAATAGTGTGCAAAGTTCATTTATCAAATTGGCAATCATGACATTTCTAAAAACCCATTTCTATGTGAATATCCTTTCTTGATAACTTAAGACCAGCAGCTCTGCAATAAAACAGCGACCAGCAGAAGCTAATTGTTTATTGTTTGCTTATTATATCTTTGACATTTGACTTGCATGAATTGCAGTGTGGCGGTAAGGACTGATATATATGATACACATACGCATTTTCAATGCTTTAAAATAGTATAATCAGAGACTAAAATTGAACTTGAAAGAATAATCTAAAGCACGAAAGAACATCCTTTCAAGCTTTTTTCATTTTTCTTCTTTTATTTTCTATTGTTCATTGATTTTTGTATTGAGATCCCTCAGTAACATTTTCCACATTTTCCACCTTCATGGGACGCATGCCCCAACTCCTAAAAAACCTCTGACTGTCCACCAAGAAATGGCACGTTGGAACTGGGAAAGATATCTTTCAAATGACTTCAGGGGTGCCACATACAGAAGCTAAGGCTTAATATTATATGCTAGCTAACCCTGTGACAAGAAAAGAGAATTCAGAATATCTTCCATACTTAATGAAGAAGACAGATAACCATACAGAGATATGTATTTATAACATATATTATAACAAAGTCTACAGTTAAACAATAATTTTCATTAACATAAATCACATTCACTTCTGTAGAGGTCATATATGATACAAGTCCTCTTGGTTATAGCTGTACTCAAAGTCTATCAGTTTCAGTTATTGCCCAATGTCTCCTTGCTTCATTACTTGTGGATATAGATCCAAAGCAGTGGAATGTGGTGGTAGCAGTCATCAATCACTATTCTTCCAGTGCTGGGGTGATAGTAGCATGTTGAGAAGCCCAATCCCCAGTAAAGACCTCTGTAGCCTAGTGTCCTATGGTATTCCTGCCTCTTCATTGTAGCGGTGGTAATGCTCAGCAGCCAGGAAATGTTGATGCCTCGGTGTCTTGGTTCAAAGTGAACTCTCACTGGACAACTGCTGCTTATATACCCTCGGGGGTCAGTCCAAACAAAGACATGGGACGGTTCAAACACTGGGGGTGGCAGTGCAAACAGTTCGGCCAAATCCACTATCTTGAGTGAGGACCTTTTCGGAGGCACCCTGTGTTGTTCTTAATACATACATCACAAGGGGGTGTTTTCCAAACTAAGAATGATATTGACTGAACAATTACGATTAGGACTAACCTCAGGCTATAGTGACCACGATCGGATTGTCAGTCCGTTATTTAAATGTGATTCTCAGAAAGAAAGCATATCTTTTGCAAATGTTGTCATTTACTTTTTTCCTATCTATAAACTATAAACGTCTCTGCATGCCTATTTCAATTCACCGATATGGCGTCGGTATTTTTCTATTAGCCTAAAAAGTCGATCGATGGTTCCGAACTGTAGATCGGTGGCGAACAGTTGGCCGGTGGAAAATGGCTATTAAGCCATATACGAGAAGCATTTACTAATTCTATGAAGGTCCATCAACCACTCTAGAGCCTTATGTTTGTGGCAGGTAACACGTTCGCCACTGCTCGAGAGCAGAAAAAGCCTTATCATCGGTGCCTAATGTTTTCTAGCCATTTCTAGGTTAATGTGATTTTTTATATCAAGTTCAATCTGATATAACTGATTTTCTTCTGCATGGATGCACTTGCATGGCTTTTGTTTTGATGGATTTTTTTGTGATTAACCTAGAATCATTAAATGCCGCACCGCCCTAGCCATCGGTGGTGACAGTAGTAACACAATGTGTGTGTATTTTTAACACCTTATTATGCTCATACCTGCGCCGTCCAGTTTCTATAGACTTGACAGCCTTCTAAATTGATTGTCGATAGAAAAAATAAATATGAGAGTTACGATTCACCAGCGTTCAGTGTCTTTAGCTAATGTAATAAATGTTCTGGGGTATCATTCACGATGATATGCATTTCTCATAGTTGACAACATAATATACTCGCTTTCGCTCGCATATTAGTACACGTCAAATACTCGCAGATTACGGCCACTCGTACACAAAACCAGTCATTATTGTGAGGATACGCGGGATGTCCGTTGGGCGGAGTTCTACTACACATATATAAATATATGTAAGAAATACAAGACAGTGTATTTATATATATAAATACTTACACAATTTTTTTTTTTTTTATCCAAGAAACATTAATGACTATAACACGTTCACCAGTCTCCCAGCGATCTTCCACTCGTAAGTCCAATACAGACAGCAACGTACAGGTAGTATACACGGTCTAAATAGACCATTGCAACTTAGACAATAACATCACAGACAATAACAGAGACGCCACGAGCAGTCATACCTCTTTTATACAATGTTGACTTCTCTTACTTGCTCGGTAAAGATAACAAATATACACACAGAGGGACTTATTTACATTAGATCAACTATGATATTATGTAGTTCAGCTTTCACCTTATTTTTAAAACCATAACCATAACCTGATTTTTGAGTTTCTTCACTTAGTATATTCCAAAAAAGATTACCAATATACACCGGTGAGTGGCGGTACTTCTCCAAATTCGGTTTTAGTATTTTAAATTTAATTTTCTTAGCTCCTCTGGTCCTGCCATCCTCATCTTCAAATATATGATCTCGATCTCTCGACCACCATTTCATTAATGCTAATAAGTGTCCAGCTCTGCGAATCTTTAAACTTCTCAATTTACATTTATTTAGTAAAACATCAACATGTTGATCCCTGACACGAGTTTGGCCGAGTGCCACTCTTAAAGTTCGGTTGAGGAGTATTATAAACGATCCCTGTTTTTCTGTGAAGTACCATAATAAACAAAATCTGAATATTCTATGATGGGCAAAATCATCTGCTTAGCAGTTTTTATACTAGCGTCCAGATTTAATAAGTACCTAATTTTCCTAAATTTGAATAATCTCCTATTCACCTCTCTGCACACATAATCTGTTTGTTGATTAAAACTTAATTTATTATCGATATATACTCCCAAATATTTATATACGCTTACAGCCTTTAAACTATTTTCTCCCATTTTTACCTGGCAATCTCAATTTAATGTTCGTTTATTACCTATCCACATTACTTTCGTTTTGTTATAGTTTATTTTCAGTTTAATTTCTTCAGTCCATTTATTTACAGATCCGAGGTCATGCTGCATATGTAATAAGATTTCTTTTTGGTCCATACCTGATATTACAATTGCACAATCATCAGCATATAAAATTGCCTTGCCATAGGTTAGTACACTACTTAATGAATTGATAAAAATTATAAAAAGCAAAGGTCCAACAACCGATCCCTGCGGGACACCACAAACAACATCATTTTTTTCAGAGTATACACCATTTAGTTTTGTTTGACAACTTCTTCGTTCCAGGTAATCATTTAATAATAATATTAGGTCTAAGTCTAAGTTAATATCTTTTAGTATTTCAATTAATAATTTGTGATTTACGCTATCAAATGCCTTTCTAAAGTCTAAATACGCTATTAAAGTAATATGCCTTTTGTTTAAGTTATTGTATAACTCCTCAAGTAAAACCAATATTAACTGGTTTCAGATACAAGCGGCAGTAATCTCCGAAGACAAGACGCGTAGTAATCTCTGAACCATAGTGAGGTGATTACGTAGAGTCTAGTCCGAGGAGATTACAGCCGTTTTTATCTGAAACAAGTTTATATTGTATTTATTAACCACCGTTCCTTGTTAATAACTAGGATACTCTTCTGAAACTTGACCGATGCGCCTCCTATTGTTAATGATAATATCGTTCCTAAATTGCACGTGATAATTCACCCAACTGGAACTGTAAGCACTGTTGATTGCGATTTTGTGATCGTAATATATTGTCTGCTGCTGTCGAGTGTCATGACGTTCCCCAATATCACGATAGGGGGCCATGCATCAATTAGTTTGAGCTTTCAGAACTTTTTCTGTAAACTCCTGATTTCAAAATCAGAAGATAACAGCCATTCTTTATCTCCTACTTGTTAATTACACATGTCCAATTCGTTCTCTATGGAGACTCCGTAATCGGTGGTTAATAGATATTGCGATAGGTGGCATGCGTGTGTTAGTTTGAATTTCGCTCGCTAGGAGTCCGATGACATCTTGGGAACTATTTCCAGTAATCTCTTGATTTCAGAAGTAGGAGGTTACGGGCCTCAGTAATCTCCTAGTAGTCAAATACTCACACCCAATGTTATACCTCTGTATCCGTAATGTGAGACTCCGTATTAGGTGGTTAATAGATTTATACTCAGGCGCCACCTGCCGCCAACTGCATATACTACTCCCGGCACCTGCGCGTATGGACAGGTAAGCGTCAGTTCTCACCTGGATTTTTTCTTTTTTTTAGGCAGGATATTCTATATTAATAAAACAATTATCGCCCAAACTACAATTGTCCCTTCTATGTTTCATTCATGTTACTACTATATCTATAGTTTCGTATTATCATCATACATATTATTGTATACTCATAATAATAATATTCATACTCTACGGCCAATAGCTAAAGGATTTATATAGTGTAGCGGGCAATGGGCGGTGGTCCAGGCGGCTAGGTGTGGTTGTGCGCCTGCCCTGGCACAGGCAGAGGGGGAAGAGGAATGTACTTCCCTGAACCATACCGGGTGCCACCGGACCACAGCAAATGCCACCGGACCACAGCAAATGCCACCGGACCACAGCAAATGCCACCGGACCACAGCAAATGCCACCGGACCACAGAAATGCCACCGGACCACAGCAAATGCCACCGGACCACAGCAAATGCCACCGGACCACAGCAAATGCCACTGGACCACAGCAAATGCCACCGGACCACAGAAAATGCCACCAGACCACAGCAAATGCCACCGGACCACAGCAAATGCCACCGGACCACAGCAAATGCCACCGGACCACACCGAATGCCACCGGACAGCACCGAATGCCACAGAACCCCACCGAGTCCACCAAACCCCACCGAAGTGCGGGGGTGGGGGACGGAGAGTAGACCAGTGTGACGTTACAGTTGGGGTATAAATACTTGCGGCACAGGCAGATCCTGGCATTCTGACAGTTCAGCTCTCTGAGCATGGAGATCGCTGATCCTTGGCCTGGCTCACTCAGGAAGCAGAGCTGCCGATCAGCTTAGTAGCCACTTAGCATGGTTACGGACTAAACAGAGTTTAGCCTGGTGTAACCGATAGGAACAGCAATAAAGTGGGTTCACGCTGATACTTTAATTCCGGTGTTGTCGTTCTTGGAAAATCCGTTACAATAGATATATATATACCCAGTAACGGTATCTAGGTTTAATCTACGTCACGCATCTTGTTGTCGTCACGTATCTAGGCAACCACGTGGTCGCTAGATGCGGTCGTTATCTTCTAATCCTCAAAACGGTTAATCCACTTATTGATCTGATGCTAAACGGCCGTTCTACAAAACTTACTTATTAGCTTACCTGTTATCTTGATGTGTAGGCTGGGTTGTTCCCATTGTATTAATGATATCGTAAAACTGGATGAGTTTTAATCTTGGCCACCGTATGCCACGACTGGAGTTTGGCAAAGTGACTTCATGAGGCGAAGCCGAGTGAAGTCCACAGCCAAAACTTCATGAGTGGAATGCGGAGGCCAAGATGAAAACGAATCAGGTTTTGATTTTATCCTACCCCGTCTCTTCGATTTTGGAATATTACGTGATAACAATTCTGTATGCCACTAGTGGCATATAAAGCTCTGTATACCAGTCAGCATGGCACACGGAAACTCAATGTTAAGCCTATGGGATTTTATATTAGGGGTAGGATAAAGCTGTAAATTTAATTATTCCTGCCAATTCCACTGTCTTGTTGTTATTTATTATTAATATATTGTTGTTATATTTATAGTTCACCTAGGACGAATATCATATAAATACATATATATATATATATATATGTATATATATATATATATATATATATATATATATATATATATATATATATATATATATGTATATATATATATATAGAGAGAGAGAGAGAGAGAGAGAGAGAGAGAGAGAGAGAGCGAGAGAGAGAGAGGGAGAGAGATAGAGAGAGAGAGAGAGAGAGAGAGAGAGAGAGAGAGAGAGAGAGAGAGAGAAGAGAGAGATGATGCGAGCTGCTCTATCCAGGCTAAAATCGCTCATCCCAACCTTAATTAATGTCCTCTACACGGTCTGATACCTTATCCACTGCTGCGTGGACCGCACATCCAATCCCTCACCTGTTCCCCTGTGTTCCCTGCTATTCCTCTTCCATGAATACAATCATGGGGCGTCAACTCCGCTGAGGCCTGACAGCCGGCCAGACAGTCGGAGCTACGTGAGCGATGTCCCAGGAAGCTGCAGTAGAGTTGATGCGTAAGGTATGGCTGGATGTCATTGCTATACCATCCCAAGCCCTTCTTCCGTGGCACTTGGCTCTAATGGGCTTCTGCAATTTCCACCTGCTTGGTTGTGTTCTGCGGTTGTTGCTGGATTTAGTTACCCACCTGTACTTGGTCCAACAAGGGTATTCGGTCAATGAAATGTCATCCGATGGAAGTGCAATTTATTTTTCATCGATTTGTTACCACCAGCAATCTAATATTAAAGGCATATCGGACAATTCACCTTGAAAATTAAAACCCATGTCATTTTTTCCGGTAAATTGAATATGATAATCTCTAAGTGCTGTAGAACTCATATCTGAAATATAAAATGGGGTCACCGTGCTAGTTGGTGATCCAGATGTCAGTATCTTGATAATATTATAATAGAATATATAGAATTTTATAGTTAGGCCTGGCGTCCACCTACTACGATATGGGTCCGATATGATCTACGATGCACCTCCCGATACAAAATCAAAATCGCAGCGAGTCGGAAAGTCACCTAATATCGGGGCAATTGACCACGTTTCTGCGATTAGGCGCCAAAAAAACCCATTAAGATGCGTGGTGGATTGGCATGTCTAGACATGTCTACGATTTTGCACCTTCCCGATATGTCTCCGATATTTGCTTTTTGTATCGGTGCCATATCGGAGGTCTAAATTTCTATCGTAGTAGGTGGACGCCAGGCCTTTTGCTTCACATAAAAAACCCATGTCATTTTCTTAAAAATTGCACAGAATATAGTAAATATGTGGTACTGCACATTCAAGCTTCAAAGATCATAGGTCACCTTCCTTGTTATTGAGAGAATTGAAAAAAAAACATGTTTTTCTATACATTTCCTATACTTATAAATCCAATAAATGAAAATAGGAATATTTTGTCAATTGATGCAGGTCGAAGTGCATTAAACATTATATTTCAGTGGTTTTGTTTTAGAAGCATTCATAAAGAACCAGATTGAACTAAAAATGGTCAATATTTGAAAATCAATAGGTGGCGCCACTGTGAATTGTAGGCTATGCCTATAAATACATGGTGTTATGCTGCTGAGGCACACTCTCTAATGATGGTGTTTGAAATGATGAATAGATTTAACGAAAACATAATTTGTTTGTGGTGTTTGTCAGATATATCATATTTTCCAAATATATATGGTTTATTTTTACAATTAGCAGTATGATATTAACCTGTTCATAATAAGATTGGTAACAGGACATTGGTTTTATATAGCAGTACTGTTTCAGCCTTGAGCTAAATCTTTCATGGAAATGATGGCATGGTTTGTCTCCATTGCAATATATTCAAAATGTAGTGTGAAACATGAAATGATCCCCGTTGGACTTAATGATGTCCAAGGATTAAGAAACTTTGGATTGGGTTCGTCATAGAACAATATGAAATTCAATGATAATAAGCACCTGAAGTCTGACATGTATTAATTAACATCTAGACAATCATTTTGACATACCTAGACGAAATGTATATGAATGTATCCTACCCCTCATATAAATCTGCATGGACTTAAAATGGTGTGAGTGTATGCCACGATTACGCCATAAAATATCTATACGCCATACTTGACATTTGAAGTTAAAAACATATGACAGGGTAGGATAAAACCTTAACATTACTCAATTTAATAAAATTGGTTGCATGGAGTTCATTGTCCTCTGCTACAGATATCACTCAGCTACGCTTTGTGATATCATTCGGCGAAGACAACTCACGCCATATATACAATCATATAAAATGTCGTGCCGGTTCTTGATATTATGCATGCGTAGCTAATTTACGTTATCAAGATATTATTGTATGATGTCCATTAGACAACAGTTATCGCACGGAGACAAACATGATCTCACTAATATCATCTCATCTCGTCTACCAACAGCACCACTATGTTGGACAATAACATATACTATAAGGTGGATTATGCGAATATGTCTTACAGCTAATCTGTAAGATGAATAGCCCTATAGAGCTGCCTGCAGTAAGAGGATCTATATATATACACCATGACAGAGATGCGAAAGAAGATTTTGTTTCTCACATATATACGGCGTTTCCACCTGCCGACAAAAAGGTGACCGATTACATGCATCCTGTACAAAAATCGGTAGGTGGTTCTACTTGAGAAATTATCGGCCGTGGGTTTTTTTAATGAAAATTGAGGCGACCGATTTTTGACACTCGAGTTCATTCAGCCACCGATTAATTCAAGACAGAGATATTTTGTCGGTGGTACAGTTGTGCCATATTACGTAATATTGGAGACAGAAATTGTTGATCCTTTTTTCCAAAGGACGATTATTGCACCAAAAGTGTCACATAATCGGCCAGCGATACTAAATGCCATAATCGGTAGTCATAATAATCGGTCATTGGGGCGCCGGACTGAATATTATCATATACCTGTTTACGAAAATCTCACACTTTTTGGCCAGCCGTACCGATTCAGTTCTTCACACTTTCTGTTACTTATTGTAAAATGGCGTATTTAATCATTTCCAGGTATATATGATAATAAGAAGACATAGTGAGTGTGTCTGAATGACATCTGTTCTTTGTTATTTTTTTGGCTAGAATTATTAACCTCGTTCTTCGAACTCGCTGAATAGTTGCGACCAAGAACAACTCGGCAGAGATGTCATGCAGGCACACTAACCATGTCTCCATATAATCTCCTATGACACTTCACTCAGTCGTATGCACCTTAGGGGGCGGGAAATCCACAGATTCATACGAATCGTCCGAATCCGACGACGAATCGGAATCATCGCCCACTGCGCCGCCATTGACAACAACACCGCCATTACTGAACAAGAACCCCTCTTTGTTATCCCGGTTCTCATTGGTCACTTTGGGGCTGACACCATTGCCGACGGTGCTGTTCCTGGTGGCGGGTGAGTGATTGAGGCGGGGCGGCAGTGTCGGTTGCCTGAGGAACGGCTGCTTGGTGTATGTCTCACTATCTGTCTCATCCATGGCCTTAATGTCCTCATCGTCATCACCAAGCAGAGGTCCGGACCCCACACTGCGCAGTCTGGTGTACTCCAGGGCCGTGTACTCGTGATCGGGGTCCTCCTCCACGTCAGACACATCGTCCATGATGAGACCGGAGTAGCGCGGCTCGTGCCCGGAAGCCACCGGCTTGGCTTCGGCCGCCGCCGTGACCGGGACCGGGGCCGGGGCTGGGGCCTCGGGTTCGGGCTGCGGGAGGGGTTTGTTCACGTCCCACCACCCCATGTCCGCTACCCCGGAGATAGGCCGGATCCGCCGCGGTACGAGCGGCGGCGGCGGCGACGGCGGCAGCGGCACCCGCGGCGGGACTTGGATGGGGTTGCGCCGGCCGGATCCCGCCGGGGTATCCCGGAGGACTTCGTCATCATCATCATCATCATCATCGTTATCCACCGTAGCGTAGATGCCGCCGAACTGAATCTCCTCGTACGGGTTGGTCTGGCGGGAGTCGGAGCGTTGCCGGCCGCGCACGTAGTTCTGGTTGTCCACGCGGGAAGCCATGGCGCCGGAGTCGGAGTGAGGAACGTAGACCGGGTCGTACTCGTGGAAGGGCTTCCAGTCCGGGCCCGGCGGGCAGTGGGTATGGCACTTCGGGGACATATAACACACCGAATCGGAGTCACTCTCCGGCAGGAGTTTAGGCACGGGCGGCGGAGTCTTAGCCGGGTCACCACCACCATCACCATCGCCATCCTCCCCGTTCTGGACCCGCGCCTTGGCTAAACTCCACATATCCTCGAAGTCCGAGTCGAGATCGGAGTCGGAGTCGGAGGTATCTCCACCGGCGCCGACACGCTGCGGGATGGCGAGGCTCTCGTCGAGCACCCGCCTCCGGAGGAGCGGCGGGGGCGGCGGCGGGAGGCGGGAGGGCGTGGGCGGGCGGGAGGCGGGATCCGCCCCCTCCTCCTGGAGCAGGGCACTGAACCGCGCCATGGAGCGGCGGGCGCGGACGGTGGCCGGGGAGTCCGGGATCTCGTACATGCCGTCCTGGTCGTCCGTGTTGGGGTCATAGCGGTCTGCCGCCTCGTATACGTCACACTCCACCAGCGTCAGGTCGGCGTTCGGCTGACCTCTCTCCGGGTCCGGGCCCGCGTGATATAACCCTGCGTTCCCGTTGGCCTGGTACCCGTTCCCGTTGGCCTGGTACCCGTTCCCGTTGGCCTGGTACCCGTCCCTGTTCGCCTGGTACCCGTTCCCGTTCGCCTGGTACCCGTCCCTGTTCGCCTGGTACCCGTCCCTGTTCGCCCGGGAATTGCTCCCGTTGGCTCGGGAATTACTCTCCGGCACCTGCTCGTTGCACTGCACTGAGCTGCTCTCTGTACGGGTAGAGTTCTTCTCTTTCTCCGCCTCACTCTCCCCCTCCTCACCTTCCCTCGGAGGCAGGTCATACACGCGCTCCTCCGTGTCTCCGCCGAACACTTCATCCTCCGTATCGTCCCGGCGGGTGACCTCCGCACACAGACTGCCCACGCTGCCGTCTCCGGCGGGACATGAGCCGTTAACCGTCTTCTTCGTGGTCTCGACAAGATCGGTAAGTCCCAGGAGCTCCTCAGTCGCCGAGAGAGATTCTGTGGCCCGACGTTTTTTAGATTTATCTACGATGGCGTACAGAGGCTCTGTAGTAGCTGAAAAATACAAATATCAATGGGTTACGTCAACAATTATATATAATTACATACCTATGGCCGAATATGAAGTACTACCCGCTGCCAGGGGTGCAGTATAAATAATGTTCGGGCGCGCTGCGCCCATATTAAATATTCGGGCGCACTATGGCCATAGTGAATGTATGAGGTCAATTAGGTACATAAAATGCCGTTTTTCTTGATATTTAGCTATGTAATAATAAGAAAACGTAGTGACTGAGCTCGAAGGGATGTCATTCTCTGCCTTTTGATGCCATAAATACGTCCCTCCGCCTGCAGCGTGGGGACGTATTTATGGCATCAAAAGACCTCGAACGGCCATCCCTCCGGGCTCAGTAACCACGTTTTCTCTTATAATGAGTACGTTCCAACACGAGAATTTGCGAGAATTAGAAAACTGAAGGACAATTAAAAGGTGACAAGCATGTACACTGTGTACGTGTACATGCTAGTAATGATCTTGATTTTATTATTCATTAGACGTCTGTAAGGAATCTTATTGACAATTGCAGCCATTTTCTGTAAGTCTACAACTTAGACAACTGGCTTCAAGGAATCAGGCTGGAATGAGTGGAAGATAGGACAGCTAGCCCGACCTAACTCTGTTTCCATGGTAAATAAAACCTTTAAAAATAAAATGTTTGTTGGCTATGTTATTTGGAGGTATGGCTGTACCATCCTCGGGAAGGTTTGGGGGTTGAATGCATATTTATTTATACACGTATATATGCATGCACGTACATATACATACATGCACATGCAATGCATATGCAATAATCAAAGGTGTTGTGGACAGGTGGTCGTAAACCACGAGCGCTTGGCAAGTAGTAGTACAGGAGCGTTAAAGGGGGTCTTCCACCGGACCGACTGCAAGACTACAAAGAATTATCGTATACATAGGCAATAAACGATGGATTTGTGGACAGGCGGCCGTAAACCTCGAGTGGTTTACAGAGCTGCTTGTGCACAAAACCATCGTTTGACATACCCTCTTCTAGCGAGTGTATTACGACGTCAACCTCAAGTAGTTCTTAAAGCTGCCTTTTCACAAACCCATATCATGGAGTTTTTAATATGCACTATTTTGTCATATGCACCGGCTTTTGCAGCCCGGAGCATACAAGATATATCTATGCTCCGGTTATGGTGATACACGCTGCCCATATTCTATGGACACTTTGTATCAGGTGGATATATCTGTATGCTGTGGGTATGGTGATACACACTCCCTATGTGTTTTCTATGGATACTTTGTAAAAGATGGATAATAAATAGGTATAGCCCAAGGGGTTTATATTCTCACTGCAGTTATCCAACAGAGTGTATGGTCGATACAGCATAGCCTGACCCTTTTACCTAAGATATAGTTGGAATATTATTTTGGTATTAATTCTACCTTCATATGACATATTTTATGTAATCCAGATAATGATAATAACAATAACAATAATGGTAATGATAATAATGACAATAATAATAGTAGTGATAATAGTAGTGATGATAATAATGATGATGATAATAAACAGTAATAATACTAATGAAAATAAGAATGACAATAATGACAACGATAGTAATGATGATAATGATAATGATGATAATAATAATGATAATAATAATAATTATGGTAATAATAATAATAACAATAAGAGATCTGCTAACAATAGTAACTATACTCATATACATACATTTCCCGTCATTACAAGGTTTCTCCGGGCTCACTAAAGACGATGCCACAACAGAGGAGTTTTCTTCGTCTCTGTAAAAAAAACACATCATGTGAGTGGAAAATGCTGTTCAATTACCTGTAACATTTTGCCAAGAGACAATGAACACGGAAGGACCCTGGAGGTGTAATTGCCAAGGCTCGGAAACGGAAGGAAGCGGTCTGGATTACAGGGATAAGGTTTAGGGAATTAATCAAATTCCAGCCTGAACAGGAACTTATAGATACACAAACAAGATCCTCGGAATGTATATTTTGTCCTTATATGGCAGTGTCATAGCGTCAGCATCAACTAGATCGACGATGAAAATTAAGGAAAAAACCAACAAGTTTTGGTCAAAGTCGTTGTTCTCCACGAGCTTGATGCAGAGTGATATAAACGAGGCGACAGCCGAGTGAATATCAAGTATTTAACTCACCCTTGGACACACTAAAAGAATAGAGAACAAGTTCCCAATGTTAAGCCAATGGGGCAAAAATAACATGGGGGAGAAAATGTCACGGATTATGAGAAATTGTTTATATCGTGGTGTTTTACTGGAGATAACAACAACATAATCTACTTTTGTGAAGTCATCATTGGTTGGCTAAAGTTTAGCTTTCAGATATTTTGTCTTGTACATATGATATTTCCAATAAAGGAGCAGGTGTCAGCCCTTTGGCTGGTTTTCCTCGGTTGCTCTAAGATCTAATTAAATCTACTGCTATTGTTTCTACAACAGGCATTATGAATTTACAAAAAAAGGAAGAAATTCTCCCGTTAAAAGATTCGTTGGTGCCACATTGATGAATCATTTAGGGATAATTTGATTAAATTGTATTTAGTATCAGGAGAATTTAGTTAAAATACCTGTATTTAGTTAGGCAGTTCTAGCAGCTAGTTCCATTGTGGTTGACTTGATGCTTGCCATTGGTTATATCCTTTTATCTCACCCCTGGTATTTCTTCTCCATAGACAACGTTGGGAACTCGTATCCAACGCCCATTTTTAGGAAAAATTTCCAATTGGGGATTATGCCACAAATGTTAGCCCATTAGTGAATGTGATGGGTGAGATAAATTCAGAAACCTATTAAAGTTTAGGATCTGAGTCCCATCCCATCTCGTTTGGATCACTATGTAATTCACGCAGCTTCGCCTTGTGAATTACTACGCGATTCAAACTCGATGGGATACAAGCTCTGAACCTAAACTTTCATAGATTTCCTCTATAAAATCTGAGTAGATAGACTCTAGTTGCGGTTGGTATTCAGTTTGAAATCCTCTATATATCATATACATTCGGATACAGACATATACCTTTGCGTGTTCTGCCACCCCCATTGTACCTCTAACATAGTGCCTCTCGTATCTATTGTGCCTTCGTGGGCCCATCTCTTGTGAACTGCAGCTGTTGTAATGAAGTGGCTCTTCATACAAGTTTTGATGTATGAGTGTCATGGGAGATTCTCCTCAGACTTAACGAGGCATGTTTCGCATGGTCTCTGGGTGATGAATCCCGCGGGATCGCCACAGACTGAATGAGAAACATCACACTTGCTCTCATAGAGAGTGAGCCTTTCCCTTTCATTACACTTAATACAGAGTCTCCTTAATTAAGAAATGTATAGAGCACCTGGAATTCGCTACCCGGAGATTCTGGCATGTCCCATTCAAAATTAAATCAAATCATCTACATACTTCAAAATAAGTTCCTCTTATATACATTCAATATCAATTATTTAGAATCAATTCTAATAATCTCATTTACCATCAGAACTCACTGTCTTAAAAGGTTTTATATGCTCAAAACACGGGAAAAAGGCGAACTACATACTGGTGTAAGTATGTACACCGAATTACTCCCATGGTTGACAGTGCTGTAGCGTTATGGCGTGATATGGAAATACGTGTCTTGCAATAAACCTTTTATTGTAATATACTTGTTATCAATCGTAACATCCTCGCATTCGCTCGGATATTACTACGCGTCAACTACACGGAGATTACAGCCACTCAAACACAAAACCAGTCATCATTGTGTATTTATCTTACAGGGCCATCCATAAATGCGGCAAGTGGGGAGGGAGGGGGGGGGTAGACCAAATGCGTACAAGAGCGTACGGGGGATTGAGGGCATGATTTTCATACGCATGCATGTTACGCATATAGTTTAGAAAACATTGCAATGCCTTGCATAAGTATTATCTGAGCATTATCGTAAGGTTAGTAGGCGGCTGCGAGTGATGCTGGGCATGTCTGTAGACGGGTAGAGAATGATGACAGGTTGGTGGGTAGGCAGGATGGTGGGTGAGTAGACTGCGGGTAGGCAGGTTGGTGGTTCGGCAGGTTGGTGGATGGGCAGGTTGGTGGTTTGATAGGGTGGTAAATGGGCAGGTTAGTGGGTCCATAGGTTGCTAGGTGGGTAGGGTGGTAGATAGGCAAGTTGATGGGGTGGCAGGGTGGTAGATGGACAGGTTGGTAGCTTGGCAGGGTGGTAGATGGGCAGGTTAGTGGGTTCATAGGTTGCTGGGTGGGTAGGGTGGTAGATGGACAGATTGGTGGTTTGATAGGGTGGTAGATGGGCAGGTTGGTGGGTTGATAGGGTGGTAGATGGGCAAGTTAGTGGGTTCATAGGTTGCTGGGTGGGTAGGGTGGTAGATGGACAGATTGGTGGTTTGATAGAATGGTAGATGGGCAGGTTGGTGGGCTAGCAGGGTGTAGGATGGGTAGGTTGGTGGGTCAGTCAGGTGGTAGATGGGCAAATTGGTGGGTAGGTTGGGTAGTACATGGGCAGGTCGGTGGGTTTGCAGGGTGGTAGATGGGCAGGTTGCTGGGTTGGTAGGGTGCTGGTAGGATAGAGTGGTAGATGGCAGTTGTTGGATGGGTGGTAGGGTGGGTGGTAGGTGGGCAGGGTGGTAGGCAGGTAGGTAGGTAGGTAGGTAGGTAGGTAGGTAGGTAGGTAGGTAGGTAGGTAGGGTGGTAGATGGGCAAGTTGGTAAGGAGGTAGATGAGTAGACTGTTGGGTTGGTAGGGTGGTATATGGGCAGGTTGATGAGATTGCAGGGTGGTGGACGGGTAGGTTAGTAGCTTGGCTCCTTGGTAGATGGGCAGGTTGTTTGGTTGGCAGGGTAGTAGATGGGCAGGTTTGTGGGTAGATTGGGAGGTTAGTCGGTTGGCATTGTGGTAGATGGGCAGGTTGGTAGGTCGGCAGGTTGGCAGGGTGGGGGATAGGCAGGTTGGTGGCTTAGCAGGGTGGTAGATAGGCAGGTTGGTGGGTTGCTAGGGTTGTGATGGGCAGGTTGGTGGGTTTGTAGGGTGGTACATGAGCAGGTTGGTGGATGGGCAGGTTGCCGAGTCGGTGGGGTGGTAGGTAGGCAGGTTGTTGGATGGGCAGGATGGTTGGTGAGTAGACTGACGGGTAGGCAAGTTGGTGGGTGGTCAGGTTATTGGGTAGGATGGATGGCAGGTAAACAAACTGGTAGGTAAGCACACTGGGGGTTAGGTAGGTTGGTGGATGGACACATTGGTGGGATCACTGGTTGATGTCTGTAGTCAGATGGGTCGGTGGGTGGATGAGTGGGTACATTGGTGGGTAGGCAGGTTGGTGTATTTGTGGGTGGGCAAGTAGATGAGTGAGTAGACTGGTGGGTAGGTAGATCTGTAAGTAAGCAGGTTGGTGTGTAAGTAGGTTGGTGGGTGTGCAGGTTGGCATGTAGGTAGGTTAATGAGTAGGTTAAGGATTTCTTTTATATTGGAGTGGTGCTTGGGCGTACTAGACTCCAATCTTGCAACAGGTCCAGTTCAATCAGTAGTGCGCCTTTGGGTAGGCAGGCTGGAATGTAAGCAGGCTGGTAGGTATATAGCTGACCACCAACTGTCATCCTAGATGTGTTATTGATTTTGTGAGCTGTACCCTTCCAGCATATAGGTAATGGAGTAGCTGTATGACTTATTATTATATACCTGTGGTAGTATATCCTACACATACTGCCCGCTCCTACCCATGTCGTATTTATACCCGTACGACACCTAGGTGACGTACGGGGTATGTATGTGGCGTACGGGGCATGTACGGCCACAAAATCCAAATATTCCCCAAGTAGCAAAGTTAAAAATTGGATATTTTAAGGTGTGACATTTGGTTTGGCCTGTCAAAGGTGTATAAATTGTTCTTATTTGGAGATGGATCTATAATTCTGCTTTGAACGTCAACGGTTGAGACAAAATAGCCTGAAGAACAATACGGAAAAGGTATCTGAAGACCGACGTATATATTGGCAATTTGAACCGTATCACAAAAAGCATTTGGTCATATCACATAAAGCTGCTACAATGGTATTTATTTCGGTGTATTGTTTCTTACATATAGGCGGTGCTATTCTAGCGTTACTACTATGCAAGTATGCGATTCTCCTCTTAGACAGATATAAAGTGTGAACAAGCACAGGTGTGTATATAAACCGGAACATAAAAAGTGCGGAATGTAACATAAATGTCATGTTGATCGGCATTTGTCATGTAGCAAGGGGGAGGATATACGACGGGCAAGAATGCCTTAAGGCATATATGACAAATTCAATCCTTTTTCTATAAATACAGGAAAAACGAACTATTCCTTATTAGAGGAGGATAAATATGTGTGGAAGTCACTATTTTAAGAAATATCATACGTGGCAATGATGAGATTGCACACCGAAACTGAATACACTTAAATACATTGGCAGGCCTAGCTATAATAGGCTTATCTTTTTCTAAGCTAAACCCAAGATAATTATCAACTATAAAGTTTAAACATCCCAGACTTGTTGATACAATACCCTAGTTTGTTCCAGCAATTTATTCTGCCAGGAAAAACACTCCTGCAATCACACCCACCTTTCACACTTTAGGTGTGATTACTGTGTGTCCCTATACCCGTATGGCTGACCTCGGCAGTGTTTGACCGAGCGGCCGCTTAACGAGACAGTGGGCCGTTAGGCGGCGCTGAACGGCAACACCTGTATTGAGTAAGGTGGGGGGGGGGGGGTACATACGCAATAGGCGTATTCTCTGCAACAGGGAGGTGGGGGGTCAATTTTTCCCAGAATTCTGCGTACGTACTTTGTGGATGTCCCCTACCCGGCATTTACATTAGACAACTAAATACATGGCAACTATAGATCATCAACCCAGTAGACAGAGTAGTCGTTGGGTGGTGACAATGTCCACTGCAAAAGTCATCAACCTCAAAATGTACTCAAGCGTTTACACTGACGACTGAATTTTCACAGAATCCCTGCCTGTCTAGACGACTAATTCAAGCGGGATAGAGATAGTCGTGGTCAGAGCTAGTCAGGTGGTGCCAAATTGAATAATCTGACATAATCAGATTGTCTGCAGTCGCCACACCCTTGGCGTTTATATTAGATGATTTCTATCATGTTACTGCTGAAAGTCGTCACGAGCTGCAAAATGCCACATCTACCGACTACGGCCGACTCCGTTAGGATGCCTTTGGTGAGACAAATGACCGTCCGTTTGTCGCCAACAAAGGTACATGAATGTTCCGGAATCGGTAGATGGGCATTGGGCTTAAGCAGGCATAGGTGGCACAGACGGCAGTATGGCCTATGGTGGTCAAACTGCTCTCCTCAACATTCTGGACCTCAAAATAACGGAACTGGGACCTGTTTCAGTAGTTTCGTGACATATCTAGATGGTGTCTGTGACACCATACGGACAGATCACAAGACTGCAATCGATGACACGCGCGAATTCACTCACTTCCGTAGGAATTTAGCCATGAAACTTTAACACCAGTAGGGGATACATATAACCTATAATCGTCCAAAATATGAAGAAGATTGGCTGCTCCGACCCTCTGATATTTGCTAGGCATTTTCCGCTGTTGCTTGCACTGTTGGTGCCACTGTTGATGTGTGTCTAGGCCTAATGTTACAGAACTAGTGAAGCAGGTCCCTGGAGGCCATCAATGTCATAGTGGCACTCTCTACATTCATCACTGACGATGACAGGGGATGCAGGGTCTTGTTCGAGTGTGGCAATATGGCCGCCGTTCATGCTCTTAAAGTGGGCAAGGCCCGAAATCAGGGACCTGGGATCGGTTTCACGAGTTTCGTGACATGTCTGTGACACCATACAGACATTGGGGTTGTCTAGTTTTGTGACAACACAAGTAGCTGCCCTTAGGAAAAAACAGACCCCAAACATAAGAATTAGAAAAATCTACACACGTATTATGGACCTGTTTCACTAGTTCCGTGACAAACTTTGTCGGTCTCCGCGATACAATAACGGTAGGTCGCGTTTCACTAGTGTCGAGACAACAGAGTTTGTGGCACTAAGGACAAGACAGGCATCAACAGTGGTATGTCAAGTTCCAGAACCCCAAGACTTCTCGCTGTAACTGCCACTGTTGTGTCACTGTTCGCGAGAGGGTCTACCCTCTTCCATTGTGGTCACACTCCGAGTCGAATAGGTGGATGGGCTGTCAAGGAATGCAACATTTTACTCCCTTCCCTAAGAATTAAGTCACACAACGTTAACACGACTTAGAGAAAGATATAACCAAAAACCACCTCAAATATGAAGAAGATTGGCTGCTCTGATCAGCTGATATTTGCGTTTGAATTTGAAATATTAGGCTAGACTTGTAATATCCAAGTCCGATATGGTGTCGAAAGAACGGGACGTCGTGAACAGTGACACAAAGTCGGAGATTATCTAGACATGCGTTTTGAAACGTGACAAACCCTCTTCCGCTGCTGCTTGCACTGTTGCTGCCACTGTTTATGTCAGTCAAGGCCTAGTGTTACGAAAATAGTGAAACTGCCAGGGATCTGGTTCACTAGTTTCGTGACATGTCTGTGACACCATACAGACATTGGGTTTGTCTAGTTTCGTGACAACACAAGTAGCTGGCCTTAGGTAAAGACAGACCCAAATATAAGAATTAGACAAATCTACACATCATTGACCTGTTTCACTAGTTTCTTGACAAAAGCGTTAGACAGACATGAAAGGTAGCACCAACAGTGAAAGCAAGAACGGAGAAAACAAAATCCAATGTTCTTATTCTAGTTCTTATGAAAACGGATCACCATCTAGACGCCATCTAGACATGTCACGAGACTAGTGAAACAGGTCCCAGGCGTTGGTTAAATGCGCTCGACAGGCAGGGAATATCCCGAGTGCTGCTCTATTTATCATCTCCCCCCCCCCTTCGCCCGTTATCTTATCATCAATTTGATTCCATTACTAATTCATAAAATTTCATCAACAAATCAATAAGATAAAATCTTATTATCCCAACTCACTCTCTCTCTTTCTAATTTTTTTTTATTTGATCAACAAAAGTGACGATATACAATTATTTGCTAGCTAGGTGAAATGAAATTTTGTAAAAAGAAAAATAATTTTAAAAAATGATAATAAAAAAATATATATTGCTATAGTTCTATGGAGAGCTTAATCTTTTTTGGGGGGTGGGGGAATTATTGTGAATTATTCACAAAGTAATTATTTTGTTATGGATGGCAGGCTATGAGTGGCCTTAATGACAGTTTTCATTATTCACAGCGTACAAATTAATAATGTGAATATACCCATGTGGCTTAAGGCATTGTATCTGGCAGTTTGGACAGATGTCTGATATAGGTAATGATGTCATTAAACACTTGCACAGCCATGTGCTTGGACATATTATATTGTGGGGGCGTTTAATACCTGAGGGGACTTCCTTGGACTGTCATTTGAAATTACTTCCCGGGCTGTCCCATAAGTCTGTAGACGTGTAGGTGATATCGAACCAGGCTTCGCATTTAATATGGATATATTGCTCTGGACCAGATGTATGCACAAAAAATAAAATGTATAGGTAATACTGAGCTAGTGTAACGTAAAATGGACAGTGTATGTATCATCAAGCTCGAGTTCTGTTAACTGGCTAAAATGTATTGTAAGGAAAAGCAATAAGAAATTGGTGATTGCAAAAAAAAACCAAAAAGAAAAAAAAGCTGGCGTATAGTAGAAGTATAGGCATATCCTATATGAAAGGCCCTGGTAGTAAGGCAGATGTATCTAGGCCATGGGGTTAGCACATATGCTCCACAAGGTGAAGGCCATTGGGATGTACCATTTAGGCCAGTAGGTCCTCACACATGCCCCACAAGGTGAAGGCCAGTGAGATGTAACATTTGGGCCAGTAGGTCATCACACATGCCCCCACAAGGTGAAGGCCAGTGGGATGTACCATTTAGGCCAGTAGGTCCTCACACATGCCCCACAAGGTGAAGGCCAGTGGGATGTTACATTTAGGCCAGTAGGTCCTCACACATGCCTCACAAGGTGAAGGCCAGTGGGATGTACCATTTAGGCCAGTAGGTCCTCACACATGCCCCACAAGGTGAAGGCCATTGGGATGTACCATTTAGGCCAGTAGGTCCTCATACATGCCCCACAAGGTGAAGGCCAGTGAGATGTACCATTTGGGCCAGTAGGCCCTCACACATGCCCCCACAAGGTGAAGGCCAGTGAGATGTACCATTTGGGCCAGTAGGTCCTCACACAAGCCCCACAAGGTGAAGGCCAGTGAGATGTAACATTTGGGCCAGTAGGTCCTCACACATGCCCCACAAGGTGAAGGCCATTGGGATGTACCATTTAGGCCAGTAGGTCCTCACACATGCCCCACAAGGTGAAGGCCAGTGAGATGTACCATTTGGGCCAGTAGGCCCTCACACATGCCCCACAAGGTGAAGGCCAGTGAGATATAACATTTAGGCCAGTAGGTCCTCACACATGCCCCACAATGTGAAGGCCAGTGAGATGTTACATTTAGGCCAGTAGGTCCTCACACATGCCCCACAAGGTGAAGGCCAGTGGGATGTACCATTTAGGCCAGTAGGTCCTCACACATGCCCCACAAGGTGAAGGCCAGTGGGATGTACCATTTAGGCCAGTAGGTCCTCACACATGCCCCACAAGGTGAAGGCCAGTGGGATGTTACATTTAGGCCAGTAGGTCCTCACACATGCCTCACAAGGTGAAGGCCAGTGGGATGTTACATTTAGGCCAGTAGGTCCTCACACATGCCCCACAAGGTGAAGGCCAGTGAGATGTAACATTTGGGCCAGTAGGTCATCACACATGCCCCCACAAGGTGAAGGCCAGTGGGATGTACCATTTAGGCCAGTAGGTCCTCACACATGCCCCACAAGGTGAAGGCCAGTGGGATGTTACATTTAGGCCAGTAGGTCCTCACACATGCCTCACAAGGTGAAGGCCAGTGGGATGTACCATTTAGGCCAGTAGGTCCTCACACATGCCCCACAAGGTGAAGGCCAGTAAGATGTACCATTTGGGCCAGTAGGTCATCACACATGCCCCACAAGGTGAAGGCCAGTGAGATGTAACATTTGGGCCAGTAGGTCCTCACACATGCCCCACAAGGTGAAGGCCAGTAGGATAGAGCATTTGGGCCAATAGGTGAGCGCATGCATACCCACTGTTCCAGTTAGCAGGGTCTGTGAAAACTAACCGGGCGTTTAGACTAGACGATTATGGCCGGAAATTCTGGCATTTTGCACCTCCTGACGACTTTCAGCAGTAAAATGATAGATATCGTCTAATGTAAACGCCAACCGTGTGGCGACTGCACATCGTCTGGTTACATCAGATTACTCAATTCGGTATTCCAGTTCAAATAAAGGCACTAGGGCGCCAAGTACACAGTATTCCCGCTAGGTGGCATCATTGAGATTATGGGAATCTTTGGGCTGCATTGATGTACGTCTTTAGCACGGGAGGCAGACCAGTGGATTCCCAAGGCTCTGAGCCTAGTTCGTTAAGAATTCTTCTCCCATAGAGCGTAGTTAGAACCTTGTACAGAATACCACTTAGAGAGTGTGATATATATATTTATATATATATATATATATATATATATATATATATATATATATATATATATATGTATATATATATATATATATATGTATATATATATATATGTGTGTGTGTGTGTGTAAATTGGTGGTTTTCAATACACAGCCTTATTCCTTACCCAACCTTATTCTAACCCTAACCCACCAGTCGGCATTACGATGGGCTAGGCTCAAGGCATCCACAGGCTGGGCTCAAGGCCTCTACGTTATGGTGCTGACAGGAGGCTCAAACAGTAAAAGGCTCAAGCCGTCCAATTCCTGCCTGACTGTCTATGATAATTGTTCATGGGAGACGTGGCATGTAGTTTGGGATGCAGCTACCGCTTGAATGCGCTGTCAGGCGACAGTGTGATGATGTCATCATGCGCTCACTATTGAACAGTCCCCTTGCCGATCCGTGTGTTTCTATGAGAATCGCTATGCGGATCGTTTTGGGTGAAAAAAAAATTGCTTGTCTATGATAATTGTGTACCGTTACATACACTTCCAATTTCATCAAATTACCATTATTCTATACCACACACTTAAATGCCTGTCTAAGAGGAGTGTACTATGATGTCCCCATGGATAAACTGTTATCTATCTCACCCCTGGTACAAGTTTAGCCATGGGAATAACGTTAGAAATAAGTACTCAATGGTAAAGTGACAATACTACGCCATGGGCGTGGGGTAGTGAATACGAGATGACGTCATAGCCGATTGACCGATCAGCGGCCAGGATTTCAGAGAGAAGACAAGACCAGAGATTTAAATGTCGATAACAGTGAAAGGGGTGAGATCAATCCAGAACCGCACTTGTATCGTAAAATAAACTATACTCCACCCGTTTCAATGGGCCATAGCCTCACTCGGATTCTCCTCAATAACGATTGCGGCCCATCCAAACTCGTGGAGTATACGGAAACTGGCTTACTCTCTTTGTACGTCAAAAGTACGCGGTGAAATTATTGATCACATACATCCCAATGCCGTAGGCAGAGGGATGTATGTGATCAATAATTTTACCAAGTTTTTGACGCTCGAAGACAGTCAGCCTGTTTTCGTATTATTATATACCTAAAAATGGCGATATTTTATCTAGTCACGTGATCACACACCCGGTACGTCATAGTGTGACGTATGGGTATAAATACGCCATGGGTAGTTACGGGTAAATACACAATATTACCATGATTTGGATCCGCATGGTTGTATCCTCCGAGTAGTTGACGCGTAGTAATACTCCGAGCGACAGCGAGGAGTAATGCGTAGCATCAACTACGAGGAGAATACAACCACGCGGATCCAGATCATGGTAATATTGTATTTATTACTCACTTATTTATAGATTTAAGCAATAAATATGATCGTTAGAAAACTTTACAACGTAATTAAGAATTTATGTTTGGGACTACTTTCATCTCAAAAATCCGTATCCTCCTAGGAGGGTACGGAGCTCCGTATCCTCTTCAGTAGCGATCTGTAATCTCCATAAGCTTAGTATGGAGACTCCGTATCAGGTGGGTAATAATATATGTAGTTCATACAGCCAAGGGTATTTATAATAATATTGTGTATTATGCGATTCTCGATGCAGTTCTATATATAATCACCTGACAGAATGCGGGATAAACATTATTAAAAACATATAGACAAAGTTGTCCAGTGTAAACTTACCTGTAGCTGCGCCGTTTATAGCCAGGACCGTTTCTCAGCCGATATCGGCGCAGGAGGAGTCCGGCAACCACCACCAGGAGGACGAGCACGCAGACCAGGGGCACGACCACCACCACCGCCAGGGGCGCCCCGCCGGCGGGGTCAGTGTCCGTCGGGCGGGGCACGCTCAGCACGCCGACTGTGGAGATAAAACACAGTGAGTACACAGCATGACAAGGTCTTGGGGCCCGTTTAACATTAAACAGAAGGCATTTCCCTGGCCATGGCAGTATTCCCCTGGCTATGGCAGCATGGTACCTCCAGGTATCCCCCTGCTTATGGCAGCATGATGCTTCCAAGCATTCCCCTGGTTATGGCAGCATGGTGCCTAGAGGTAATCCCCTGGCTATGGCAGCATGATGCCTCCAGGGATTCCCCTGACTATGGCAGCATGATGCTTCCAAGCATTCCCCTGGCTATGGCAGCATGGTACCTCCAGGTATTCCCCTGGTTATGGCAGCATGATACCTCCAACCATTGCCCTGGCTGTGGCAGCATGGTGCCTACAGGTATTCCCCTGGCTATGGCAGCATGATGCCTCCAGGGATTCCCCTGACTATGGCAGCATGATGCTTCCAGGCATTCCCCTGGTTATGGCAGCATGGTGCCTCCAGGTATTCCCCTGACTATGGCAGCATGATGCTTCCAGCCATTCCCCTGGCTATGGCAACATGATGCCTCCAGGCATTCCCCTGACTCTGGCAGCATGATGCTTCCAGCCATTCCCCTGGTTATGGCAGCATGATGCCTCGAGGTATTCCCCTGGTTATGGCAGCATGATGCCTCCAGGTATTCCCCTGGTTATGGCAGCATGATGCTACCAAGCATTCCCCTGGTCCTGGCAGCATGATGCCTCCAGGCATTCCCCTGGCTACAGCAGCATGCAATGGTCATATTCCCTAGGACCTCCATGATGACATAAAACACATAAATGAGGTAACACAAATGAAACTTCCTGGTCAGACATTGATAAAAAGGCGATGGAACAATTAAAACCCCTTAACAGCAGCATGATGCCTCCAGGTATTCCCCTGGCTATGGCAGCATGATGCCTCCAGGGATTCCCCTGACTATGGCAGCATGATGCTTCCAGGCATTCCCCTGGTTATGGCAGCATGGTGCCTCCAGGTATTCCCCTGACTATGGCAGCATGATGCTTCCAGCCATTCCCCTGGCTATGGCAACATGATGCCTCCAGGCATTCCCCTGACTCTGGCAGCATGATGCTTCCAGCCATTCCCCTGGTTATGGCAGCATGATGCCTCGAGGTATTCCCCTGGTTATGGCAGCATGATGCCTCCAGGTATTCCCCTGGTTATGGCAGCATGATGCTACCAAGCATTCCCCTGGTCCTGGCAGCATGATGCCTCCAGGCATTCCCCTGGCTACAGCAGCATGCAATGGTCATATTCCCTAGGACCTCCATGATGACATAAAACACATAAATGAGGTAACACAAATGAAACTTCCTGGTCAGACATTGATAAAAAGACGATGGAACAATTAAAACCCCTTAACAGCAGCATGATGCCTCCAGGCATTTCCCTGGCTATGGCAGCATGATGCCTCCAGCCATTCCCCTGGCTACTGCAGGAAGATGCCTCTGGGCATCGTAGAGGCATCATTGACATTTATGTATAAGATTCAATGAATAGACAAATGATTATTTGAATTAAAAGAAATTTTGGAAAAGTATAAGAACCATATTGACGTTTGATTTGGTATTTGCCAAAAAATGGTGCCTGCCGTAGCAGGGTCGTTTATGCAGGCAATGCCTGTCATGTAATGCTGATCAGGGAACAGGGTGCTGCAGGAAAGGGTTTATTATCTAGGATCGTACATTCAAGACCCTTTTCTGTATCTCGTACAAGGGTTATTGTATAATACAGGGATGCAAGTCGGGAATGAGGGAAAAGTCGGAAATATAAAACCCTTAGGTAACAGTCCTATTTCAGCTATCTGGGGAATCCCCTTTTTGCTTAGCAGCAAAACAGTAGACTAGCGTCAGTCCCTTAGTACCGAAGATATTATCGGGTCAATGGAGAATTATAACAAGTCAAAGTAACACTTAAATTTCAAATTGTGAGATTGTTGAATTTGTCACACGTAACACAAGAAATCTGCAAATAAATACACACAAATCACCAAATAAATTAAATAAAAAAAGTGTAAGGCTTAAACAACTCTATGCCGGCCCAAAAGGCTGGAGTTGGACGGCACCAGGTCGGCAGTGAGCACCTCAGTGGAGCGTTTTACAGCCGCCGACTAAGGCCCTGTGGCCGTCAAAAGTTCCCGTGGATACCCGTCTATACTGCCGGCCCATAGCGTGGCCGACTGAGGCCCCAAGTCCGGCACTGCTTCCCGGGTAGTCCCGTCATTGTTGCCAGCCTGTGATGCTGCCGTCAAAGCATCAAAAATGCGCCAAAACTTTTACTGCTTCCAGTAGGTATGAAAGTTCGGAATTCCGTCAATTGACGGAGAACTTGCATCCCTGATAATAGATTGAAAGTTTGTTCGCTAAGACAATGTTAGCCGTCCATAAGGTCATCCATAAGTGTTGAATAAAGTGGACCCACATTGTCCTGGGTCGACTTGGCATACACAAAAGGGTCTTCATGTACAATCCTAGATCATTAAACGGGCCCCAGTCCCATGTCTAATCTTTTCATCAGTAATCAAAACATAAAGAACCAAATACCAAAATCATACTAAACGTATAATACACGTTGACAGAATGATACTTTACATTCCAATATACAACATAGCATTTATGAACTTCGGGAGGCCGATATATAGAAAAAGTATAGTAGACGCGTTTGCAGATAATTCATTGTAGTACAGATCATGTAAAAACGATGAAAGCGATCTTCTGCAGATATTATGGTTGAACTAAGTGTATCGTTGAAGTTCAGCCGGGGATGGAAAATATCCATTAATGATCTTTCTATTTTTAAGGTAACATTTATTCTGGAGTGTAGGTGAACAAGGCGTATGTCTAACCCCTACCGCTATTACGACCACAGTAAGGAGAGTTTGGCCAGGCACGTTAGTTTTCGCGCTTATCCTTAACGAGAGAGCAAACGAGAAAATATTACAACATTTATTCTGGAGGTTCTGTAGGCTCAAGATAGTGCTTATTTCCACAGCGCTCCAGTGCTCTTACCCCGGGCAATGATATCAAATATAATTTACTTTATATATAATGCGAGCGTGGTTCTTTCGTTTTTAATCAGTCTCCATTTACATGTGCTCCGTCTTACGTGCCATATTCAATTCATCTTTAGGCAATATTGAATAAAGAGTAATTCAAATCGGGTTAATAAGATAGATGGAATACTGATATTGAAATTTGACTACGCTTATAAAATGAGCATCTTTAACGTTGGTCATAACACAGTTACTGGTTCTCAGTGCTTGTATTATTATATCATTGCTCCTTCAACTACGTGGTAGTGATTTTCTTGAGGGTTTCTATTAACGGTTATCAGTGCAGCCTATTAGGGTGCCTGGGTGTATGAGTACAAGCAAGCCAAGAGATACTGTAGGTCTCTACAGAGGATGTGCGGACAAAACAACTTTTACATAGAACAACCTCATCAAGGTCGTACAAGATACATAGACAACAATCGATGGTTCTGTGGACAGGCGGCCGAAAACCACGAGGGGTTGACGCGTAATAATACAGGAGCGCTAGAGGTTTATAGAACCGCCTTGCTATAAAATTATAGTTTGTTGCATTTATCATCCATCTTTTGCGAATTGATTAAACCAAGGAATTACCATACAAAAGAGTATAATAATAGGGACTATTTCTTTGCTCTATAGACTATTTTCCCGTTTACTATGGTTTTAAGGCCGTATATCACAGATTTGAATCCGTATACCACAGACATGGTATCTGACAAGTTTTATATAATGGGTCGTGGTATACGGAGTCCCCATACATTTTCAGTGGGGTTTTGGTATACGATGGATAATACAAGACAAGATGAGGCCTGATGTTATTTACAGAACGAAGCTTTTGGTCGAGTTTCATGAATTACGTCAAACTTATCGGCAACCTGACCCATACTAGGAGCAATTAGAATGTCCATCATTGATGAATGAGCGTGCAATTTTAAATGAAAAACAACTCAAAGGTTTGATTACATTCAATATATCGATCGTTTTCTGTAACCCACTTGCACCCAGTCACCTTACCATTTCTCTAACTGCCTGAGTCTAGGATCAAAACAAGTCAAGCAACAGTGGGTCAATGAGGTATTTCGGTCTTCAGTGATTGGTCATGGTCAGCTGGGCATGCCTCTAAGACCATCAGACACTGGCACCCTGCTCCTTATCCAATAGCACAGCAGATAACATGGAGATAGTAAAGGGATAGATTTTTCTCAGCATGCTGAAAGTGTATGTGACCATTCTAACCTTTTTTAGGCAACGTATGTAGCTCATACGAGCACGTTCTAACAACATCTCGTTTGAGTGTGTTACCCTCAGTTTGGAGCAGCTCGTCATGGCGCAAGCACCCAAGCAAACTCTGCGCTGGGAATGTATAGTGTAGTAAATACTGCTACCGGAGGATACCTCTGGACATGTTCTGAGGCCTCGGAGGGATCCAGAGAGATCCGGAGGCACCCGGAGGGTTTCCACTGTGATGCTCTGCAAGCCCACCAGGTGGCGTCCTGGTCCCGGAAATGACGTCAGAGGGTCCCTGGAGGTTTCCTATATAAACCTCCAGACACCCTCCAGAAATCATTCCATCTCCAGACTGGGCTTGGACCACCTGCAGATAAGCTCCGACACTCAACCTGCCTACCATGATTCTCCATATACTGCGGATATTTAGGAGAAACCAAACGAGAGTTAGTTGTGTTGTTGTTTATCGCACAACGTCAATGTCGTGTATTACTGCTGCTGGTTTAGAATTTATCCTACCCCGTCTAAATTACTTCAGCAAATTAAGAAAACACATAAAACTCACCGATAATCAGTGATAATCAATGGTCGTTTTTCAAATGACGTCATTTGATAACTGTATCCCACTAGAGTGATAAATTTCATTTTCCTGCACCGTAGACCAAATACAGTCCGTTAATGTTAAGCCTATGGAGTTTTTTATTAGGGGTAGGATAATAGGCCTGAACTATTGGATAGTGTAGTTGAACTGATGAGGGTTGTGACACAGTAAAGCGTTAAACCTCGTAATCGTATATGGGGAGCTTGCTCACCATGAAACCTAATAACTTATTCCTATGGAACACAGATCAATTGTAAGCTATCGGATACTAAAAGCAGTGATACACGGTTCTAGCAGAGATTCTGCCCTCTACTTCCTGAGGCCGCTTGTGTCTCTGCACCGACCTGCCTGCATTAAGCCTCATAATCGTATATGGGGAGCTTGTTTACAATGAAAACTAATTACTTATTCCTATGGAACACAAATCTATAGAGATGTGTAAGCTATGGCATACTAAAAGCAGTGACACACTCTCCTAGCATAGATTTTGCGCTTTGCTTCCCGCGCTCGCTTGTATCTCTGCACCGACCTGCCTGTTTGGGGCGAAATCTGCCTCTTATGCCAGTTTTTCGGATATATCCTAAATTCTTAGCGCTTTTGGGGGTATTTTGCGTAATACTTGGATTTTCAACCTATTCACCCAAGAAAAGGCCTTTTTGGAAAGATTTTCAACAAATTTAGAAAATGTACATAATGAAAGCAGATATTATCTATAAAGTAGCCATTCTTCTCCAAATATTCCAGAAATGTCCATAATTTAGCACAAACTGTGGACTGGTGACCCTCAGTAGAGATCTGCCCTGTTCGTGTAAACTTTCAGCTGATGTATTGAGAATATGTACATGGCTCAGCAAATTTTCAACCTATTTGTCCTACTCCTCCTGTAAACCATGTGTTTAGTATATAGAGGAGTGGGGTTATCGAGACAAGTTCAAATGGAACTACCGCATACCTGTGCGACGGATCCGTCGTACTAGGAATATGTTGGACTAGGAGATACTCAATCCTTATGGGATGGATTCGTTGCATATCATGAACAATACAGGTGTTGCCGTTCAGCGCCGCCTAACGGCCCACTGCCTAGTTACGCGCTACACCGCTAGGTCTGGCCACATGTGTATAGGGAACACAGCAATCACACCTAAAGTGTGAACGGTGGGTGTGATTACAGGAGTGTTGTTTTTTGACAGATTAGATTGTTGGAGCAAACTAGGGCATTGTATTAACGAGTCTTGGCTGTCTAAACTTTATAGTTGATAATCATCTTGGTTTTAACTTGGAAAAAGATAAGCATAATATAGCTAGGCCTGCCAATGTATTAGTGTGTATGCAGTTTTGGTGTCCCTGTGTTATCTAAGGTATATCTAAAGTATCATTGAGGTGATATGCATGTATGATACATCAAATTGTAGCTGGAATACCATAGAATACGATGAAATCATTGTTATTTCTCTGAAAATGAGATACATGGGACTTATGATCGTATTAGGCTCATATACTGATAGATCCAATGCTAAAGAATACGTTGCCAAGTGAATGTTTGGCTTCAGCCGTGGTGTAGCTAGGGAGATAAGGTGCGACACCGGCCAACGGAAAAAGGCCTATTTATAATGTGCGATGCGACGGATTCGTCACATCGCACACCCACACAACCCTGGCCACGCTGGAACGATCGTGTGTTATGCGAGGGGCGGCACCGTTTTTTTGGCCCTTGGGCGGTGTTTATTACATTTTATGGACGAATCCGTCTCTCTGATGGAGCCGGGGCTTTAGGGATTACTTTTTTCAGGAGAAAGCACCTCGAGTGTTGCAGTGTTTTGTTTGTCAACATGTTACATGTGCTCACTTGAAGGAGCAGTCTAATCAAATGTGAATTCACATTAGAAAGTGGTTTTAGAG
This sequence comes from Alentia gelatinosa, assembly GCA_950022655.1. Lineage (NCBI taxonomy): Eukaryota > Metazoa > Annelida > Polychaeta > Phyllodocida > Polynoidae > Alentia > Alentia gelatinosa. The sequence goes on from OX465579.1 coordinate 163,636,484, forward strand.
ATGAACAAGAAACAGCTGGGTAAATTTTGAGGCTCATTCAACAATTCCTATATTTCTAAACTCATAATATATGAGTTGTTCGAATTTCATAACTTTTGACAGTTACCCTGTTGTTGTTTTTTTAATCCGAAATGTAGTTTCTCTGGGTTGAGGCAGAGATTAGTAAGCGCTAGCGCTGCGGAGGATCTGCTGGGAGAGTGGCAATGATAAGCTGATTTGAGATTGAGAAAATAAATAAATGAATAAATAAATAAAAACAGGATGTATAGGTTTCAAAAGCTTACTCTTATTAGTTGAGGATGTTCGTGATTTCCCTGTGGAATCTTTCAGCACGCCATCGAGTTGGATGTTAGTTTCCCGGCCCGTCACAGGGGGCACTTTTGTTCTCCGAGCCACGGGAGGGGGAGGTAGCCTCGGAGGTAACTGAGTAGTAGATTGAAATGTCGGCCTCGTTACATCTCTCACAAGAAACGTCTTGCCACGAGGCAATGGCCGACCAGAAAATCTGCTTTCTATCGGCTGAGGTTCTTCTCCCTCGCTTGGTGATTGGATGCTAATCCGGCTAGAATTTCTTATTTTACTATTATCGCGAGGTGGATTACGTTTGGGATCGTGGAGATTCTGCTTGGTGTCTTTCTTCAGTGGTTTCTGGGAAATATCGGGGTGTTCCACCGGCAGCTGTGGAGAGGTTGGTGGAGGAGCAGGCGGTATATCTGACGACTTATCAGCTATGTATGAGCCTACAGGGTAAGTAGTGGCAGTGGTAGTAGGAGGCCTTATGCTTATTGAAGGTTTTAAACGTGTAGAAGCGGCAGCAACTGTGGTAGCACTTAACCCGGCTATCTCCGCCTTACCGGATGTACTTCTCGTCAGAGAAGGGAGCGATGTTGTGCTAGCTACTTCCGGTGTTCGGGTGCTGGAAATGTCCGCTGGTGGCAGCACAGTCACAACTTCCCCCTGTGTGGTATTCGGAGTCGGGGACCTCCCGGGGAGGCTCACGGAGGCATTGGCTGTCTCCGGAAGCGCCACGCCCGACATCCGGGTGACCCCGAGGCCAGCAGGGCCATCTGTCGGCGCGGGGTAGGTGGTGGCGTTCAGGAGATCGCTACCGAACTCCCCCTGGTGGTCATTAGCAGAGGCGACCATGCTACTACCAGGTGGCGCCACGGAGCATGGCCGCCTGTCGGGAATTCACGTCACGAAAGCCGTCGGCGTAGGATCTATAAGAAAATTGAATAGCACGTCGTTAGGAAATGATGAAACAGTACGCCATTGATGGTAAAGTAATATCCGGGCTATTTCACGTTAGCTTCTTGATTCACGGATAAGATATCAAGGCTACTATAGAGGAAACCCATGAAAGTTTAGGGTCTGAGCTCGTATCCCATCGAGTTTGAATCACGTAGTAATTCACAAGGCGAAGCCGCATGAATTGCTATGTGATTCAAATGAGATGGGATCGAGCTCTGACCCTAAACTTGAATGGGTTTCTGAATTTATCTCACCCTTAATATTGACTAATGGGCTAACATTTGTGACATTATCCCCCATTGGATGTTTTCCCTAAATATCTAATGGGTGTTAGATACGAGTTTCCAATGTTAAGTCTATGGAGAAAAAATATCTGGGGTGAGATAATATCCGGGCTATTTCACGTTAGCTTCTTGATTCATCGATAAGATATCAAGGCTACGTAACAGTAGACCAGCTGTATTTACCTACCACAGATAAAACGTTAGAATTTTGTCGGATCCACTTGGAGTTTTTCCCGCACATAGAGACAGAGTGAATCAGACCTAGGCATAGAGACTGAAGGGCCACGAGAGTGAGATTCTCGTGCAGTACTTAACTGAATCCTGCTAATTGTTTTATGGTTCTCTACACAGATGTACTTCTATCCTTAAGATTTGTTTCTAGCTGTGCTGAAAACAAAATTTAGAACTGTAGTTTTCCAATCTCCTTTCCTTGAGAGAATGCAATGAGATCACATTTCCCTGGTAATCTGTGTCACATGAAATGATGGTTTGGAACTAATTGATAGTTTCAGGTATTAATAGTAACCACTAAGCCCTCACCCTATTACACTGGCCACCAGAGCAGACGTTTGCTATGCATGTTAGTCACGGCTCAGCGGAGACAGGCGTTGGTTGCCAATCTATCACCCTATCAAATACAATGCGACAAAGCTGCTAATAATCATTATAATGTTTGTTGACTCAGGTTGACAGGCAAACTTCCAGACGTAATGGCCATCTTGGAACGTCCGAGATATGTGACTAGTGTTTACGATTAAGTTTGGTTTCTGAAGATTAAGTATTTGGGTCTGTACTTCTCAAATAACTACGTATAAATGTTATGTGTATTTTTATGATGCCTCATCTAAAGCCTCATGTGAAGTGTAAAAGTTATGAGTAATAGTAAACTAACTTATGAGGATGATGTAGCTAGAAATGGCGCCTTATTGTCTCAAATATAACGGAGAATAATGGCAGATTCTACAATGTTTATTACAATGAGGTTACGGTGGTTCACCCCTAGGGGACGCCACAGGCACTAGGTTCTCATGGATTACCTGACAAAAGCAGACATCAAATTAGTTTTGCTTCCTATTGGGGAGGTAACCGGAGGTAATGAGTAACAGAGGAGACTGTTGCTACGCACGCCAACTTACGTGGTTCCGGTCACGTGAACTCAGCCACGTGACTACACCATTCCACACACACTGCACTGTCTTGGCTGGTTCTCGCCTGTGTACGCCGCTGGCTACTTACTATACTTCCTCAAGTCTTTGATTATGAACATTCATTAAATGATTAATCACAATCAGAATGAACTTCATTCTAGTATGTGTCCTTCTCTGACTGGCCCATGAATCAAAGACTTGTCCGCTATGAACAGAATCTCGTGTTTATGGCCCCATGCCACTCCCTGTAACCCTATACTTCCTCCTACCCCTCCCCGCTGCCCTCCTCCAGTTCCTTGGTCGCCTGTGTTTCATAGCAATAAATTTATCCTACTCCTGACTGTGACCCGATTAAGATCAAAGTGAGAGGGTATCAATCTCCCATCTGATATCTGGCTAGTAGCCATGATATCTGTATGGAGAGTGTTGGAAATACTGTATCCCAGCAAGGAGAGTAGACATAGGAAGCAGCGACTGGAGCCAGTCTAGCTACTTAGGCCACTCAGAAAAAAAGACTTGTTTCTCATCACCGCGCGCATAAAAAAAACGATTTTAGAAGATTTTTCTTTTTTTTAAATAGATGAACCTTGATAGAAATTATGAAAGGTATGTGTATGTAGTATCACATTAAAGCTCCTGATGTCAGGGATGCATTAAATGTATAGCTGGTAAAAATTTGGAAACCCTGCGTATGCAGACACCCCGCGTAAGCAGCCACTTTGGACCGGATCAGAGGGTGTCCGCATATGTGGGGTTTTACTGTATGTCTGCCATCTTTGATATAGCAAAAAAAACAAAAAAACGCCCTCGTCATATTTTTCATGGCTTAGTAATGAGAAACAAGTTGGTTTTTTTAGTGGCCTTACATATACACTGGTAAATCTCCGCCGAGCTTTCTAGCGGATACCCCGGGAACCAGCATATCCACTGTCCTCCACTTCTTCCTGGGACACCAGCTAAATCCAATGTATTAATGTATATCTAAGCTATCTAAGCTATATCTAAAGTATCATTGAGGTGATGTACATGTATGATACATCGAATACTATAGAATACGTTGAAATCACTGTTATTTCTCTGCAAATGATATACACGGGTATTATGAACGTATTACGCTCATATACTGAGTGATTCAATGCTAAAGAATAAGTTGTCAGGGGCTTGTTTGGCTGCAGGCATTGGGTAACCAAGCAGATAAGGTGCGACACCGGACAGTGGAAAAAGGCCTATTGGCTCTACATAGAAAATTGTCTTGTTCCACACATGACCCTTTGGAGGGAGGGAGACGACACACATACTCCCACACTCCAAGGTTGGAAACAAACTGTTGTCATCAACATATAATATTCGGAAACGTCCTTACTGTGGACGAAACGATTCATGTTCCAGGTCAGTTGCCGATTTCATACTGCCTGACGCCATAGGCGGAAGGCAGTATAAAATCGATGACTGACCGAGAACAAGAAGTGTTCCATCCACAGTTAGGGCGTTTGCTTATTATAAACCTGAATTCGATGAAAAAACACCATTTTAATGACTTATTTAGTCACACTCACAGAGGGCACGAACATCATTATTACTGCACACCTAGCAGCGGGCAGTATTTCATAGACATTTGCACACAGGTATATAATAATGATGAATCTTGTTCAAATCTAGTATACTTAATAGCACGTAGTGTTGCAGTTACGCATAGCCATACATCTGCCAGATTATACTTTTCCCAGAAGATTTGTCAGTACTGCTTATAAACTTGCTTTCTTATACGAGCTTGCTCTATTTTATTAGTCATTATTCCGATATATGTACTTTTTACTTATGTTTTTTAAACATGATACAAATGAATCAATTTCTTATCTTAACTCTTTCGATCCGAGCCCTAGTGTGTAGCGCGCGCACTATAGGACGACGTGTAATACTACTATGAACCGCCAGGGGACGATGCTGTCGCCGCAATGGCGTCTGTTGGCACTGTCTGTACGTACCGGATGAAAGTAATTCAGCTATAATATGGATTTTACGGGTTGTCATCATTCAAGTTTACTATCACTATTTAGAAGAGACATTTTTGCTTATGATACTTGCTGGATATCTTCAAAATCGTCAGAATACATATAGAAAATATGATGATAAATGCAAGTCATGCTTCGACATCTTGGATTTTACGAATACACCGCCGCACTGACAAGAATTCGCACAAGACAACACATAAGGTTCAGGTAGGAATTGTTTATTTTACATATATTGGACAGTCACCATTATTAATATGTATGAACACATTCACTTTCAGTTGTAAAAATACTATTCCCATCCATAAACCGCATTTCTCTAGCTATCGAACCCAACCTAGATGAAGCCTGTGGACGCCTAACGTTCATAGGCAGCAGCCTCACCGTTAGGACGCATCTTTCGCCAGGCCTATCGCAAATCTATTCTTCTGAAACAATAGTATAATTCTCTTTCGTATGGTAAACTGCAAAACAATAAGGTAGACAAAGGTGGACACGACATTTATCACATCCATAGCGAGTTTGCTTTCGCTTTTCCATCACACCAGCCCGTACCCTGTAATAACACACACGACAGTATGTTTTTCTCTCCAAATCGATGGGTAGGCATCTCGATGTTAGTCTGGTCACGGAACTCGTAGGGCCAGCTGTCGGTGTTGGTGTGAGAGATGTACCGACTAGTTGATCAACCAATGAAACAGAAAAATCATATAGTGTGCACTTGCTATTGGCTGGAAGAGACTTGAACATTACATAAGAATTCAATTTCATAAGTTCTAGAATGTAAAAAAAGAGTTTTTTAGTCCATTTTTTGCTTTTACGGCCGAAAGAGTAGTACTGGTATAATTGATCTGAAAGATCAACCCCCCCCATGTATTGTGTATAAGCACCAACAGATTCTGGCATGGGTATTTCCTGTACTGCAAATTTCCCATCTGATCCTCTGATCTTTCTTCTAGTTGTTGTCATCTTGGTACCATGAAAATTAGAAAGAACATGTACAACTTTCCTATCTTGCCAAACTGTTAATACATTTCGCATATTCTTAGAAAATATAACCTGGCCCCTTCTTTTTAGTTCAGGAATTTTCTTTTGCATTATACTTTTTGGAAAGCCTCTTCTATTTTTTCGTACAGTGCCACAACAATAGGTTTTTCGTATCTCCAGGTCCTCGAACAATGGCAGAGACGTGTACAGATTGTCCATAAATAAATAAAAATTCTGGCCAAGCACTTTGCCACCTTCTAGTAATTTGATAACTATATCCTGATAAATATTAACTCCGACGCGGTCCTCTCGTCCAAGGAATGGGAAGGTATTGATGACATATCCTGTAATAATGTGAGAAAACAATTTATAATTAATTATTGTGTACTGGATTTTTTTCACCCACCCCCCCCCCCCCCCTCAAATTCAAAATTACGCACAAATAATTGCCTTATTACACAAACATATATTTATATTGCAAATTTATACAGCTATGGATTCCCCAAGAAATTTATCTATATTTTTTTACCTGTTATACTTTCTGCAAGCACCCAACATTTGAGTCCCCATTTGACTGGCTTAGCTGGCATGTACTGCCTATGGCGTGTTCTTCCTTTATGCTTTACCATTGATTCATCTACAGCCAGCTGTCGGTGTGGTCTATATACTATATTCGCAATTCCATTAAATCCTCGAAAAAACCAGCGAACCATTCGCTTAGGATCACGGGTGGGGGGGGGGGGTAGGGTTTGCCGATGCGCTGGAAGTTGTGTCGGTTTCTGCAGGCTCTGGATCCCCAAAGTGGAGGTACCTACAGAGAAAATTAGGGAAATATGAAAAAAACTATATAAAGAGATATGTTTTTCAGCAGGCAAATATAACTGATACGAGTGAAAAATGTTAGAAATAAACTACATAGTGACAGCGATGGTTTGACACTAGTGACTCCTATACAAAATCAATGACGGTGACAGTGACACTCACCGAAGTATTTGCTGGAATCGATCTCTTACCATACTAGATTTAAAGTATGGTGTGACAATGGTGACAAGGGTAGACCAGTAATCTCGTAGTCGAGGTTTACGAAGAATTCCCATCAGAAATGTTAATCCTAAAAACCTTGACAAATCATCGGGGGTGACCGGGCTCCATTTATCGTTTGGTTTGTTGACACGCCCTACGCGGTTCTTCGCAGCGTATGCGTTTGTCTTATCGGCAAGCTGACCAAGAAACTCAAGTGTAAAAAACAAACGAAAGAAATCGACCATTTGGGTTGTCTTCGTTAGATCCACACAGTCTTGTATACCAGATTTAGTGTCATCAAAGTTTCCTCTAGGTTCAGGGACATAGGCCTCTTTCGCTACCCGTACCCATCGACGTGTGATACTGTCACCGACAGTTTCTTCCCGCGTCAAGATTGTTGACAGAGGCGCGTCCTCCTCACTGTCACTATCGCTCGTCTCGGGTGTTCTTGGCTTTCGTTTTTGGTCTATTATCCTCAATGTCGCTAGGGGAAAATCATCTAACCAGTCTTCATCGTCTCCGCTCCACTCGTCATCCTGGTCCATGTTTTTTTCGCTAAAAAAACGACCACAACTTGGTTTCTTCGCTATACACACAGACACTGCTGTCAGTGAGTGACGCACGCGATAGCACTACGCATCGATTGACGTAATACCGTCACCTAGAAACCCTTCTACACGCGTTACTATAGATACGAATGGAATGGCTACTCAGTATTATAATATCCATAATGTTTTTTATTTATTGTGAAAAAATGGCGTAAATCTGTACATTATTTCTTATAGAAAATAACGTTAGCGATGATAACGTGTAAAAGAATGCCTGGAGGCATTGCTCGTCCCCTGGGTGGGAATGCCTCCAGGCATTCATCGTCCCCTGCGTGGGAATGCCTCCAGGCATTGCTCGGACTGAAAGAGTTAATGCATATTGGATTGGCTCTATTAAAACTGAAACTGAGATTGAACAAGGCTTGGTCCTCATTATTCCACTCTATGAACACGATACAGAGGAAATATTTCCCAACGCGTGGAGGTAATATCCTATTTGAACAGGAAAAAGCTCATCTTGAATCTAAGACTGATTCGCCAAGCTCTTTGCTGTCTGCAATCAAATGATTCACGTTTTTGATCATTTTACTTCAACGTTTCTGACAGTAATTTGAAATCTCATTGAATTGATTGAATGCTGGTGCAATTCCGATTGTCTGTCAAAGCTCTAATTCCAGTTGGAAGATAATGCATCAGGAAGTATCGGACTGTGTTTTGTCTCTGTTAAATGTCGGAGTCCAGCACAGTGTGTTTTGTTTTGTTTGTATCTATTTTTGTTTTTGAAATACGAACTACTCTTCAGTGGTAATATGAAAACGGTATACCTATGTTCATAATCTTCCGATACCTCACCTGTGTTGCTGGACAATTTCGAGAACTTAAAGCATTTACGCTCGATCCTGACGGCCCACTGTCACAGTGGACACAACTGTTATTATTGCTGCACCACTAGCAGTGGGCAGTGCTTGTAGATATTCACATACAGGTATATGATTTTTTGATTTTTTTTTTAGAAAGCAGCTTTTATTTCTAGAAAAATTATCAATAAGCTCAAGTGGGATACATCTAGATACCCTCATGAAAACTGTCGAGATTGTTTCACATGTGTTTCGAAAAGTAACGTCTTTGAGAACTTGAATAGTCAATTTGTTGTCATTGACAGCTGCTTGGACTTTTTGGGGGGACTAATAAGTCCCTTCTGGTATAGGTATTATAAGAAGAAAAGAGGTGCACCCTCCTCCTTTTTCATAGGGTCCATTCTTAACAGTCTATGTGTACGACCTACATAGGCCTATAAAGTTTCAGTTGTTATGATATAAAAATTTAACCAGTTTGGAGGAGTCCTCACAGGACGTAACATCACCAAAACAGAGACAAGACCATAAACTTGGACGATTCCTACGTGGACAGTTACAAAACATTACAACAGTAGACATAGGTATATGATATTACTATATACCTGTGTGCGAATGTCTATGAAATACTGCCCGCTGCTGGGGTGTACTGTAAATAGTTCTTGCGCCCACCGTGACAGCGGGCCGTAGTGAATAACAGTCTTTTCGCGGGACAGAAAAGTTGCTAAAACGGATTTTTAAACGATTAGGAGGTATATAGTAATAAGATAACGTAGTAACTTAGCCCGTACGGTGTCCGTTCTCGGTCATTTAATGAAAAAATACGGCTCTCCCGCCTCCGGCGTCGGGCAGTATTTTTTCATCAAATGACCTCGAACGGACATCTGTACGGGCTCATAATAATGATGTTCGCTCTCTTTGGTGAGAGTGAATGACTATAAGCATTGAAGCCACTATAAAATTGTGTTATTTCAAGTATATGATAAAACAATCTGACTGTTGCCGAAACGATCTCTGACGCCATAGGTAGATGTCTGTATAGACTTGATGATATATCACGAACAGGGATCGTTTCATAAACAATAAAGTCGCTTATATATAAATCCATATCATATACCTATGGCCGAGCGTCTATGTCATACTACCCGCTGCTAGGAGTGCAGTATAAACAATATACGGGCGCACTGTGACGTGGTGAATAAGTTCGTCGTGAACACCATCGTAAGAACACAAAGCCCATAAGACATCGACATTTGTTCCCGACCATCGGCTCAGTGAGAGTCGGGAATAAAATGTCGATTTCTCATACCTTACCTATAAGAAACCGACATGTAGACTCTTCCTGACAACACCGTCCTTTAATAACCTTGTATTAAATGACCCGATTGAGATCAGAGAGAGCGACCGGGAGCTGAACCCAGCTGGGACCCGGGCCCCGGACCGGGTGATAGCCCTCTTTAGAAAATGCTGCAAAGTTTAATAACTTCGGTTATATTCAGGATATCGAAAAACAGGTTTCAGATCTATAATCACAAAAAAACACGTGAATGTGTAATGGGGAGATACAGATCATTGTTATTTATGCGGCTTATACAGAATCGGGAATGATATGTGAAGTGCGTACATCGAAATCTTAAGGCCCGGCCCCACTGGTGCGATGCGATTGTCGCAAGTCCATAATAAGGTTGGAAAAATCGGTAATATCTGACACGACAGTAATGCCAGACGCGTCGGAAAAAGCAACAAAATCGGGTCGCCGAAGTTCGTACATCGACCCGATTGACGCAGATTCTCACCGATCCGACGGATCCATCGGGAAAAGATTCAGGCACAGTTGGTGTTTCAATGATTTTTGGGTTTGAATTACTCTCTTTTTTTGGTGTTATTTATGTACATAATAAGAAAAGGTATTGACTGAGCCCATATATAGGTATTCCATTCTCAGCCTTTGCTCTTCTGGCGTCGGGACATATTTTATAGGACAATAGGCCTCGAAGGCATCCGTACGGGCTCAGTAATCACGTTTTCTCTTGCTACCTTATACTCACGCAGATAAAATGTTCTAGTTGTCTACACGCCTCTATCCTTTGACATTAAATTACTCTCACTTATACGATAGATGTGTAAACAAAAGCCAAATATTTCTTTCAATTACAACCGCTGATATGGTATTTTATCTCAACCCTGGAATTTTCCCCATGGACTTAACATTGGGAACTCGTATCCAACGCCCATCGAGTTTTCAGTAAAAAATACTCATTTGGGATTATGTCACAGAGGTCAGATAAATTCAGAAAACTTTTCAAGTCGGTCAGAGATCGATCCCATCTCATCTGAATCGGTTCGTAATTCACGCGGCTTCGCCGTGTGAATTACTTTGCGAGTCAAACTCAATGGGTTACAAGCTTTAAACAAGTATTATTATGTACCTAAAAATAGCAAAGTGATAATACTACGCAACAGCCGTGGGGTAGTGAATGTGAGATGACGTCATATGGATTTGATATGTATATTCGAACTAATCTGATATGCTGGTGCTATTTAATATCATAGACAGGGGTGAGATAAATCCAGAACCGCACTCGAATTGTAAAATAGACAACATTCCACTTGTTTGGATGTGTCATGGGCGTCAAGTGGGCTTCGCCTCGATGGCGATTCGGGAACATCCAAACTTGTAGAATATTGTCTATTTATACGATTCTCGATGCAGTTCTATATAAGTCCTCTGATATCTTGCAACACCGTCCATACTGTCGAGGTGGTGTAGCAAGATGACACCACACATGTTTTGTTAACTGTTTTGATTTCATTGTTACATATGTATCAGATTTGAAATTGTATCTCGACTGCAGCATCTGAAAAACTCAGCTTGTCTGAGAGATGTTTGTTTGATAAATAAAAAAAAATAATAATAAAAAACTTTTTTCTTTTTTTTTCTAATCAGAAATAACACGGCAGTTCTGCACTTCGCAGGTTTTTCACTGGGGCGGTAGTTCTTTATCGACGAAGGGTGGCTATCGTTAGACTATCCTATATCTAGCTCAATAGCAAATACTACTCCTATACCTTGTCCTTCAATCAATATCGAAATTTACTGAGCTGTAAACTGTACTCGTTGTCGAATGCACGTAAAAACGATCAATAGGGTGAATATACGTCCTCATGTTGAATTAAAAAAAAGTCAACGGCCGGTTGAGAGATGAAGTCACTCAATCATTGTAGTTTGTATTGTATTTTTAATATATTCGCCGATTTAACTTTCTAACGGATTTATCTTCTTGCTTGTGTTTTGTAGTGAAAGCCCTCGCTGGAAGGCCCTACATCTGTTAGAACCGTTGTGAATCCATACAAAAAAAAGTGAAAAAAATATGTCCGATTGAAGGCTCGGTAAATTACCCAGGCCAGCCGTAGCAGATTCCTATGCATGACAATGGGTTACTCATGGCCTTTGGTCAGGGGTGGTCATTGCACCCCCCCCCCCCCCCTGGTGAAGCACCTCCTCACTAGCGCACCTCTGCGCCACCTATGTAATAACCCATAATAACATCACTTATTTTGTCATAAAATATTCATAATTGACATCAAAAATATTTCTGTCAATTATACATTATTATTGTTATTGATATTCATTGTATATCTACTTATTCATATCAATAAGACCTATAAAATTCAATAAAATTGTATTAGCCCATTCCGGCTTTCCTCTCGCTTCATTAAGGGATTTGGGGTAATGCTACGTGTATTATCAGATTGGGGGCAGCAACATCAGAATGCGTTGCACACGGTGTAAAACATCACGAACTGAATTTACCGATATGTGATACCGCAAAGTGGACTACATCTTATTCCTCAACTCACCAAAATAACTGAAGCACAAATTCAATGCGATGTCTATGCAGAGGTTTTACGGTAACAGTAGTGATATACTGGCCTCATCTGATATGAGATTATATCAAAGCACTTTGGACAATGGCACCTGAATCTCCCTCGAGCTCACATAATACCTATATTAGGACTTTCCAAAGTAATGATGCAACCGAATACTAATATCTACCTAAGAAATACTGAAGATCACCCATATGCCTAGCGATATATATCTGGAATTATTTGCCAAAGATTTTGGTATTGTAAATTTACCCAAAATGTTATCTACTAGAACATAATGAACTATGGTAAATGTCCTTTTTTTTCTTCTTTTTTTTAAACAATTTATTGAGGGAATATTATGTGTACAATCACCAAATTCAGCGATACAGCCGTTCTTCCACTCGGGCCCTATACATAACCTTATTCGTCACTGGTTGTTCTTCCATGAAACCTAGACCCCCTTTTCCTCAT